>JAWNLB010000090.1:1510000-2110000 GCA_035041595.1 Drosophila basisetae
TGTTCTGTTTGGTATGAATATTTCTATATACGAGTAATTGGTAGATTTTAGACAGATTTACATAGATTGACAATGGAAGCCTCCTCAATATTGCATACGAATTATGCAGTCAAAAAACAGGTTCGTTGCCTAAGTTTTTGTATGGGTTTGGTTCATTTGTTTAAATTCTTGTTATCAAATTGTTTGTGATCTGTATGCTTATCATTGTTTTATGATAAGCTATAATGCAATTGTTTCCAGATTGTGTGTGTCTTTTTGTGCGCCTAGTTTTAATTTCTTATTGTCCATATATTTGTATGAATTTTAATCACATAAGCAGAATTGACTAAGAATTCTCTTTAAAACTTTGAAAATTAAAATATTTCAGTTGTTTCCAGATCATAAACTTCTAATAATAGTAAAGCATTTAAGTAACCAGTAGACGCAACTATTAAGTCACTGCTAGAAGAAAAAAAATAGCTGAAAGTTATAATTAAAAGTCAAAAACATCCAAAATAAAATTAAAGCAGTATGCGTAATAAAGATGAGCAAAAAAGAGCTACAGCTTACATCATCATCAAAGTGGTTGTAGGCAAGTGGAGCAAGCCAGGGTACAGCAAGAGGCAGGCAATGAGCGCCCTTCGGCGGGCGGTCAAATGCCCCCGCGGACAGCGGCGGTTGCATGAACCATTGCTGCGGCACCGTGACCCAAAACGCGGAAAAACTTAATGCGTTAAATGGTCTAGCTTGTTTTACAAATCACAACTGAGGCCCAATTTGCCACTGCGAACTTTTAAAGTTATGTATGATTCGTGAAGGGTTCCATGGTGGGCGGCGCTGTGGGCGGTCCTGGCTAGGGGGCAAGTGTGAAACATGCAGACAGGCTCGCTGGCACGAAGCGTCGAACTGTCTACTGGCAGCCACTTTTTGCTACGCCACACAAATTGCAAATGAGCAGCATGCAAAAACTATTTTGCGGAAATGCACAAGAATTCTTGTGCAAAAAAAAAGAAGCAAAGCAGAAAAAACAAAAAAACATACCAAAATCGTATCAAATGTAGAATATGCTTAAAAAAAATGCCGATGGCTGTAAAAAAGCCCAAAAAACAATTGCATATGACCTCAAAATCTATTAGCACGTCGAACTCTGGCGGCTATGAAATGCAATCGCAGCCACCGCCTCCCTTAAGGCATTTTTTTGGTAAACTTTTTTGGCTGCAAACATTAATGTCCAAAAACTGTGAAGTTGCCCCAAAGCCAAACAACACCATCAACAGCAGCACCAACAACATCAGCAGCAGCAGCAGAAGAAGAACAGCAAAAACAATAATAGCCACCACAGTTACTTCAGTTGAGCATCTGAGCGCCTGTCTGAGCATCTGAATCTGTGGCACGTAGGTCAACGCATCAGCGACCGCATCGTCTACATCGTCTGGCTCCGTCCACCTGTCCATTTGTATGTCTAGCTGCCTATCTGACGGCCTTTAGCTACATCTCAGCATACTAAAAAAGTTTAAGTTTTGTTATTGCAAAATTTACATGGGTTTTTGCTACACGTATTCACACCTGACTTTATGGGTTGTTGCTTTGTAAGCATTCAAGTTCCTTACAATTATAAGTACGTATAAACTAAAAATCAATATTTATTTGTTGTTTTTGGTAATATTTATATAATTTGAAAACATTCTTCATAAAGTGTCTTATGCAATTTTATAATTTTCAAATCATACCAAATAATTTATTTTACAATTTTTAAAATTTGCATTGCAAAATATTCCAAATAAAACCTCATCTAAGATCAGACAGTAATTTAACTATTCGAACAGTGTTTATTTATTTTTATTTTTATTTTAGAAAGGTGCATATAAATTATCATGAATTGCATGTTTAACATCAGCTAAGGCACAGATGACATATATAATTGTTGATGTTGTTGTTGACCGAATCATTCATTCGTTATCTCTGCGTTTGGTTTACCGTATTTGGCTTTATGTCATTATTAAAAAAACAACAACCACAATTTAACCCGATTCACAGCCATTGCAACATCTTCCGTTAAATTTTTCAACGTTATTATAATTATAAATTGTGCAAATATTTAAACTCACTTCAGTTAAACAATTTATGAGCTTAATGATGAGGTTGAAGATAACAAATATCAAAAAGTAAACCACAATTCTTCACGGGTTTCATTTTACAAATGTTGCCGATATGAAATAAACTTTTAATTGCGATGCTCTAAACTCTTCTTTAAAAAGAAAACCAACGCATCATTTGAAAACTCCTCTCCAAAAGCAAAATGAACAAAATAAATACAAAGGTTTTGTGTATTTCAAATAAAAAATGTGGGTTGTGCTGCCTGGGAAACGTAACTAAAGTTGAGTTGTTGGCGCACGTTATGCATTTATAATATAATAACCTTTTCACACAATTAATTTAAAGGGCAGGTAGAAAAAATAGAGATAAAAAACAATGTTTATGTTTAACATTTCAATTTGCATTGTTGTTAACTGTAGATATAGTAACAAAAAAATGTTGCGATTGATAATTAATTGAAAAAATTAGCATAAAGTTGCGTATTTGAAAGTGTTAAAACAAAAGACTTAAGGCACGAACTTGAACTTGCTAAACTGCAACGAAGCTTGAAATTTATATGCGAATTATTGAGCCCACAGCTGTTTTCACATTTTATAGGCAAGATAACCACTCACATCGTTAGCCAAAAAATTACCATCTGCAACTCGACGCTCCCACATCAAGTTTTAACATTATATTTCTTCTCCTCTTTTTTTGGTGATTACACTGAAGAAGCGGTGATTTTATGCAATTTGCACAACAGGAATTGGCAGCAGTTCCCTGTACGCGCCTCTGGCTGCCGTTTCATAATGTAGTGAATGCAGTAGGTGCACATTTCGCATGCCTTTCGATAAAGGTGAAATTTGCTTGGCATATGAACAAAGATTGCAAAAAAGACAACAAGACGAAATATAAATAAAAACTAAATATCTATTTTTATACTCTGTCTAAGCCTACCATAATTTAGGCAAAGAATTTGTCACAAGCTGATGAAGAGATTTCTGAATCTTCTAATTATGCAGATCAGGATGAAAATCTATATAACTATATCGTCATTTTACAAAAATATTTTAATTACATGTTTAATTGTGGACTTCAAATATTTGAAAACTTTGAATATAAATCTGTATTTTGCATATAAATGAATATGTCATATATATATATATATATATATATATATGTATATATGCATGTTGAGAGTAATTAAATTGCAAGGGTATCAACTTTTCAGTACTCTGCAGTTAATCGTCGTTGTCTTGTTTTGCTTGGTTAGCAGTCGAGAGGGCCACACAAAGATGCTGTCAAAAGGTTCGCTCGAGCGAGCAACATGCGGCGCGGCGCACGAGATAAAATGGCCAAGCAAATAAATCAAAATTACAAATAACATGTATACGACACGTTGCACAGATAGGCAAAGACAAAAGGCAAGCCAAATATTTTGACTATGCATAGGTATGCCTCAGTTTCAGTTTAACTTTCAATGGCTTTTGTTGTTGTTGTTGCAGTTTCAACACTTGGCCAGACAACATAAAAAGAGAAAAATTCGAATGCTTCCTTCATGTCAGCGCAGCAACCGTAAAGGTTAAGCGGCAACTTGACAAAAAGGTTAAAACGATTTAACAGACATTTGGCAGCAATGTCTGTACACTCAGATTGGACAATGCATGCAACGAACACCCGCATTGCGTCCTGGACATCACTAGCCAGCTATTTATCTGCCTATGTGTGTTAGCTTGTATGTGTGTGCTTCAAGCCGGAACAAATTTTTGTATTGCCACGGCCCTCGGCTAGCTACTAAATGCAAGATCCAAGCCAAGGCGTCTATTTATTATTATTTTATGGTTGCTGCAAGCACCTGTTGCTCTGGCCCATGTTGACATTTTTTCTTCGCGCTCATGCTGCAGTTGTTGGTGTTGTTGTTTGTGGCAACTGATAATGATTCAGCAGCAACAGCAGCAGCAGCATCTCAGCAGCTGTAACTTCCTTATTTGCCATTGTAGTCTTTTGATATTTTACTTTTTACTTGTTTCTCTTTCGTTTCTTTGCACTTTCGTTTGACTGTGAATGCCTTGGCACCAGCCATTTATCATTTGTGGTGTCTTCGTTGAAGATGATTGAATTGAATTTCTTGTTTTGCCAGCGCATTCGAATTGTGTAAACATTTTACTGGCAAGTGCAAGTAATTAATATATGTATGTATCTTGGTGAATGACTTTAAAATTGGCATAATGCTGCACTATAGTGTTAGGATTGGTTATCGAATAAATATCAATTCGAAATAATGTTTTTATATGTAGAAAAATATGTAAGCTTTTTAAAGCATAAGCATTTTAATCGTTTTTTTTTCTTTTCAAAATTTGCAATTGCGGAATTAAAAAAATATCATCAAATATCAAAAAAATTGTATAACAAAGAAAAAAAAAGCAAAAAAAATTAACGTTTATTTCAATATACTGATGCCGTTAAAAAAAAACCTTGGCAATGACAAACTCTTTTCGAGTAATTGCAAATTGAAAAACGTGCATTTGGCCAAAATCGAATCGAAGCAATCAAATAAGATATATTATAGAAGCATGCAACGAACACTTGAACTTTAACTAAATAAGTTGGACAGTTATTTATTTGAGAATTAAAAACGTTTTTATTAAATTCTAATGCCAGTTGTTTGTTTACTTTGATTATGTAATTTGTGCATTTGATGAAATGAAGAAAAAAATTAAATTTAGTTGTGAGAACGACGAAGACAAATAAGAATCCAAACCCAAACCCAAGGCAAGCAACTAATTTAAATACAAACAACAATTTCAGCAGCCAGTGCAGAATTCACCAGACAATGAATAAAAAACGCTTTCGCAAAAGCGGTACCCACTGCACACCCCCTCTTTTCCACCCAATATGCTTGCATTGAATGTTTAACTAAAATTTATGTGCACATAAAATGTATTTCGATATTTTGTTGTTCAATTTCGCATTGTTATTGAAAACTAAAGAGTGCTTTAGTGCAAAAACTCGATACAAAATTGATGTAGCTGTGAAATTAGCGAAACCATTGAAAATTATTTAATTAAATTGAAAGAGTGTCACTGGGTAAGCCGGTTGCTTGCTGTGGCTCCTCCACTTGATATTGTTGTTTGAAGTTGTGCAAATTAAAAACAATTATACGAAATTATGCAAAGTACGCAGCAAAAAACAACAGCAGCAGCGTCAGCAACAACAACAACAACAACAGCTGCATAATTGAGCTGACGGAAGTGACAACGATGCCAAAGTGAATGTCTGCAGCGTTTGACTGACTGACTAACTTAGTAACTGACTTACTGTGTGCATGGCACAGCTGTGCCACAGCTTTTCTTATTTGTTACAGCCCTGCGCCTCCAGGCTCTATTATATTTGATCACACATACGCCCTGTGGTGCCGTAGTCTCCAGCTAGCTGAGCCAAATCTACATAAGTGACATATTGACTAATTAAGTTGTCGCCTCCCACAGTTCTTGTCATTTACAGAAGACTTTATAGATATACGCCCTGTAGCGCAGCTTGTTATATACTCTACCTATGTATCTCTGTGTGCATCTAAGGTAATCATCTTCTACCTATCTATCTATATCTTGTCTATGGTGGGTGTGTTCATTATGTAATCAAACTCCAGTGAATTTCTGTCCATGCTGCGCGTACGCTCGCACAATTATTTGTTTTTGTTTTTGTCTTTGTTATTTTTTTGGGGAGCTCGTATAATTTCCATTATCTAATATGCCACTTCGCGTGTGATTTTATTTGTTTATTTTTTATTTTTTTTGCTCATCCCACGAGCTGTGGCAATAAATATTCATAATTTTGCTAACGCGTTTTCAAAAAAATATTAATCTTTGCTGCTTGGTTTATTTTTAGGCGACTCAGTGAACAAAATGAAGCGTGCGCAACTACATTTACTGTGCTCTGGTAAGTGAATCATTAATATTTTATGGTTTAACATTAATGACACACAAACACATAATGTGCAGGCTCTTCTACACATTATTCAGATGAATATCAGCTTAAGTATTATTTCGTGCATTTGGTGTTAATTTATGGTTTAACAGTTTATCAGTGCTGTCCCACTAATAAAATGAAAGTCAGCTGTCGTGTTTGATCTCCTTGAGTAGTTGTCAACGAATTTTATTTATGTATTTATTTAAATTAAGAAGAATGCAAATATCGAATAATTTACTGCCCCATTCAATTATTATCATAGCTTTGCTGGTAAAACATGTAAATAAATATAAGAGACGCCGCCTACATTTCGCAACAATCCTTGACCTTGTCAACGCATCAAGTAAAATTCCCACAATCTATTAACGCTAACGGCATATTTAAGCCAGGCTGATAGTGACGCATGATGCACAACGCTTTCGCGCATGCGTAGGCAGTAAATCGGCAAAAGAAAAAGGAAAAATACAAATGTGGCCCATAAAAAGAGCGGAGTGCGTTCAAAAGTGTCTTTGTTTTGAGGCAGGTTTGTCGTGCGTGCCATGCGACACAAAAACGTGATGAGCCGGGTTAAAGACATGAGTTTTGTCTTCAACTTTTGGTTAATTAATGAGGCTATGACCAGGTGAATGCCTGGGAAATGTCTATAGGAAATGCCAAATTCAAACAATCATTATCCGCTGACCCAGACCCAAATGTCAAATGGAAGACAAATGTATTGCTGCTTAATTAAGCGTCTCAAATCAACAATAAACACCAACATAAAATTTAACTATTGAACAATGCAAATATTTGTGTAATTTACAAGTGTGTCTAGACCGCCATTTGACTGACGCATGAACTTTTGATGCTCTTCGGCGTTGTTTGGCCACCTGGCGGAAACTTAATGGCTGGTCATGCGATTAAATTTTTTTTTATATTTATTTTATCTTTTTTTTTTGGGGCGTTTCAATCAATGTGCACAAATTATGGGCAATTGTTTAATTATGTGAGGCAGAAACACCCTCGATGGCATCTTCAGTTACTGATTCATGGACAATTGAACAATGATTCATATAATCACAACGATTATGCAGCAATCGAACCTTGAATCTTGCGGTTACGATTTTTTTGGTTTTCTTGTGGTGTCGTCTTCCACCCAGCCGCTAGTTAAATTGTAGTTCATCAACAACTTCTTTCTTCTTCTTATTTACCTCATTAATATAATTGTTTTTATGGTTTGAAAATTTAATTATTCCGTTCGGCGGCCTGAGGTCAGTAACTCGCTTCACAGTAACAATCACAATCACAGTTATAGTGACAGTCACATTGACAGTCACAGTTTTGCGTAATTCGGCAATGGATATATAAAAATCAAGGTCTGTTCAGTCCAGCACTCGGGAAGTTAATATTTTCTAATACCAAAGCTAATTTATCATAAGTTCCAAAGCATAAGCAATATTATTAATGAGTTAAATGGGGAATTTGTTTTATTTGTTGAGCACCAAGCATTTTAAAATGACTCATGGACGGTGGTTTAATCTTGACAAATAGATAAAATAATTGCATTAAGAAAATTGTTCCTCACTTAGCAGCTATGCAATTTCATGAAATTAGCTGGTACTAAATGCACCCTACGCATTTCTTATGATGGATTTGGAAGTTATACTTTTTCCACACTATAATAAGAATTTATATTTTAGTGGAGTTTTCAAACAATAAAATTGCAGCTTTTAAATTATATTCTTATAATTATTATAATATATATTCTTGTATATCTTTCCGCAGCGCTTCTCTTGCTGGCATATGTGAGCCAAACCAGTGCAGAAACCAAGGTAGGAGCGCCATAATCTTGAATCTGTTGTTGTTACTCATAATTAACGCATCTTTAGCGAACTCCGGCACGTGTTCTGGCCAAACAAACGGGCGCCACGCAGTTCGAGGAAGAACGCTACGAGGCGCACACGAATTGCAACGACCACAAGCATCATCTGAAGAAGCGCGCCTCTGACGAGGATGTGGACTATGAGGTATACCAGGGCGTAGTCGGCCGTCCGGGCATTGACTTCCCCATCTATCCACGCATTCCCAAGACCACATTCAGCTGTCGCTCCTATGGCAATGGCTACTTTGCAGACATGGAAACGGATTGTCAGGTAGATGACAGATTAATTTATATCAAAATGAGTATATCTAATTAATAAAATAATATTTATTATATTTTCGCAGGTATTTCATATATGCGAGGAGGGTCGCAAGATCTCGTTCCTCTGCCCCAATGGCACCATATTCCAGCAGAGTGAGCTCACCTGCGACTGGTGGTTCAAGGTCAACTGCCTGGGCTCCTCGGGCTACTACGCCGAGAGCGCTGAGATCCTGAACAAACAACGTGTTCATCGTGTGCGTCCATCGGTGCCCGTGCAGGGCTTCAACATTGTTGGCGGTGGTCTGAATATCAAGCCCAAGGTTAAGCCCGTTGCTGGTCAGGCGCGTGTGGGTTCACGGGCCACGAGCAACAAGTCCGAGAGACGCATCGATTCCACGGAGGATCTGCATGCATCGCTGGAGAGCGTTGACTTCGATGATGTGTCTGGAGAGAAGCAACGCAAGGTGCTGCCCAGCATTGATAACAATAGTAATGATCACGAGCAAGAAACGCAGATTACGGCGGAGAGTTCATCATTTGTTAGCGGTGCGGGCAAGCGACGCTCTAGCAACATCAACAATCATAACAATAACGGCAACGGTAACAATGTTAATGCCAATCCCAACAGCAATGATGATTTGAGCATATTGAAGCCAGCACGTAGTCGCAGCAGCTCCAACTTGCAGGATCGCAGTACTCAGCTGCGTGGTGAGTCCAGGGAACGGGCACGCAATGGTCATCGTGGACAGCAGCGCTACAAGGAGCTGGACAGCGAGGAGCAGCCACATAGCAAGGAGCACAGCAAGGATAAGCACAAGGACAAGCCCGAGTTCTTCGAGGCACACTCCACACGCTCCGTGCAGAGCACAACGCCCTATTACATACCCAGCAGTTATTCCACAGCACGCCGCTTGGAGCCCAGCAAAACCACGCCGTTCTACACACCCACGGTGCCCAGCATATCCAAGTCCAAATCCACCGATGGCAAACAAAATTATATTAAAGGCGGTCATGCTGCAACCACTCCCAATCCCAATCGTTTTGGCAGTCCTGTGATTTCGGGTCTGTTTCTCGAATCCTCGGTGGCGCCCAAGATCGGGAAGCCGACAGTTAGCACCAGTCTGGAGCTGGAGAGTACTTACAAACCCCTAATAATAGGGATGCGACATCATTATGACATTGCCAGTTCGGGAGAGCTGAAGCCATCCAAGAAGTTGAGCGAAAGTCGCGATTATTTGCCTACAACGCCAGCGCCGACCGCGACCAGCAGTGGACCCACCTATCTGCCCAAAATTGGTGCTGCTGTGCCCAGGTCGAGTGCAGCTTCAGCTGGTGAGGATTTACTGCTGTTTGCGCCAAATCCCGTTCAGGAGGAGTCCGTTTATCGCAATGTGCAGGATATGCTGAAGACTGTTAATTTGCTGAAGGATAAGTTTGAGGATGTGGAACTGAATGAACAATCAACGACAAATGTACGTGCTGGACTTGAGATACCACCGTCATCTGGGCCAGATGCACTTGTTTCGCTGGCCAAATACTTTGCCCAGGAGACCAATGAATCTGGCAACTCACTCATTAAATCAGATAAGTCGAGCGTCCAGACAAAGCTATCAGTAAAGGCACCAAACATTTTACCCACGGCCAAGCCCTCCGATGCGGCAGCGACACTGACCACCTCCGAGACGCCACCCAGCATCAGTGAGCAGGCGGATGACATCAAACAGAGTCTACTCAGCGCCAAGACGGTGCAGAAGTACAGCAATCTCTTTGGCTTAAAGGCAGCCAAGGGCCGTGGCCAGACTGAGGATCAGGCGAACATTAGCGCCGGATTAGTTCCGCTTAATGAGACACAGGCGCCGACCAAGTCAACAGATTATCAACCCTTTCCGCAGATTGGAAGCACGGGCTCCACAATAGGAGTCTTGGCTGAGAAGCCCGAGTCGCGCAAGATTGCGCAAATCTTTTCGAATGCATTGACCAGCTATCTGGATAATCCCAACAGCTTTCGGGCTGAGCTGGCGGCACGTGCACGACCCACAGAGCCTCCCAATTTTAAGGTAGTGACCACAACGGATTCTTCGCTGTTTAGTGATGGCACCGCCAAGTATTATTTACCCACAAAGCCAGCACCGGGAGCGACGACTCCTCAAAGCATTGCTGTGGAAATCAACCATAAATTTGATTCAACGCCGGCACCGGATTACTCCACCACCACGGAATTGTATGAGCTGAGCACGAGCCGGGCGGATCAAGATTCTGAGTTAGAGCTATCCGCGGAGCTGTCGCCGCCCAGTGCCGACTCCGGCGAGGGCGATCAGTTCCTGCAGCAGCAGGAAACGCAATCTTTTGTCAAGTCACGCAACAATCTGCTGCAGGAGGCGCGTCCCCAAAAGCTCATCACAACACACAAGCCCACTGAGCATCCTTGGTCGCTGAAATCCCAAACAGATTTCCTAGATCCGCTGACTATAAATGATGCATTGATGAAGGAGCAGCGCACAACAACAACAACCACATCGCCATTCACCTATCTGCCCAAATCGACGACTTCGTCACCAGTGCGCTATGAATGGGATGATATATTCCGTAGCTATGACATTCCACGCGATGCTCTGCCCTCCAGCAGCGGACTGCAGCGTATTGCCAACAAGCTATTTGGCGGCCTCAACGAGCAGGAGGCGCTGCATCTGCGCAATGTGATGGCCAAGGCGGAGCATGATCGACAGGTTTTGAGTCTGCTGCTCCTGCTCATCCAAACCTGCGATGATCACAATGGCAAAGCGCTGGAACGCTCACGCAAGCATCTGCTAAACGCGCTGATCGACATCGACAGCAAGTTGCCCGCCAGGCAGAAGCAACGACTGGCAACGACAACGACACGTGTGCCGGTGACCACATTCCGACGCAATGGCAATGCGGATTACTACACGAGCACAACGACGCCACCGGCGGGCTATACGACCACGGAGCTGCCGCTGTCTGCCATCACCACCAGCACAACGGCGCCGGGCAGCTATGAGGAGACAACGAAATTCGAGATACGTGTCGAGGACGTGGACGATGCGGACTTGGCGGCGACAACGCCAGCAGCGACGCCGGCACAGCTGCAACAGCAGCCGGAGATGAACTCGGATCGTCGTGCGCTGGAGCTACTCAAGTCATTATATTCGCTGGCATCGAAATTTAGCAGCAGGCGATAGACGGTTGCCGATTCCTATTGTGGCAACGCGTTTTGCCAGGCGCTGCGAAAGTGTGTGCGAGTAAATGCTTAACTTTTAGTCAACTCTACTACTCCCTCCCCACTCCCTTCTTCACACCCTCCTTCAAGTCCTTCCCTCTCTTCGTCCCTTGCCCTTACACCACTCGAAATCGAGCATTTTAGCTAAAATGATTTAACTATATTTTGTATACCCAATTTTTGGAGTTTGCTTTTTCTTGTTAATGCAATTTTCGCATTTAGTTTGTAAATATGAAAAAGTTCGAAAACAAAATACTCGATAAATACTTGAATAATACTCGTTTATCAAACTACTCTAGACATTTTACGAGTTGTATTAAATTAGTTTCTTTTAGTTGTAACTACAAATTACGAGTATTTTGAACGACCAACCGCAAAATTAACCATCAACAAACTATATGCCCATATACATTTGTATGTCTTTATGTCTTGCTCTTTTTTGTAAATATTTATTTAACGTTAATAAAGTACATATAAAAAATAAATAAAAAACAAAACAAAAAAAAATCAAACGGCTTTTATTAATTATTTGAGCAGATGTGCTGAATAAAAGTTCATACTAATAGAACGCATGAGAAGAAAGAAAAAATCTTTAGTAATTTACAATAGCACAATGTTTTTTTAAGAATACAAATTTAGGGGTTTCTGTTAACTAACAATATATTTTAAATTAAAGTTTAGTTTATTAGCAATATTTTTTTAATAAGGAATAATCGAAGATGAGGACATAAAGTGAAAAACTATGAACTCGAATCCACTAAAAACACTTTTTTAAATATGTCGTGTAATCAGCAACCAAATTTATTTAAAATTTAGGGAATTCCCATATAATTATCTTACTATGTTTTATATCTTCGAAAAGTCAGAAAATAATTTGAACATTTTTAGCTTTGATATTATAGATAAATATATACAGTCCAAAAAGGTTGAGATTAGCTTAGAATACAATAGAAACAAAAAAGGAATACGCATAATGAATAAAGAGATTATCCATCAAACAATAGTAAAATAGCCATTTACAATAAATCAGCAAGCATTGCCTAAACATTAAATAACTCAACTTGGATAATCGAAAAGCTCAACACAAATTCGATTGTCAGGTCTGTAGTTCTAACCACTCGCATATTCAACTAGCCGGCAGACCAGGAAAGGTCAAAAATAACAAAAACACATAAAGCGCTCATGTAATCGGACACAAATTTAAATATTTTTGTCATTTTGTGTATAAAAAAATACAAATATTCGAACGTTATTGTCGATGCCTCAAGGGCGCAACGGAATCGGATTCAATTGCATTGCACTTGAAATGCAAAATATATTTAATTAAATAACGTATACGTAACAAAGCGAAATATTATGTATACTTACGGGTATACAAACATATCTGATAACCTGGCAACAATGGCACACAGCACAGTGTCATAAATCTGCTAAAGCGCAAACACGAAACCAAACTGACGAACTGTCAAACTGACGAACTGTCGAACCACATAAACATAAATTTCGTAAAGATGCAGCCGCAGCTCCCAGCGCAGAACATCATCTATAAATGCCTCTAGCCGATCGGTGTTAGACTGCAGTTTGTTCTGACGAGTGGTGCAGCTCACAGGCAAAACAGGCTTAAGGATAACAAATATAAATACAAATAGAGCAGAGATCCCGTTGCCATGCTGGTACAACGCTACGCCACCGTATTGGCAGGTGAGTTAACCAAACC
Organism: Drosophila basisetae; assembly: GCA_035041595.1. Taxonomy (NCBI): domain Eukaryota; kingdom Metazoa; phylum Arthropoda; class Insecta; order Diptera; family Drosophilidae; genus Drosophila; species Drosophila basisetae. The sequence continues at coordinate 1,523,102 of JAWNLB010000090.1, forward strand.
CGACTGTAGCTCAGGGTCGGTTTCGCATATGGGAGACTCAGCACGTAACTCAACAGTGACCGACCCGCCTCATCATTATTAGCACTTCCTTTGGAGCCCACTGTTGTTGCTGTTGTTGTTATTGTTATGGGCGTCTGTCTGTCTAACTTTTTGCTGCCTTGCATATTTACGAGGCATGCGTCTTCTTTTTGGCCGAAAGCAAACAAGCAATCGCAATTCTTGGCAGCCAATTGATGTTGCAGTGCGTTGTTGTTGCACAGTGGACCGAATACACATTTTATTGCAAATTGAAATTGTTATTTTTCAAATGATGCGAATTCATTCAATTAATCATTGGACACTAACCATTTTTATTCTTAAAAATTATGAAATTTGTAAAGTGGCTCAGTCAGTCTGAAAGAAAATACAGTTTCTTCTCCAATAATATATTACTCAAGGTCAAAGTTCAACTTAAATCAATTCGAATGATATGTTAACTGAATTTAACTTTGAAAAATGACATACCAAGTGAAGAACACATCCATTCAATAATCTCCACTTGCACCACTGTGCCAGACACCTGAGTAGGAAACTGATAAATAAAGATCGCAATGTGGAGCCGTCCGCGTTTGCTATCAGTGCCAAGAATCGCATCTGGCAACGTACTTGGCCCTAAAATGGACATTTGCCCGCCTCGGTGCTGAAGCTGCGGCTCAGTTGTTTTCAATTTGTTGCGTCGACTAGTTCGAATCTCGGAGCAAACGCCAAATCTCATCGAGAGTTTTGCATAATTAGAAAGCTTTAATGTTGAATCATTCACTTCTTGCAGTTCTACTGCTGCTCTGGAGCGGATGTTTCGCCCAGCTGCAGGTGCAGGTGAGTTGATAACCATAATGATTCAAACGAATTCAAATTGAAATCTCTCTGTCCAGGCACAAAGTGGTTACAATTATGTGCGTCCGGAGCTGGCCACCACAGGAGGCGGTGGCGCGGTTGCAGCCCGTCTGCAACCTGGCTCCTATCCCACTGGCACAGCTCTGCCCCTGACGCCTGCGCCTGCAACAGCCTATGGCGCTGGCCTGTTTCCATCGCCTGCTGTGGGATATACGCCAAGTGGACAGGCAACGACTGCATTTGGCGCTCCAGCCTCTGCATTGAGCAGTACCTCCAATTTACCACGACGACCGACAGGCACCGGTTTGCAGGGAGCATCTACCGTGGTTCGTGGCGGTCCCTACGGTCCGCAGCAGCAACAGTACGGCAATACAGCGGGAGCACGTGCTTCCCCTACTTCTGATGATTATAATGATGGCGCCGATGGTGACTATTCGGCCATACCCGGCGTTGCTGGCGTGGATTATCCCATTTATGCCCAAGTGCCGCGCACCAATTTCGATTGCACTCAGCAGCCACTTCCTGGCTACTATGCGGACATTGAAGCCCAATGCCAGGTCTTTCACATATGCGCATTGAATCGTACCTATTCCTTCCTGTGTCCCAATGGCACCGTCTTCAGCCAGGAGACGCTCGTCTGTGTGTGGTGGAATCAGTATGACTGCGTTTCGGCACCCAGTCTATATGCGAATAATGCCTACATCTATGACTATCCCGTTGGTAGCTCCGGCTCCAGCGCCACTTCCAATGTGAATACCTATCGTGGTGGCGCACAGCCTGTGAGTACAGCATATGGTGCTGTTGCACAGTCCGCAGCCGTAGGCGGCACTCTGCGTGCCACTGGCGCGCCTCAGCTGACAGGCTATAATGCTCAACGTGGCTCGTTTGCCACTCCCTCACCGACGCCGACACAAACGCAATCTCTTTATGGCCAAAGCACCATCATAAGACCCGGTGGCGTCGCCGGTACTGTGGCTGCTCCTGGTGCGAACAGGATTGTGCCAGCTGCGGCTGCTGCTGGTTTGGCAGCCACCGCATCGGGCATCTTGCCGGGTAACGCTATTGGTAGCTTCGCTCAGCCTGTCGTTGGAGTTGGCAATCGAGAGTATCTGCCGCCGAACAGCGTTGGGCAACGCCAGCAACGCACTCAAGTATAGAATCTAATGAATCCAAGCATCTGTACCCGGTTATATGGCAATAGACTCAAATGCCCTTAGGCTTAGCATAAGTAATATTTACATCCACACACACAAACATACACACACCTAGGAGCTCCTTACACCATCATTTGTAGTTAAACTTCAATTCATATGTATTCAATTCTTATACTATATATAAATTGCATTTGTTTAAAAAGTTCTTATGTATGTTTGGGCTGTATAGTTACTCTCTTACTTTTATTATTCAAATTATTCAAATTACAAGTGCACGGGTTATGTCTGAAAGCGTATTTAATCTGCTATAATTGGAAGGCAGTTCTTTTTTTTGTTCTACTATATAGAAATATTAGAACGGATTTCTATATATTTTATGGTTAAAACCAACAAAATTATTGTTATAAAATAATTTAAAATAGCTTATTTCAGTGCTTACTGAGTTCACTAAGAAAATCTAATTGCAGCATCTTGTTGCACAAGCTTCGTTTTGTTGCGGCACTCCTTAGCAATTTTCCATAGTGCTGCTTGAAATCTGATCGTAAATACATAAACCTGCCTCGCTTGAGCTTGGGTTCGCTCTGCCTGGGCACGGGTATCGTGGGATTGAAAGCCATTTGAGTGCTGTCATACTGTGCAAAGAGTTCATGCGCATTGCTGTCGAAATAAAATTAGATGTTTATACATATGATGGATGCAGGTATTAAATGAAAATTGTGTTGCTTACAGTTTGCCAATGTCTGTGGGCAGTGCGCCTTCGCCCGAGGCAGGCACTCCGCTAGCTATATGCGCTGCCATGCGACGCACTGTGGGATGATAATGACGCGCCAGCAAGGAGAGCTCATAGAGCGATGTACTCGCCGCATTGCAGAACTCGGGATCATCTAGTTCGGGGTCATAACGACCAGAGCCAATTGTGGTATCCGTGTCGAGGAGCGCATCCAGCACTGAGGTCAACTGGAATGTCTGCTTGATGGTGCCCAGCGTGGCCAGAGTGCCATTGTGCAGCAGATGCAGACTGCCCATCAGGAGACGCTTCACAAATGCCATCAGACGTTGCTGGCTCATGTTGCGCCGCCGTTTCACCAACACTTCATCAAGTGTCCGCAGTATAATAGTAAAATCATCGTGATTCTTGCCCGCCTGCACGACGAGCATGTTGCGATAGAAGTGCTGATAGAAGCGTATGGGATCTATGTTCAAGACTTCGCCCTGACCGGAGAGGATAACGAATATTGTCTGGATGCAGTGAAGCTGCTCGCGATACCCTAAATCCTGCTCCTCGAGTATGCGATTCAAAACATCAATAAGATCCGCAAAGAACTCCAAATTTATAACATGAGCGAATCTGTTATGAAAGAGAAAAATTAGTTGGCTGATGACACGCCTTGAGAGCCATAAACTTACTCCGCCAGACCCTCAAGAATCGAACTAAGCACCCGCGATGTGGGATCATTTTTCAGCACACGGAAATAGATGGTAAAAACCATTTTGATAATTTCTGTCAGTTTGTGGTGTTTGGTCTGTTTGTTCTCCTCAGCGCGCGTCTCCTCCAGCTCCCTGTTCACCTCGGTAAGTTTCTTGCGACGCTTGCGCTCCTTCTTCGACAAACTGAGCAGACGCTGGCGATGCGATTCCAATTTCTTTTGCTTCAGTTCGTTCTCCTTTTCGGCATCCAGATTGACATGCTTGATCTTCAGGCCCATCATGCAAGTGATGCACTCGACATTCACACTGTTCTTGTTCGTCTTAATCAGATGATTGATTCGACGCACTATAAATAGCGACATGTCCAGCTTCTTATCGTTGCTAAAGACCGAACGGAAACATTGATTGACGATGACGCGCATCTTGCCATAGTTGCAGTTGAGCATGTAGACCAAAAGCTGAGCTATGTTCTGAACGTAATTGAAGTACGGATGGGCCATCAGCAGATCGCACATGCACTGCACTGCCACGCTGGCCATTTTTATGGTTTGTGGCGTCTTTTGGCCACCACGTTTGTTCACCTGTCCCGTCAGATATTCCAGTTTCTGCAGAAACTTCTTAAACTGCTGCAGGAGCGCCTTTTCAAAGGTCACACGATCCAGGGTAGCTTTGCGCACCGTTTGCATCTTTGTATCCACCTGACCCACACGATATTCGGGCAGAATATCCTTGAAGATTTCCGTGACTGAAATAATGGCTAGTTTGCGTACAGCGAACATGTTGGGCACACCTGTCGCTGAATTAATTTCGTCTATTAGCTCGTAGAGTGCATTAAAGTTGCGCATTTTATCCTCTGGTTTCTCCAGAATACCAGAACAAATGATGCCAATGCGATATTTTTGACGTTCGATTTCCTGCTGTCTTGCAATTAGCAAATCTGTGGTGGTTATGAACTTCTGCTTGGGCGCAGGGCCTTCATCATTGACCACATCATCGTCGCTGTCCTCAAAGACATCAGCATCGTTTGCTGACTCCGCCTCATCATCCTCATCTTCCGCTTCCTCCACCTCCTCTTTCGCCTTGTGCTTTGGCTTGGGCACATAGTCGACTTCTGTTGTACGCGTTATAATCTCACCATCGCGTGACTTAATCGGCAGCAGATTGACCTTAATCTTTTGCGCCGCATGCTCCTTTTTGCTAGCCGTCGCGTAGGCCATTTCGAGACCCACCGACTGCTGCTGCTGAACATCCAAAGGAACAGCTTTTGTTTTGCGCTTGCGTTTGTTTGCCTGCAGCAGCGCCAAATCATCGCCGTCCAACATATCTGCCACATTATCCAGCAGCAGATCGCCGCCAAGATCATCGTCTCCATCCTCATCCGCATCCAGGCCTCTCTGCAGGCCGAGGGACTCGCGTTTGTTGTGTTTCTTGCGCTGCGCTAGATTGTCACGCTTGTGAGCCTTTTGAGAGAAGATGTTTTGGCCCTGTTCCCGCTTGGCGCTCAATTGCTCACGTTTCTGTTTGTTCTTTTGTTGTTGCTGTTTGCTCAGCGGCGTTTTCTTCGACTTCAAATGCGCGGCGCGCTTCACCGAGCTGATTTTTACCTTTTTCTGCAAATATCACATGTCACTTGGGTGTCAACGAATTTTTAAATGCTTTATTTATTACTTACCGTTCCCATTTTGTTTAATTTAATATAATTAACGTATTTATCTAAATATCGGCTGGTAATTTCAACGCATTCGAGCACATGGCATGCCAGGCTGCCAACAGAGGTGGCACATGGGTAACGATAGTATCGATAGGAGGAATATCGGACTGCCGCCACTATTGATAATATAGCGCCTTCTGTTGCTGTTACAGTTCAGTGTCACCGTAAGTTTGTTTACATTTCGTCTTTATTATTTGTTACAATGTCCGATGATGAGGATGATTATATGTCTGCCAAATTTTTGTCGGGGTAAGTAATATTTGAAGCTGCTACCTAGCTGCGTTTATTAACATATAAACTATCTCCAGTCTTCAAGAAGTGCGTCCCAGCTTGTTAAACAATCGCGCCAAGAAACGAGAAATCGAGGTGCAAGCAAAGCAAGAGCAAAACAATAAACGACAACGAGAAGCGGCCAATGCTGTTTCCGTAGACAACACGCGCCTGCAGGAGTCGCTCAACAAGCCACTGGCTGCTGACAACAAGGGCTTTCAGCTAATGGCTAAAATGGGCTACAAGGCAGGCAGTGGGCTGGGCAAACAGGCGGATGCTCGCCTGGAACCCATCGGAATAAGCATCAAGAAAGATCGTGGTGGCCTAGGCCGGGAGGCTGCCGTTGCCGAGCTTGCAGCCAAGCGACAAGAGCTGAGGCGTGAGCATATGCTACGCAAGGCGGGCATTCAATCCGGTGAAGAAATCAGCACAGAGGCATATCGACGGAGAGCCACTCAAAAGGCGGAGGAGCGTAAGCTGATTTACGACATTAAAAGTTGTCAGCAAACGTGCGAATCGCTGGACTTGGCTGCCGGTGTTGCTGAGCCAGAACTAGAATTCTTCTGGCCTCCCAAGCCTGTAGAGCCCAGTGAAGAGGCAGATAGTGATGAAGAGCAGACGCCGCAGCAAGATAGCGAGCAGGAGGAGCAGTACAGTCCAAGCGAGCAGCTGGAGCTGCTGATCAGCTATCTGCGCACTGCGTATACATTTTGCTATTGGTGTGGCACACACTACGAAAGTGTCGAGGATTTGGGTGGTAATTGTCCCGGTTTGACGCGGGACGAACACTAATTATAGATTTGGATTCATGACTTAGGAGTTAGTTTCACAAAATACGTGCACATTTATGTATATTACAATAAAACGTAGTCAAAAAACAGTTATGTATAGCGGCGTACTACGACTGATTCGGAATTAAGGCATCAAGATTGAGGCTACACGCGACCCTCTAACTTCTGTATAAGATCGTGCGTCTGCTCAATGACGCTGTATATGAAGGGCCGTTCCATGGGGTCGATGCGCAGCATATACTTAATAAGATCGTGCATATCCTGCGAAAGGCATAATATATATATATTATTATTATTAGTTACTCAATTAACATGCATGACCGTATTTGAGCTTTGAACTTGACCTCTGTATAAATTGAATCCTCTGGAATGTTGACATTGCCGCTGAGTACGGCCAAAGCCACGCTATCACCACGCTCGTAAATGGGATCGAAGGGACTGTTAAAGTAGCACATGGCATAAAGCACACAGCCAAGACTCTGGGGGAAGAAAGAAAGTAAAAGAATGAGTTGGCTCCGAAAATATATTTCTCCGTTACTATTCACCCAAATATCGGTGCGCTCGTCTATGGTGCAGTAAGTTTTGACGGTGAACAATTCGGGTGCCCGATAAACAATTGAGCTGCGCTCCTCGGCCTCGTCTTGGAGTCGCTGGGCGTCCGATTGGCCGCAGATTTGCAGGCGAGCCTCCGTCATCGAGCCCAGATCCACAATGATCGGCTCGAAAGAGTCAGACAAACATATGTTGGCAGTTTTCAAATCACGATGCGCCAAGGGTACTGGCTTCGCCTCATGTATAGCTAGCAGACCCTCACTGATGCCTAGAAATATTTGCAATATCTGCGCCTCAGGCATATGATCCTGTTTGCGGGCGCGCAGCTGTAGGTGATCCCACAGCGAACCATGCTTGTAGTAAGGGAGCACAATGAACAATGTGCTCGTCGTATTTATCACAATGTCCGCCTGGCCACTCAGCTCATAGTCCACCACGCGAATCACATGCTCCGAATCGATTTTGCGGCAATTCTCGATTTCACGCAGGGCGATATTCTGATCCTCGATGCTGTGGCAAGTGATGCGCTTTATCGCGTAGCAGCGCCGCGTTGCCGCATTCTCCGCCAGGTCAATCAGACTGAATCCCCTACGGACAGATAGAGAGAGATAAGATTGTAATATCTGTGTAACGGAAATAATTATGCCCTATATTTGATAGGAAACAAGCACTTCTGATATACACATTAAAGTGAAAAGAATGATAAAGCTGACATAACTTAACATAATTAGAATTGTAATAAAGTGGTATATTGGAAATTATAATACAGTAAAACTAAGATAGTTATTCACTTTACACTTAAATTTACTTCAAATAGTTACAAACTGTTCAAAATTAGATCGCTATACATTAGAAACCTACTCGAGCGACTACTATACTAGTAGTGTATACAACTGTCTACCACATTAGAAGTTGGTACAGATTATCTGCCAGTCGATCAGTCGACTCTCCCTTGTCTATTAACTATTGAAGGGGTCGCTAACAGTCGATTTCTCATTTCAGTGTATTTTTTTTCTTTCTACTTTACCCTTGTGCGAGTCGCTCGCGTACTGTGTAGCGGGAACCATTGATGTTGAGTCTTTCTTTGCTGCAGAAGCAGCCACGTTTCACAATAAGCGTCCATCCAATGCTGTGCATTTTGTACTTTCTCTAATTAACAATTTCAAAAACGTACAAAACTTCGAGCCCAACAAACCAAACTAAAAAACAACAACAACAATTAATTAGTGTCGCGATGAACAGCTGTTGCCAAAGACGGGGTCGTATTCGCAACACATGTAGCATGTTGACTTGGCGTTGCCACCTGACGTAATAGAGCATACTGAATGTGTTTAACTAATTTTTAAGTAAATTTTGAACGTTTTTTTTTTAATTCAATAAATGACAATAACACCGGACGATGCTTGGCAGGACCTTATAGGAATCAGCGCCGATCCGCCAGACATGCGCGACAAATGTGATCAGTGCAAGTAAGTAAATCATGCGGCGAAAGTTGCCATATAATTGTATGACATTTGTTTTTGTTTTAGACGCCCCACAGTTGTTTGTTGGTGTTGTGCGCTACCCCAGCCTCCTGTTGCGGTTGCCTCGCAAATTGTGATACTCCAACATCCTGCTGAGGAGAAGCGGTCGCTGCGCACAGCACTTATGCTGCAACTGGGATTGCAGCCGGGCAAATGTGTTGTCTACAAGGGCAAGCGTTTCCCTAACACCCGCCACTCGGCAGATTTGCAGCGAGTGCTCGACTCGCCGCGGACACTGCTGCTGTATCCCAGCAAGGATTCGGTGCCATTGGAGCAGATCGATCGTAGTGCAGGACCTTATACGCTGGTGCTCATTGACGGTACTTGGCCGCAGGCGAAGGCCATCTATGCCAGCAGTCCCACACTGCACCGCCTGCGTCAGGTAAAGCTCATTGCGGTGGGCATTAGCGATTATATTATACGTACACAGCCCACGGAGGGCTGCTTGAGCACACTGGAGACGGCGGCGCAATGTTTAGCGGTGCTCGAATCCCAGCCAGAACTGCGCCAGCTGTTGGTGCGCCCGCTGCACGCGCTGTGCAAATACCAGCTGGACAATGGCGCCGTCGAGCATCAGTCCAAAGAATTTCTGTTAAAAACCAATCAATATCAAAAACCTATTGGCAAGCGGCTTAGTCGTTTATTAAACTACAGCAATACGGTGTGTGGCAGTTCCCTAGAGTCTCTTGCCCAGAAATCTTGATAAAAGAATTTCGATATTAGTTGATGATTTGTGGCGCGTATACACATATTTAGTGCATATTAAAAACTATTTGTAATTTTCTAAGCAAAGCTGTAGTTATTTATATATTTTTTGCTATTTAAACCATGGGCTTGTTCCTGGCATCTGTCAAGGCTCGGATCATGCAGCATTGGATAATAGCATAGATTCTGATACAGGGATTCACCTCATCCTCTGCAATAAATACAATCACAATTACAATTGTGAGATAGCAAAATAAATATATTTTCACTCGTTTATCCACTCACTTTCCTGTGCCTCGCAGTACGCAATGGAATCACCAGTTGCTGGCCACATATATTTGCGTACCAAGTCCACATTCAGCTTGTAGTTATCTAGGATGCCAGTCTTTTCAAAGAAACAGCGAAAGAAGCACTAGAAAAATGCGTTGAGAAATATATTTATAGAATTTGGATAGTCACAAACCATGCTGGTTCTATCAGTTTCATCCAATAGTTTGCCCGTGGTATTAAACTGCTGCAAGACAGCTAGGAATAAAAATGTATATGTTAAAATACTACTAGAATTCCATTAATCCGGCACAGGACTCACAGATTGGTGTTATAAAACTTGTATTACAGACATGCACAATGTCATCCATATCAATGTAGCCCTCTTCCCTAGGCGCTTGGGTAGTGGTCGATATGTCATCCACATCGCCATCGAAGTTATCGTAGTTTATAATGAATATATCACCATTATCCTTGGCACGGTCGCCAATTGCATTGAGAATGCCGATACTGAGACTCAGAAGGATTAACAGAGCAACAGATATTACAAACTTTGAAAACATTTTAGCAACGCTGGACAGACTTTAGTACGTAGCTGTAAATACGGAACTCTTTTTATATGAAATCTGTTGCTCAATTAAATAAACAAATTTACACTGCACGCAATACACAGCTACATTATTTATAATGTGATTAGTATATGCAAATATTATATGCGGATATAGCGTGATAGTAAATTGGTTAATATCAAAAATCTATTGGACACAATGGAAATAAATACACAGTTTAAGCCTAAATTTATACATAAGAATGAATTGGTAATTTTCATTGACAAAACGCAAATTTTTATTTACAATGTATCAAAACTAATAATATAAATATTCAAAGGGTATAGGGACCACAAAGCAAGCGTGGATTCATTATATTTGTATTGAAGATTAAGTATGGATTTTCTTGTTCAAATTTTACTTCTTTATTTTGAAACTCGAATGCGGTTCTGGTAACACGGTAATGTTCAGGGTTGCAGATTCGGATGCAGATTCTGTGCGATCACAATTTCCAGGAATAAATATGTTTAGTTAAGCCCAATACTTCACTGTTTAGCAGAATACGGAATGCCTTTGCTTTTGTAGAAGCAAACCACTAAAAATCTATACAAATCAGCTTCACTATTACCACTAAGCTGACAATACATATTGTATGACCATAAGATAAATTCAAAATAAAAAATCAATTACACTAAATAGTTGCAATTTAATCGAACAATAAATACATGCGATAGCAATATTCTCATTCAAAGAATACAAAATTAATAATATTTTAATGATTGTCAAGAGAAATCTAAAAAATTCAATGGGTGTAGTTTTTTCTATACATTTCTTTTTTTGAAAAAAAAAAACATTTTCGAAAATTAGTTAAATTAGCGTAAAGTTAACTTAATAGGTGTCGGGCTCTGTAGTATAAATCGCGCAACGAGGTCGGTGCTTAGAGTGAGGATCATAAAAGATATAGTTGAATTAGTATAACCAAAAGGATAAAATTAATAGGCATAAAATTGTATAATATGTAGAATAGTTTTTGTATTTTTTTTAAGGCCTTATAGATAATTTGTTCTTAATTTTGTAGCTTTCTTGCAGTAATTTTTGATGGAATTGTTTTTGCATTAAATTACTCTATGCAGCGTCCACGTTGCATCCACACGTCAGACCTTGGCGCCCCAGGCTCGTTTCAGCAGATAGGCGCCCTTCTCGGCAATCATTACCGCCGGCGCGTGCGTATTGCCAGATGTGACCTTGGGCATGATGCTGGTATCCATGACACGCAATCCTCGTATGCCATGGACACGCAGCTCGTGATTGACAACGGCGAGTGAATCCTGTTGCGGACCCATTTTGCAGCTGCCCGCTTGATGATTCTCCGGCCCCGTATTCTGACGCACAGCGCACTCCCAGTAGGCATCGCTGCCAAAGGTATGAGACTCGCAACCCTTGACGACTGTTTTGTCCAGGCGCATGCCGTACTGTTTAAGAGGCGACATCTGCGATAGCCTGATGGCAAACTTGATGCCGTCCACTAAGGTCTTGACATCATTCTCATCGGTCAAGTAGTTAGCAAAAATGCGTGGCGGATCGAGTGGATCAGAGGAACGTAGTGTGATATAACCTCGTGATCTGGGATTCAACACAGCCGGAAACATTTGTATGGAGCGTGAATTGTTTGAGAGCAGTTCACCCACTTGACCAGTGCGAGCACAGCTGGCCAAATAACCGCCAAAATATAATTGCAGATCGGGTAGATCCGGTCGCTGGGCAAAGCGAGTGGAGATTTTAGCTGTCACATCAGAAATGCCAGTGCCCGACATTAGGCCATCGCGGAATAACAAATACTCCATGGCGGTGGCCCAGTTAAGTGGCGCCGTGTCCGCATCATCAATGAAGAAGTTAGTAAAGAAGGCTACGTGATTCTGCAGATTCTTGCCGACACCAGGCAAATTGTGTACAGGACGCACATTCACCTTTTTCAGATCATCCTTGGGACCCACACCGCTCAGCAGTAGAATCTGTGGTGAATTGACTGCGCCAGCGCTGAGCACCACCTCCTTCTTGACCATAATCTTGCGCATGCTGCCAAACTGATCGCTGACCTCAACGCCCAGCACGTTCTTCGTGTGCGGATGAATCAGCACCTTTGTGACGGTCGAATTTAGCAATATATGCAAATTGTTGCGCATGCGGGCGGGTCGCAAGAACGACCTCGCTGAACTATACCGAATGCCATTACGAGCGGTCATCTGGGCAATCATGAAACCCGTGGCATTTTGTCCATTGAGATCCTGCACCGAGTAGCCCATCTCCTCGCCAGCCTTGAGTAAGGCATAAGACAATGGTGGATTATAGGGGAATTTGCCCACGGGTAAAAGACCGCCCTTTGCATGATAATCCGTGCCTACAGCATCCAGCTCTAAGTTATCTTCGGATTTCTTGAAGAACGGCAGCACATCGTTGTAAGCCCAGCCAGGATTGCCCTCTGCAGCCCAGGCATCGTAGTCCTCACGATTGCCGCGTATGTACATCATGCCATTCATCACCGAAGTGCCGCCCAGAACTTTGCCACGTGGCCAATAGCAGCGCTGCTCCATCGAGGAGAGACAGGCCATGGGTTCAGGCTCTGTATTATAGCGATAGTCAATGTCACTGCCTATGAAGTTGAGGAACATGGAGGGTATCTGAGCACCAACCGGTTCATCGCCACCTAGGAAATAAAATTGAGAAGAAAAGTTAATCAAATTATTGTTATGGTGATTAACAGAAAAAATTACCATAAAACTTAATTAAGTTGCTTTAACAATAAGCATCACACAAACACACACTCGTAGTTCAGAAAGTTAAAACTTGCTAAAATTAAAAGTGTCCAAAAATTACAATCAGATCAAAGGCTTGACATTTAAAACGCAACAGCTGGAAGCTGTTCCCAAAATAGCTAATCGATGCGTTGTTGTTTTATTTAATGACACCATAGCACTACAACAATAGTAGTCCACTAATGCATACACAAAACCCCAAACTCGTCAGTACGATCGACATATGATGATTAAAAACCCATTCACAATACGTTGGAATTTCCATCGTACATTTCTTGACATTTTCTAAACGTGATCAGTAATTTTTTGTTAAGTTTTGAATCACCATTCTAGAATTTCTGTTTTCGATGCACCCATGACATTTGGTCATTTCAATGCTCATCAATTAACTAAATCAATTTAAATAAAAGGTAATTGATTGCTATTTAAGCCGTGGGATTTAAAAATGTACCGCATGCTGGCCAAGTAGTTATTTTATCATGTCATTTAGTCAGTTGGAATAATGCCAAAAGCAAATAAACTGCAATTGCCACAAATTGCGCCAATTCAACAATCAGTATAACTTTTTATACAAAAACTGAAATAACAGTATTTAGCATGTCTAAGACGCAAATACAATAAAACAAGATTCTTTCACAATTGAAATCCCAGTTTTTGTTTAATGCTTACGTCGCGAAATAATGATAAATAAAATAATAATTAGCACCAAATACTTGATTGAATTTTAATATTTTAACTTGAATACGAATTCATTAAATTGTTTACATTGCTCAGCTAATACCTATAAATAAACCAGAATTTCAAGCGAATACACATACTCGATATTTAATAATTTTTTAAAATTGTTTAGAATACGTTGACATAAAGAATAAATGGAATTTATTAAACAATATTTAAAAAAAAAAGCCTTTGAATACATAGTATGCACTTAAAAACATCACAAATAAAGTAAGCAAATATTTGCCAGATAAGAAGCTCCGAAAAAAATAAAGTCTTAGAAGATAAGCTTGTGTATTTATTAATGCATGCGACAATGCCAATAAAGTAATATATAAGAATAAATATTAAAATTTTAATAATATATAAAAGACTTCACCTAATTGGTAGCTATAAAAACAAAATACCTATGACACAGAATTATTGATAGAAAAAAGGTACAAGTTTGATTCAATCAAACATTAAATTCTCTATTTATATCCAAACACCTAATGAAATACATTTGACCTCTGCGAGAAATACATCCGCTTGCTGATGCACAACTTTTGCAGATTGCCGACATTGAAAATAAATTATTAACCAACAAACGAAACGACGAACTTCATTGTCTCTAGACAGAATTTGTGATTAAAAAGTGTCAACTAGCTGATTATATAAATTATATGTGCAACCAAGTGGAATCGACACAAGATCAACAAAGACCTGCTTAACCACAAGCACTTAAGATGCACTTACGATAATATTGCCAACTACATAATCACAATACAAGCTCACTTGTCATTTCACTTTAGCATTTATTAGAAAATTAACACCAGCTAATTTAGAAATAAATCTATCATCTATATTACATTTCTATTTTTCATTTGTCAATTTTGGCAATTAATATAGTAAGTGCAGAGGTATAGTAATTGTTATAACGTAATAAATAATCCAAAAGGCATAGAAGCGACACTAATCCCAAAAACAACTCAAGCAGTGCCAAGTACGCCAGCTGATAAGCCAACGCTAATGGATAATTCAAGGTTGAAAAATTAAGATTAATTATCTTGCAAATTTTCAGACTAGCTGTGAGAAATTGGAGCTTGTGCGCTGTTGCTAAAATATCATCCTTATCATTCTGTGGCCTTTACGTCTTGCTGCCTGGCTTCTCTCAATATTGCATAAATTATAAAAATATATATTATATATATATAAATGTGTATATTAATATTTTTATTTATTTATATAATTAATCATATTTTAACTTCCCTAGTAGATCTAACGTATGTGAAAACGATTCAATTTTAACTCGATAATCAGTTTTATATGTATTTATATTGTTATTAACTGTTCTTGTTAATAAAAAATAAAATATCTTAATGTATTTTTGAAGCCCGTCCCATAACATGTAAATGTTTGTGAAATGAATGTAAATGTCGCTGAATAAATAAAGCAGAGAGATATGACTGGATTTAACACTTACTGCATAAAATAATTGTATATAATAATTATAATGCCTTAAATGTTTTTAACAGCACTTGAGCATTAAATGGTGGAGTACTCGTCAAGCTGCCTTTAATCAAAGTGAATGCCCTGCATTAAACACGAGCTACATGTCCAGTGAGCTCCTCTCCCACTCACACGCTTTTATTATGCGCATTTTAATTCATTAATAAAAAATGTGTAAAATGATACAAACAATTGCCGATTGTTAACTGCAAAAAATCAGTGAAGTGTTTAATAAACAACGTTGTAGCTGGACACCAAGACCAAGTGGCATATTAGCCTATAAGCAATTAACTACATGTGTATGTGTATTTATACAAGAGTAATTTGCATAGAAGCAAATTACTGGCAGAGCAAAACGCAATGTGTAGCTGAAGAGAGGGGGAAATGGTTGGAAGCTCGCTTATTTTACATAATGCTCAAGGCAGTTGCGGTTGCTTCTTTGCCACATTGTTGTTTGCGTTGCATGTTGTTGCTATTGTTAAGTGTTGCTCAAGTTACTCATTAGTGTTGTTGTCTTTGTTTATTTTTGGTGTGTGGCTGTTGCGGTTAGGCTTCAATTACTTCAAAACAAATGCAACATAACGCGTGTCTAATTGCCCACAGCGCCCCCATCTGACAAAATAGTAGCTTGATTGCATGTATATATACATGCGGCTGGCAACATGTTGCTGCTAGCTTAGCAGCTGTCAAAATGAATTGTTTATCACTTACCGGCTTCAATGAGCAGCACTTTCCACTGTGGCACTTCGGAGAGACGCGAGGCAACCACAGAGCCCGCTGAGCCGCCGCCAATGACAATGAAGTCGTACTCATAATCCGGCTCCGATCGAAACTGCAGAATAATATAATTAAGTTAGTGTATTATTTTTGCCATTATCAGAAACTGAGCTCACCCTTGAGCTGGCTCGTCCGCAGGGATCCTCCAGATCGCATTGGGATCGTATGAATACCTCGAGTAGACCCATAAACAGCATAAATGCGCTTCCGCCGCATGTGGAGGCAAGTGTTGGGCCGGTGGGCACGCCTACCAAACAATCACAGGCTGATGTGCTGGTGGACATGTTGTTTTAATCACTGTGATTGGCATTTAAAAAGAATATAATTAAAAAACAAATTTAGCAAACTTCAAGAAACCAAAGACTTGGACAACGAGCTTGACTCAAAGTGACTAAATATTGATTTTTTTATTGGCAAATTATTGTTAATGATCACATTTTTATACGTTTTACAATTAGATGTGACCTTGCAACTGCAATCCACTACAAAAATCCACGATGTCAGAGCGCAATTTTTTTAAGCACTCAATAAAACAATGCCTTGGCTGCCGTCGCTAAATAGGCGTAGATTGTGCACGCGAAAAATCCATAAAACGAAACAGAAACCCAAACAATTTTTGGTACCTTTAGCCAAATTGCCGCCAGCATTGGTAATAACAAAAGGCCAAGTTAGGCATAAGACAGACAGAAGTCATAGCTCATCATCTACGGAGGTCCAAAATAGCTTAGCCCAGTGCTTATCTGTTTCGTTGCTGGTTTTAAGCAAACTGTGCATAGTTTCACATGACCTTAGCCCAATGTAGCTGAAGTGCTTGCTGTCTTTTATCTTATTTCTTCTCTTCGCTTTTTTTTTTTTTTTTTTTTTTGGAAATTTCAAAACGTTGTACGTTGAGTTCATGCCACCAGTGCCTAAAACAGAAGCAATTCAATTGTTGAATAATACAAGTACTCGCTGCTTGCAACTATAATTGTGTAATAATTATGCCATTTGTGGATCCAGTTTGAAATTTGGGTGCTGATCTCTGAACCAAAAGGCGAAATTCAAAGTGATGTTTGTTGTTTTAGAATGAGTTGAGGGCAGGCAGGTATAATAACTAGGGTTGAGGTTTATAATTTCGAATTGTTACATATATTTCTTAAAAAATTTAATTGATTGACTATGATATTTATACTCCTGAGGAATGTAACTGTATTTTAATTCAATTTATTTTGCAGCTCGGCCCTTTCTCCTCTATTCATGCGTTCCGTTTGACTGAAAATAGAAATTTCAGTTATATGTATAATTGATTTCTTTCTCCCTCAATTTAATCAGCCAAATGTATTTTACATTAGCGAAATCGCCCATTCATTAGATGAATAACTGAAATATCTCATTTTGCAAACCTGACTTTTTTTTTACATAATTTGGCAAACAAATTTAGCGGCTTCTGCCCGAAATACACACCAAAAGTCTCTTTACAATTTGTTTTTCTTTACATTTTTGGAGATGTCTACAACGTTTTTGACCTCAATTAGACTGAGCAACTCGGTTGATTTTATACAGCAATAAAATTGCAATTTGTAAACGCAAAACCGAAACCACCAGAACCAAAAACGAAACTGAAACTAAAAGAGAAACCGAACGAATTTGAGGAGATCAAGCAATTGCTACAGTTCGAGACCGCGAGATCGATTTGTTATAATGATGCTGCGCACATTTGACATTTGAAACACGATTTTGTCTTTGTCTCTCTCAAAATTAGAGTTCCAAACTCAAGTCGGCAACAGCAAAGTTGAAGGATGCCCCGAAAGTAATGCAAAGCGTACGAGAGCGTGAAAAATCCAAAAGAGAGGCAGTTGACCTCGCAACAAGTTTTTCCATCAAGCCAAAAATGTTAACACAAACTAAAAATCAACAACAACTACCCAGAAAATAACCAGATGAACTTCAAAATGCGTGCAGAAATCGTGCATAGTTTTCCATAAAAAAAAAATAAAAAAAATTAAAACGTATACACACTTAAAAGTTGTCCTGGACAACTTTTTGTCTCCAAAGAGTTAGTTGAAAATACATGTAAAAAAGGAGTGGTTTTTTGGATCTTGTTTATGTCTACAAACTTTTGTATGTCATAATTTACCTATATTAACGACTTTATGTTAGACTGAGTAAAAACTTACTTAAATTGTGATTAATTGGGATCTAAAGAAGCTGAAATATTATATATATGATTTGCAAGTAGCTTAAGATTGACTTAAAGACATATATAAATCTTTATTGAACGTCTAAAATGAGAAATTTCTTATGACATACAAATAAGTAATTGTTTTCAGCTTGTTAATCATTAAGTATTTTATGTATTGATTATAAAGATTTTAATCTATATGCTTCACACTTCCTTGGACTGCGTGTCCAATTGCCATGTTATCGTTTCCCTCCCTAATGAGCTGTAGTGTACTTATGTCCATATATCACCAGGGCGTCTATTGTTGTGCGCAGTGAAGCGATGCGCCTGTCGATTATGCGAGTGCCACTTATCAGTTGTTGCAAGTAAGTACATTCATTGTTTTCGTACTTTGAGTATACGAGTATATGATATCTTTATTGATATGGTTGGCATTGTCTGCATTGCTGTTGCTTTTGAAGGTTTCTTTCAGTTGTCAGTCTGTCAGTTAGGCAGTCAGTCAGTAAGTCTATTCGGCGTGTTGGACTCGTGCTCATTGAAACGTTTCGTTGGTGGGAAAAATATAGTTATTAAATAAAGATACAACTGCAAACTAGCATATGCGGTGGCTCACTTCCCCTTCGCTGACTCTGATTTTGGGAGTAGTTTTTTATGTTTTTTTTTTTGCTGGTGCTTATTAGTGTGGGAGTTATTCATTTATTAGAAGAATAATAAAATAAACTAACGGAATTTATGCGTGCCATGACAATGGCGTTAGATTAAAGCGTGCGATTTTATGTTTGAATTGCGTAATATTGTTCGAGGCTTATGGACAGGGCTCTTGTAGGAACTTTATATCTCAGGGTCTTAGTTACACAAACTTTTACTATATATGTATATCAAATATTCTATAACAATTTCAGTTAATTGCAAAACCACAACCATAGAATTCCAAAACTAAAGAACGATAAACTTAATCTTTATCAGCGACTAAGAGCCGTAACCAATTTAATGGTCTGCACATAGTAATTAATTTCACCAATATGGCTCAGTTTGGGGCCACACTATAAGTACAAACTGGTTTTACAAATCAAAACTAACTCTTAATAAGAAAAATATATATATATATACATATATATGCGAAAATAAACAGAAAAAATAATCCAAGAAATTTGCAGAAAAACGGGTCATAAAGTATTTTACGATCAGGCGCGCGAAATTGACAAGCTGGAAAGATGAACGTATAATTTAAAATAAACTATACAGAAAGAAAATAATTATAAGCAAAGATAAAAAGTCAAAAAAAAAAAAATCATAATACCCAAATCAACCGAAGTATGTTTTTTGGTGTGCAAGCGCTTAAAGTGGATCTATAAATTAGCGGCAATATCTACGACGCGGCAAGGTAGCAGCAACTGTGAATGCAATGCAATCATTGCAAGTGTTGCAGTGATATTGATAACTGAACTGCTCTACGGCTGTTATGTGGATGCAACGCCGGTGGTTGGCCATTAGAAATTGGCCAAGAAACAAAATAGTGTGGCGGCTAAAAACATAAACAACAACAAACAACAGCTACAACTACAGCAACCAACATGCAGATACAAATGCATTCGCAATTTAAAGGAAGCAGCCGCGCAATGTATAGATAAACTTGGCCAATGTATCTCACAGTTTGTATCTGTTGCGGTGTATCTGTACCTCTGCCTCTGTAGCTCGGATGCCGGTGCCGGTTTCATGAGTTAACTTCCTATTTTCACTTTCATACGTCATGCGGCCTAAGCAGACTAAAGAAAAGCACTAACAACAATAAAAACAACAGCTACTAAAGTGCTGTTTTTGTTTTTTCTTTAATTTTTTTATTTTTTTTAGTATTTTTGTGTGTTTTCCTTTTGCGCATTTCGCATTGTCAACGCGCTTTCAACAATGTGCGAACATTTTGTTGATGTGAGAATTTGCCAATAGCTTTGGTTTATTTTGTTGCTGTCATTGCCCATCACGTAATTGCAGGTGTTTGATGATTGCACTTTGCTTGATTAATTTTTCGGATTTTCTTACATTGTTGTATTTAATAATTTGTAAGTGTATTTGGAATGCATTTGCAAAAGCATGTTAAATAATTGTTGAACTATGTGTTGATGAGACAAAAATATATCGATTTTTTGTTATATAGTATATACTATATTTTTGCGTTTTTATATAAGTTTTTATTGATTTGTATACAATTGATTATAAAAACTTTTCATTTATATTATTGTAAGCAAATTGTTATGGGGTTCCCTTATTCCGTGAAACTAAATGTTCTTAAAATAGCTGCCATTGTTTTGCAGTGGTTACAGACACATTTCAGTATCGATAAAAATCTATAAAAACGGTTAATTGTACAATTGCATATCTGATATTTTTTTTATTATTTCCAGTCAACCCAGACCCATAATTTACAATTCGTTTTTATTGACTTTTGCAATAAGCAGAAACGGAAATGCCATAAAAAACACTTTCAATTTTCTTCCACTTCAAAAAAGCAGCCCGAAACGTGAAGATCTGTTTTACATAATTTATTTAAATTTGTTGCTATGTTGCACGAACTACGTGATTGAATATTTGCAACATTTCGCTGCATTTGCATTTTCCCCCAAAAAAATGTTCAGTTGCATTTTCTTGCAGTTGCAACAACTGCGATTACAACTGCAACGCCATGTAATACCCTTGGCTGCCCAATGCACGGCCGCTGGGCTGATGCTTGCCAATTACGTTGGCGTTGCCAACAACTAACAGCAACAACAATTCGACCACAATTAAGTTTAAAGTGAAATTCTGCAATTGCTGGCGCATCATTTGAAGCAACGCTGAGATGAGCTTTGTGTCTTTGATTGATCGTTGGTTACGTGCTAAAACTGGCAAAAAATAGCAGCAACAACAGCAGCAGAAATAAATGAAACGTGTTACTGTTTTGGCCTCCAGGCGGATGCAAAGGTGGGCAGCACGTCAACGTTGCTCAGGAGCTGCCTGTCAACTGTGGTGCAGCTTGGAAATCTGCCAATGGCCAGACACTAAACAACACTTTTAGTTGCATTGCTAAATGAGTGCATTTGTTAATAGAGTGGTTGTTGCTGCTGCTTTAATTGAAGTTTAAGTCAAATATCTCACGCTTGTCGCTAGGATAACGTATTTTATATAGGCAGCCAACCGGGCAGCTCCAGATTAAACATATTTGTTCACCAGCCAACTTAAGGTGATAACCAGCTTTGATAATATGGACTTAAATAGTTTGATATTTTCCGAATGCAAATCTTATTAATTATGTTTCAAGTTGTAAAACTGGAAACTAATTGTTGTCTACATAACTCAAAAGCATCTTAAGTCAGTTTAATGAGTTTGGCGTTTTAATTTAACTGAAAAATTATAGACAAAATATCTAAATATAGTAAAATAATTTCGGAATTACAAACATAAATATACGCCATATGGGGGCTTAAGTATTATTGAGTTAGTTAAAATTCGGAGAAGTTATAATTAATTAACTACAAAAATATTTACTACTTGGTAAAGTAAATGTAAAAATGGAAAGGCATTTCGAGACAACTGTAATTTTATTGTCATTTACCCTCTCTTAATGTTAAGGTATTAAATATATATGGTATTGAAAACAATTCAGAATGAATGACTAGCAAATTAAGCCTTTAGCTTAAGCCTTTCAACTTTCTAAAAAGTGAATATGCATGAAATGATATGCTAATCAACAAATGTTATAGCATTCTTAAATGCCAACACCAAATCGATAAAAGACTTCAACCAATTGCCCGTCTTATGTGACCCAGTTAGTATTTTTTTTTTAGTATTGTCACGGGCTGTGGCTTAAAAGTGTACCACTTCTGAACTAAAATAAAATCATAATGAATTGTAAGCAAATAGAGCTCAAATCGAAGATCGCTTAAATGGCAAAAGGCAAATGAAATAACAGCAACAACAGCAACGGCAACGGCAGCACAAAAGGAGCCAAGTAAAAGGCAAACAGATCACAGATCGTACATGAATACATGAATGAGTACCAGCCAAAAAAAGGGAGCCAACAATAGTAACAGCAACAAGGCAGATAAACAAACAGCTAACAGCAAAAAGTCAATCGTTGCCGTTCAAGAGCAGCGCAACAATAGACAACAAAAATCCTATAAAAATAGTAACAACAATAACAACAACAAAAGCAACAATGGGATGTAGCTGTACAGCATTGTCCCAAAAACATGGAGAGATACAAATTGTGTCTTTAGCTGACATTTCAACATGACTCCAGCTCCAATTTAAACTCCAACTGTGACTCGTGTGCGTTGGCAAATACATTTTTGGTTTAACTACATGCCAAATCTTTCAAGACGGCACAAAAGAAAGCGGACCTCGATCGTGGGTGTCTGGCGGTCAAAGCACTCGCCTATTCAATGCGTAGCTTAAAATTTCTTTTCATTGCCCCCAGCAGGCACATGTTCGAGATGCTCTCGATAATGAGCATACATCAAATATGTATATTGGCAATTGTTTTTAACCACTGTTTGCCCTCAATAACGAAATGTGATTGATCATCGCTTCGCGCTACACTCTTTGCACCTCAAGTTCGCTCCCTCGCAATAAAATCAAAAAACTTGATATGCAGTTGTAATATATTGTGTATTCAATATTTGCTTTTCAACTTTTGCTTTATGAGTTAACAAAGCAATAAATGTTGCAAATATTTTCGATATTTTTTATTTAATTTATTTTTGAATCAGGCATTTTTGTTGGGCATTCTGTTTTAGTGGAAAAGCGACGAGTAAGAATTCAAAAATTAATATGCAAAATTGGTTGTATGCTTTGGTACTGAGATTGTTCTATCGAACGCACTACGTGTTAGGCAATTTATAAAAAAAATGGATTAACAAGAGTAATGGAATTGAATGTAACAGATAAGAGTTGACATATACGAACATGAAATGCGTATCACAATCAAGAATATGAAGAAACAAGATTTTGTACCCCTTGCATATTTTTCCTAATAATTGTGTACAGGTTATGTAGAGTATGGCTAGGACACTCTCCATGTGTATAGCGTATTATCCAGTCAAAAACTCTGAACTAGCGCAGCTTTACTTCATTTTTGCTTACATGCAAAATGGAGCTATAAGCGGATGTTCACATGCATTCAAATCGATTGCAGATCTTGGGGTACAATTTTACTCACACTAAATAAATAGCTTTGAAGTTTCTTACAATGCCTCAAGCTTCCGTTGGCAACAATAACAAATAAAAAAAATATAAAAAACCGGGCTAATTTCCTATTACTGTAATAATCGCGTTATTAACTGTTACAGCGCAACACCTAAATGCAAGAATGAGACAGTTTTTTTTTTTAGTGTTCGCTGCAAATTTGCTAGCGTAGAAAAATCGAACCGATTAGTGCTCATATAAATAAGAGAAAAACCAGTACAATGGGCAAACCGTTCGAACTAAAATTAGAAACATGCCTCAAAAATCGTGAGACATGCACACACATATTTCTCGAGAATTGTGTCAATAAAAAAAAACTAGTGTTTTTTTTTTTAGAATGTAACTGCAAAAAGGGGCAAACACAAAACAAAGTCGAAGCTTAATTTGATGTGACGTTCCATTTTGGAGTTGAAATTGACGCTTCCTCAAATGCCAAAACTATTGACAATAAAAAAAATTGAAGTTACTTACGTTTTGTATGCCCGTGTCAGGTTGCTGCCAGTTTCCTTTTTGGTTGCCACTAAATAATTAGGCTTATTTTTTTATTTTTTTTATTATGCCGCTCCTTGTTGGTAATGCCTTGTTTGTCAATTACGCAACTCGCCGAAGATGTCCACAATAATTTGACAAGAACAATTTCTTAAATGTTATTCGTATCTTTTTTATACTATTTTTGTTTTGTTTTTTAGGGATAGCACACACAGTTGCACACACACGCACAGTACTTGGTATTGCCTTCTTTTGCTTATACGGGCAGCTCACTGGCCAGATTACTGTTTAGGTCTGGCTAAGATATCTGCAGCTTGTTTCGAACTGCGCGCAATCGCAGACCGTCATCGACTCACCGTCTGGCTGTTAAACGCGGCTCTTTTTAAACTCCCCCCAACACCAGCACGAAGCTTAAGCTGTCGTTCGGTTCGCCACTGAGTTAGTTAGAGAGCCACTGGTTCCAGTTGGAGCTTAAAGCTCGCTTACCGCTCTCCGACTTTTTAAGTGCCGGCAAGTTTGAATTGGTTACCTCTTCCTCGCTAATACTGACTTAGAAGTTTTCATTGGAGATTTAACAATGAAAATTCAATTATTTCTTTTCTTGTAAGAAAATAAATATTTATTTAAACTTAATCTATAATTGACACTGTAATGTTTTACATTTTGCTTGGAATCATTGATATGCTTATTTGATCAGTAAAACTGTTAGACAGCAGTTCAATCTTTGTCGCATGCTTCGAGTTAAAACCAAACCCCAATTACCAATTAGCATGAATCATTGAAAAGTGCTTTGCATACTCTCCTAGTAGTGCTAATGATGCGTAACATGCAATATAAAATTAGACACATTCCACATCTACTTGCATCTCACACCCGCCGGCATTTGTATTGTAACCGATATACGTCACAAGGCTTCTTCAACCACCGCTTGCAGACAGATTGCCTGGCAGGCAAATAAGCGAGTACAAAAACACTCGCTGAGCAGCCCACACAGAAAGCGTCGATTGTACACAGTGCGCCGGCGCAGGATTAATGATTTGTCGGTGGACAACGAGTTGGCTCAAGACACTTGAAAGGCAAAATAAAGTGCAACTGCTGCGGAACTGCGTTGTACAATTTTAACGCTTAAAGTCTAGCAAATATTTGCTAAAATATAGAAAAGGGCATTTCTAGACAAGTGAGTGTTATAAAAGTAAGAATATCATAATTATAAATGCCTTTAACCAGTTTTCAAAAAAAGAACCAGTTTTGCAAAAAGAACTTAAAATGAAGCCAGCTGCAGCAAAATATAAGAAAATTTGCATTAATACAAAGAAAATTATAAACAGTGCTAAAAACTAAGCATCAAAAATGGTTGTTGTGAATAATTGTTATTTATATCGATTTTTGTGTCTAAGTAAAAGCATAGTAGAAATATCATATTTAACAAGAATAATAAAAACGAAAAAGTTGCTATGTTAAGGGTGGGTTGATGAATCATACGAATTAGACATACATAAATAAGTATGCGTACAGGTTTCATGGCTGTATGTGAGTGTGTGTGTGTGTTTGAGTGTGTGTACAGCTCAAGTAATGACAAATAACAACAAGAATGTGCGAAAAAAAAGTGAAAACCCAAATAGCAGCAGCAGAAGCTGGCAATAAGAAAAAGAACTCATGCACAGATTTGTGGTAAAATCGATGTGACAAGACAAGCCAAATATTTTCTTTTTTCATTTTCTTCACATAACTCTTTGTTTTACTTTGTGACTTCTTGACTTTCTTCTTGTAGTCGTTGTATCTAATTGTTATTCTGTGCAGCTACGCGAATCTTCAAAGCAGACAAGACAACGCGCAGAGCGGCACTAGCCACAACCGTTTAAAATGGCTGACGAGTATATGCCAGATGTCAGCATGATGGACACAAGTGAGTACCATATTGTGGCCAAAACTAATGATGGCTCATTAGGAAAATGGTAGAAAGCTGCCGTTGAACTTTAGCTTTAGCAGTTTTTGCGAAACTAACAGAAACTAATCAGTAGACTCATTGGGTGTTATTGAAATGTTGTAATGAAATACGTAACAGATTAAAGTACGCATTTAAGACTTAATATGGTGTCATAGTATTTTTTTTCCTTATTGTGTATTCTCTTTTATCTTAAGTAATTAATTAATTTCGGGACAGATATTTATATGTGGGATTAAATGAAATATTATCTAACTTTTATGAAAGAACTATCGTTCTCAAATTCTTTTATAAACAGCTTCTTTTGTACTGTGACTAAAATATTACGCATTAAAGGGAGTAGTCTGTTCAGCGATCCCAGTGTAATAGCAGTTAATTTAAATTGTCCTTTTATATTTTTCTATAGCAGCTAATATGATATTGCTTAGAAGTAGTAGAAATATAGTGTATACGCATACGAGAGCATTAAAGTTATAATTTGTTGATAAAATATATTTTTGCATTTGCTGCAGTTGTGCCCGCCATACTGGGTCTCACTGCGGCCGCAGTACTTTCGACGGTGGCCTGCATCTGTGCGAAGCAGATGCGCATACGGAACAAGAAGCAGAATCATCATGATTCATCATTCCCATTCCAACCGACACGACGTCCGACCGCAGTTCGCTCGCCGAGTGGCCAACCGCCTCACTATCTGAAGAAATCGCCGTCGCCCACTGGAGGCAAGCAGATGAGCTTGCTCTCGCCCATGCAGGATCAGACGACATCGCCGATAGCACCACAGAATACGAAGTATGCCGAGGACGATGAGTCACCGCCGCAGCAGATGGCACAGCAGCAGCAGCACCATCAGAGCTCCAATAAGCTAAACGTTGTGGACAATGCCAAGAACCATAATCAACACCACTCGCCGGTGGAGACCATTGCCAATGGCAATGTGACCATCACACTGGACGAGACACTCTCGAATGGCAAGGAGTTGACCATAAGCGATCAATACGGAAAATTGGGCACCATTTACTTCAAGCTGCGCTATCTGTCTGAGAGGAATGCTCTTATGGTATCGATAATCCGCTGCCGTGGCCTACCCTGCAAGGGTGGTGCTGGCGGCACTGGCGATATACCCACTGGCATGAATGGACGCACTCAGGCGGCCACCGATCCGTATGTAAAGCTACAGCTGCTGCCGGACAAGCAGCACAAGGTGAAGACACGTGTGGTGCGTAATACCAGGAATCCCGTTTACGATGAGGACTTTACCTTCTATGGCTTAAATATAAATGATCTGCAGAATATGAGCTTGCACTTTGTTGTACTCAGTTTTGATCGATATTCGCGCGACGATGTCATTGGTGAGGTTGTCTGCCCCTTGACCTCCATTGAGATTGGTGACATATCGAAGGAGGCGCTCTCGATCAGCAAGGAGATACAGCCACGCAGCTTGAAGATACGCGCCCAAGGTCGTGGTGAGCTGCTCATCTCGCTATGCTGGCAGCCGGCCGCTGGACGATTGACTGTCGTTTTGTTAAAGGCGCGCAATTTGCCGCGCATGGATGTTACCGGACTGGCTGATCCCTATGTCAAGATCTATTTGTTGTATAATGGCCAGCGCATTGCCAAGAAAAAGACGCATGTCAAGAAACGCACGCTGAGTCCGGTATTTAATGAGAGCTTCGCATTTGATATACCCGCTGCCGAGGTACGTACAATTGTACCAATACTTAACAAATTTGTTTTTTTTTTAAATTTAGATCACGAGCTCAATACCAAACCCATTTATCAACAATGACAAAATAAATTGGATGTTATGCATAATTTGTTTGTTAAAAATTGAAGTTTTAACTTAAAATATATATTTTATCCCATTACATTAATTAAATTCCAATATTCTTTGCAAATTTAAGTTTTATTTTTAAACTTAATATTATATATATATATTCTTTTTATTTCACTATGAGAATTGATGAGTATAACAAATGGATTATTTGTCTCTCGTATTCATTTTTATCTGAAGCAATTTACGTATCAGGTATTATATATAAACCAATATTTAATTGAATAAACTTTTTTTGTAACCTTAACTTATACACATATCCTTAACCACACATATATTTCAGGGTGCTGGAGCTTCCTTGGAGGGCGTCTCTTTGGAGCTGATGCTACTTGATTGGGATCGCGTGACCAAGAATGAGGTTAGATTCATTTCTTGCATTCAATAATTAGGTGCTCAACAAAAGTTTTCCTTTTGTTTCTTTAGGTTATTGGACGCTTGGAGCTTGGTGGACCCAACTCGAGTAGCACCGCTTTGAATCACTGGAACGAGGTTTGCAATTCGCCTCGTCGCCAAATTGCTGAATGGCACAAGCTGAATGAGTAAGCGGATTAACTTTATCAAAATTTGGGGCAGTGACCCAGCGCTGGCGCCGCAAACCCAAAAACAATAACAACAAACGCAAACCAATATTTTTGTTAAGTTTGCTTAAGTTGAAAATGTATGAGGTATTAAATTATTATCAAAATATTTTGTATGTATATTGCGGATACAAAGGAAATTTTATTTCAAACCCCAAGAAAAATAATTTTTTATAATTTAATATTTATTATTATATTTTATTAAGCTCAAATATTCTTTGTATGATGTGTAGCAAAAACACATTTGAAAATTAAAGCGAAAATTTATATTTACCAAAAAATAAAATTATCTAAATTAAATGTATTAGAAAATGTTTAGTATGTAACAATGCTTATAAATGTAAGATATTTAATTAACAAATGTGACATACATTTATAATTAACGCTAAAACAGGTAAAGATACGTATTAAAAAACCCATTAATTTCCTGTTGTATAAAAAAAGATTTGTCTTTTAAATTATATCAATTAAATGTCTTATTTAGCTTATACAGCATTTTCTTTGCACTATAAAATGACGTATTACCTGAAATACAAATTATTTGTAGTCCATTTATTATAACTCTGCCCACCATAAATACAGTTGATATTTGTTTAACATGTATGTATTTCTATTATATTAAATAAGCTTTACAGTATATGCATTCATTTTTTATAATTTGTATCAAGCAAAGTTTAAAACACCAATAAAATACATAAAATACATAAACGACAAAACCAAAATAAAATTGAGTAGTGCTTTACAAAATTTATTAAATTGTGTCAGAAGTGAGATTAACGCTAACAGCTCATCACTTTATATACATAAAAACATACTTATAAAAATAAAATACAAAACCAAGTCAAAATAAATCGAATAAAACAACTTGAGAGAACACGCAGCAAATTGCTTAGGCACCAAAAAGCTACAAAATCACACACAAAAGAACGAAACAAGTCAAAACCCAAGAACTAAACAACACAATAGAATAGTACTTATAGGAGATAAATACAAAACCAAAGACATATGTATGTAGAAACCACAATTAACAATTAAATATATAATGTAGAGTTACGAGATTCAAGATACGAGATGCATAAAGTGCATAGCTCAAAATGAAAGCAGAACCCAAAAGCATTATTAAAATCTAATGGCACTTACTAAGCGTACTCCTAAAATATTTCCAATCATAACTAAGCAAAGCTTTCAGCGCACAGCACTCCACAATTGAGCAGTTTAATTATTTAGATGCTAAATCTGAAATGTAATGCATATTTATCAGACTTATACTACATAAAAGTGTTGGCAGAAAGGCAATTTAAAAATAAAAAGCTAAGAAGAAACTAAAAAAAAAACATTAGACGCGAGCACAAAATGCAAACTATAAATATAATCATACCAAAAAAAAAAAGAATTATTTAAATTTGTGTCCACAATCAAATTTCAATTCGTCTAAAGTGCATACAATAATTAAAAACGAGCAGATTTTCATATACATAGACATATTTATACATATATGTACATATAAGTATATAAAGGTACATACGTCAAGCAAGTAAATAAATATATATACATGTATATATATATAATAACTATATACATGCATAAATACAGTGAAATGTATAATTCTACATATACATATGTAATAGAAATGGTAAGAAACAATGAATGGTTAATTTCAGTAATAAAAACATATTATATAAAATAATAACAAACTTTTTTTAATTAGATTTAATACCCATTCTGAGTACCAATTTAAAAAAAAATAAACTTTTACAATCATTAGCGAATTATGCAGAATATAGGGCTTGTATAAGAATTGGCGAACTTCAGATAATACATTTTGTAAGGCATTATATTTTTAGCATTTTTTAGACAAGTGACATTTGAAATACTGTCAATTCCGTCGAGTTTTTACGGAACGGTGTTATCATTTTGTCAAGGGACATTCAAATCATACTGACAGTTTGTGGGTTGTCAAGGTCTTCAAAGATGCTCGCCGATGATCGTAACGCACAATGCCTTAAATTAAATTAACGCACAATGCCTTAATTAAATAGACTTTTTCTTCGACCTAAAAGTATGCGTTAAGACTTTTGACTTGCTGAAACTATTTTGAACTATGCATTATTATTCCATCCCAAAAATGTGCTTTAAAATTTGTGATTCGCTAATGATTTTATTTTTCGCCCCAAAAGTACAGTTGAGAAATGCTTAGTATATAAAATATTATATTTTCTATCTGTTATATATCCGTGATTCGATTATGCCTTAAGGTGAGTTTACATACGCTGGCAACATTGGCGAATAGATCGTAGCTAATAAATTGGAATGGCAAGTTGCCAGGCATTTACCCGCCAGAGACGACTGTGTCTAGGCAACAGAAAATTTTGCAGTATACCCTGAACTCAGTTCTTGTTCTAGTTCTAGTTTTATTGTTAACTTTCCCTTTAAAAGTTATGAGTGGAGTTGCTCTCATTTCTTATAGCAGACACAGGCACTGAAGAGTAAAAAAGCTGAAGCTGCGCATATTTTCATTCACAGATTTCCGCACACAACTGCGTATAATTACATACATATGTGCACGAAATAGTAGATACCTCGTAGAATACTCAGAAATATTAAAAGATCGCGATGATTATCATACCATCCCTTCTCCCTCTCGCGCTGGCAAATTTATGCATACCGAAAATGCTTCCACGTGCTGATTGTAATGAGATCAAAATGAAAATACGTTTTTGACGATAACCTAGGCATTTCTCCTCCGATTTTTGACAATAATGTGTCAATTAATTAAAAGCAGTTACGCAACGAATTGTCTCAATGGGGCAGCTAGGTGAAGGTCTAACTTACCCGCCGAGCGTAAAATAATACAACACTACACAAATCTACACATCACTAACAAAACAGCTGATTTAGCGGCAATCATAAACATTCAAACACAAAAAAACTATACACCCAAAGTATTGAGCTGTTCATCAGTTTGGGGGAAGGCGAACCGTTTTATGAGCCAATAATGTTCCTCAGCCTGTAATTAGCATTGAAGTTTGAAAAATCCAACATTATTCATCTGAACAATCTATTGCCACATACATTGACTGATTCTTTAAATTTTGTGTTATCTTGGCATGCATTAAAAATGTTGCCTTTGTAAACTCATTTTGGGAAAAAAAATTAAACAAAAAACCAGATTAATCTTTAACCTCTCGCTATTAAAAAAATAAAATAAATGGCAGCATTGCCAGTATGTGAAGACACGTCTTCAGTTTATAAGTATCTCTTGAAGCGATCACTCTTTAAGACGGACTCTAATCACTTAGTACTTGTGTATTTTGGATATTGCTTATCATGCTAGCAGCTTTAATTTTTATAGGATTGGCGTTCTGTATACAAGGTAATAAATGGATTTTTTTTTCGGTATATAAATGAAAAATTTGCTACGAGTGGTGAAATGAATGATTTTTCTTCAACTTTTATTAATCTAATCTTATACTCTATAACGAGACTATACATATATATAACTATACAACGAGACTATATATATTTTGTGAATAAATTCGTATAAGACTAAATTAAGCCTTGCTGCTCTTGCACACTTTCAGCTGGACCATTGATTACTTGCGCTGATCATGAGTTCAGATGTCATAATGGCGACTGTATTCTCGGTAAATTGAAGTGCGATGTTGACCAGCATTGCTCAGATGGCAGCGATGAGTTTTTCAGTACTTGCTATAACAACACCTGCTATGGCGATGAAGTCTTTCGCTGCAACTACGGTGGCTGTATGGATGTTGGCAGGAAATGCGATGATATTCTCGATTGTTCGGATGGAAGCGATGAGATTAAATTGATGTGTGCAAATGATATAGAATATTCGGAAATGCTAACCAAGTTGCAGGGCAATTGCACGTGAGTATGGTTAGCTACTTATGAATAAATTATTATATCATTTGATATTTATAGCGGCCAACTGTATGAGCTCCAATGCGATAATACAGCTGACCATTGCTTGAAGCTGAGTGAGATATGTGATGGCAAAATAAACTGTCCCGAAGGCGACGATGAATCTTTGGAGCTGTGCGCCGGCACCATATGTCCAGATGACACGTTTCGCTGTGAGAGCGGCGCCTGTATCAGTGCCAATGATTTATGCAATCACATAATCGACTGTAGTGATGGCAGCGATGAGTTACCTGAAATATGCTTAAATATGCATGTAGAGAAGATAAATTACAACAATGTGTGGCAGTCGAACGGTTGCAAGCTGCCGATCAAGACGGGGATGCAAGTAGTAGATTATTTCCAAAGAATCGGTTATATTCCCGGAGCTCAAGTGCCCGATAATACCGTTGTTGGTGTGGCCTGTGCCAACGGTTACGATAACCTTGGTGAGGCTATCAACAAATGCGATAATAGTGAGTGGCACAACCAGTGGGTCGGTTGTTTCCGTCAGTGTGTTCAGAGCGACTATGTACGCGATGTCAGGCTCTCGACACAGTGTATCTTGAATGACAGGCAGGTTGATTGCCATGGAAATATACATGTTGAGAACACAAATTTGCATGTAACCTGTGCGTCCGGCTATAAAGATAGCTCAGGAGTCACCAAAGGACTGCACACCTGTAGTGAGGATGGTACTTGGTCTATTAAGCATCAAAATCCCATCTGCGAGCCCATTTGCGGTATCACCTCACCACAGCATCCTGATAATATTCCCTGGACTGTGAGCATGTACCACAAATCTACCTCTGAAGGGAACTATAACTTCAAATGCTTTGGCACTATTATCTCCCCTTATATGATAATTTCGACAAAAATGTCTGAAGCAGGTGCACATAACTACGCCATTGCGGAGGGCAAACACATTGTCAATTTCAATCAGGATGAGGACCATAGCTATGTTTTACACAACGTTGTATACATACGTATTCTCTCAGTGTATGTATTTATAATAACTAGAGGTGCAGACTTAATCATGAAAAATTCAATTTTATCCCATCTTCTTCCCCTCGTGAATTTTTGAAAAATACTTTTAACAATATGTTTTCTATTATTCTGCCGAATTTATTACCAATTTAAAATATTGCAAAAACAAAACTTACTAACCAACTAGAATATTTTTGAAGAGTATCTCCCATCTTAAAATGTGATTTTCATACTGCCTCCATGTCATAATGATTTCTTAAATTTTCAATCTAATATTTACATATAATTTGAATTATATTACAGTGAAGTAAAATCAGTGAGATATGTGGCATCATTGATTACCGTGACAAATCCTTTTAAATTTGGTGCCCTAGTCCGACCCATTTGCTTGACTACCAATGATGACGAAGCTGAAGATTCGACGAATGTAAATCATCTGCCGGGTGAAGGTCTCACAAAATATGATGGTAAAAAATATATCCTAACATATATTGTGGACAGCGAATCGAGGAAATTGAATATTAATGGTTTTCTCAAATATATACTGGAACAAACAAAAACAGAACTGCACCTTTGAACATTGAATTCACTTTATTATGATTTGATTTAAAAGCTAAAAATAAATGAAAAATGTACATTAACTAAAACACAAACACACACACACCTCTACTACTTGGCAATTACATAAGTATATAATATATGTAATTATTTTTATTTACTTATATTTTTTTAAAGTACCATATTTGATTTTATTCATAAACCTTTGACGCAACTTTCCTTGTAGCCTGCTTTCTTTTGCTATGCTTAAGTTTAGTATCATTTTTTTTCCTTTTTAA
This sequence comes from Drosophila basisetae, assembly GCA_035041595.1. Lineage (NCBI taxonomy): Eukaryota > Metazoa > Arthropoda > Insecta > Diptera > Drosophilidae > Drosophila > Drosophila basisetae. The sequence goes on from JAWNLB010000090.1 coordinate 1,556,681, forward strand.
TTTAAGTTACTATTTCGCTTTTAGTTTTTACTTTTGTATTTCTTTTACACATTGAGATTAGCGGAATTACACTCTATCTATTTTAATGTTTATTTTAAATATTTTGCTTTCTTTTTTTTCGAGTTCGTCATATAATACGATTAATACGGTCCTACTTGTTGAATAATTAGTTAATTACTGATCATTAGTATGCAATTTAGGACACAATTAGTGGAGTTCACTTAACTTATACGTTATTTTTAGTAAAAACTTTAAATTTAATTTTTTATTCAAATTTTGCTCTTGATTTTTGAATTTTGATCACTTCAGTCTTACCAAAAATATTTATTTTAACATTTTAAATTAAGAATTCTTTTTTCATTCCTACGCCTAATTCAAAATAGTTTTTTTTTTATTTATCTCATAGTGTGTAAACCCATGCAATTTGTAATGATCAATTGTATTTTTGTATTGTTCTTTTTTGTTGCATTTGAAAATTTCTTTGAGAAATTTTTGTATTGAATACGATACACGTAAATACATAATGGATAACTTATGTTTTTTGCAGTTCTAACTTTAGTAGTTGTATATGTACATATCTTTTATACTTTATAGAGTATAGCTTACATAAGCATTGATTTCAAAGCTGTCGTTTGATTTTAGATATTACTGCGAGATCTGTTTTTGGGCATTGAATTAAACTTAATCTTAAGAACGTGCCGGATAAATATATACATATGCAATTCGAGAGTTCTGAGTTTTATATAGTTTTATATAGTTGACATATAGTTAAATTTCGCTAGCTAACAGGAGCAGGTTAGAGGAGGATGAGTAAACTAAATAGAGAATATTTTCAATGGAATGTAATTTATGTGGATTGATTAAGCTGATAGAGATAGCCAATACTATTTCAAATAATAAAAAAGTACCGAAAATCTTCAGAATAAGAAAATAATAAGAATAAGCAAACAAAAATTTTTAGGTTGTCATTGGAAAGCCATATGGAAATCTGAAGAGCCAATGATCTGGTCATTGTTCCGGATGTATATGTCTACAAAATATAAATATATATTTATATCAGAGTTTAGTTATATATATCTAACAAAATATAAATATATATTTATATCAGAGTTTAGTTTCCTCAAAAAGTCCCTATGCTTCATAAGTAGCTCCAGCTCACCAACCATAAATTCAGCGAAAATAGTTGCCATGCAGTCCCAGTGTTCAATCAAAATCTGCATTTCGGGAATTTAGTATAAAAATTAAGTGGACGGTGTAGTTAAACTAGAATAATTTACACGTATAATTGGCAATTTACAGATTTGCTTGACGCGTTATAATGTATATATAAGTTAAGTGTGTGTGTGTATGTATGTGTGTGTGTATACGTAACTTAAATAGAGCAGAGAGTACGTACTAGGACTAACTACGAATTAATACTGTACAGGATACGCGACTTCTTATAGAAACTAATAAACGGACCTCAGCTCGTATTGCATACAGATCGGCGGTCAACACAATATCATATATGTTCATCATATATATATCATTTAGGTAGGTAATAACTTAAGAACGGGGGGTAGGGCGTGGCCAACTTAAAAGTACGGTGTTAGCTATCCTTTATCCTTGCCGGGCCCAACACTAACGCCGAGCAGGTGCTCACCGGCCATGAGGCCCGCCGGCTGATGCGCATAGTTACGGATCTGATGTAGCGAGATCAGCTGATTGGGAAATGCATTGGCATTATTCTGGTTAACGTTCTTATTGGGGAAACTGATGGCATCATAGAGATAGGGACGCTGCGCCATTGGATGGTGGCTCAGCGAATTCAAATGCGGCGGCATCGAATTGATTGGTGTAAATGCCGAGTTGCTGCTGCTCTTCGCTATTGAAGCCGCATCATATGGCCCCACAGTGCTGGGTGTGGATACTGCAAGAAAACATGACATTAGCTAAACTAAACATAATTTCATATATACACATGTTGACGACTAATCCGAAACAAAGATATACGAGTATATTAAAGTAGTTTGCTTTCTTCACGATTCTCTTTTTTGGGCACTTAACCTTTCACACTAAATATACGTTTTTCAAAAATTCGTTGACGGTTTGTTCGTTTAATATACATACATTTTTGTACGATGGCTTTTTACCTTTTTTTCGAAACGGAAAATAATTCTCAAAATTTTTCAGTTATCAATTTACGAAAAGTTTATAGTAAAAATCATAAATATTTTTTTAGGCCCCCCTTAAATGTTGGTTTTAATTAGTTGTCAAATGTTGTAGGAGGTGCAAACTTACCAATATCCTCTCGCACAGGTTCGGGCATGATGCGATGATGCGGTTGCAGTTGCTCTGACGGATGGCCATTGCTCTGATTGCTATTAGGTGCTGTGGGTTGTACGTAGTGCGCCTCCATGCCATGCTGGGGCGGTGGTTGTTGCTGCTGCTGTTGTTGTGCTGTGTGTTGCTGTGGGTGATGGTGCTGCGGCTGTTGTTGCTGCTGTGGTGGGCCATGTTGCTGCGGTGGCACGCCCAATTGCGTGTGATGGTGGTGCGGCTGCTGTTGCTGTTGTTGCTGTTGTTGTTGTTGCTGCTGTTGTTGTTGCTGCTGCTGCTGCTGTTGTTGCTGCTGTTGTTGTTGCTGCTGTTGTTGATGCATGACTTCCATGGCATTGGACGCCGCTGCTGAATCGGGACTTACTTTTGGCCAATAGTTGTTATCGCTCGGCGCTATTGAAACGGGCGGCAACACCAAATTATTCCGCTGATGCTGTGAGTTGCTGGCTGCTGTTGCTGCTGGCGCATTATTGCTCTGACCGCCAGCAGCAGCCGCGGCGGCTGCGGCAGCAGCAACAGCAGCTGCACTGCCTGGCGCTATCGGTGGCCGCTTGTCGGTGCGCTCCGCATGCTTCTGCATGTGCTTGGTCAGGTAGGTTTCCTGGGTGTACGATTTGCCACAGTATTGACAAATGTGCGTCTTCAGATGCTTCGATTCTTTGTGCTTGGGTATGTGCTCCAGCAGCGAGGGCTCATCGGAGAAACACTTGTAGCAGGAGTTGCACTTGAACGGTTTGTCCGTTTGATGGCAGCGCGAATGCGACTGCAGATTAGAGAGCTGGGAGAAGGCCTTCTGGCAGCCGGGATGACGGCACTTGTATGGCTTGTCGCCGGTGTGGGTGCGTATGTGCTGCTGCAGGTGCGACAGCTGCGTGAACTTGCGTTGGCAGATCTCGCAGCGATACGGCTTAATGCCCAAATGGATGCGGGTGTGCTGCGACAGATACGATGAGTTGGCAAACGCCTTCGAGCATTGTGTGCACTTATAGGGCTTCGCTTCGCGCATGTGGATCTGTGTGTGCAGCTGCAAGTCTGCCTTCGAGCTGAAGATCTGCATTAGAAATAGTAACAGATTAACGAGAGCTGTGCATGTCTGTAATGTGTTAAGAAATTTCTACTGTTTTGCATTGCACTACGTCCAAGATTTCGCTCTGGTATCCTTCTTTCCATCAAATTCCATCGATAAAAAATAAAAAATTTTAAAGTTTCTTAAAAAAAATTCCTAGTTAAAATAAAATTTAAATGCATTAATATAATGGCAATGAAAAGAATAACATAATAGAAATTGCCTACGTTTTAAAGTCTTAAGTCTAAATGAGAATTTTACGATTAGAAACATTAGAAGTAAATATTGTAGTGATTATTGACCACATTTTGACCAACAAATTTCAGAGGACTTTTTGCACTGTACACTCCCTTAAACCTTCACCTTGGTATCCTTCACATCATGCGTCATGTGATGTGGCGAACTGGTTGAAGATGAGATGCCATTGGCATTGGCAACGCTGCCACTGACTGGAGTTGGATTTGGAATTGGAAGCGGATTCGAATTCGAATTTGGATTTGGATTTGCATTAGGATTGCGCTCATTGAGCGTTGCATTCTGCATACGTATGCCGCCGTTATCCACGCTGTTGCTGGTCACCACAATGTGCTGATTGGGATTCGGATAGATGCGCGATTTCCGGCCACGTGTGGAGCCCGTGGGCGCAGTGGAGCCACTGGCGCTGCTGCTACTGCTGCTAACGACAGCTTCATTAACCTGATGCTTGGAACTGTTGCTGCCGCCATCTGCAATAGCCAAGGCGGAACTGCTCTCAAGCGGTGGCTTTGGCTGATGCAGTGCCTCTCCGCCGCCACTCAAGTGATATTGATGCTGCTGCTGCTGTTGCTGCTGCTGCTGGTGTTGAGGCTGATGCGGCACTTGTGGTTGCTGTTGCGGATGTTGGCTATAGCTGAGCACCGAGCTGCGCAGATCCGGCGTGTTGGAAAACACACTCAATGGTCCGAGTGCCACGCGCTCATTCAAACTGTTACGCAGATGATCAATGGAGCGATGCACGGCATGTGAGTAGTCTCCTCCAGCCGGCGGAATCTCACCAATTAGCGGAGAATTGTGATGGTAATCGAGGCCACCGCCAATTGGACGGTACTCAATTAAACGACCCTCCATTTTGTATTGTTTATTTAAATTTTTGGTGTTACAAACTTTTTGTTCTTAAATTTTAGCTTATGTCTTCTTTAGTTGAGTTATATGTGCAACTGTCTATAAAAAGTGATTAAAACACTACTTGTTTATCTGTGAAAAATACACACAATTTCAACAATAAAAAAACACAATTTTCATTTACAATTTATATTTTAAATAAATGTTCAGTGGTGGAATTTCACAATTCGAATGCTTGACTTTTAACTGAAATATAAATAAGTAGGGCAAATAATAATAAAGAATAGCAGACTTTATTCATGAAAACAAGGCTTTTGCAAAAATATACTCAGAAAAAAACGCGGTTAAAAATTTGTGGCAACATGATAAAGAAAAAATTTAAATCGCTTGCCTCAAAAAAAAATTTTTTTTTTTAAACTATTTTTTTTTATTTTTTAAGTAGTTTTTGTTACGAAAATCATATATTAGATTTCACTTCTAAAGGGTTTCTACTCTGCAACTGAAAATTTGTATATTTGAAGTTTATAAGTTTCACAATATTTTGATTTCTTAAAATAGATTTCGCAGTAGATTTAAGATTATGTGGTCAATAATTGGTAATTATTTTTGTTCCACAATTGGACTTTTTGTGAAAAATATGTTTGCTTAATACCAGCGGAGTTGATATCATCTGCCTGTTGCACACTCTTTTTTAAATTCCTTTTCTTTCTAACCAGTTTTATAGGTGTTGGGCTTCAAAAAATTCAAAATCTGAGAGTCGAGACCGCAAAAGCGTTTTTGTCTCGGCCCGTTGCACCAGCCATTTATTATTTTTTTTCCGTTTTATTATTTTATTTGTCCTAAATCTAACGGCAATTTGATTGCGCGTTTTTTATTTTGCATTTTGAAGTGCTCCGTTTCGCTGTACGTCGATTATTTTTTTTTCGTCGCACAAATTTTTTTTCGGCACGCATTTGACTTTTCAGATTTTATGCGCTTCCTCTCTATGTGGCCGGGAGTTAGCTTTTTCAATTTGACTATTTTCTGTGCTTGGTTTTCTTTGGTTGTTTTGGTGCGCTTTGATTAGATTTTTTCGTATAAAAAATCCGCTATCCATTGTTTCCCACATTCAATGTTTTTATAGGGCGTTGAACATTTTTTTATGTCGATTTTTTTTAGGTTTTTTTTTTTTTTTGGGTAGCATGGCAAGTCATTGAAGTACAGACAAGCTGCAGACATCCTGCGTATTTGTCAGGTGAAAGTCCTCATTGTTTTTATTTGCACTGCTCTATTTTTGTTTGTTTGTTTTGATTGGGAGCTTTTCTATTTCTAAACGCCGTGAATAATTCATTCATTTGTTGCATATTTCCACTTTTTTTTTTCAGCGGATGTGAATGTTGATTTTTGATATAAAATCGAGTAGCTTTGTTTATTTGGCGCCTAGATGAAATTGCAAGTTCGTTTGTCATTCACGACATTGACCTTGAATGAAATTTTTGTGGGTTAGAAATTCCATTCGCAAAAGGCCGCAACTATTTTAACTATATGATTATTTGTTATTTCGAGCTGATATATAAATATTTTTTACTTTTCTAAGAAATTTTGCGAATTTCAGTAATCTTTTGACATTAGTCTCTGAGTCAATAACTCAGTTTATTTTCATTTTCTTACAAAGAGCAGGTAGGGAACAGATTTTCTGATTTTGCTCGTAGTAGTATTTCTGATTTTTTTAAACTTCAATTTGTCTATTATATCTATTGATATAACATGTAAACAAATACAAACATTTGCTAAGCTTACTTACAATGCTTTTGAAAATAATATTCAAAGGTCAAAAAATGAAATGTTCTAATAGCATTAAGTTACACGAATCGTGTAGAAAAATTTGGGATATACTGTGTAGAGGGACAAGGGATATATATAAATATATGTTCATCCAAGCATTTTATATTTAGTTCTTTTTTATATTTGTTAGCTAAATAATTATTTACGTACAAATTACGACATGCATTTAAAATGAGATCTTCCTTTTTTAATGGCATTCAGGGTGTTATATAAAACAGTTTATATGTGAGTGAGTTATATATGTGTATACATATATTAATATGTATACGAGTATAGTTATACGCAATGCACATAATGTAAGCCCAGTCCTATACCCAAATTAACAAAAAATCAAACAAAAATGTAAAAAATCTGAAAAACTGGGGAATGCTTTAGGTATATGTATGCAGTGCCGTCTATGTGTGAGCTTATGTTTGTTTTGTGGGTTGAAGTTCGGGTTAATGCATAGTTCGGGCTTTTAACTAATTAACATTTAGCGGTTTGTCCTGACCCCCATAGCTCAAACTCTAGTTTGTTATTATTAATTGAAAAATATGTAAAAATGGAAAAAAAGAGGGAAAAATTTGCCCGTTTTTTTATAATTTATAATTTTTTTTTATTATTGTTGGCTGATTAATGCATTTTTCACACCACTATTTAACACATTTATTAAGTTGCACAAAATCACAACGATTTTTCAGCTTCGGTTTTTATTTCTATTTTTTATATTTATTTGTTCTATTGTCAGTTGATGAAAAATGCATGGCCTGCTGTCATAGGATCCACACATATTTATTTATCTTTATAATTTCATTTTTTTTTATCCATTTTAATGATATTTAATTTCACATTTGCTGCTACTTATTTTTTTTTGAGCTGAAGTCACGCTTATATGCACTAATCATTAATTAATTTCACATCTCTTCAAATATGCAATTTTTGCTTCAAAGCTTAATTAAAAATAACATACATATTAATCAAGTTTATAAAATTGTTAGAAGCTTGCACCCGTAATTTTCCGCTCCCGATTGAGACTACGTTGTGAACGCCGCGATTGCTTTTGATTAACTGATCGAAAGCTCGTAAATTTTCAGTTGTGACCAACAGGCTCCAAAAAAAAAAAAAACACTGATGTGTGTATGTGTGTGGGCGGTAGGGGTGTGGTCCAGCTGTGAACGCACAGCTGCGTCTCATTAACGGGTTGTGCAGCAATTTGTGTGGCGCTTGCTCTGCATCTTCTCAGCATATTAAATTTCCTGTCCTTGCCTTGATCCTGAACTAACCAAGTATCATGCGTGCCTCTTCCCAAGACTTAGATATAAATTCAGGTGTTTTGTGTTGCCCAATTAGCTTAAGCTCGAATGACTTTGCCAGACTCACAGTTGCAATGACACAGGCGAGCAGCATCAGATCGAGTTGGTGTGAAATCAGCTTGAAAAAGATGACCCATGCCTGAGCCTGGGTAATCGAGCCTGGGATAATGCCAACTCCGTGCTCTCAGCGTGGCATAAGCGCTTGAATATTAATATCAGCTTGGATCAGTATATTCAAACTTTTGTTTTTTTTGGGAATGTGAGCCCAAATTAATATTTGATGGGTACAATTTCATTTTCAATTATTGAATTGAATTCCAAAAAAATGATGAGTTCAATTTAACTCTGCAGTTGTTAAGAATTGTATATATTTGATATGAACCAAAGAAATGATCTCATATTTTTGAAACGTTTGCTCAATTTCAAATTTCAATCAAAGTACCTCAAAAAAGTAGAGCAAAACTTTGAGCAACGAACTGAACTTGATAATTACTTATATTAATTGACCTTTCTATCAGTAGCATGACCTTAAGACTGTTCAGTCGTCTGCGATAAGAGAACTGATGTGTCAAACAAAACGGCTAATACCTTTTGAAAAGAGCCTGGGCTTGAGCTTGAATTAAAGAAATTTTTATTTCAAATTAATTTGGGAGACCAACAACATTTTCGTGTTTCTTGAGACAACACATGTAGTATTATATGTATTAGCATTTAAACTTTCCATGTTCCAGCCTTATCATCTTGCATTAAAATTACGTCTTTCTCAAAATCATTTATCAATAAAAGCAGCAGAATTGGAGCATGCGTCATCAGCAAATTATTAAAAACTCAGAAGTTTGAAATTGATGAAGAATTTAAAAAGCACTGTATGCTAATGAGATTGCCAAATCTCCTATTCACATTGAAAAATATCGTTGAATCTGGAAATATATATTGTATATATATATATATATAAGCCAAGTTAAGTGCGGAAGTTGACCTTGATATTGGACACAGAGAACAGCTGCTATGGAACACACAAGCACACACATCCACAAGCATTGGCAGCGCCGTAAAGAGCACACATTTATTATTTATATGCACACACAGACACACAAGCAACACACATATAAATACATATCCATATATGTGTCTGCCAAGGAAAATAAAGCCAGCTGCTTCGACTGGTTCACTTTCTTCTTAGCGGCTATGCACGTGGCGGCGAGAGACGCAGCAGCGCATTAGAAGTTCGCGTATCTTAAGGATACACTCACTTGCACACACACACACACACACACACACACACACACACACATAGTCTCTCTTGTGTGTTGCGGCAATAAATAAACACAGCGCGCAGTTGAATCGAAAGTCAGCAGCCGGAAAAAAGTCTAAAAGCGCGCACACATTTTACCGGAAACGGAAACCGAGTCAAGTGCTAGTTCGAGTTCGAGGTTCTTGCATTTCTTATTTGTATTTTGGTTGGCCTGCAACAACAGCAACATTGTGGTTTTCGCAGCAATTGTGCATTTTTCTTAGCACTCTCGCGACGAACAACTACAACTACAGCTGAACGACGCCAGCCGAAGACGATGCACATTTGTTTGTTGTGGTTCTGTTTCTGTTTCTATTTGAGTTAGTCGTTGTTGCTGTTGTTGTTGCTGTTGCTGTTGTTACTTTTATTGGTGGCGTCTCAAGGAACATGTTGCGCACACAGAAAAACACACAGCTGAACTGAAAAGTCGCGCGCTTTAGCCCCCGTCGAGCATTACAAGCATCGAAAGCATCAAAAGCCGTCGAGTGTCGAGCGTCGTTTTCGTCGAGCAGCAGCAGCAAACGCGTGCCGCGAGCCGAGAGCACGATCCGTCACCAATGTAAAAACTCAACTAAAGCGATGATGAAAAAATCTGAAACAATATATTTTCGGGGGGGTCGCACACACACACACAAACACACTCAAATACATACATACACACGTATATACAAGAGAGATGCAAAGCAAAGCAGCGGCGACGGCGGCATCGACAGCCACGAGGTGGCTGCCAGACAGACAAAACGCGCACTAACACAAACGCAACGGCGTTTCAAAACGCAGCAGCAGCGAAATGTAGTTGTGTGTATGTGTGTGTGTGGGTGGGTGGGTGGCAGCCAGGCTTACTAAAGGCCGCCGCCGGCCGACACAGCGGCAACAACAGCAACATCAACAACAACAATATTCACACACACACACACACACGCACACACACACACTTAACATGGGGGAAAGGGCTAACACACACACAAACGGGCAGCAGCAACTTCGAAAAAGAAAGCAAATAAAAAACAGTAGCAGCGACAACAACAACCAACTAAACGGGCAAAAAAATGCCACGCACACACACATACACACACACACACACATACACACGCATACACACAGCGAAAAAAAGCAGCAGGCGAAAAAAAAATGTTTTGGTTGCATAGGCGGCGTCGCTGCTGGCGCTATTCAAATGCTTCGCGTAGCGCAGCAGCAGCGCTGCCAACGTCGCAGCCACCTGACAGAGCAGCGCCAAAACAACGATAACAACAACAACAAAGCAGCAGGCAACAGCCGCCGTCAACATTGACCCAAACTCAATTTGGAATGGGGCAAGTTTGGAGCCGACCGATGGGCTCTAAAAAACGCGCAAAACGAAAAAAAAGTAACCAAAGAATTGTGTGTGTAAAAAATTTAAAAAAAGGGGAATTTTGACCACGCACACAGCTTTAGCAGCGGCAACACATACACACACACACACACACATACATACACACACACACACACACACACACATAGGATTGCAAACGCATGGCATTTTTTCGCAGTCAGCGTCGAGTTAGCCTTTGCCGCCCCCAAAAAAAATTTGCTGTCAGTTGCCTTTGCCCCCTTCACGACCGACAAACGCAACCGCCCCCTTAAACCTAAAGTCTGATAATTTTTTCGCAATTTGTTTTGTTCGACTTTGACGCTGACTGTTTTATTTGATTTTATTTTAAATGTTTGGTTTTACCGTTTGCAGTTTGACTTTGCAATTTGTGTTTATTTTGGTATTTGGCATTTAGCTGGTTTGCCGAGAGGCATGCTTTATAAGCTACAAATGTATTGAACCAATGATTATACATTATTAATTATAATTAATTAATTTCTAATTAATTAAAATTGAATTTTAACTATGCGCCCAAGAGTAGACAGCACTTTGTGAATGCTGCTCACGTACGCTGCTGGACCCACTAATACAAGGCAGCAGTGCTGTCAACCGCCGCTTGGAGCACTCTATCAGTCTGGCGTCGAATTACGCCAAAGAGAAAACCAAAAATAAAAAAATATAAATTTAAAAAAAAAGACAGCTAAAAAAGAGCTTGAAAGCGCAATGAAACTGAAAAATAAAAAATATTTCGCAGCGGCGGCAGGCACACCTCAGGCAGCCTCCGCCCTGACCTAAGCCACCATGTGGCTTAACTGCCAGCAGTAAGCCCCATGCTCATACACACACACCCACACACACACACACACACACACACACAGACAGGCCACAAAGCGCACTCATTCCGCTGCGCTGCAGCCGTCGTTTGTCTGCTGCTCGTCGACGTCGTCGTCGACGTTGCTGCTATTCCTAAGTTTTTTTTTTTTCGCTGCTTCTGCTGCTGCTGCAACCTTGCCTCGACTTCTACTCCACTCAACTTGCCCCTTTCTCTGCGCATTTTTCTATTTTTTTTCTTTCATTTTTTGCATTGCTTCCATTTCCATTTGCTGTGCATTTTTTCCACGCAGCCTCCCCTTCAAAAAAAAAGTTTTCTCTTCTTTTTTTTTTGTGGCCGCCTTGTCACAGGAAACAATTTTTTTCATTGCTTGTTGCCATCTCGCTCGCACGCCGCACTTCTGACCCGCTCAAAAACAGTATTTTTTCATCTCTGTTTTGTTTTTGCTTTGCTTTTTCGCTATTTTGCCACTTCAATCGCCCCTCCTTCGTGTTGTTGAAATTGCTTTTGTATTTTGCATGCTGTATTTGCCTTTGCTTTTAGATTTTGTTTTTAGTTTTTTATTTGTTTTTTTTTTGTTTGTGTTCAGAATACGGGATACAAAGCGCAGGAAAAAAAAAATCATAGAGTTGCCATTGAAAAATGTATTTATTATAAATGGACGTTTTTAGTGTTATAGAATTAGGTTAGACAATTGAGGCTACTAAATGCAATGAGTAATAAATACATGTAATATTTCACTGGCAGTTTCGAATGAAAAGTTTAGATTGTTGTTTTTTTTTAGCTATTAATATTAAATAATATGATTTTCTAGGTCAATTGAAGTAGAAAATTCTATAAGAAGAACTCGTTTACGATCAGACCTCGCACATCCTAACAAAATAATACGATATTTTAACAAAAATTCATGAATAATTTATTTGTTGAAAACTAATGATTAACATTATAATTTGTTTTTTAATTAAAATTGAATTGTACCCATTATAACTATTAGCATTCGTTTTTAATTTACACATGGTCCGTCTAATTTATCATCTTTCCGCTCAATTTTCATTTGGTGCCCCGAAAAAAATGCTTCAATTAAATTCTCTTTTTGAAAAACTGTGGCATCTTTTGTGTTTGTGAAAAATTAATTAACACCACGTGGCAACACTGTCAGTGGATTTTGATGTTACATATCCTCTATTATTTTTTTTTAATACCATATGAGTGTACTTTTTTTATACGTTATGTTTTGCATTTTGCTTTGCTGCGCTTTTTTATTTTTAATTTTTTTTTCGTGTCACACAGATTCTTTTAGTTGTTTTGTTGTGATGTTGTTTTCGAACACAGTGGACAGTCGAAAACATACACACATGCATATTGACAAGGTGGCTTGGGTGGTGTGTGGTGTTTTTTTTTGGGGGGGGGGGCAAAGCCCGCACATTTGCTATGGTTACTTGCATGGGCTTATGCCGATGCGTGACTGGCGTTTGTGGACTTTGAATACAAACAAAACAGGCGCACACACTCAAACACACTCACACTCACACTTGAGCCAGTCACTCACGCTCACACACACACACACACACACACACACACATACGCACGCAAGCAAACGAATACATAGAGAGAGCTATGTAGGTTTATTCACGTATATGCACATGTGCATTTCAATACGCATTAATAACTACGAATTCAATGCGACGCCCATCAGACATATGTACACACGCTCGCACACTTATGCGGACACCCCATCCAATCCAATCACTCGTACGCACACACACACACTTACACACACACTACCGTATGAGTGCTGTCTCTGCCGACGTCGCTGCTGCTGCTGCTGCGGCGTCTGCAACTGACGCCTAAAAAACGGCAACAAAATATAAAAATCAAATTCTTTTGCCTTTTGCCCGCCTCGTTCGTTAATTTTGTCTGTTTGCCGGGCCTCATTCGCACCCTTCGCATTCCTCCTCCTCCAGCAACAACGAGAATGTTCTGCTCAACGCTGTGGCCGCTGTTCGTTCAAAAATTGATGACAAAACGCTGCGCCGGCAAGTATGCAACACCAAAAACCCAAAATCGAACAAAAAATTCATTTCATTTCATTTTTATTTGAACTGCGCTTAGGTCTAACATTTTCGCTTTTTGATATGCACATCTAACGCTACTATTTTGTTGTTGTGTGTGTTTACTTGATTTTTTCCATCTTTTTTAGACGTGTTTTTTTTTTTCGGCCGCAAAACGTTTTTCCATGAATTTTTTACCCATTCAGCGCGGCCATTGAGCCATTTTCAACGCGCTTAGAATTCATTGATACTTTCGCAAATTGTTTTCCCATCAGATTTTTTACACCACTCTTCGCTGTGTGACATTGAATTCTCGAGAGTGCCGCACAAGTATTTAAAGCGTATTTTTATAAACTCCATTTTTATTTTTTATCATTTTGTTGTCATCTCTAAAGATTTAATGGTCTGACATTGACTTTTATTACAATAGCTTTCGTTTTCTTCTTTCCTTTTCAAATACACGCTGTGATTTAATCTGTGGTACACATTTGAACAGAGCTTGTTAATAAATTTATTAAATCAAACCAATTTTCATTTGAAATGAAATACTTAAATATAAGGATATCTGAAAAAATTGGATTATAGGAGCGAACTAAAATAGTAAGAAATACATTGTGATTATCGGTGGGAACTATAATCCCAAATTATTTATATAGGGGAACTCTGATTATGATTAATTTCTCTGTCTGGCTTTTGAATAGATTCAATTGTTTATTTGAACAAAATAAACTTTACACCAACTGTCATTTGATATCAAAATAATCGTAGAGGCGATTACTGATACACCACTGTGTTTCTAAACACTGGAATGTTTTATCAAGCATGCGCTGGTCAGAAAACATATGTGATCAGTTAGTACTAATGGAATAGTAACAAAACTTATATAAAAAAAATAGTGAGAGAGCTGGATAAAATGTAGACTTATAAGCTAACAAGGAAAATGTAATGTTTTCATAACTTGAGATGTGGGCGGGCCTTCCGCTGCCCATGTAAGCTAAAATGTTTGATTATACAAACCTAAAAGTTAGCTAAGTTATATAGTTAAATCGTATCTATATTATTTAATCTGGCGATAAGTATATAAATTGTTTTAAATTTTTACGATGATTTTGGTATTCGATTTATTGCAATAGAATAGCAGAAATTCCATTTCAGTTGAAGTGACGATTGAATTGCTATTTATGCTTTCAATTGGAGATTTCCAGAGAAATTGTGTTTATGGCTTCAAATTTATATACCATTGAGACGACGGACAAGTTGTCGCTGTCGCAGAGCAACAAGCTGCAAGCGAACTTTCTGTGAAGTAAACCTTGCTGGAAAAATATTTGCCAAGCAGCTGACTCAATGAAAAGTGACAGCTGATTTAGTCAGAGCATTCAATATACATGTGCATTTCTGTATATATGCGAATAACGTACAAGTATATGTGGATAAGTATCAGAAGTTTGCGATACCTGGGCAAAACAGACGTTGACGTTGAGTGCTAGGCAGTCGAGTGATTTACTTGTTGCCACAACGCCCAGCGGAGCAGTCGATGGACAGAATGAGACGTGAATATAATTCATATAGTGACCTGAGCAGACATTTTCGCCTGTACGATGAGTCAATGGACTCGCTGCAGGATGATCACCTGCGCATCCACATGAATCCCAACGGCAGCGACGATGGGTCGTTGCAGCATGCCGATTGCTACTCGTCTATTTATTTACCCACTTATCCGCTCCTGCGTCACCACAACTTCAAACTGAAGTCCTATTATTCCAACGTGGGCAACTGTGTGCAGTGCAACAAACGGTGAGTTGCTTCCATTACGAACAAAATATATACGAAACTATTGCAAGTCATAGCTTATTACGCCACACAACGGCCACAGTGGAATAAGGCTGCAACCAAACAGCAACTGACTGACTAAAATCATTTTTCATAGAATTTAGACTCATAAGCAGTGTACAACTATTTTTTGTCTATCTGTATTTGGCTACGTGAACTAGTCCCTCAGTTCCTCCAACGTCAATTAAACTTTGACTATTTCCAATTTATTGCTGCAGACAGTAAATATGTATGTCCAAATGCACAATCAATCAGATCCAGCTGACACAGGAAATAAATCTCAACTTTGATCACTAGTTACTAGTGACAACAATCAGGAATTTAAATGTGTTCTTTGTCAAAATCAGATATGGTACAATTAATATACACAGGTTAAGACACGTTACAAATAAAAGCGATAAAAATTTGCTTATAGCAAATATATTCTTGTAAAAATTAAATAAAACATTGTTTAACTAATTTTTAACTTGTAAATGTGAAAAACAAAATGATCTCATTTGGTAAGTGATTCCATGTGACAATTTGTGTTACTTGCAGCCTACGGTTTGCTGTTGCAAGCTTAAAATGTCGCGACTGTCCGGTGCGCTGCCACATTTCATGCTGCAGGCTGCTAACTGTTAACTGCATACCACAGCCGATGGTGAGCACAAAGCTCGGCTGTTTGTTCGATTTTGTGCCACACGTGGCACCAATGGTGCCAGCCCTGATCGTGCACTGTGTGACAGAGATTGAGGCGCGTGGATTGGAACAGGAGGGTCTCTATCGCGTCTCTTCTACCAGGGATAAAGTGAAACGTCTGCGGCACAAGCTGCTGCGGGGCAAGACGATGCCGCATCTGGGCAACAAGGATACTCACACGCTTTGCTGCTGTGTGAAGGAGTTTCTGCGCTCGCTGGAACGTCCATTGATACCAATGTACAACAGACAGGACTTTGTGCTGGCCGCACAACAAACCGATGTGCTGGCCGCGGAGGAACAACTTTATGTTGCCATGGTGGAGCTGCCACAGGCACATCGTGATACATTGGCGTTTCTCATGCTGCACTGGCAGCGAATTGCACAAAGTCCCGCCGTGAAGATGTCTATCAACAATATTGCTGTCATATTTGCACCAACGCTTTTCGACAATGTCGATCTGAATCTGAGCAATATTGTGCTATGGCAGCAGGTGTTGCGTGTGCTGCTCCTCCAGTCGCCTTGTTTCTGGGCCCAGTTCCTCGAGGTAGAGCCGCTGCAGCCGGCATGCTCACTGGATGATGACGACTGGAAGCGTGAGAATAATTATTCACCCAGCCTGCATTGGCAATCAGTGAAAACATATTTTAGATCCATGGTAAGTTTTCGAATGAAAAGCACTGTTTGCCCCTCAAACGATTTTCTATCTTTAACAGGTAAATCTTGCTGGCTGAGTCGTTTGCATTGATTTGTTAGTAACGGATATATTCTGTTGAGTATCTGGTTTGTAATAATAATTAATATTATGTTTAATTGTCACTTGAGTTCAATGTTTAGCGTTAAAATCGTTGCCTTGCAAATGGCTTGCCGAAAAAATAGATGCCACATTTTAAGCAGAGATGGTATTTAACTAAAGAATGTAAGCAACTAATTTTCTTTATTTTGAAAATGTCTGTTGGCTGCACAGAAATTAAAAGAAATGAATATTTATACTAGGCAAAAGACAAGTATAAGAATTAATGAGTTCAAAGTGAAGTCTAATTTAAAATCATGCTTCACCAGCTATTTTAGAAAATAATCCAGCTTAAAAATGTTGTTTGGATCGAGTTTTGTACATAGAATGAGCAGTAATTTCTCAATTTAATTAAGTTCTAGATTATCAAAACTATTTTTATACGTTGCACCCAAATGTGTATAATAAAGTTGTGAAAAAGTTTGTAACAGACAGAAGGAAGTATCTCCGACTATATAAAGTATATATATTCCTGATCAGCATCAAGAGGCGAGTCGAGATAGTCATGTTCTTCTCTCTGTCTGTATGAACGCGTCGTTCTCAAAGATTGTCTCTGAGCTAGAGACTTCAAATTTTGTTACATAATATATTTACATACATACAAATGAACATCGATTTTTTCGGCTATTCAGTGTTCAGGTTATCCTCTTTTCTTGATATTAATATATTAATCAGTTAACTTTATTTTGCTCGGGTTTGTTCTGAAAGCTTTCTTAAATTTTTGAATTGTTAAATTTAATTGAAATGTATTTCATTAACAATTTGTTATTTATTTTAGCTAAGAGTTTAGAATCAACTGAAAAAGAGGTTTAATCCAACCTATTTATTGGCCACAAAACCTCCATTTTGTTTAAGGAGAACTGAGAAAAGTTTGCACGTTTTGATTAGTTAGTTAAACAAATGTTCAAAACCATGTTCCAATCAGCAGGTAAAAGTAGTGTCCTTTTTTCGGAATTTTCATAGTATTTATATTGAAATTTCGATTAAACAATGTGTGTACATTGAGTATTTATATTGTTTTAAACAGTAAGCAAAACATGAACTGAAATATGTTCATGTACATGTAAATAAAAAAAAGTTGCCTAAAGCTTCGATAAAATAATAAAAAATTGAAATGAATAAAAAAGCCACTAGATGACAGGCTAAAAACAATTTTCTGAGTGTTGGGGGGAAAAATGTATGATTTCATGCAATATGCAAATACAAGCAAAACAAAACAAAACACTTAAATGCAATGGCCGAGTGCATAAATAGACAAATACACACACACACACACACACACACACACATATCCGCGTTGCACATCATTGCGTTGGAAAAATAATGTACATATAATAAAATTAAAAATAAACAAGCTGCAGCCAGCAGCAGACAGAGATGGCACTACCTGAGGAAGCGAGACAGAAGTCACAGATTTTTTGATCTGTATGTGTGTGTTCTGTTGTCAACCGCACTAAAAATACAATGACAATGGATGAGGGGTTTGGGCGACACACGTTAACATTAACCAAATGCTAATGCCAAAGGCCTCTGACCAACATACACACACACACACACACACACAAACCCCCACGAGCACATTCACACACACATATAGATTCAAGCTTACGCAGGGGCAATGGGAATATGCAGGGGCCACCAATACTGGGACAGCAAGTTGCAAAAACATAAAAATAAACCAAAAAATAACAAAAATCAACGACAACAATAAAAATAAATATAAAAATAGTTTACATAATTCATGCATTATATCGGATAAAATTTTAATACCCAGTGCTAGGCGTGTGTGTGCATCGCACACTGGGATGCGTGTGTGTGTGTGTATGTGTGAGTGAGCTGCGCAGCTTGACAAAAAAGCCCTACTTGGGGGCGCGTGTTAAAATTGTCGGACAAATGGCACGCTTGCAATGTGTGTGCGTTTGTGTGCTTGGTGTTGCGTGTGCGTTTGTTTATGTGTGTGGGAGTGTGTGTGAGTGCGGCACGTATGCATAATCGCTTGCAGCTTTAACGTGTTTTTTTTTTAGACTTTTTAGCCTATTTTTATTGCTAATTAAATGAGGGGAATTACAGGCACACACACTATCAAACAGCATGTGCATATGCGCCAGTGTGTGTGTGCGTGTATGTGATGAATGTTTTTTATTTTTATTTTCTCTTGCTTTAATTTTTCTATTTTTTCCCTAATGTGGCAAAACATTTTGCGCTCGTTTTTCGCATGTAATTTAACTAATTGATAGTGTGAGCTATTTGAAGGGGCCTCCCAGCACCCTTCGCCTTTCTGGGTTGCACGTGGACTGGACATGTCCGGTGCTTCAGTGGCTTTGTAGTGCGTGAGTAATTGTGTGAGTGCACAGCATGGTCGCTAAGGAAAGATGAGTGAATGCAAAAAAAAACACAGAAAAAAATAACAAATTCAACTAAAAAATTTCAGTTAAAAATAATAAAGGGGCATTACGCGTGTTGAGGGTGGTGCTTGGGGATAGGCGCTCAAGAGGCAGCAGAAATTGTATGCTGCACGTACATACACACATACTGGCACACACACATGAACACATACACACATGTGTTGTGTGTGCGCTAATAAGTGGTCGCAAAAAATGTTGCATGCTTTTGCGCGCATTTCACTTAATTCCTTTTTCCGAAAATGTATGTAGGCTGAGCGGTATTTCTTTTTTTTAAAGTGGGCGCGGTTACGCCTATTTTTTTGTGACTCATATAAAATATTTATATGCTAATAAAATATACATGTTGGTTTTTGAGCAAATGAGAGCAAAAGTTTCTTTATGAAGATTGCCTATTTTTTAGGACTCTGTTTTTAGCTTCGCCTGTGTAAGCTTATATATAACACCATACATATATTTGATTTACTGGTAAATTCATTGCATTGATTTTACTCAGCGCAGCGCTCGCAAATAATTTAAAAATAATTTAATAACACCATAAAGTGAAGGACATATAAGAACAGCAGCTACAACCTGTCAAACATCTACACTCCGCCTCCCTTACATAATTTTTGGCTCACAAAAAAAAGTGCAAAAATAACACTTGCCCCTCCTTTCACAGAGTTGAAAAGCACAGCAAAAAGAAAAACGGATATGGGAAAAGAAGGCCAGCACACACTAACATGATAGGCTGACTGCATCTATATCTTATGCACACATACACGTACAAAGGCAGCCCACTAGTGAAAATGTAGCTCTATATGCTATATGGATACGTAGATGTGGCCAGTCAAAGGCATTAAAAAGGAGGAAAAACGAAAAAAAAAAATAGTGGCTCATGTTGCTGCTGCTGTGGCTGCTGTTGCTGCTACAACGCAGATGTGAGTGCCAAGTGAAGTAATTCCAATTGAAGCTGTAGCTGCATTGGCAACAACAACAGCACCAAGGAGACTGACAAAGCAGCACCGAAAAAAAGCCAAGTGTGGGTAATTAAAAACGTAGCAGCAGCCCAGCAGACGCTTTTGAGCGTAGAAACGCACTAATTTTCAGTAGTGCAGCTTACACACACACACACACACACGCACACTCATAAATTCAAATGTACGCGTATGTATATGTATGTGCTTAAAAAAGAAACAAAAAGTTTACACATATGAACACCCACACACACACTCACACACACACACACACGGCAACTGTGAATTCACTCGCACGCAGCGGGAGCTACAAAAAATGTTGCAGCATACTTTTAGGCATGCTGCTATTTCACTTTGCCTCGCACAAATGAACACCTCTCCGCTGCTGACTGTTGCTCTTGTTGTTGTCGTTGTTGTTGTTATTGTTGTTGCTGCTGCTGTTGCTATTGTTGCTGGCTTTTCAGCAGCGTCATCAACATCATCAGTCGTGTGTTTGTATGTGTGCCGCTCATCAGTATACGCTGCAAGAGCTGTTAGTTCTGCACCACAATTTGTGGGCGTTTTGGGTGTGGCATATCTGGCCGACTTATCATTCGTCCAATGGACAACAAATTTTCGTTTTCGTTGCTTCTGCTGCTGTTTGTCCAAAAATATACAAAACAACAATCATAGCAACAATAACAAAATGCAGCAACACAAATTTTTACTACTATTTCTACAATGCTTGGTTTCTTTTCTGGGCGTTGTTCTATGTACTTTAATTTGTTCGATCTTCATTATTGCATAAATTCATACACATAAGCTAAAGCTGAAACAACAGGATTATATATCGCAATGTAACGAGTCTTTTTAGAAGCCGTTCGAGTCATTTGAATGAATCAATATTTTTTCTTAGATGTTTATCCAGCATCAACTTCACACAGTTTTTAATTTAGCATTAATGAACTGTTCTGTTAAAGATACTCTTGAAGAACAAAAGTCCACCCGAATACGTGTCCCACGAATATCACAAACTCTATGCTCCGAAAATCTGAAGTTGCCACCTGACGCAGGTCAGCAAAAAAAAAAAACAACGAAACCCTTAAAAACAATAAGCTCAATTAACTGCAATTAACACGCTGACGAATACAAACAGACTCACTTACACAGATACTCACACACACAGTTATATATATATATATATATATACATATATAGGACGAAGCTAATTGACATTTTACGAGCAGCTGCAGCAGCTTGAGTGTCATTAATGCCGGTTCTGGCCAGTTTTGGCCAAGTGCGTAGGCCGCCAAAAACTGAAGCTGAATGAGTTGTGGGAAAAAGGGCACTTGATACGGGGACACGTTTAGGCACCGAGGAACAGGAGGAGCCGTGCGAGGAAGCAGGGGCTCACCGTCTGAAATTCGAAACTTTGTGCCAAGCAAATCAACTGGAAAATTGTAAACAAACGCCGTCGCATCGTGTCGCCTCTCGCGTTCCAAAGTCCCGAGCAACGTCTGCCTTGCTAAATGGCGAGCAATTTGCAATTTCAAGGACCGTCGGACAGACAAACGTTTACTGTTAAACCTTTGGCTTTAACTTAACGATTGTGAGCATTGCAAAAAAAACAGCAGATAGAATTCTGGCCACAACTCACCTGCGGGCACATTTTGCATTGATACTTCCGTCCACTGCCACCGCCTGCGGGTCCATGTCCACCGCTGCCGCCCACCCCTGGTCCGCCCATCTTACTGGCATTGATGGGCTGGGGCACGACAAGTAGCGCGGCTGCCGATGCCGCTGCCACGGCGTTATTATGATGATGCACAGCGGCAGCAGCCGCTGCTGACACATGATTGCTATGATGCGAGCTGCCACCTAAGCCAGAGTTGCCACCACCAGGGCCAGAGCCAGCGCCATTGGTGGCACCACCAAGGCCCAGACTACCTGTTAAGTAAAGTGGAGAGTTTGGTTAATTGATTTGGAATCAGCAATAAGAAGTACAACTATTTGGAGAAGACATACAACGAAGAACTATTGTGCTCACTAAGTTAACGTTTCTGTTTTTCATCTCTGTCTTTTAACTTATATTTAGAAAGGTGAATTAGGTATTTGGAATTAATCCTAGCATATACTTAGTGAAATTTCCCATATTTTATTTTTATAAAATTTGACCACCATTAGCATTACTAAAAACCTTTAATTCCTAAGAAATATTTAGTTCTCTTTGCTCTCTTTGTATTAATGCCAAACCAACGTTTGAAGAGTTTTGTCATGCATTTCATTTCAACTTCTGAATTGCTTCTCTTAAACTCTGCACTGCCTCCCCAAAAAAAAAAATATTAGAAAAATTGTTGACAATTGTTGCAGGACCTTAAAAGGCAAGCTTTTTGTACGTTGCGGTTTTCGGACTTACCTTGTCCGGCGACTGCCGCATGATGCTCCAGACGATTGTCATCCAGAAAGTGACCTGCAATTGAGTTGTTTGCTTCAGTTGCTGTTGAATTGTGTCAGCCGTGGCAACATTAGATGGCGCCACGGCTGTCCATCAGTTTTAGCTGTGCAAGTCGAGTCAAGTCGAGTCGAGTCTGATATAGTCGCGTCGAGTCGACTCATGCCGCTTGTCTCTGTTGAAGTTGCCGACGTTCGCTCACATCACGTTCGCAGCCAAGCTGCCACCTGCCGACAGGCCTGCTTGCCGCATGCCCCACTGCCTGCTCCTGTGGCGCACGAAGTTCGCTGGCTTCTCTAATTAAACTTGGCCGCTCTGATTGCCACTGGGAAATCGCTCACGAGCTGAGTTACAGTTTATGTGAAAATAGTTTCACATTTTTTTCAAATATCTTTTTATGTCTGGATGCCATCTATCTAAGCCATCAAACCACCTAACCATCTATCTATAATTGAGTGCCCAGCGCATTTGCGTGCAAAAATTGTGTGAATCTGCTGATGAGCTGAACGGGCGAGTCGAGGCCAGCCTGGCGAGGATTATCGGTCACTACAGCTGGTTCGCTGTTGGGGCGCCCCATGCTGGCATGTCAAAAGCATTTCTAATAAAACATTTGCAGACAATTGTTGGCACCAAAATTGGTAGCAAAGGCTCCTCCTCAAGTGAGTTGGCCAGCACAAAACATTGTTAGTGTTAATTACGGGAGGGCGAATGTCGCCAGCTCGGCAAAATTGTCTAAACTGAATGAACCGAACAAGAGATACACTTGGCAATAAAGTGGATAAGGTAAAATAGCGATTAAAAAAAAGATAGTCCACACAATCGAAATATTGCAATTACACAAAAATTAGTTGGCTTTATTTTGTAAAACATTAAAAAGAAATATATATATTATATATTTTCTAAAATATCTTGTGAATTTTCTTTAAATTTGTTTTTTGAGATACAAGTTTTTATGTAAATAATATTTGTATGTGAACTAGGTATATTTTCAAACCTTACTAACTTTTTTTGAGTGTAACAATATGAGCTACTGCAAACTAGAAAATAGTTGCAGACAGGCCAAGTTTTAGCCGGGAGTCTGAGTCACGGCAAACATAGTTGTAGCCGTCCGTATTGTTAATTTGTACAGGTAAAAGCGAACAGGCATACAAGTAAGAGCCAATGCATCGCATAGATACATCTACATCTACATTGTTGGCAACAATGTTGCCGAGATGCTTATCGCGGCATCAGCATCATCAGCAGCAGCAGCAGCAGCAGCAACATCAACAGCAGCAATGTTATTGGCCAATTGCCTAGCGTTGACATTATCGGGCCGAGATCATTGCCGCCAACGGAGTTAAACTGATATCGAACCTGAACCCGAACCCGAACCCGTTTACCGCAAACCCTTTTGGAGCGTGTTGCTGTCAATGTTGCCGCCGTTGTACTTGTTGTTGTTGCTGTTGTTATTGTGATTGTTGTGTGGGGCTACACAAAGATGTTGTTTGCATTTTAGGAATTTATGTAAACATGTTGTAAGCAGCTTGTTGCCAATTGTTGTTGTGGCTGATGTTGCTGTTCTTTCAGTTAAAGGTCAACTTTTCGTGGGAGTATCTGGGGTGTATCTGGCCAGACCACATTGTCCGCTCGCTTTTGTCTTTGCCAACATCATGCCGCACGCGTGTTGCAATTTAACTTTTATATGCAACGTATGCATTTTTATGCCAGATTAAAATCTGCAAATCGCGCGCGCCCCGCAAAGCCGTCTGCTATCTGCTCGAGATTCGTGATTATCGTTTGTTGTTTTTCTGAGCAATTAATTAACCAATGGAGCACCAAACTAAGCAACTGCAGTTACTTTGTGGTCTGGGTCAGGTATCACACAGTGTGGGCCAGGTCATTGCGGGATAGAGCGACGTTCGATTCAGTTCTATTTGGTATCGCTACTTACCTTTTTGCAGGTTATTGTGATGGTGGTGATCGTTCATTTTGGCCTAAAAAACAAAGTCATGAAAGGATTGTTACAATTGGATTAAGACGCTATTAAGCCTAAGATTTTAAAGAATTTATGGCTTAAGCTTTAGCTTTAAAATATCAACCAGGCACTTGGCAATGTAAAATCAACAGAGTTGTTGTATTTGATTTTTTAAGTTGTCTGTTTTATAGAGTTAATTCAATAATTCTTTAAAGACAGCGGAAAACGAATGTTATATTCATTTTGGCTAATAATGAAAAATCCTACGCCCTTGATAAAAATTGGCGGACCCATTTATAATGTTCTTGGGTGCACTATTTCAATATGTAAACTCACTGTAAAAGCTATCGTTGTTGCTCTAAGTTAATTTCACACTCATTTGATTAACAAATACTACAAACAATTAATGTTAAATATGCATTTAATAGCCCCAAACTGTTCCATAAATGCAAAATCAATGCACCTGTTACAATATTTGAATTGCTAATAATTACGCATAAAAGCTCAAATTGAAACATTAACAAAAATGACTTAAAAAAACAGATAGAAAATAACATAAATTAACATTACAAGAGTTAAGTTCTCAACCAAATGTTTTTTTTTCCTGTGTTAATGTTTTGAATATAACTGTCAAAACTATGATTAATAAAAAACACAAAAAGCACGTCAAATAGCAAAATTCATGAGAAAACAAATCAATATCAATATCAGAGAAAACCAAATCCAAACGTGTCAAATAAATATGTAAATTCTAAGCGAGAGTGTGAATGGATGTGGAGGAAAAGTAAATAAAACAAAAAAAAAAGAAATGAAAATGGAAACATAAAAAAATATAACTCTGACTTCTGCTTTCGATTGCATGTAAATTGTGAATATAGGTTAAAAGCCTCGAGAGCATCCCTCAGCCACTCTCATTCCCTCACTCTCTCGTCTCCATCTGCCTCTTTGTCTGGGCCAGACATGACCTAGGACAAACTGCAAATAAAATGAAACAAATTCCAAGTTCCCATGTATAAAAAAACCTGTCTAAATAAATGCAGCGGCTGCTTTTGCCTAAACATTTCCGATATGTTTAGAAAAAAGCCGCAACGAAAAGCAAAACAAAATGCAACAAATAAAAAAGGACAGAAAGATACAGTTATTTGTATACAATATTGCAAACATCAACAAAACAAAACAAAAGATGGGGCAAGTTGGGAGCTAAATAAAAAGCAGCAAATCCGAAAGCGGCAACGAAGCACGCGAATTTTAGAAATGTTTTTGTTTGACTTCGGTTTTGTTTTTCATGTTGTTATTGTTGTCGTTGGTGGTGGTGTTTGTATCGTTTTTTATGTGTGTGCCATAGACTAATGCCCACAATCTATGCACATTTAACAGCATTTTAGCCACTGGCACCACTTACCTCGTATTCCTGTTTCAGGGACATCGGATGATGCTCGCTGGCATGCTGATGCGAGCGCGGCGTCGGTGGCCAAAGATTGTAATCACTAATATCCTTGGCATGCTGCACAAATTGTTGTCATGCAATGAGATGAGAAAAAGGCAATTAGTATATTATTATGAGAACTGGAGAACAGGGCAAGTGGCGAAAATTGCCACTACTTTTATAACAACTTTTTATATACAATGGATGCAATTTGTAAACCCTGTAATATTTTATGATATGATGCTAAGACTTGCATAAATAATAAATGAATTTCATTTACATACATTTGCTCAAACGATATTGTACAATTAATACCCTTATTATTATTATTATTGGATGGGAATTGCACCGCGACCTACTGAATCTATTGTTCCCCCTTCTGAGCCCGTAGCTCTTCCATCAGTCCCAGTTCCCGCGCGAATGTGAGGATCTTTGTTGGGTTGAGGTCTTCTATGTCTCTGAAATTCAAAGCATGCATCCCTAGGTTGCTGCGTCTTCTTCTAGTTAAGGCGACAAATTCTGCTAGGATGTACATCGAGGATTCCTCCTCTCTTTCACAAAACTTGCAAAGGTCGCTATTATACGAGTATATCCCTAGTTTAGTTAGGTGACTTCTTAGTCTACAGTGTGCTGTCAATTAATACGCTTACTCCACCATCAACTTATCAATTTAAAATTAAACTTAAAATTAATTTCATTTTATGAGTTTGCTTTCTATATAACAAAATTGTACAGTCGCATAGGAGGCTGTCACTCATATTTTGATTTGATTATATTTAAAATCGCTGACATATAAAGTCGAGATGGCAAATATAAAAAAGGAACGGGTCAGAAAGAAGTAGAGTGATATTCAAAAAGTATATGTATTGGTTCAAATATAGGGGAGCATCAATTGAAATAGAAAACCGCGCTACACACAATCGAAGGTGTCAAAGCGACGGCGTTGACGAGCGGCAAAAGTGCGGCGGCTTCTGCTGCTGCCACCAAAAAAAAAAAAAAAAAAAAAAAATAGAAGCTGGCTAAAGAAAAAATTGTGCATAGCGCAAGAGGAGTTTCCACAGCGTGTGAAAACGAAAGAGCAAGTTGGTATGTGTGTGTGGGTGTGGGAGCTGGTGTGCATGTGTGTATGCGTGTGTGTAATCCACGTAGCGTTAGTTTTTTGTTGCTTTTATTTGCACTATATTCCAGCTCTGCCTCAGTTTTGAAGAGTTTGGTGTGAGCTGTGTGCTTGTGTGTGTGTGTGTGTGTGTGTGTGTGTTTGTGTGTGTATGCGAAGCTCCGACTAGTTAGTAGGTGGACAAACGAAAAAGTAGTCTAAAAAAAAAGAGAACAAATGCAAACACAGCTACTCACACCCACCCACACGCACAGTGATGCATACATACATACGCATAGAGTGTGTGCGATGCTGCGTTTGCAGCTGCTGATGAAGATGACCAGAAGTAAAAGCCAGCGCTAGGGATATGAACGGAAGTTCTCTCTAACCAACATACCAACCAGCCAGGCAGTCTGCCAACAACAACAACAACAACAACTGGTAGTAGTAGTGGAAGGCGTCGAATGGCCCATGCCAACTTCCGACCAGCCGTCGCTTTCGGTTTGCAGCAGCACGCAGCAAAATAGAACAAAACGAGATTTCGAAAAAAAAAACAAAAATTTCAAAAGAAAAGTGGCAAAAAAAAAGATGTAATATTGGTACAGCGCAGCAGCAGCGGCGCTCTATTGCTGTCTCGCTCTTAAGCTCGCTCTCTCTCAGTCTCCTCCTCTCTGTCTCTCTCTCTGGCTGACCAGCGCCAAAACATTTGGAAGAGTTGAGCTCGGGAAAAAAAATATTTCCGTGCTAGTGGAAAAAAATCAAAACAACATTTTTTTTTTAACCCCTTCATAGCGGCAGCGACGCCGACTGCAGCGCTCACACTTTCGCGCTGGGCGCTTTGACCACTGGAGGGTTTTTTTTTATTTCATTTTTTATTTTGGGTGGTGCAGTTTCTATGAGCAGTTCGTTGTCTAGCGCAAATAAGAAAAAAATAGGCGGAAAACGTGAATTTTTTTGCATTGCAGGTCCAGAACTCTAGGCCCAAACTCCTCGCAAAGCGCGTTTTGCACATTGTAGCAACCTTTTGGCCGTTCCAGACTTCAACTTCACATTTTGTAGCGGTGTTTTTTTTTTTTTATTTTAACATTTTGTAGAAGTTTTTTTTTTATTTTTACATTTTGGATTTGTGTAACTTCTTTCGCCTTCATCTTTTTATTCATGTTGCTGCTGTCTGCTTCTATTGATTTTTTTCGCATTTAGTCGGCTAGGAAGAATCATTTTTTTTTTGTATTGTTCCCATGTTTAAATGTTTGACCAAAATGCTACCCCCCACACTCCCTTCCACACTCCCTTGGCTGTGGCCTGAGGTTAGAATTTCGTGGCCCTTGTTGTTGCTGCTGCGCGCAAATTTGTTCAACTTTATTGCAATTACTTTAAAAATTGAAGTAGCCAGCGGTTCTCGCGGTTTTTTGGTTCAACTCGCTGCTTCTGCTCCCCAGTCCCCAAACCAATACCGTGTCGAATTCGAACTGTAGCAGCCCTGACAACTGGCACCATTAGTCAGTTTCAGTCCAGTTTTTAGCCTCAATCCATGTTGCGCTTTTGCTTCGCTTAGCCTTTCAATTTTCAATTTTTTCTCCATTTTTTTTCATCTTGCTCCTTTTCTGGTTTTCATTTTAGCGTCACGTTGACTTTTTTCTAATTGAAGTATATAAGTATTAATTGCAATGCTTTGTTGTACGACGTGCTGTGGTTTAGGGTGTTCTCCTTGTTCCGCTTCACTCCCGACTGCACATTGGAACAACAGCCTCAGTGACTTTTTAATTGGAAATTTAAAGTAAGCTATTATTAAACATATTTTGCTGAATTTAATGTAATAAATATAATATATATATAATGCTGATATTTTCAGATATATATTTTCCGTTTCCTATATTTTCTAAATAATATGCTTATGGAATTTCTTAGAAATAAACTATTTAAAAATGTAAACGTTTAAATTTGTTGCCATCATCTATTGTAAACTAAGTGAATCTTTATAGCTAGACAATGGAGATATTCTAGAATGGCTTAAATAAAAATCGCTCATGGTGAATAGACACATTTCAGGATTCTCATATTTATTACATTCCCATTAAAATAGAGTGGCAATTTCACACATTTCTGTATTATGGGATTTGATTTGTTTGAACTCCCCGTCAACCCAACTTTAAGCAAAGGAAATTAAATGAAATTGCTTTCAAAATTAATTAGAAAACTTTGCATCTCTCTCTATCGCTAGCTAGCACTTGCAATCTCTTAATTTTACTAATGCAAGTGACAACAAAAACAATAGCTCTGTGTTGTTGCCTCGGCGATTGTTGACTTCAAGCTGTAGAAACCCGTCCATTGTTGAACTTTAAAAAACTAATTAAGTACGGAAATCCTTTAAAAAAAAATAAGTAGTGGGGCGCGACGAGTTTTAAATTGTTTTTCCGCCGGGGCAAAGAAATCGCTATCGAGTGATTTTGAGGAGGGAACCTTTTGTGGCACGGTTCGACGCGATGTTGTCCTTGGAGACAATCAATCTCCATTCAAAACAATAATTTCAACGCACCAAAAAGTGAAAAGCGAGCCAATTTAAAGAAAGCGAGTTGAAAAGAATAAAAAACGAAAGAAATCTAGTTAAAAAAAAAAAAAAAAAAAAACACACACAAACAAAGTTTGCCGCGACACGCAAAGAAAAACTTGTTTACATCTTCAAAAACGGATGAAAAAAGACCCGCAAAGTAAAAAATGCAACAACAAAAAAATGTTCGAATTTATTTGCTTTGTGGCACGCGGAGAGCGAAACGCAGTCAAGAGCAAGGATATCCATGGAAGGAGCGACAGAAAAGGTAAAAAAAATGTGTGCGGTGCGGGGAAAAAAGGACTAAAAAATTGGGAGGATGATGCTGCTCAAAGGATATTATTTTTTTTTTTTTTTGTATCGTCGCGTCTGCTTGCGCTGTGCAGGGGTAGTCGAGGAACGAGGTTAGAGTTCTTACTGAGGTGGACTTAGACTGGAGCTGGAAGAAGAAAAGGCAACGAGACCGGGTCAGGGCGGGGACAGGGATTGGGACTATGTCTCCTGTGCTCGTTCCTGTTCGCGTGGCAACAGACAGAAACGGTTTGAGTCTGGTCAGTTGTCGGCTGAAGTTCGTCGAGTGAAAGTGCAGCGGGTTTGGTAGCGGCTGCTCAACCAGGGTTAGAGCATGGTTAGGTTTTATGGGTTTGGGTTTTGGGTGATGGGTTTTGGCCTTACCATGCGTTTTTTGGCGGCAGTGTGGAGTGATTGTTGAGCTAGATGGTAGCAGTACGGGTAGTGCGGTAATGAGTTAACCTGGCGTTGGTTGGGATGTGCTTGGCCAAGCGATAAGGTCGCTGTACTTTAGTAGCAGAGTATATTTGGCCATCGATTTTGATCAAATTTAAATTATCTCTTAGTTAAAAGTTGTTCAAATTTGCATGTTAAATTCAAACATCATAATAGATTTAAAGAAGATACGAAAAAATATATTTTTCTTAATTGAAAAATGTCATCGGAAATACTTTTTAAAATATACTTTTTGTGCTTCGCTTTGCGTTCATTATTCAATGTTTTTAGTGAAAATCTACTTAAAATTTTAAACGAATTTCAATATAAGCCAAATTTGTAATCCCGTAGGTTAACATCAAATATTTTAAACAGACGCCTATGGCAAGTCTATCACAGCTTAAAAAAATCGAAGTTTACCCAAGTTAATGCAAATATTTCGTTAATTTTAATTTATGCCAATGTCATTTCCATTGTATAAAATGTTCTATGAATAATGTTCTTAAACTTGGTAAAAGATAGAACTGCTACCCAAGTAAAAGTTAAGTGACATCATTATCAGTCCAGCTTCTACCACTTTCTGGCCGACAAATATTCACTTTGGTTCTTTAGATTTGCTCATTTAATTCACTTAGCTCGACAAGTTCCAGCGTATATTAATTATGAGCTCTCCAGTGCTGTTACCCGCTTCTACGATCCCCACAGCGCTCCCACATTTAACACCGATATAGTCCAGCGCCTTGGTAGACACTACTCAGTGACTGCCAACTGCCAGCTGCAGAGCTAAGCGCTCAACTTTGTAAAACTTTGCCAGCCATACCAAAAAACAAAAAGAAAATAAAATAAAATAAAGAGGAATCTTTGGCATGCAGACTTTTAAATATTAAATTAAAGACGCTGCTCTTTATTTGATGTAGAATTTAATGTAGAGTTCCGTTGATAACACTTTTTATCAGCACAATATGGACTTGCGATTTGAGATGTCTTAGGTTAGGTTAGGTTAGGTTAGAGCGGTTGGCAGCAGGGGGAGAAAAAGACGCCACCAACGACCCACTTGAGCCTTGATTTGGCTCTTTGTGTTGCCAGACGGACTTCTATTCCCTTCTGCCATATCTCCTGTCATCCTATCATCTCATATGCTATGTGTGCATAACTAATTTGCAGACAGTGTTGAGATATCTTGGAAAGTAAATATGTTTTGAGGCACGAACTCAAGACTGAAATGGGTGTATTGTTATAATTGAGTATCATGAGTAAAAACTTTAGAGGGATTGTAGTGCCACGTTGAGCCACACTCACATCGATATTGGCTATATATATATATATATATTTATATATTTTATGCCTTTTTTAAGAGTGTTACCATTTCACACCGTACATCGAGTAAGAACTTTCCTATTTTATCAGGGTCAGGGGTTATAGTTTGGTGCTGATTGATACTCACATCGACATTGCCATTCCACATGTAGTGCATGCCAACTGCGGCGCTGGGATCGTGATGCGTCTGTCCGGTCATATGCTCGGCCATCACGGCGCTCATCCAGTGGACGAGGCCCTGGGTGGGATTCTGTCCCTGCACGCTGCCGATCGGCATGTTGACAGCAGCGGCAGCAGCAGCGGCGGCAGCCACAGCAGCAGCAGTTGAATTGTTGTTGCTGTTGCAGTTGCTGTTATTGTTGTTGTTGTTGTTGTTGCTGCTACTGTCGTGAGTTTTACACGTGGCAGCGGCGCCCGTTAATGACTGCGCGCCTGTTTCCGGTGGTGATTTTATGGAATTGCCGTAGCTGGGACGTGTTTGTGATGCGGGTTGATTCAAATTAATTGCGGATCCGGACGCAGTCGCTTGGCTGGCATCAACGGGCGGCGTTGGCGGCGTCGCTGGCGCTGAGCCCGGCAATAGTCCTGACCCGGGTCCGGTTTCGGCGGTTTGGTGTGAGGAGTGCTGATTGTTGTTGCTGTTGCTGTTGACGATTTCGCTTGTTGACCAGCCGTAGCCGTTGTTGTTGCTGTTGTTGTTGTTGTTGTTGTTGTTATGTTGGGGTTTCTGCGAAAGTAAAAAATGTGTTGTTTTGTTTTTGGGTGAAAAGGGTTTTGCATTGAGCATGAAATATGAAATGATTTTTTGATGATTTTTCAAGTTATTCTTGCTGCTGCTGTTGTTGTTGCTGTCGCCACAGAACAACAGCCAATTTTCGGGCTACCCATAATTAGCGAAAACAAACAAGCCAAATTTTATATATTTTTCTTACGCTTCCTCCATTGCATATAAGGGTTGAATTCAGAGTTTGAGACGGGTCATATTTTTTTTAAAGTTAAAATACTTTAATTGGATTTTAAAGCTAATTATGGCGCCGATGGATTAGCGATAAAGAGAGAAAATTGTATACAAAAATTAAGAGCTTACAATTCTAAATTCTTTGATAACTTTTTCCACTTAAAATTATTCCAAGAATCTAAAGTAAATAAAGTTACACAAAACTGTAAATGCTTGTGCAATTTTTGTGCAATACACTATTATATTCAAGCTATACAATCGAAATAAAAACCAAAAATCAACACTGCAGTTGCAAAAATAAATAAGTAAATAAAACAAGAATCAGCTGCGAGAATAATTTTATTAAGAAGAATTGTAAAGTTCAGCAATTTGTATTTGCCACAGTAATTACTACTTAATTTGTATAGTTAAAGTAAACTAAAACAGATATTTAGTAATAGCTTTGCCAAGGGGGATTAACATCTCCACTTATCGACCTGAGCCAAGGTATATTTTGCTTTAATGAGTAGTATAAAATGTATTGTTAAATAAGTGAAATAATACTATAATATAAGTATAATATTCATCTTAGTTGAGCACTCCTCATTTTTCTTCGCTTTAATTTTTACGTATACCACATTCTTCATAGTTTGTCGGAATTCTAAAAAATGTTGAGTGAATTAAATGAATTAATACTATGATGTACGTCTATTATTTAATCAACACTCAGTTATAAAATTCTTTTGTAAAGTAGTTGGCCAACTTTTCCGCTAACATTTATACTAACATGCTCTGCAATTTCCACTTTTGCAACTTTTTCAAGGACATGCTGCTCATTTTCTTCAGCGTCCTGCGGCCTCAGCTCTGCCTTCAGATGACTGCGCTTTGCTGACTCGACGGCGGCCGCACAAACAGCGGAGAACAACAAATTGCTCGACAGATGCGAGCGTGCCCCAGGAGGTGGCGTGCCACTGCACACTGCCTTAGTGGGAGGCGTTGGGGAGGGAGTCTGGGGATACCAGCGGCTGCCATCGTATTGCTGTTGTTGGTGTTGTTGTTGTTGCTGCTGCTGCTGCTGCTGAAACACGGCGCTGGCGAAGAGACTCTGGTAAAATTCAGCAGGCATAAGAAATGGTGTAGTAGTGGGTGGGGCATTGTTGAGGGCGTCCATGTAGCTGCCCAAATCGTGGACGCGACGTCGTCGCAACTGATCCTTAAGCATGGTGACGCTCGAATGTAGGCAACACTTTTTTCGTAGCTCTTTGCGACAATTTTAATTTCACTTTCGCTGGTGTTTGTTGGCATCTATCCGACAATTTGTCTAACTCGTGCACCATTTGTTTCGATTTACACATTCACACACAACTGTGAGCGACTCGCAGGCAGAAAACAAAAACAACAAGTGGTAGGAAAAACAAATAAACACAAAAACTTTTTTCCGTCGAGCTTTGCCCCGTTGTGTTTTTTATTTTTTTCTTGTGTTCTTTACTTCTTTGGCGCAACTTTTATTTTATTTAAGGGGTTGCATAAAAAGTTTTTGTATGCTTTATTTGTGGCTGTGACGCGTCGAGTTTTTGCCAACACTATTTTGTATTTTTAGATGCAGTTTTGCAAAAGAAAAACAACAAATCATTTAATTTCCACCAGACGAAACTGCCAGCAAATGACCTTGGAAAAGTTATATCGCGTAAATTGGTGAGGCATGTTTTTTTTCTATTTATATTTTTTATCCTTTTAATTTGGTTTTAGTTTTTGTTTTTGTTTTGGTTGTGCACTTAGCTTGGTTTACAGCTTGTTGCGGATTTGTGTATGATTTATTTGATGCTTCAGTTGATTTGTTGATGTTTATTTTCCATTTATTTCCACATTTTGTGGCTTCATACGATTTTTTTTAAATTTAGATTGTCGTCATTGCAATTAAACGTATTTTAGATGATTTAGATGATTGTTTTTTAAAAACAATTGAAAATAGTCTGACAAAATTAAATCGCTGTATTATTTATACGAAAAATTACAAAATGTAGCGAGTTAAATTGTCGAAAATATTCATTTAATTTTAAAGAGGTTTGATACAAAAATATGTATTTTTGGTAATTAATGGTAATTAAAAATGTTTAATAATTAATATTTATTTTAATTGTATTTAAGTAAAATATAAATAAAATATGTCATTTACAAAAGTAAGCCAATAACTTAATAAAGCAACAGCAACTTAAGATGACTTCTGATCTTCTTCAACAATTGTTTTCTTAACATGACCTCGCTTATACCTTTCTTTAACTTTGCATATACTCCTATGCATATAAATGTTGTATTATTATATTTTTATATTATAATATATTTGTAATTTAATTAAGGTATGTGTCGACATAGTCATATTTCATTTTAGATTTAAGCTTTATTTGAATTTAACTTAATTGTACACTTTTGTATATATTTAATGGATATATTTTATTTTTTTAATTATTAATTGCACTACGTTATTAGGAACTTTTTGTTACGATTATTATACTTTTAATTTCATTTAGCCTTTTATCATTTTCTTCAACTTTTGCACTTTCTTTAGGAACTTTCGTTGCAGCAAGGATGCCGCTTTTTAAATGAGAACACACGCTGGGCTCATTATTATTAATTTGCGCTTGACAGCACTTGCAATATCACGTATACGCCACCGCATGGGCACTTGTGTGAATCGCAGCGCACATATATATATATATATATATATATATATCTGATAAATTGAATGTTACATGTAAACCATATCAGTTTTGTAGGATTTTTTCCACACTGTGATGAAAGTTGTGGTGTTAGTTGAATGCATATTACGCATACGCCGCGTTGCAGCTGCAGCTAAACGTTGCTGTCTCAAATTGTCCCTGTGTGCGCGTGTGTGTGCGCGTGTGTGTGAGTGTATGTAAGTGTATGCGAGTGTGAGATTTTTGTGTCGAGTCCTTGCCTCAGTCCCGTCCGTCTCTGTCATGCAGTCAGCGAGCGTGGGATAGCTTGCAACAACTGAACAACACAAACTCAAAGTGCAGCAGCTGAAGCTGAAGCTGCCGCAAAAGAAATTGCGAGCGCGCGCGAAGCAGTCAAATATGTATACAAAGAAATATACACAAGCTCACACACACACACACGTATACCCTGTGTGTGTGTGAGTGTGTAAAAACTGTTTTGTATGTTGTGAATGCTTTTCTTTTTCTTTTTCTATTTTTATTTTTTTCATTTTATTCTTTTTTTTTTGATGCGCTCTGCTGCCCGCGTCCCTGCAATGTCAGAGCAATCTCGGCGTCTGCTCTTCTTGCTGTTGTTCAGTTTGTTTTTTTTTCGCTTTCTTTTCCTTTTTTCTTATTTTATAATTTTTGCTTCTTGCTCCTTTTTTATGAACGCTGCCGTTATAAAGACATACATTTGCAGCGCACTGCAGCATTTTCTTGTAAGAAAACGTAGCGTATAAAAAAAAATAGCTGAAATTGCGCGATGTCCTGCTGCCTGGTCGGTGGGGCTAGGTCATTGGTTGGAGCTGGTCTAGTATGCTCCGGCTGGGCAGGCAGAGGGGTTTTTTTTCGCCTGGGCTTCAGCACGGCAGATTGATTTTCTTATATACGGTTTGCTCATGTTTCTGATTTTTATTATGTTTTCTCTTCTTCTGCCATTTCGGTTTATGTATGTGTGTGTGTGTCCGAATGCGCATATGAGTTAAAGAGTTCTTAAGCACTATTACTATTGTAATTGAATACAAACGCGTGTTAAGCAATCTATACTATATAAAAATAAAAAGACTAAACGCAAAACAACATCGTAATAATGTGCTCGAAATAATGTAAAGCATTCGCACAAAAGTTGAGGGTGAAAATGATGAAATTAATAATTTATATGATAATTTACTAAAGGTAGAACTTCCATATCACGTTCATCTCATGCAATTTATTCCAGAATTGTGAATTTATATTGGAATGCAGTGGCAGTTATAAAGGCTAGAAGATAATATTATATAAAAAGTATAATTTATAAAGGGCACAAGTTCAATGCATTTTTTAAAATTCTGATTAACTTTCATCTCAAAGCATTTATATTGGAATTAAAGTAAATACATTGTATTGTGTAGGATTGGCATTTATAGAGACTACAGTGGAGAACTGCTTTAAATTGCCACTATCTTAAATCATATTGTTTTTTTTTTTACTATTAAAGGTCGTTATAAAACACATGGAGCGACTTAAGCACTGAACACAGCTATCTGTTTGCCATTTAAATGTTCTCTGTGCAAGCATCCCCTTTATTTGTTTCCCATGTCCTTAAGGCAAGAGCAGGTGATTCAAGAGATCTTTAAGTTTTGACTAAATTAAATTGCGCATGTTTTGTTAATAATAATGGTATTCAAGCATAAGCCAGGCAAATATGTTAAAAGGTGGTTCGAGTAGTATGTGCAGCAGAATTTCTACCGAGCCAAACTGAAACTGAGCAGCTGAAAATGTTGCACTAGATTACAGCCAAAAAAATGAAGCTGGAAATGCTAAGGGTGACTTAGTGTTTGCCACTGTCAGTCAGAGTCCGAGCCCCAGTTAGAGTCAAGTTGCAGAGTGTGGCACTTGTGGCTGTTGATGACGTTTCTAATTGGGGTGTGTGTATGTGTGTGTGCTTGTTTGTCACGTGGCGCCACCTGACATGCAGCAGTTGTAGCACTACTTTAGCAGGAGTAAACGCGTCGCAGAACGCGGCACGTCGCGCCGACGACCAATGGATTTGGCCAAACGCGAGCGAACTGAAGACAACGACAGTTGCAGCGCGCCAAAGGCCACATGCACATTCAACAATCGGGGAGGACTGCGACGCTGGCATCGACCGCGGCGCAAGCAGCAGGATAAAAACCCGGCGACTTATGCCATTTTTGTTGTAAGTAGCAGCAGCAGCAGCAACGAAGGCAGCAGCACCAGCAGTAGCAGCGGCAAAAATGGCGCGCGCGAAGAGAAAACTCAAGAAGTAGAATCAGGCAGACCAGGTCCAGGGCCAGGACATACAAACACACACACACACACACACCAGCAGCAACATAAAAAAATGCAAGAGAAATTGTATTTTATTTTTTTTTTTGTTGCCTTCACATGAAGCAAAAAATAGCAGCGACTGAAAGAAAATACATTGGAAAAGGCGGCGACGAGCAAAAAACGAAATAATAACAAAAAGTTGTAAAAGAAAAGCGAAACCGTGTGATGTCCTGGCACACACACACACACACACACACACTTACAGACACACAAGCATACACACACATAGCAGCAGCAGCAGCAGCAGGAGCAGCAGCGTGGCAGCGACGACACATCGAAGAAAGGATAAAAACATTCAACATTCAAGCGAGCTGCGCTGCTAGCCGCGCCGCCTGCGTCTCCGCCGGCGTCGGCGTCAAGCGTCAGAGTTTGGCCGTTAACATTTCATGAGCGCCAATTTCTTTGCCTTCATTTTGTTTATTATATGTTGTTCTTTTTTTACTGAGCGCTCTTTTCGTTATCCTTCTGAATAACTTATTTTCTTTTTATTGCTAACATTTTCTTTTTATTTTTTCTGATTTTTCTGATTCAGAACACTTACAAGTCTGAAATTATTAGTATAATTTATTTATTTCTTTTATTTTTGTCTATAAATGTATATTCTTGTACATTTGCATCTTATTAAGTACATTTCTAATTGCCCAGTTATGTAAAATGGTTTTCCTTCATTCATATTAGCTGCAACTCCTGCCCCTCTGCCCCCAGCAAACAACTAAGCTGACTTGTTATTTTGTGTTTTCCTTCTTTTTTTTTGCTACTATGTTTTAGTTTTTAAGCGCCTTAAAGACAACTTAACAAACGGAACAAGAAAACTTTTAGCCCGCAACTGAACAAACTGCAAAGGAGCTGGCAGCGCTGCCAGCGTCGTCGTTGCAGCCGACGTCTGCGTCGTAAATGCAATGCGCGCATTGAGCTTCTAAGGGAAGAAAAGAAAAGGAAAACAGAAAACAGAAAAACAAATATCCTGAAGCGGGACGTGTAGCATATGTTTTTATGTGCGTTGCTTTTTTATGTGCGAGGATTTCGTTTGTTGCTTGCTACGCGAATATTCCCTTTACGACACTCACTAACACACACACACACACCCACACACACATAGAAGCGGTCCTTCAGCTAGAATCGCTGATAACAGCCAAGGATATGCTGCTGCTGCTGCTTCTTCTTATATTGCCTGGCTGCAGCTAAACCTGAACGTATCCCTTTAAGATGTTCCTTTTCCTTTTCTGCCCAGTTGCATGCAACATCCTCAAGCTGCGCAAAACTGACAGCGAAATTCGTTTGCGAATAATTGAAATTGAATGCCAAGGAGAAGAGTGGAGCAAAATGCGAGAAAATTGTTGTCTTCTCAGTTATTATTCGAGTATTTACTAAAGAAATATTGCTGTGGAAGTGATTTGTTTAAAATCTTAAGCAAATACAGCTCAACTCAGACTAGCTCCATTGGACAAATATATTATAGAACATAAATAAATATTTATGCAAATATTCCATATTGAACATTTTGTTATTGAATGTTGCATGCCTCATAACATATTTGATTTCTGGTGCCCCTTAAAATGTCGCTTTTGTATTGCCGTTTATTGAACTTTGCGGCTCCGTATGAAGACTAGTTTTGTTTTACATAAAA
Source organism: Drosophila basisetae (assembly GCA_035041595.1). Classification (NCBI taxonomy): domain Eukaryota; kingdom Metazoa; phylum Arthropoda; class Insecta; order Diptera; family Drosophilidae; genus Drosophila; species Drosophila basisetae. The sequence goes on from JAWNLB010000090.1 coordinate 1,595,580, forward strand.
TGTTAATATTAAAACTACATTTATTCTTAAGAAAAGTAACATTTCTTTGATTGAAGCCAGCTACGAAAAAATCAACACAAAAATCTTCTTCATTTTATACATTTTATTTTATTCCACTTCATTAAAAAAATTTAATAAATTCAAAACCCAAAAAATGAGAGAGTTTTTTACAACTATTTAAAAAATATAAACAAAAGGAGAGAAACGGAGAAGCGAAGCGCTTTGATAATTCTCTTCAGATAGTAATTTGTTGTATTTTCAGTATTTTTGTTCTTTCTCAAATTCGGTTATCCATTGCAACGCAGCTCAAGCAACAACTACAAGGTTTGTCACACCCTGACCTGCCCCCAGTTAAATGTGCGCACTCTGAGCCAAATGTATGAATCGGCTCCACAAGTGGCTTGCCTTTATGGCAGGATAAAGGATATTTCGTGTCGAATATTAAGCTCTCAACGGATTAGGACCTGTTGCATCCGTTGTGAATATACTTTCTTAGCGTGCTGAGTACAATTCATGTATTACATTTCAATTGAAAGCTTTTTGTGCAAAGCTTTAATGGAGCACACACTTTCGCTGCATAATTATGGCATATCCTGTGCACGAACCAGCGCAACAGCAAAAAAATATCCTTGCGAGCGGACCATAAAACAAAGTGCAAGCTTTACGCTCAAGAGCACCAAAAAACAAACTCAAAGCGTCGCCGTGCTCTTTATTCGGAATAAAGAGCACGCAGTTGTTGTCTCACTCGCTCTCTCTCTCTCTCTCTCTCTCTCCCTCTCTCTTACTGTGAGGGTGTATGTCATATATATATGTGTGTCTCAATTTGGGGGCGTGTTTGTTATCATGTTTTTTACTCGCTGTCATTTTTTGCACTTCTTCTTGCAAGTCTTTCTTTGGTTTTTTGTTCTCCCCTTTGTTTTTTTGTTCTTTTTGGTTTTTGTGTCTTTTAAGTGTTATTGGATGATTTTATGAAAATTGATTTGGAACACGCCCCTTTCGAGGTGGCAAGCGTTGCAAGTGTGGCTAGTGTGGCAAGGTGGCAAGTAGAGCTACTGTACTGCTACAAGTTACAACTTACCCGAAACTGATGCTCCACAGGACAGTCCAGATTCAGGGCATAGTCGTCGACAACGGCGTTTAGCACGGATGTTGCAGTTGCCTCCCCAAAAACCTGCTCAATTTTAATCGCTGGACTCAGCAGTGTTCCCGTACCGGAGCGTGTTCCAGTTCCGGTTACGGTTCCACTTGCTGGATTTATGCAACCAACGGCGGCAGCTGCAGCGGCTGCAGCAGCGGCGGCCGCAGCAAATGTGCCCTCAACAATTATTGGCGACGCCTCGGCTGCGTTTTGGGCATGCTGATGTCCGTGGCTGCTGCTGCTGCTGCTGCACGGCGTACAGGGTGTACAGGGCGTGGGCGTACAGGGCGTGGCCGCATGTCCCTCGTGGTAGGGCGTCACAACGAACGAGGGATACGATCGGAACTGATTATGGTACTCGGTGTGTGGATGATGATGCGCCAGCTGTGCTCCTTTGTACCAGCTACCATGCATAATCATTTATGCTGCTCAACTCGCACATTAACCAACACTCTACACTTTTAGTATTTGAAATCACACTATTGGCTTTCCGTTTAATTGTCGTCACTCTTATTGTGTTGGCATTTTGCTTTTGTAATCCTTTTTTCGTTACAAATATTTGGAATATTTGAGTTAAATTCTAAAATTGGTTTACTGGTTGGAAAATAAATTCTATGTTAGCTAAAGACCGCATCAGAAACACTGTATTTTAACTAGTTTCTTCAGCTAGATGTAAATAACAGAGATGTAAAAAAGAGAGTTTTAATTGAGTTTCCATAAGAAGCTGCTAAAATATTCATAGTCATTTTTGTCCAGCAATACGATTTTATGTTATTTTTAGATCTCTTATCTATTTCATTCCTTAGTAGAACTCAACTCTGAATTGATCTACTTGTTCCTACCTACATTCAAAGATTTTTTAATGATGTTTTCAAAATAAACTTTATAACTTTTCAAACGTATTTAATATATTCACGTACAATTATCACAAATAGTATAATTTATTTAAGCATAACCTTTCAATTATACAGATCTAATTTAAACCATTATTTCGAGAATTTTCCTGCATTGCTTAAGGGTACCTAAATATCCAAAAATCCATGAATGTAAATCTAGTCTAATTCAGATTGCGATTAGTATTTGTTATACTTTGTCTTTTTTAATTAAATATATTAATTTAGATATTGATGTTGATGATCTCAATCATATATCGCTCTCTGTCACTTGAATTTTAAATACTGGAAAACAAAAACACTGCTTAAACTGTTATATCTTGAAAATGATTTAGTTTGAATCAATTCTATTGTGCAATAATAAATTACCAGACTCTTCACTCTATTTACTACTTTTGCATGCTTTATTTTTAAATTTTGAATCAATATACTTTATTTTTATATTTATTATAATTAAGTAAATATTTTATTTACTTGACATTCACACATACAAATTGATGCTGTTTTTTTTTTTTTTTTGTTTTTAATTGGCAGACTTGACGAGCACTTTTCCGTTTATGGGTCGAGAATCAAAATGGCGTCACAATATTCATTCACTTCACCGGCGATTCATTCATTAATTCACATAACTCTCTCCGTATAAATTTAAATGATATTTTTTTTTTGGCTGGCTTTCCTTAGTTGTTGCTGTTGTTGTTGTGTTTAACAATATGTTGCACTGGTTTGTGGCTCGTTTGCTGTGGCTGTTGTTGCTGTTGTTGCTGGTGTTGTTGTTGTTGGTGCACTTTTAGCGCGCTTGTTAATTGTGAATGCAGGAAAGCAGCTGCAACCGAGGTATGACGAAAATGCGTTGCACTTGACGACTGCAACAAAATTCTTGGCGTAGCGCGCAAAAAAAGGCCAACTTCGCGCGCGAGCTCTCCAGACTGGATACGGGATACGGAATAATATATGCTGTACGCTGTATGCTGTATGCTGGATACTAGTACAGTGGCTACTGATTAGTAGTCTGTGGCCAAGTCAGCTCAATTTGGCGCTCGGCGTGGAGCAGCTACAATGTAGCTAACAGGCGGGCGCAGGCAAAAAAGTTTTGCTGCCAGCTCGCAAGAATTCCGAACTCGAATGCTGAGTGCGACGACGAAAAAAACATTGAAATGCCTTCGCCGCCAAATCGCAGCCACTGCGACGACGGCAGCGACGAGCCCCACGAGCACTCACACACACACACGCACACGAACAGCTCGTTTTGCTCTCTCGGTTCCGACGGCTGCTGTGCTCTCGCTCTGACGGTGCGTTTTTTTTTTTCGTGGAGGGGAGGAGGGAGCAGCGTCGACGCATGCGCGGCTTTTTACTCCTTTTTGGCGCGCGCAACAAAGCAAATAACCAGCAAAGAAACCAACAAAAAGCCATAGCTCTCTCTCTCTCTCTCTCTCTCTCTCTTTCACTCTCTCTGTCTTTGGCTGACACACTCACGCCGCTGCTGTTGTAGGGAAAAAAATTGTTTGTGGTTTTTCGTGTTGCTTTTGATTTTAAGCTACGTCGTCGCACTCTTGAGCAGCTTTGATTTGATTTTTAGGCTTACGCTTAGCTTGAGTGCATTTGCCGTGTTCTCTTTTTTGAGCATAAGTGAGCATGTTGTTGTTGTCGCAGTTGCTGTTGTTGTTGTCGCTGCTATTTTGCTTTATGCGTGGGTTTTTACAGCTAGAATTGAAAGCTTAACGATTGATCGCTTGTAATGAAGAGCTTTCAGAAATTTTGGACATGATCTAAGTAATGCTACACTAACCAAAAAAATCACCCTACAATGGTTGGCCATCCTATTATTCAGAAAGTAAATTTCTAAAAGTACATTTTCGAAAAACGAAGGATTACATATCTAAAGCTCAGGTTGGATTTTTACAAAAATTAAAAAAAAGAAAACCAATAAGTCTAACTAGTAAATCGTAATAATTATTTCTGAATCTTAAAAATGTGCATTTCTACCTTTTAGAAATGAATAACAAATATTTTTAAAAATAAAATTTTAAAATCACCATATTTTTAGGATTGTCAATTTAGGACAATTCTAAATTTTGCATTTTTTTTCTTAACACTCAGAAATAATTTGTAAAAAATAGAGAAGAGCGATTTTTATTTTAGAGTGATTTACTAAAACTTGAGACAATTTTTATGTTTATCGTTTTATAAATTTGATTGAACTGAAAGTAGGCGAACTTGTTAAATTCAATTTATGTGAAACATTTTTACTGTATGATTTTATGGCATGATTTCTTTTCGGCTAATTCCTACTGAAAATTGTTTGTAAAGTATTTGTTGCAACCTTGGATTTTGATCATGGCCGACAACAATGAAGGTGATGCCCCGCTCGAGACGGAGGCTCCACTGTCAGAGGAGGCAGCTCCAGAGGCAGAGCAGGAAGTTCCTCCGCCACAGGTGAGAGATGCCCCACCGGCCGAGGAAGAGCCACCGCCGCCAGATGAAGAAGAGCCGCCACCAGACGAAGAAGAGCCGCCACCCAAAGAACAACCACCGCCGAAGGAAAAGGAGAAAAAGCCCAATCCGAAAGACAAGGGCAACAAGGAGCCGGAGGATGTCGATCAGACTATGGCTAACATCAGATACGGATTCACCATATTCCGTTCGATCGTCTTCTTTGTGGTGGGCTGCGGCCTTGTCTGGGATGCGACGGGAGTCGTCCTTTCGCGCGCCCTGGAGAGAAGGTTTTGAGGAACACACAGTTTGCCTATTCACTTTCCATTAGCTTCCTTCAATTTCACCTAATTTCAAATGTAAAAAATAAAGATGTCGAATTCTGTTTGATATTATTTAATTGGATTAAGTGAGGCACATTACAAAATCAGAAAAATAATAAAAACATAACTTAATCTCCATTACCTTCAGGTGAAACTTGTCCATTTCATGGCTAGCCTTCATTAATAGTGGGCGTAAAACATAAAGGCCAAAAAAGAGACTCAAAAAATATAAATAAAATGGTATTTAAAAAAACGTGAAAAGACATCCGCCGAGTTGGACGCACATTAGCCCATTGACCAACTTATGCGGATCGGGCAACAATAATGAGTTTTTAATACATGTAATATTCAAATTATAATTTTTGCAACAAAAACCATCGCACACTACAAGAGCCCCGTTAGCAAAAACCAAAATCAAATACATAAAATGTATAAAAACGCTCTTTTTTTTTGGTTGAATTACTGCAATAATCGCATGTATTCATTTCAAGTGCACATAAAAACACTCAAACGAAAGCTCAAGAGCAGGCCACGCAAAAAGCACAGAGGCGCGCTCTTAAAAAAAAGTGCGAGTGAGACAACATATTCAGCTGGGCGGCGGCGGTGGTGGTGCGAGCAGTGCAGCGTGCCAAAGGCGGCAGAATTTTTATTGGAGCACTTGACGTTGCTGTTTTTCCGCTGCTATTGTTGTTGTTGTTGGCTGCTCGCCTTTGGATTGGCATTTTTTGCAACCTCTGAAGCCGTTCAGCATTTTTTCTCGATCTCTCTCTCTCTCTCTCTCTCTCTGTCTCTCTTTTTGCTGCTAATGGCTGCTTGTGGTTCTTGTTGCTGCTGGGACGGAATTGAAGAAGATTTTCGACAACTGCAACAATTCCGTGGGCAAAAAGAGACTGCATAAAATTAAAAATAACAAAAAAAACAATGAGAAAAAACAAAATAAAATAAAATAATGCGAAAAAAAATGAGAAAAGAGTCGAGGTGCATGGCATTATGCAATGGCTGGTTAGTTAATCAATGCAACTGCAACGTTGCCACCTTTGGGATTACGGTGCACTCCAGTTCAGCTCAGGCCTCCCTCTCTGCCTCTCTCTCCCCTCTCTGTCCGCGTACATATGGGGAATGCGAAGGAGAATCGTTGGCAATGTTGTAATACTTGCCATTTTTGCATTACGTGGAAATTGCTTTATTTAGCTACTCGATTATCGCCAAGCAGTCCGACGGCATTCAACATAAAACTGTAACCAAAAACTGTACTAAATTGAATAATGAACCCATTTGCTTATCAGCTTATCAGCTAATTTGATTATTTCATACAATCAGCAAAGACTGCAATTAGTTTGTTTCTTTTTTTTATTATTTAATTGCTCTTCATTTCAGTCAATTTCATTTTCCATTTTCGTGACAAATTTCCATTTGTTTTCGTGCAACACAAATGTATCTTATCGCCAAGTGCGGCTGTCATTTGACTTGTTTGCATTGTCATCAATGCAATTTTTAGCAGCTCGAGGGAAATTAAATTGGGAAAATAAATGGGGAAAATTATTACCAACTCTATTTTAATAGCACTTCGGTTTATGTATGGGTTTTTAATAATAATGCGGTTTCTTCTAATAAATAAATAATAAGTAAAACTCGTTGCCAGTTGAGGGTAGGTGTTTAATTTGTTTGATGTAGGAATGGATATCATTGCAAATTGTAATTGAAATTATTAAATTTGTAAGATTCTTGTCAGACTGTTGCTTAAAACATCTGTGTCTGTTTAAGTGTGAAAGTTTCTTAATTAAAAAAAAAAATCATATAATTGGATTGTGAACCTTTCGTCGGATTTTCGGTATTTTTTTTATTGTTATCGGTAGGCGCATAAATTAGCTATATTTCGTTGTTTCCTCAACGTTGATGGTGTTGCCCACCAACTGAATGAGTCTTAGTCTATTGATTGCCGGGCAATCTTCCAAAATATGTTCGGAAGTTTGATCAGTCCCAAAACGGTATTTTAAACATATATTTTTCAGCAGATTATGTATTTATTTTATAATCTATTTTATTTTATTTTTATAGTTTTTTTTAACATTCTCCAACTAAAAGTATTTTTTAAATTAATTGTTCGAGCTGGAGTAGCATAAACTTATCGAAATAACGTTTTTTTTTGTCTAAATCAACATTATTTATGTTGTGAGGTGTATTTTAAATCAGCCAACCCATCCCTAATACGCAGCGAATATATTGCATTAAAAATATTAACTATTTTGCGCTATTAAACTGGCTCACAAGTGACTTGGATCCAGCGGAAAACATATTTAAATTAATAGAACCATATTTGGATTTCACTCGACTCGAGAAACTCACTAAAATAATACAAAACTTGACACATGCACAAAACAGATCATTTTAATATATTTATGCGTATAATTCTGAGTAGAAACCACAAGGTGAAATCTTTGAGGTGCATTCGAGGCAATTGAAGACTTTAAAATTGGCTAGAGCCAAACGACAGCGCAGCCAAGAAACAGGAGCAGAACAGGCACAGGAGCAGAACAGGAATCGGAGCAGGAACAAGCTGTTGTGCTGTGGGCGCCATTCACTATGCGAACGAAATGTCAAAATGCGGCTTGTAAGCTGGAGTTGGAGTCGAATTTGGAGTCGGAGTCGGAGCTGGAGTCGTCATGGTTGGTCATGGACGCCAAATTGGTTGACAGACAGCCTGGCTGGCAGCTGGCAGTGCGGCAAATGGCGCAGGCAGCTTTATGCTGGCGTAGGGCTGACGCACCAACATACGTACAAATGCATACAAATACATATAAATGGGAAATTGTAAAGGGAGGAGCAGCGGGGGGACCTTTTGTGCTCCGCCTTTTTTTTATGCGCGCATATGGCGAGCAGTCAGGTTCAAGCCGCTTTTTGCTTGCGATTGGTGGAAACGGGTTGAAACCAGTCCGCAAGCGAGATGGCAACGCCACACACTGGCTGACACTGGGTGTGCGAGCGAGCAGCAAGACAAATGGACTTGAAAAAGCAACGTCATTGGAGCTGTGTGAAGGAGAGCGACGGCGCACCTCGGCTTGCCCATAAGCAGTGTAAGCGAGAGAGCGCGACGAGCTTAAGAGCGAGCCCCGCATTGAACGCTCTCTCCGAGTTACTCTTAGTTGACAATTCAGAACACGTGTTGTTATTGGTGTTTTTTTTGGAGTTTTTGGCGTGCAAAATATTTCGAGTTTTTGTGCGTTGCGTTATCGGTCGCGTATTTTGTTAATTTAATTAAACAAAAACGTTTTGTTTGTGTTTTTTTTTCTACTTGCAATTGGAATCTGCGCAATTTGATTGCCCGTCGCGAATCTCGCACAACTTTGAATATGTTGAGCACAACACACAAACAGAGTTGTGTACATGTCGTGTGTGTCATTTAATGACTTGTGCCGTTAGCTTTTAATTGAAATATCACACATTTTGCTATTGCAATTACAACTGCAATTGTATTTGTGACTCTTATTTGTGTCTGTGTCTCTCTCTTCGTCTTTTTCTTTTTGTTGCTCAGTAACTGTTAATTGGATGTGTTTTGTGCTTCCATCTCTGATCGAGCTTTAAGCTACAGCTTGCCTTGAGCGAGATTTTAAAGAGGTTATGTTGCAGATCTTACTGTTAATTGGTTCAAGCTTTGAAGGAAGACGATAACAGTTCGTAAGCTTTCAGTTTTTTATACTGGCCATTTTTATTTTAGTAGAGATGAAAGCTGATCGATTTTATTAGTATGTAAGGAAAAAATATGTAAAATGAGTATTATTTTTATTTATTTATCATATTATGGAAAATTATGATTTGGCAATATTATAATTATTAATGAGTACTAACCAAATTATTTTGAAATTGTGATGTTCTTTTTATTTGGAAATAACCTCCACTAATAACTATTTCATTTGGAAATAACCTAATTTCAGTTCAATTTAGGGAAAAGCATTCATTCCTAAGATTCGTAAGATTAATGTAACTAAGATAAATTACATTCGCTAATATATGAACAGCTTAACCTAGTTAGTGTAAGTAGATTTCAGAATCTGACGTTAATAAAAAGTACAAAATTTCATTAAAATAATATTTGGGTTAATGTCAAGCGGAAAATCAAAGTGTGTAAATGTTAAACGGAAGCCAAATTAGCTTTAATACAATACTTGCATGTTGCGCTACCAAAATATAAAATACAAAAAAAGATAAACAAAAAAAAACGGCTTGGAAAGTCTTGAAGGTACTTGAAGATGAAGTAAAACTTCCGCACGTGACTTCCGCGCCAGAAACTGATGATGAGGCAAAGCCCAATTGTAACTAACGATGGAGTCGATGGAATCACTGAAGCCACCAAGTCCAGACAGGTAATTGGGCATCGGAGCAATGCAGGTGAGGCGTAGGCGATTAAAAGGCGATTAAATCAATTGCGCCACGACAGGTCTGACAGCGATGGATGACCAGCCACAGATACAAGATACAAATACAGCTAAATTGTACACACTGTAAACAATTCGAGTTCCAAAAAGTTTTCCAAATGCAAAATACGAACTTTTATTTACGATAATATTTACCTCGGACATAAACAAATACTTGTATCTTTTAACAGTTTTGTATATTTTTACAAATCTCAACTGTCAAAGGCAGACAATTAAAACTAACATTTATTTTACTGTGCAGTCAAAGATACAGATACAAAGATACATCAGCTGGTGCTCTTTCTTGGGGCATCCGTCAGCAGCTGTCAGCGCAATCGGCTTAGCTGCTTCTTCTATGTTAATGCACCCCAAAAACGTTGACGTTTATTGGCAGTTATTTATGGTGGGCATGGTTCGTGGTGTTGGTGTTGCTGCTGCTGCTTCTGTGGTGGCTCGACACCTATTTGGTGGGGCAGCTGCCAACACCAAAACGAGGCGACAGCCGACTATGGAAAACTCCGGCAATTGCAGCGAGCTGGACACACACACAAAAGGCGCCGCATTTGGCACATGTGCTTTGGCACGCGCTCTTGACGCTCATTAGAACTACTGAATGCAACTTGGTGGATGCCACAGCATGGCCGTGCACTGTAAGGCAGTCTAACCTCAAAGTCCATAAATTTATTATTATTAATTATGACAATTTATCAGTAAAAGTCTTTTATTCTCTGGCGATGTTCCCACACGCTATTGGAATCAGTTCCAGTTCCAGTTCCAGTTCCGGTTTCAGTTCCACTTCCACATCTTCTCTGTTTGATTGACTAATGAGCTCATTAGCATTTCCAGGCTATTCATTTTAAAATATTTTGCATTGTTTTACTGCCTTGTGGCTTGATCTGGTTCCTGGAATCATCCGGAATGCAATCTAGATCTGCTTGGTAGACACGTGCTTCCTATTGGTCGCTTCTTGATGGCAACACATGTCCATATTGGCTGCTGATCGATTTGTTCGCTACCGCCCATAAGCAGGCAGGGAATACCGAACTAGGCGAAAACATCCCACAATGTCTAGGGTTGTACTTATGTACTTATTTGTACCTCTTCTGATTGCCTGCACTCTGTGCAAAATTACCATGGTTTGTAGAAAATCACCATACTTTTGGCGTAAAGGGTTGCTCAGTTTAATCTTCAGAAAGTATATTTTTTAGAAATCCGTGTTTTTTTGCTTAATTCCAGCGTACATTTTTATAGAATTAAAAAAAACAATAGTCTTATTTCCAGGGTAATTTTTTTTGTGTACACAACATAATTCTTACAATTGCCTTCTTCTTAATTATTTGATTATTAATCATTAGTATTTTAAGATTTCAAATTTTCAACAATTTTAGATAGTTTTTAAAAAATTACTACTTGAGAAAGAATTATCTAAAAAAAATTAAAATAATTTGAATACAAGTTTTTTTTCAATTCAAGTTGAGTGATTTTTCTGAGTGAAAACAAATTTAAAATAAGTGTGCAGAATTAGAGCATTAAAATAGGCACTTATTTATTTCGAGTTAATTATTTTTATTTCTTAAAATGCATTCTTATTGACTTGTGAACATTGATTTTGGCCTGCTCCGTTTTGTATTACAATTCATTTCTGGCGAACGTGTAGCGGAGCTTCGATGGCATTAGTTCCTTGAACTTCGATTGCAGTGCCATTGTATTCAGTTGGTGCTCGCTTTGGTCAGCATTCTCTTCGCTATCCAATGGTGAAACCTTGTGCAGCTCGCCTCTGTGGAATGCGGCAAGGAACTGCTTGAAATTGCCTGGAATGTGGAGCTGTTTGTAGTTGGGAAACAGAAATATGTTCGCGAAAGAGTCGATGGCTATGAAAGGCAGATCGGATTCCGTTAGATGCAGATGACGGATCGGATGTGTAAAAGTTTCGCTATCCCCAGTCACAAAAATGAGATTATCCAGCTCAGCTCGTAGCTCTTCGTTGACGACTTTGGCGAATGCCTTCGGTGCTGCGATATCCTCTTTTTTGTGAAGGAGTATTACAAGGGGTCTGCCCTCCTCCGTGATCGCCTCGGCATTCTCGAAAGTCAGTTCACGCACCGCCGGGTAGCAGTTCTGCTGGAACCAACGGAGTACGTTGGTGTAGTTTGACAAACTGCCCAAAAACTCCAATTGGGATGTATTAACCAAATCCCGTCTGAATGTTATTCTATTTGGCACATGCGATTCACTGAACTTAACATAGAACTTGCAGTAGTCCTTAAGGTTGCTCGCTGCCTTACGGTAGATCTCGTATTCGGTGTGATCCTTTCGCTCAAAATAACCAGTCACAATAAATTTTGAGTTGGTCAACCCCTTAAGCTCGTTCAAAGAGTCAAACTTTTCGATGGGATCCTGCAGTTCCTTGAAGACGAACTGCTTAATGGCCTTCAACGAGCGTTGTCCTCGATACTCTTGCCTTCCGACATACCCATGCCGCACGACCTTTATCGTCGGATACTTGTATATTTTGTAATGACGAGCCATTTCCATTTTCCTATGGCAGTCGACCTTGCCCAGCATCACTTTGCCAGAGTCACCAAATAGAGATCGGAACTCATCGGCGGCTGCATCGAAGATTGGCAACAGGTTCGCACTAAATTGGCATTCCTGCGTATAGAAGAGCAGCAGAACCAGTTCATTGGAGTGACCTATGTGGTGCACATTGTTTTCGTCCACTTGAACTGATTCCCCAGCTGTGTCCACGAAGAGTTGAAGCAAGGCCAGAACTAAAGCCGGACAGCAGCTCAGTTTTAAGTCCATCTTTACTGGCTTACAACTCTATCTGATAAGTTCCCGAAACTTAAAATAATACTGGAAATCTTGTTTAAAATTCATTTGTTTCGGCTGCAAATCAATTTGCTGCGCAAGCGTGTCAAAAATGTTCTGGAAACTTTCGCATTTTCATTAAACTGTTTGAGAATACTCAGGAAAAAACCCAATATATTTTCGTCTCTAGATTTGAACGCGTTGAATTTTAAAGTTGTGATTTATTCCGAATATTAAATTGAACTATCTTACATTGTTCGTTTTTAAAAAGCTGCTGTTTATTCGCACACATATAAACAACAATAACAACACCCATTATCGATGTACTGAGAAATCGCACTACGAGAACGGCATCTAATGAAATAATTATAGCTAGCTATTTACAAGCATAAAATGCCAATACGATTCCAATAACAACTTCGAATTGCAATTAAAATATGCCATTATTGTGGATTGTAGAACTGGCTGGCATCTTGGGATGACTCCTCGTAAGAGAGATTGAGCCTCAGTTTCAGCTTTAGCTAGAGCCTAAGTCGATGCCGGAGCCAAGAACAGAAGCAGAATCAGAACCAGTCCTGGCACAATCTGCAATGTTAATGACATAATTTTGTAAAGCCTTTCTTGAATAGGCATTAAAACGACTTAAAGATTGTGTCTATGAAGAGAGAGAGAGAGAGAGAGAGAGATAGATAGAGAGATGGGGATAGAGAAATTGTTCTGATTTGAAATCAAAATGAAAAAAGAAGCATAAACTCTTCTGGAATAGCAGTCCAGTCTCAATGTTCCATGTCACTTATTTATTCATTCATTCAGGGCTTGCTGGAATGCAGTTCAAAAAATTTGTAGTTGAGGTCTGTAAAGTCTACATTAAATGAAGGGTTAAAGCTATAATAATATTGTAATGTAAAAACAGTTATATTCCCTTTGCTGCATACTCACAAACTCGAACTTTGTATATCTAATCAGCTGGTACAATCTGAGACACGCCTCTGTCTCTGTCTCCACGTCCCTGTTAGTTGTGCCAGAAACTATTTTCAATTACGAAACTGGGAACATGGCAACACACCTCCGATATCCGTTGTGGATGGTGTATAGTGCCAAAAAAGATGGCATAACAATTTAAGCACAGCATGTGGTCGGAATATCAAATTTTCGGTATCGAAAACGAATAACTCAGTGCTGAAATGGCAAAAGTCAGCAATTACTTAAAACGAGGAGCAGCCTGCGAAAAGGATAATAGTGCTGAGGCGAACAATTTGCTCTGCTCAGTTGGAATGTCTCATGTCTCATGTCTCATGTCTCTGTCTCCCGACAGCGACTTGGCATATTTATTTATACAGCAGCTTTTGGTCACATTGTGTGCGGCTAAGAGATGCACATAAATCACATGGCAGGACCTGCAAAAGGATGTGAATTATATACAAATAATTTGACATGGCCTGTACGCTGGTGGGCGCCAAGGACACGCTTGGGGGTGGCATGTCCTCCCTTGTGCCACGGAGACGATGCCAAAGCACTAGATAAGCATAACTAGCAAATATTTTGGTGACGTTTTGTTTTCTTCCTTTTTTTTTACCAGTTGAGACTCTAGCTCTAGCTAGAGTTGAACGTTTGTCGTGACTGTTCGCGTGGCACGAATATTCGACAAATATATAACATATAAATATGCACTTCATTTGGTAATGAAATATAGAAATTATAAGATCATAAAAACTGAGGTAAGGCGTGGATAAATAATAAATAAATACTACATTTCATTGAATATACAAATTATAGAAAATTATCAAAGCGAATATTACAGAAACTAAAATCTATTTCAATTATGAAAAGTGATAATATGTAAATAGTCACTAAATTTATGCAAGGAATATAGAAAAAACAAAATGATAGAAACTAAGCTAACGAAAATTGTATATTAAAATCATCCGTAAACATAATTTATTCTTTTTCATAAATATTATTTCACCTACATTACATGCTCTTAATAAAGATAATAAAATTTTTAAAAATAATTAATAAAATAAATCACGTATGCATTTTAACTATGGCTTTAATTTTTGTCTTCCGTAATAATAATAATGTTTGATATGGAAAAAATGTTCTTTAAATACATTACTTAAAAATACAATTCAAAGGACAGTTAACTTGCAGTTGAGACTTTTCTTTCTCTCTCTTTTGTATATATTATGAACCCCATTGTGATCCGCCTGCTTGGTCATATATCATGTTGCACAAAATTCCATAACTTTTGAACACGACACAAAACTATACGCAACACTTTGGAATGCAAATTTTAGTAAATTGAAAATCAGGGCCGCATTGCAAAACCGCAAAAGCCATCGACAAATAAGTTTTGCTTTGATGCGGTGCGGAGGGCGGAGTTGTCCACGTTCAGGTCCAAACTTCAAGACGACCATGTGCATTTGTCGTAAATTAGAAACTGAAACTGTAACTGTAACTGTTACTCGGGGTGTTACCTTTTTGCCTTTGGGGCAGCCGGGTCCGAGCATAACACTTAAATTTATTACAAATACCTCCTCTCCTGTTTTTTTTTTATTATGCTTTTGACCATACTGAGTCTCGGCGTGGGGCATTATTTTTTAGCTAGGCCAAGCAAACTAATCAACGCTTGTAATTTGCAACCCGGCTAGGCGGGCTTGGAGTTCAGTTTGGGCCAAAAGGCACGCGGCTAAATGAAGTGTGCGCATTGCGAGCTCCCCTTTCAAATAAACTCTGTGTGGGTCTTTGTGTGTGCATTCAAAAGCAAACAACAACTTGGCTATTATAAATCTTTGCCTAAGTGTTGTGGTCATTTAGCAAATGTCCAGCAATGTCCGGCAGGAAAAGTTGTTAATGTAAAAGGATGGGCCGCTTGGATTCTGCTTATGATTTATAAAATATATTTCTTAAATGTGGTCCAAATGTAGCTTGAGTTTGTGATAACAAAAAATAAAAGAGAAAGAGGCTGACAAGGAAAGGGTAAATTCAGAAATGAATTCTCGTACAATAATTTAAGATCAACCTAAAAAAGAAGCATAGTTTTAAATCAAAATTCAAGAGACATTAAAATGATATAATGGCCATGTCTCCACACACACACACACACTTACACACTTACACATACAAGTGTTAGTGCTGTCAAAGTCAAAATAAACGCAGCGACGAATAATGATTTATATGGCAAGGCAGAAAAAAAGAAAAATTGCCAAAGGAAGCCAAGTGGCAGACCCTTTCTGTGGAGAGTGCGGTGGTGCGGGTTGGTATGGTGGGTGGTAAGCCTTACGAAGACATACGAGAGAATTTGTTGATAAGCTAAAGTGTGTCGACTTGACTACAGGAATTCTAGTTGCTCCCCTCTGACATCAAAGAGCGCGACAAATCTGTGCATAATTCCAGAAGGGAGTGCGCAATATGATATTAAAATATGCCGAGAAACATAAATCTTAACAAAACAATAGCAAAAGTTAAAGATAAATAATTAGCTAACAGACACATTCGAGAAATTAACGAATAGTCTTTAACTGTTGCAACTCTTCAAGTTTGAATGAGCAGCATATATGTATAATATAAAATACCAAGAAATTGCCAATAAAAACTTTCTGCCAGACAATAAAAGTTTTCGCCCCTTGGGCGGAAAATTGTCAATGATGTTGGTCATAAAACGATTTAGATATTGACCCTGCTATTTAAGATATTTATTGAGTGCCAAAAAGAAAACGATTTGGCCAAGAACTTTAGATGTGGCTAACTGACTACTTATTGCTTGAGACAAAAAAGACAGTCTTTATTTAAAAAACTGGTAAAAGAAAACGAGATTGTTCGAGAAAAAGTGTTTTTTATTATCATAATAGTAAATTGCTATAAAGTGTAAGCTATATTTTAACTTTCCTAGTGCTTATTAAAATGTATCAATACAAAAGCTATGCAATTTCAGCAATACTTTAAAGTTTAAACACAATTCAAACAATTTAAAGCACTTAATTGATTTCTAGGAAACAAAACAAAAATGCCAACAGCCATTACCAAAATTGAATTCGAATAACACAACACGCACTTTGTGCACAGACAGTGGAGTTCAAAGCAGTTTGGCATTGCCCCAGACCAGAGATCCACCCAGAGTCAAGACCAGGCTCATAAGCTGGAGTTGGGCGACCTCATCCATTGGATGTCGTGCCAGCTCATAAGACACAGATATGCAAAAACCGCCATAATAAAGGATAATGTTGGCGCATATTAAATAAATGACTTCCGTCGCCGTCTAGGTCTAGGTCTGTTGCGGTGCCCCCTCCTGACCCCCGGCTGTGCCCGTTCCATGTCCAACGTTTACTCAATGAAAACAAGCGAAAGGATATTGAAATGAGTTGGTGAAAATGCAAATTCATCGCAATGGGAAGTGACGTGTGCAGAATTTCACAGGCCAATGATGAGGCAAATTATACATATATATATATATATAATATAATATATATACATATGTATATATGTCTGTATGTATGAATACCCACTAGCAAGTGTTTAATTAAAAAGTTTAAATAATTTGCTACAACTTTTAAAATTGAATTAATGGCGCACAGGAAGTGCCCAAATATATCAAGTTGTGCCAAATTTGTTGGGCTCCCTATTGACCCGTTGCCCCACAAATGTGTAAGAGTGGTTCTCACAGTTGATAACCCCAGAAAGGTGGCTAATTACAAAGATCCCCACCGCCACACAAACGATGCAGGGCTTAATCGCTGTTTAAGTACACGGTTGTGGCTTAAATGCGAATTACGCCCAATGCGCTCACTCGCCCCACTCGCCACAGACTCATGACCATTTAATGTAAACAATAATTAAAACCATGAAGTGCTTGACGATCAAGTCCGCAGTCCCAAAGTCTGACTCGGAGTCTGAGTCTGAGTCTCGCTCAAAGTAAGCCAATCCGCGCTCCCTTCGCAGTTTATGGCTTTAATAGCCATAAATGCACACGCTAAGCGTTCGCTTCTTGGCTTGATTATACATGTTTAGAGGTAGCTTTGAGGTAGGTATGAGGAGTACTCGTCCATAAACTGCATCGACGTCAGTACTTTACTAGTTATTCAGCGGAACGCCAAAGCGTCTGCAGCGAATGCCTGGAGCTGTTCCCCCTAATAGATATGTAAGGATTGCTGACCACATTTCCGAACTGAACATGCATATTGTTAATGTTGATAGAACAATTAAAGGATATTTTTTTGTCAGTAAATCAAAAAGCATTCGATATAATTACCTAAACGTATTGGTTACTTTGAGCTATGAGTTCTTGTATTGTTCACAAAAATAATGTAAATACATAATTGAAAGTAAAAAATGCTTTCACTTTGAGATCAAGGCGTACATTAATGATTAATTAATGCTTACTCGTTATTAAAAATAAGACAATTTATAATTTTATTTTTTACTTAAGCAACTTACACAAAAGCTCACTTAAAGAGCAACAGCAGCTCGTTGAGTGCTTTCATTATTAACGTACTTTAAATTGAATATTTTACATATTGCTTAGTAAATTTATTTTTTCTTAAGAAATCTATGTTAAGGTTGAACTTGTGTCTTAAGCATAACACCCCTTTTTTTTACTGAACTTCAGTATTTACCCAACGCTGAAATTCATTACAATAATGGGCATTATCAATGTCAACTTTGTTGTTTGCATTACACGTGCTGTCAAGATTTTGGAGGTATATATAGGAGTCAGAATTAATAGATATACATTTTTTTGCGCCTGCAGCTGTTGCTGCTACAAATCTAAGTTCGTTTATTAAATTCACCCCTAAAACTATGGATTTGTTGCACTTTTGGGGCGTGGCCAGACATTGACTTGGCGCAGTGTTTTGTGCGCAGCCAAGTTCTCCTCCAGGAAAGTAGGCGTCTATGCAGATTTTGCAGACGCTGCAAGTACCCCCAAAATGAGGCATGCAGCAGAGTTCTGTTTGGGCAACGCCCACAAAAATGGCACAGAAATCGCTGTTGTTGCTTGCGTTGCAGTGGCTGCTAGTTTTTGGCGGAGCGGTGGGCTTACATTGTGTGGCGATTTATTTAGGAAATTGCATTTTTGACATTGCAGCTGCCTGCGTCCTTTTTTTTTGTGCCGTCTTTGTTGTTGACTTCGAGTCTCGAAGATGCCAGCTTTGTCTACGTGGCAATGTTTTTTTTGTCCACTAGACTGCTTTCAATTAAATGAAACCACAAATTGAAAAATTCCACATTTGCTGATGTATATTTGTTGTATTTTTATGGAAATATAAAATTTGGAAATTTCAATCTAATTTTGCTTTTGCAGAGAAATGGTATTTACAAACGGAAATATTCGATTCATCTTCTGCTTAGTGCATTTTTTGAGAATGGCTATGTTTTGTGATACAAGCAAATAACGATGTAAATAACCCCATGAGCAAGTCCAAACTGGAAACGTGTGTTTTATTATCTTTCGGTGCCCCTTCTACCGAGTAGACAAACCCGCTGCCATCCTCATCCATGGCAAAAGCCAACATGCGCTAACCAAGTTAAACATTTATCAAAACTATTCGTACGTGCCGAGTACTGGAAACTGAGGTTGAGCTTGTTGCAGATACACCAGTTAGATCTGATACAGCGAGGAGAGGAAAGAGAGAGAGTGTTGGTGTTCTGCCCCAAGCAGCTGGTATGGCAGGGCTCTGGGCTCTGGTAATCGTATTTTTCAACGAAAATATTTTTGCATAAATTACAATAACAGCGACAGAAACAGCAGCAGCAGCAGCAGCATTAGCAGCAAAAGAACAATAAGCAAGATGTCTACCAGGAATAACAACAGCAACAACCATTACAACTACAACAACCACAACAACAACTACAACGGCAACGAGCAAACATTCTTGGCATATAATTTAGTGTCGTTTATGAAATAAACTTATCTAAGCGGAAATAAAAAGACCTCTACTTGAACACATATCCAAGTATACTCCTCATGTGTGTGTGTGTGTGTGAGTGTGTGGGTGTTTTTGTGTTTGTTGTGGGTGAGTGTGTACAAACAGGTTGTTGTACTGCCTCCACACAGCGCATAAATTTGCTGGCTATGCTAAAAAGTATCTTTGAGATACTTTGCGAGTATCTGTCGTATCTTAAGGTAGCGCTGGCGCTGAAATTTAAATTCCTAAGAAAGTCGTAAATTATTTTTAGCGGTTTATCAAGTCAAAGTGTGTGAAAACGGTTTTCCCCTGGCGCGATTCAGTTGGAAAAGTTGGGGGGTTCGAGTGGGGCCAGTTTAATTGCCATTTGTGAATTGAGTAACTCATTACAGCTTCAGCTGTGACCGCAGGCGCTTATGAGTGCATTCTACGTGTGCACTCCTTGACAATGCATAATGCATTGTGCCGCAGCTAATTCATTCATCAAGCAGCACGGTGGACCACGCGATGTGGCCGCTGTTGCCAATAGCTGTATAAATAGACAGACTTTGCCAGGCAACTGACCAGTAATTAAGGCGACAAAACTCTCTTAAGTGGGCGTGGCACACACCATCCGGCATACAGCGATGATGTATTGTTCCCAGCCACAGTTGCAACAACAGCATCTGCAACGGCTACCGATGGTCGGCGACGACCTGAACAGCAACACAAGGCGCCAAGATTAAAGACATTTTTTTTGAGATTTATTTAACTTCAGGCGCTACTGACCAACCCCTTACCTCCCAGATGATGAAGGTGAATGTAACTTAACAGAGACACAAGATGGACTTTAGTTAGTTAGTTATTTAAGTTTACTTGAATTTAACTTACCAATATTGTACAATTATTAATATTTATACAATTTTAATACCTAACACCCTCATCACATTATTGGAAAAGATTATTTAGGATTCAATTATTAATAATCTTAATATCTTTGAAAAAATATATAAAATGTAGAATTCAGTAATATTTAATTGAGATCCTCCTGTTTTCATCAAATAAAAGAATATACTGAAAAACTTACTTCAGAAGACCTAGCACATATCCATCTTCAACCATATTCGTTCTTAAATCGAATCATATCTATACATATATTTATGCATAGGAATACATTCTGCTATACCAAAATAAACAAATTAATCATTTCATATTTGAACGTAAGAAGTGTGTTAACGAATCTCTAATACTCTTTAAACCAAAAAAAAAAGAAAACACAAAATAAAAAAAACAATAATCCCATTCATGAGTCCATGCTTCAAGCATTTTTCAACTTATGCGCAGAAATTGATTTAAATTCAATGATACATTAAGTGGCGCTATAAAGCGGGGCATTTGAATCAGTTGCCAAAGTTGGCTGGGGAACACATGCCGGTGCCATGAAAGTCAGCATGAACCCCAAAGAGCGCCACTCAGCCTGACAACCAGGCAAACAGACAACCAACGAGTCAAGCAGCTGAGCAGGCAGGCAACTCTGTTCATTTTGTACCCTGTTGCCCTTAAAGATGTTTAAAGCTGTGTTTATTAAAGCCGTTCAAGGGAATGTGGCATTCTTAAGCTATAAGTCGAATAGTTAGTAGTAGTGCTAGTCATAAAAGAGAAACAGTGAACAGTAATGCAAAAAGTTTAAGCTTTGTTTTCCAGGCTGGGTATGTGCAAGTCGAGCAATGCCAAACGGCAGCATTTCTACTTATTTAACATAATCCTGTGCCGTAAGGCTGACAAAATGCGTCGGCAATTTGTTTATTGGTGCTGTCGTTGTTGCTGTTGTTGCTGCTGTTGTTGTCGGCAAACATGCCACAAACTACGCGCTGCAAATAAATCACCAAAAATATTTCAACTACACTCGCTGCTTGAAGTCGGACTGGGATTCGTTTGGGATTCGGCTTGGGTTTGGGCTATGTAGCCGTAGTTGTCGATGTACCCACACCAGGGGCATATGTTTTTGCCAGTTCCTTTGGCAGTCGGAAGTTTGCAATGTTTCAACAGGAAGCGTTTGTTTGTTTGTCTCTGTTGTTGCTTGTTGGTGTGTGAGTGTGTTTGTGTATGTGGGTGTGTGTGTGTTTGTCAGTTTGTCATTCTGCACACTGTTATTTCGACTTTGGACTGACACTTTGACTTTTGCATTGAAAGGCACACATTGTATGCGACATCATTCCCCATTCGAGGCTTTTGATGTGCTCCGAGTGAATTGCGCTAATTCATTTGTCAAGTGTCTCGGAAAAGTCGTGAATCATCGATATTTCGATGCTCTATTGTCTGCTCTCAGATGGGATAAATATGACTTACCCCCGCTGAAGCAGTTGATTCAATGACACTCTTAAAGCTGCTTATAATTTCAGATTTAATATTTCTTTTATTCATTCTGATTAAAGTTAGGATAATAGCAAATTCAATTACTCTTATGTGGCTTTTGGCTTTGGGCTTCTTACACATTAAATGAAATTTTTAGAAATTTTCTCAGACCACATTTCAAGCGCTTCTGTAATCTCATAAATCAGCGTGAAATTCTTTACCAAAAGGGCGCCCTGGAATTTCCATGTGCTGGCCACCATTTTTAAATTTTCCTTGCATTGTTTTAAAAAACAAAGCTGCATTTTTTCTGCTTTGGCTTCTTATATGAGAGTTACTTTTGTCAGGTAACATGTGGCACATAAATTATAAGGAACAATACACAAGAATACACATATACCCAGAAATATGTGTGATTTAAGGCAGCGCGAAAGTAAATGAAATGCTAGCTGAGGGTCCCCCACACAGATGGGGTTGTGATGCGGAACATTTTTTGCTTAATTTTAATGAACGTGTGAAATCCTTGGAGTTCCTTCATGCAGATCCTTGGTGATAAGCTGTTGAAATGCCAAGCAGCTTGCCTTCTAAAGAATATTAATTCCGAATTTGAAAAATAATTGGTATTAAAATTGTTTATTATTTCTAAATAAATTTAATATGTTCCATTATTTCTTAAGAGCATTCGTTTTAGCCCATATGGTATTAACAAATGTTATCTAAATATTAGTAAATAAATAGTCCACATTATTTAAAGTAGCATTTAAGTCTGTTCTAATCCGCAGAGCCCCAAAAAAGTTATGGCCCCTGAGGTCGCAGTGGCAAACAAAAGCTGCCAGGAGAGCCGCAGGCTTGTCAAGTGCCACACACATATGCCTATCAAGCTGGGTGTGCTTGTGTGTTTATGTGTGAGTGTAACCTGCCCCTTTTTAAACCGCTTAATAAAGTCACTTAAGCCCGACCTTTTGACTACCTTACAATTGACACGAGCAGAGTGTTTCGGTGTGCGTGTGTATGTGTGTGCGTGTGTGTGTGTGTGTTGACAAAGGCTGTCCTGTCGCGCTGCCATTGTAGTTGCTGTTACAAGACACACACACAGACATATAGCCGTAGGCAGCGTGACATCATGTCTTTTGTTGCGGTCAACCGGAAAACTGCAAAACATGTCGCCCGAAAACAGGCCGCGTTCCCTCTTCCTTGCTCTTTTGCCAGTCGCTTGTCCTTTTGCACGTTTGTCATAACAACAACAACAACACAACAACAACAGCAACACAACAACAACAACAAAAAAGGATCACAAACAAGTCTGTCAAGTTTTCAACTTACAAAATACCTGTCGCCGTCGCTTAAGCGACCTAGTGCGTGTGTATGTGAGTGTGTGTGTGTGTGTGTGTGTGTGTGTTGCACACTCAAATGTGATAAATACGCGCTACATAAAATTGTGAATCATTAATAAAAGCTGGCCAGTGCGGGGGTTGCAAGCAGGCAGGCAAGCAACCCTCCTTTCAGCTGAGTGTTGTGTGAGTTGAGGTCCTGCACAATGATCCTATATAAACAACAGAAATTGTGTCCGAAATGATTTCATTTTGTGGGCAGACATGTGGACTCTGGACTCAAGTAATTTGTACAATTTTTCAGCAGCATCATGTGTTTGCCCGTATCATGCGCATTATCAGCCGTATCCTCAACGATGTCCTTGTTGTTGTTGTTGTTGCCGTTGTTGCTGCTGCTGCTGTTACTGTTGGTCATTACGGTCATTAAGCTGCGGCTGCGACTGTGTCTGTGTCTGTGGCTATGCCGGCGGCTAAAGCTACACGCGTCTTAATCCTTGGCCCATTTGACGGGTTCTCGGAGCGAGCTGAGCGCTCGTTAGACAGCTGCACTTCTGCCTCGGGGTCCAGACCAGGAGCCACTTTGTAGCTAGTAAGCCCACATCTAACATTATGACGGATGGTTACCTTTAATTTGATCAGATTTTGACCGCTAGAAAAATTGGCCATAATGTGCATGTGTTTCTTCCCTGGCTAAGACTTTAAGAATTACCAACCTATATCTGTATGTATATGATAATCATTTGTATCAAATTTTTGCTGCTTTTGTGAGACGGTGTTCTAAGATAAATCTATTGCTTAAGTGCCACTTATATGATTAGCTGTATGTATGCAATATAACTGGCCATCTCTGTGCGCAATCTTTATTCCACTCTCACTCTCACTCTCTCTCTCTCTCTCTGTCACTTTCAGTAGGAATTTTCGCCAATCCAATTTGGACATTTGGTGGCAGTCAAGGGCACTGTCTGCAACTTCTGCAACGTCTTGCAGCAAAGGTTAACAATAAATGTGTGTCGTGCGTGTCGCAAAACATCAAAGTGGAACTTGAGTCGGTCGAGTGCAAACCGCTGGCTGGTCAACAGTTTTGATCATAATCGCGGGCATCATCATGGGCATCATGGGCATTGGGGCTGCAAAATGCTTTTGTGATTGCCGCCAAACTGCTGATGCTGCTGCTGCTGCCGCTGAGCTGAGCAGCTGGCGTCCAGAGTGGGTTGCTGCTAATGCGGTCGCAACAATAGGCTCGTCTCGAGATCGTTTGGTAGCCCAGTTTGGTCTACGCATAATTAGTCGAATGCTGCAGCTCATGATTAATTCGGTTTAATTAGAAATGCAGACGAATAGCGAAATTAATTCAATGAAAATTCCAACTTGCTTTCTCAGCCCAGCCTCTCAGAAATTTCTGTTTTATTTTATTTTATAGTTTTTGTTCCTCATCTGTTGTGCCTAAAGATCACAATCTAATAAATTATCATTTGCACTGCAATCGTCAATGTCCTCAGCCTTCAATCAAGCAACGGCCTTTGATCAGCTGCCGTGCCCCAAGCTCTGCTGCTCAGCTCCTCCTTTTTTGGCCTGATCAAAATTCTGACCAGATCGAGTCCGAGTGACAGACGTTTACTTAGTTGTTATAATTCTGCTCGTGTTGATATTTTATTGGATTTCGTTTGCCGGTAGTTTAGCTACCTGGCATAGGTAGGTATACGGCTCCTCTTTTTTTTAATTTTTTTTTTTTTTTTTGTGTAGACGCTGCACATTCCTGTCGCAGACTGAAAGCAGTCGCTGTACGCAATACGTCACTGTAAATTTTGACGATCTTTTGATGGATATCTGTTGCGTTCCAAAGCACCGTTAGCTGAGGCAAAAGCTGCGCTAATCTAAAGCAAAATATTTCAAATATTTTTGACGGTCAACGAAAAAACCAGTAACAAAAAAAAAAAAACAAAAATAAATAAGGCAAAATGTGTGGCATCCCATTTGAAGGCCAAAAGATACGAGTATTTTGACGGTCATTTTGGCGGCTCTTACTTTCCGCACTATTTGCTTCTAATTTTCAAAAGAGTTGGCAACTCTTTAGTTCAAGCAGGGGAAATAAATTGGAACCGCACTCAATTGAACAAATCAACAGTTCAGCTGACATTGAGGGGGTGTTGTGTGGCAGCAACGAAATAACAATAATTTCAACACCTCACGCTGTGTTGAACGTTGTTGCTGCATCGCTGAGTTTGCCCAATGCTTCTCACCTCACTTCACCTCACCTCTCCATCTCAGACATCTAATTGCCACACTTCCTACTTCCGTTTTTAAAGCGTTTGTTGTTTACGCGCATTTTTTTTTTCCAAAGTGGTTTTTGCCTATCGAAAGTGGTTGAGCTGGAAATACTCGTATTTAAATAGAGTACCCGTATGTGTGACACTTTCATTTTCAGCGAGTTAAAAGTAGAGCTTGGGAATCGAATTGGAATTTAATTGATATATTGTTAATAATACTTTGTTATTTCATCACAAGCATTTCCATTTAATTATAGTTATGTAGGGTAAACTTATTTATTTTAACATTTATACTTTTTAAACATGTTTTTGCTGAGGAGGACATCAATCAAGAATAATTTGGTTAATTAATATGACATTGCCTATTAATAAAACAAAAAAAAAAACAAAAAAACAAACTTAAATCAGCAATTAATTTATTTATTAGCAGAATACGAACAATATCAAGCCTAACTGCTTCACACAGTCCTTTTATAAGCATTTTCACATGTCAATCGACAACTTATACTCAATAATTTACCATGTGCCACTCGAGTTGGCGCCGAGTAAGCCGTCGTACTCATACTGGTACTCATACTGGTACTCGCACTCGCACTCGCACTCGCACTCATACACTAACTCACAGTCGAAGTCGTATTGTTAACAGTTTTTGTCAAGCTTTTGATGACTGGGTCTGCCTGTGGCAAATATAGCTGCGACTCATATTAAGCTATGAATTTTCATGTTATTGCAGCTAATTTTCATTTAATGCCTTTGCGGCAAAGAAAACGACAAAGGTGTGTCTGCAAAGGGGCTTACTAACCGATTATCAAATACTTTACTCAAACAGTTTTTGATTATATTTGTGTAACTTTAACAGTGATGGCTTTTTTTTTTTAATATTATAATGGGATCCCCTTTAGTGTATGGCTACGCACCTGGAGATACTGTTGGCCAGCCAGCCGACAAACGCGCAATTTTAATTGTGGACCATAAACTATCGAACATATCGCTGCAGTATCTAATGCCACCGGTTGAAACCCGTTCGCAAAGGAAATGGTTCAGACATTGAACGTTAGATTTACTGGCAAGTTTCCAACGGATTCTCACAGTCAGCAGACACAATCCTGAGACGCGGTCCAACGGACGTCGTTGGCAGCCGAACGAAAGTGGCAGCACCTGATTGGAGCGGCAGTTGCCCGCCGTCTGTCACTCAAGCACTCGGGCGACCATTCAGTCAGTGATTCAGGCGCTCATTCATGCATGCTTAGATACTTATTGGAGTTCCAATCCGAGCTGGAGCTGCGAGCAGCGAGTGCTTCGAACGGGGGCATAATTCAATTTCCGCTGCAGTTGGATTGCTGGATTGCTGGATCTCTAGTGTATCAGTTACCCATATTGACACATTGATTTAGTGCTTACATGGGCCGTTGACCATTTGTTTTGATATTGATTTATATTTTTCAGTTATTGATACGTTTCGACTTTTTTTCTACATTATCTTTTTTTGTTTTTGTTTGTTTGTTCAACTCACTGATTGAGCGATTAACGTTGCATTCACTCGTAAACTTTGTCAATTTATGTCAAGCGCTTGAAAGCCTTCAGTCGAAATATGAAATACAAATAGTTGAAAAATATCTGCGAATCTTTATGATATGCCTAATGAAGGCTCACAATTTTGTAAATAAAAAAAACTGAAGCGCAGAACTCTACATCAATGTTTGTACAGCATTTGTACAGCATTATACCCAAAGAATGATTTCTAACAATCTTAAATAAAATGCTTAATCGTAAGTATCTAGATCTTAGTCGGTATTTGTTGGTGTACATATTGCTAATTGCATCTATGAGATACTTTGTTATAGCTAGCAGGTTGCTCGCAGGTAATGATTAGGTGGCACTTAACAAAGCAACACCTCTGAACAACTATGATTGCTAGCTCCATCGCCTGATTATTGTATGCGTGTATATCTATCTAACAGCACGTCAAAAACAACAACGACAACAACAACAGCAACAAGAGCAACCTGTAACAAAGCAGCCAACAACTTTATCGCGTGCAAAGTGCGGGACTCGTGCTCTCTCGTTTGGTCAGCAGTTTGGGGTTTGGTAATGATGATGATAGCTTTTTGATGGTAATGATAGACGAGGGAACTACCACACACACAAACACACAAACACACATCCCACACACACACACACACTCAGGCAATATAAACATCTATTTGCGCCATGTGTGTGTAAATGTGGGCAACGCAATCGGAAGTGACTGCGGGAACATTGATTGAAAGTGAAATTTTGCATAGCCAAAACGAATGATAATCGTTCAATCAATTAAGGTTAATTACAATTTAATGCAATTGGGCAGCAAGCAGCAAAGTTTTGTGAAAAAAAACAGCATTTGATGCCGATTATGCAAAAGTCGAAGCTAAGAACAGTTAGTATTTCAACCAAAAACGCGATGGATCTCACCTTCGCTCTGTTATTTTTCTCATTTTCATGTTGGCAGCCCTTTCGTGCCGAACCATAATTTTCGCTGAAGCCCATTTCAAAATTGCAGTAGCCAAAGTGCGGGCAAAAACATTGTTCGAACCGAAATTCCTATATGCCAGATATATATTCTAATTTTTTGCGTTTTTATGATTTATAATTTGAAATTATTGGGCTACCGGCTTTTGGCCCTGCGGCCAATCTTGGCTGTGGCTCATGCAAATTTGTTGATGCCCTTACTAAACGGGTATTCTATTTTGTAGTTGATGCCTGCTACGGATAAAATGTAGACATTCTGAAATCAGAATTTATATATACTCGTATATACATATATATATTTTATTTTTTGTATAATCGTCTTATCAAGGTTTTTACTCTTTATTTATAAAGCAGATGTCAATTTCGATTCGGCAACAAAATGTCATAGCTTTCATGGATATCTTAAAAAAAAAACTTCAAAGTTTCATGATGCAGACTTGAACTGCACACCATATCTCATAGCTGTCATATTGATGACTATTAAAATGGATTGTAGAGAATTCAATATTCGATTGCCCAATGTAAAGTTCGCTTCATCCCAATCACTATTAAGTCTTTGACGCCGCTAACGGTAATGCGTTTCGGGCCAAGTCACTGATTAGTCGTCGCGTTACGTTTAAGACCCGGCCAATGTGTGTTTATCTGTCTGGGCCATTTGCATAAGCTGAATGATAATTGAGATGCGCTTATTTTAGCTGTGATACAAAAGTGCTTTCACCTTGAAACCTTTATCAAGCCACTTAGGAGTATTCAAGAATTTCAGTCTTCAAGTGCATACAATCATTGTGTGCTAATCTCAGGAACGTCTTTGGTTTTCCACTCAAGCCGTGACCACTTCCCAAGCTAAATGCACAATTGGCAAAGCAAATAAAGAAATAAACAAACAAATGCGAACCGCAAAACAAATTTAGTTACAACCAACAATGAGAGCAGTAACCGTTCCTGCCGTTCTGAGCGAACCTGGGGCAATGTTTGTCGATTTTCATGTTTCAGGTTTTCGTATCGCTTGATGATTGTCAATCAGAGAGCTGAGACATAAACGAAGGTTAAGAGTTGCATACGTTTAATCTGGCACAACGAGGCTGTTGTGGCCAGTCCGCAAACCGAATCATTGAAGCGCGTAAAACGTAGCAGCGGATGCTGCAACTGCCCCAGCCCAATTTCATCCCCTCCCCTCCCCTCCCCTGCCCTGTTGAATGGTAATGATGTTCCCTGTGATAGAGATGCGGCGCCCATTGATTGCAATCGTTGCTGTTTGCATTTGTGTTGCAAATTTACAGCTGCAGCAGCAAGGTCATATCGCTTGCAACAAATTAACCAAAGTGATGATGCGTTAAGTGGCAAAAATGGCGCAACCACCAACCACTCAAGCCACCAACCACCAATACAATACGGAAATTAGTTTTAGCGGTTTTGAGTGGGGGCAGTTTTAGCTGGCAGCCATGTCACATTTGTGTGACAGCTGCTAAACAGACACACCCACATTTTGAAACATTTTCTTTGCCCAATTAAAATCAAATTTTCCAACATTTTAGACAAGATTCGTGCTTGCAACTTTTTGGCACTGATGACAGTTTAATTGCCCTGCCATAAACTCAAACTGTATATTAGAGTCCAACAGCTGCTTTCACTTGGCCAGGACATTCACTCATCACTTGTTTATTATAGTATCATCACACAATGATGCCACCACGTTGATAAGACCCTCAATAGAGCCGCATCCGCATACATTTTTGACATTAATTAGTTCACATTTTGTGGCCACTCAAAATAATCGCAAATTCATTTATTTTCTTTGTGCCAACGTCATTGTCATTATTTTTGGTATATTTATAGGGGCAGCTCTGAGGTATATTTCTATAAGGGGAAAACATTTTTTGCCTGGTTATTATTTTAGAGTGCAAACTTAACGCCAGATACATCTTAATGATATTTAAAAAAATGTATGCAATTATGTTAAATTAGATTATATCTGCATTATCCAAATGCGCAAATGCTATATACATACATATGTTCATCTGTTTTTATTTTAATCATTGTGCTGCTTCGTGTGAGGGATAATTAGTAATTTGTATGATATTATTGCTGTACACGATTTTGGTATATAGAATTTATTATTTATATATGTGTACTTGGTTGTTGTTGTTTTTTTTTTGGTTTACGATAATGGAATCTGAGTGCAATCAAATTTACTTTATTTTGTCATTATCATACAATATCGTGGAGCCAGAATAAACTTATAGCAATTGGTGCTTGTCAATAGCGTGTTAATTAAACTCTGTCAGCAATACAATACTACTAAAGTGCCGTCACTCCAACAATGGGACATACTTAATCCCAGCTGTAAAAACTACAAGCGTTCGCTCATTATGAGAGGAGCTGCCAAGTCGCAGTTGAAGTCCAAGCCAAGTCCATTAGCATGAGCGAGGCATGAGAGACAGTCTTTCCATCACGTTTAGCTCAACTTAATTAGCCAAGTTGAGATCAAAGAGGCGAAACCACCCAGAAGCCCAGTCACTTAAACAGTAGTAGCTACCGTCCATGCTTGACACAAATTACCAAGTTTAATGTGACAGCCAGCCAGTCTGCTCAGTGAGTGCAGAAATTAGCATGACAACGGCAATACATCAATAGACCCACAAGCCAAGCCCCAATCCACCAAACATAAATTCGGAGAGGCAGACACTCATGTTTTCGGTGTTAAAATGTGTATAGCTGCATTTTATTATGATTATTATGATTCTCTACTGGCAAACGGCGAAAAATTACAAATCATCGTACAGCAAGCGGCACTAAACTCATCAGACAAGAGCCAGTCAGACATGCAGGCAGACAGACGGATGGACAGACTGACTGACCATCAGCAGAACCATCAACAGACCCATCAGCAGCACCAACAACAGAAGCACCACCACCACCACTACCATCACTACCATCAACATCAGCACCACCAACAGCAGCCGCATCAGCGGTAGCAACGGTAGCTGATCGAGTGCAAGCCAAACGGCTTTAATGGTCAACCTTTTGGCTTCTACACTCAAAAAAATATATATATATGTATATGTAAATAGTTTAAGAATTTATTTTTTAACTTTCGCTCTCATTAATAAATAAATAAATAATTATTTAATTAATAATAACTTAGGACAATTATTGAAACAATTAAATTTCACTGTAAAAATTCAAGAGCATTTTCTATAATTTAAAAACACTTTTACAAAATCAGTAATATGTGTTGAGTTTTTAAGGAAACATCGCAAACCACAAATGTTCTTTATATATTCCTGATCAGCATCACTAACTGAGCGTATATGTATATGTGGCTGTGAAATTAAGATAGCCGTTCTTATATTTTTAATAAATGAATATTAATGGTATCAAATCAAAATGAATTGTTTATTAATTATATATAAATGTATTAATAACATTAATAAAATATAATACAATTAAAAGCATATGCATCGTGATTTTTTATTTTAGTTTTTAGACATACTTAAATTTGAATTATGAATTACTTCACTTTTTTGCCAAGTGTAACAGGGCTCGAATGTGAATTCCGCGCATTTGCAATCGCACTTGACTGCAAGCAGTACGTCCGGTCGTTGGGTCAGTTGCTGTTGCTGTTGCTGTTGCTGCTGCTTCAGTAGCTGTTGCTGTTGCCGCTGTGTTGGTCGTGAGGAGTTGTTGTTTGCTGGTCGCTAGTCGCTGGTTGCTGGCTTCTGGCTGCTGGCTGCTGGTTGCAGTCGCTGATGACGACGTTGCAAAGTTTAACGCGTTTTTCGCTTTTGTCCGATCATTATCGCAATCTTCGCTTTACGCAACTGCTTCTACAGCTCATTTGGCATTTGTTGCTGGACGGATGGATGGATGGATGGATGGATGGATGGATTGATGGATGGATGTTGGTGCTGGTGCTGCAGTGTTGCAGTGTTGCAGTGTTGCCCCGTTGCTTTTTGGTGATCCATCAATTGCAACTGTTGATGTACACTCATTGCATTCGCTTTTGGTTTGTGCAGTTCTGTTACCATTTGAGCCCTCGACCAGTTGATTGCTTTGGCTTTGGTCGCATCAAAAACAAATAAAAGCGTAAATTGTTTTCAGATCATAAAGCAAAAAGGGTTTAACCCCATTGATTGTCTGCCTGATTGCCATTTATTGCCCATCCCCCTGACCAACAACCACAATTGCCTGATTTTGGTGGTTTTACAGCTTCACAGTTATTGGGCTAATGAGGCGCAGACCTGTAGTCTTTTCAGTCTATAATGCAATCGGGAAATATCAACGGAGCCACGCCCACCAAATATTATACAAGAACACATTACGTATACGCGGCGTATGTAATTAAATGCCAACCAGATGAAAATTGGCCAGTCCAGACATTTACGAGCCATAAACTCATGCCCCAACTACATTGTTAACAGCACTAAAAACAGCAACAGCAACAGCAACAACTAATTGGGTCACGTCATAGGGAAGCAGGGGTGGTAGGGGGAGGGAGTGAGGGGGGTTGGATCTTCCAAGCTGCACACCTGTTTTGGCAGCTGAGCGCGAAAAGGTGACCACCGCAAGTGATATTTCACTTAGGGCTGCACTCTCTCAAGACCTGTCATAAATAAATAAATAATTTTTTTGTTTTTGACATGACAGCAAATGGGTGACAATAGAAATGATGACATGACGCAGCACTTTGGTTGTTGTTGCTGTTTTTATTGTTGTTGTGCATTGCACCTTTGCACACAACCAGTTGCCTAATTGCGTCCTGCGAATGTATTTTGGGGCTCGACTACACGCAGCAAACAACAGCAAATGGCATAAATTTAAATTTTAATTTACTGCGCTCCGTCCTCAATTGAAGTCGTGCGGAGGCACTTGGCAGAGCCCAACCCCGCACACAGACCCACATCCCAGTCGCAGTTCGAGTTCCAGTTCCATGCGCCGACTGCAACTTTTATTTCATTTCATTTATTTATTTTGAGCTACTTGCAAAATAATTGCATAAATAAATATTTTAAGCAAAAGGTACGTTCGAGATCATGGCTTTCCACTGCTGCCGTCCCTGCGTCCGCCCGTCCGTCCGTTCGTCCTCCCAGTCTCCTGACTCCTTAATTTGTTGCATTTTGATTACAATCGCTACGCAGGTTGACCACTTTTGCCCGGGCAGATGTGGCCCCGACGCCAGACTCTTCGCCCTATCTCTCTCTCTCTCTCTCTCTCTTCGTCTGTACCTGTCTCTGTCTCTGTCAGTCTCTATCTGTCTGCTACTGCCTGATTGAAGTGTAGTGATTATTTGTGTGTGCAACTGACATTTGCTACATGTCCAACTATCAATGCTACTCCTCTTATTGCTGCTATTATTTGTTGTTGTTTGCCATTGTGGAGACAATTTATCAATGAAACGATGGATTTGCGGATATTCTCAGCTTCTCCTTGGCCTGCATGTAAATTTTGGCATAGATTTGCTAAATGTGGCCACAAATTGAGCCAACTCTATGCGCAACCAAGGCTAATGACGCAAAGGCGAATTCAATTGGCTTGAACACAATTTTTCATATGAAATGTGTGTCTATAATTTAAAACAAATGTAAATTTTTGCACATTTATCCCATATTTAATTTGAATCCATTTCTTATAGTATTTCTTTACCATACAGTCTGATTGACAGTCATAAGCCGGCCACAAAGACAACTTAATCCAGTAGCTACACAATAAAAAAAGAAGAAGCAAATCTCACTCACATGACATATGCACACACGATTAACAAGTGTTTAAATCACAATAAAACTTTAAATCCCACAGATGAAGCCATAAAAACTTATGAAAACCAAAAACCAAACAGGCCAAAAGAAACCAAACTAAATAAACTGCCACTGGTCCAGGGGCAAGCAGCATGCAAAAACTCCCCGCAATAAGCGGGAGTTAAAAAAAAAAAAAACCTAAATATAAAAACAAACTTACGCATCCAAAAATTGGTCAATAAAATCAACGACAAAACTTTTGTTTAGCAGAGTCCAAAGGACACCCAGCCAGGCAGTGTTGGGTCGAGCAGGAGAAGGGGCACACTCACACACACTCTCACACACACACGCACACACACAAAGGCAGACATGCGAGTGAAGTCAAAGCAAAAAAAAAAAAGTTTTTTTTTGGCGGGGCGTGTGCGTCGCTCACAATGGTGGACAAAAAACATTCCCAGGGCAATAAAAATGACAACAGTTACAAAGTGGCGGCGGGAGATACATATTACAAAGGCAAACAGTCAGCCAGCCAGACAGTCAGACAGACAGACAGCAAGTGTAGACAGACATTCACACACTTGTGCAGATTAAGCCAATTTAACAGATGCTTTAAGTCAACCGTTCCATAATCTCGTTTAGGATTAACGCGTGGTAGTGCGAACTGCAAGTGACTTGTCGGAGCATGTGAATACACATGAGGAGCATTCAGAGGGATTCATATGTGTGGCAAGAAGGTGACTCACGTGAATCGAGTGTGGCTATGCCCTGCAGAGGAATACCCTGCAAAACCCGAGTGTAAACGAAAGACTTCTTTCTTATTTATTTATTGGATGTATTCTAAAAACAGTCCACAATTTAAAACTTTTTAATAAATAACAATGAATAAGGGGAAATTAAATTAACAATTTAAAACGAAAAGAATAAAAATAAATAAAATACAATACAATAAAATAAATAATGAAACGCAGAAAACAACCCAAAAATTGCTTTGCGTTATTAGCTTTGTAATAGGCACAGTGAAAGAGAGAGAGAGACAGAGAGAGATAAATGGGGAGAGAGACAGGGAGAGAGAGAGAGAGAGAGACATAAACTAAAGAAAATAAAGATAATTCTACAAACCTGTGGAGTAAGAAGTTTATTTAAGCACAGAGAGTTACTTACATTCCATATTAAAGAATCGGAATAGATATAGAAATGTAAATGTCATGTTAAGCATATTAGTAGTACTTAAGATCATAATTCATATGAAATATCTCAAGCTAGTCAACCTTATACATATCATGGCATTTATTTATTTTGCTACCGAATACGCAATTCTCTGGCTTTACCCGTCGGTGCGGCTTGCATTTATTTCACTTTTCATTTGTGCTGTTTTTCTTCACTTATTTCCAAATCGCAGCATAAATTCCCAAACATGCACAAACACACAAACACACACACTCGCACAGCCTCACAGCTGCAGACAAAGCGACCTCAGCATATCTTTTGCCTTTGCCTTTGCCTGTGCCCGGGAGCTTTACAGATACTTTTTTCCCTCAGATACTTTGTCTTTGCTGCAAAGTCTGCGTTGGCAAATCCTTTAGACGACGTCGCATGTTTGCCTTTTTTTGGCACTCGCTTTTTTTATTTCATATCCAATTTTTTTTTTTTTTTTGTTGTTTTTGTATTTGCTTGAGTTGCCCATTTGCGGCGTTTTGATATGTTACCCGGTAGCGGCCCTTTTTTTTTGGTTTTTGTTTTTTGTTTGTGTTGGTGTTGCCTTCCCCCTTGGCTTACTGGTGTTGCCTGGTTGCCTGCAGCTAAATGGCCCCAACCCTTTTTTGGGGCCCCATCACAACTCCGCAAAATGAGCCACTTAAAGCGATGAGATTTCTGGCGTCTGGCGACGTCGGCGTTTATCAAATAAATATATTTGAAATACATAACAAATAATGAAATGCAGTCGCCGAAATTGGTGTTATTAATTGTGGTCAATTGATTTGATTTGTTTATGGCTGGGAGTGAGCAGATACTAATTTATCCCTCATGGCTACCACCAGCAGATATATATATATATATGTATATACAATAGATACATCATTTAGTCCCTATATGTGGCGCATCATTAGCGGCTAACCCCAAAAACACAAAGCCAAAAATAAATTAATTGAAACATTACCTAAGCAAACGTCGCCTCCACCGCCCAACTTGGCCCAATATCATTGGGTTGGCTAATTGAATTTTCTCCACAAAAAGGTCGAGCCACAGTCCACGTGTCCACAGTCCTTCTCTGTTCACATATCCTTCCCCCGCCGACCGCTCGCTGATGTTTATTCACTTGTAGAAAAATGAATGTCTCGCATTTTAAGTGGGCCTCACATTGTCTCTTCATCGTGTTTTTCTGTTTTTCTGTTTTTCTGAATTTCTGTTTCATGGGCTTGCTATGTGTTTCACGCATAAAAATTAAAGTCTTCGAGGTTTTATTTGTGTTGCGGTCCTCTGGGCACTCTGTTGCCCTTTTTGGCCAGCTACCTCTCCTCCATCTTCATCAGCCTGCTGCAACAATTGGCCTTTGTTGTAAATGCGGCTATCATTAGTTTGCTAGCCACTTAACACGACATTGATGTAGCTTAATTATGCCTTAGCTCTCGACAACGATGATCTCGCTTCCCAAGGGCAGTTGTCGATAGAGGGGTTGAATAGATTAGAAAAAGGTATACTACGATGATTACTTCAAATATTTGAGGTTTCTGTAAACAAGATTTTGACAATAACTATTCGTAGATTGTGGAAAAACTCTTGAATGGAATGTCTATATCCAAAATAATTTGTATTTTTCTTATTAAGTCCAGTGAGCTTTGATTTAGTCATCCTCTTTCATACCACATCAGCACCGCCTCTGTACGCTTTTCAGCGATACGGCCATGGCTGCATAGACAAGAAGATAGACTTTAATTACATTCAGGCCAAAAACATTTGATGGCAACGAAACAATTCATTAAAGCTAAACTGGCCGAGTGGACCAGTGACAGTTAGGTTCATAACAATTTGCCTGGGATAACAGCTAGATGAGCTCAACTGTCCACTCAGAGGAAGAAGCTTGGAGCTGTGTAGGTGGAGCCAGGCCACACCCCCAAAGAGCCGTTAATGATGTGCACCATGCTAGATGATTGCGATTGTGCGAAACGCTTGAAGTTGACTGAAATGAGATGGATGAATGGCTGAACAGCTAGAATGAAATGTCTAGCTGAAAAGAAGTCTGGCCCCGGTTGACATCAAGTTCAAGTAGCGGGCTGCATCTCAAGATTGACTAATGGCAATGGAAGCGGCGACGACGTTACCGTTGATTGATTGTTTTTCCATGTAAATTGTGCGACAAATTAATCAATGCTAATGACACTTTCAGACCGACCAAACACACAAGTTGCCATCTTCAGGTTGGCCCCCAAAAAGCGGAAACGCAACTGAACGGAACACCAAACTGTGAAACTGTGTGTGAAATGGAAAAGTAAACAAATTGCATTTTAAGCATTTGCAGCGCTGTCCTGTCGCAGGACCTGCTGGTATGTATGTACGTGTGTGCAATTTCTCAAAAAGGCTTAAGATAAAACTGATTTACACTAGCGCAATTGTTAATTACCCCGTAAGATGTTTACAGATACTTAAGTATCTTGCAGATACTTTCACATAGCTAGGGCAAACGCACTCGACGCCATGCATAAATTTCACTTATCTTAATTCTGATTTTATGCTAATGTGTCGCAGCGTCTTATTAGCTGCAAGATTTAAAGATAAAATGCGCCAAAAGATGCGAACTCAACTCAACTGGCCAGAACCGAGTTACCAATACCAATCCGAATACCAAAACTAATGCTACACGCTCTGTGCGTCTGGTTGACGCCCACTGTGTCCTGCTGGGCATTTGCATTGTCAACCCTTTCTGCACTTCGGCAACTTCAGTTTCAGCTAGCACCCCAAACTCGGCGTCTTTGTTATGCTAAACTGCAGGGGTTGCTTTCGTCGTTGTCGTGCATTGCACTTTTGTGGGCTGGTTGCTTCCAAGTGCTCGCAGTACATTTATAATTACGTCACCTTTGCAACGCAGCGCAACGTCTTGTGGCGTGGCAGTCACGGGACCCACACACACCAACACACACCCAGCAGTTGAATGTTTTTCAAATGGCAATCCAATGACAGTGGACAGTAAATGCCATTTAATCATTCAATTAATCTTGCGTGTCAAGCAGAATTCCCCACAAGCATAGAAAATAATGTAATTGTCTTGTGGAACAGTAAGAAATAAAGTCTTAAGAAACCTATTTTTTTGACATTTCTTAAAATACAACTTATTTAACTTGTTTCAAGTATACTCTGAAAAAATCGACTTGACTAGGAATAATTTTTAAATACACGAAAGCAAATTTTCTAAAATTAGAGAAGCTTTTTTCGAAACTATTTTTCTTAAAAATAAAATCAATTTTTTAAAAGCTAAATTGCAAACTGTCATTTTTAGAAAAATTCTTTTATATATTCGGAAAAATTTTTTCAAATTATATTAGATGAATTTATAAATTATCTGAAAAATTTGTATATGTGAAATCTTTAAACAGGAATATTTATTAATAATTTATGTAATAAAAGAGAAATGTTGGAGTTATGTGTACAAATACATTTTAAAAAAATGCAAATTAGACAAATTATTTCTTAATTTTATAAATCTAGAATTAATAGAATAAAACCCTTGGTTATTAGAAAGATACACAACTTCCGTATTATAAATATACTATCAACGTTGTATGAAGATTTTCTAAGTTTCAAGAATTCCCTGGGAGCTCAATAAGTCCGGGAAATAGTTTTAACCTCGATTTACTCTGGGCTATTTCCAATTTATTCAAATTAGCTTAAATGTGTTGAAAGCTCACTTTATTCAAGAAAGTTGTAAGCTCACCAGCTTAAGCTGGTGTCATTGGCAGCTTACTGCAAATGTAAACGTTTCAGAAGAAGGAAGCTGAAGCAATCCTGATGACCACAACTAAGCAAAGACGTTGCCAGACCCAGGCTACGAATTGACCGCTACACATTTCTAGGGTGATTCTGGGTAGATACTTACCTATAGGCAAGGTCAATAAGCCGCTTGGAATATATTATTATAAAATTTGTAAGCCGCTTGCCAAAATAAAAATAACAAATATATATTTTGTGGATGCAAGTCAACTTATGCTGTCCGCAGCAGCAACAGAAGCCGAAAAACTTTTTCTATCACATGATTTATATATGGTCAACATACATGTGTTTGCCTGTGTGTGTGTGTGTGTCCGTTGTGCATCTGGGGCTAACGTGGCGTATACGCAACGTCGCATTGACACGTCTTGTGGTCAGGCCAAAGATAATAACATCCCTTCAGCTGGGCAAGAACATGTGCGCCCAGGCCTAGTTTTTCCAGCAGGCGAGCACTCATAAGTCGACACTCACTTGCATTCAAAGTGGAGCCTGTGAGTGTCCCGTATGCTCAGACAGTTATCACAGTTTGTTCGCACACTTGCTCAAATACCGGCCAGCTGTTGTCCAGCCCCTTTGTCAGCCAGCTGACACCTTGCCCCTTGCTTTCATATATATTTTTTATTAACTTTTTGCCCATTTTGGTCACGTTTGATAAGCTGCATAGAAATAATTCATGCATGGACCAAACAGTTGTGCCTTGTGGCCAGCTGTTGCTGCTGCTGCTCGATGATTTTTAAATATGATTTGAATGAGTTTATAAGTTTTCTTTATTTGTTTAAGCTCCAGCCTAGTGCCCGCTTCTTGCCCCCCTCCCCCCACATCATTCTCATCTCAACTTGACTGCCTCGCCTTGCGGGGTTGATTCAATTCAGTTTGATTGATGTCTTTGCTCGCTGGCGTTTGTAGACAGTCATTAGCTGCGCATTTTCTCAACCGGCGTTGTCTGTGTTCTATGCCAGCTCAGCCACGCCCCCGGTCCCTGCCCCACCGTCGTTGTGAGTGCCGCTGACAGCTTACCAAATTGTCTGCTTAAATTTTAGCTCACATCTAGTGGAGAGACGCCTCTGAGGTCGCCTGAACGCATCATTAGCATCCACATACGTCATAGGAATCTGTGGAAAAGCATTTCGAGTTTAATTTGAATTCTTTTTTTTTTTACGTAACACATAAAAAATTACAAATTTTTCAAATATATAAAAATCTAAATAAAACCGATTGAATATGAATATTAAAGAAAGAAATGTTGAAAATGTATTTAATTAAAATTAAAATAATAATGGAATATTCTTTGAAGGATACCTGCATCCTTATTGGTTTGCCTTTAAATAAAATATGTTTGACGAAACTGTTGCAAAAATGTAATTTTCTTTTATAGATTTGGAACTCACTTCTCTGGCTGATTGAGTTATTTCTCTTATTGTTTGTTGTTTTCGAATGGACAGCGTGGTACTTTCACCCCTAGAAGGACCGTTGAGTTCCTTTCAATAATCCATTGTTCGGCAGTCATATGCAATTTTCGATTCAAAATCACAATAAAGTTTGGCAAGGTCTGATAAAATGTGAAAATAAAAGCCATTTGCATGGTTATTGCAGACAGTGTTTTTTTGTGAGCCAGCTTAAAGTGGTGTGATTTCAAGCCAAAAAATGACCTAAAACTGAATAAAAAATGTAATTGTTTAATGAGCTCAAGTCTCGATATAGCTGTTTCTGTCTCGCTCGCCCTCATTTCATATAAGCGTCGCCCTTTTTAATTTATACCTGTTTTTGTTTCTTTCTTAGTTTCCATATAGTATTTTTGGCAACATGGCAGCCGACAGGCGGCAGAAGACAGTAGTAACAGCTGCCACATTGCAGTGGCACGTGAGGCATTCCATTTAATTGTGATCATTTTGTGGCCAAAAAAAAGACACGCAACTTAACTTATGTTAACAACCAACGAACAACAAGCGACTGACAAGAGCCAAGTGTTTCATAGCCATGCCAGCAATGTGGGCTTAAAGCATTGACTAATGACGACTTGGTGATTGGGATTAGAATTGGGATTGGGATCGGGATTGGGGCGGCGCGTTAGAGCGCATAATT
Organism: Drosophila basisetae; assembly: GCA_035041595.1. Classification (NCBI taxonomy): domain Eukaryota; kingdom Metazoa; phylum Arthropoda; class Insecta; order Diptera; family Drosophilidae; genus Drosophila; species Drosophila basisetae. The sequence continues at coordinate 1,635,723 of JAWNLB010000090.1, forward strand.
CGACTGGCCAATGGGTAGAGAAAGTGCTGTATCATTTTGAAGGTTTCGCTGAGCCTCTCCAAAAATATCTCAAGTCATTTGTTTCGTGGGATTTGCCAGCGCGTCTTTAATTTGCTTAATAAATATTTGCTTTGCTATCGAGTGTGCTGTTGTTGCTGTTGCTGGCCAAGTTTCAAAGTTCTGGTCCTGGACAATTGTCAATTGCAGCGCTACTATTTTCACATGGTCAGTGGGTGGGGGGCTGCTGGGGTGTGTTTCGGATTTTGGATTTGGATTGCTCTTCAGTTTGCTAGCTGGCCATAAATCATTTGTGTAACGCCAAACGATGACGACGAAAATGTCAGGCACAGGATGCGGCGAGGACAACGGGCCAAATAGGCGCAAGGCGTTGCAGCGTCTCCGTACTTGATGGACATTCAGGCCTGGCGGCTAAAGGACACTAACACACACTCCCTCACACACACACACACACACACACACACACACAGCCACAGACACACAGCAGACACGCTGCTGCCTGCAAGGATAATGACGCGCAAATCGTGCCCCATCAGCAGTCGTCGCTGTCGCTGTCTCTGCTTTGTTTCATGTAGCTGTTGTTGTTGGCATTGCTTTTAGTTGCCTCGATTATCCTTAATGCGACTCACTTTGTTAGAAACGTCAGTCGGCCTGCAAGCGCCATTATCATCATGTTGTGCCTGGCCAAGAACAACAAAAAAAAAAAAAAAATGATGAAAAAAAGAAAAAGAAAAACAACATTGGCAAATGGAAAATGTGCAGACACGCCGGCAGCAGCCTCCTCATCCCTCCCGCCACTTCCCGAATTCTCTGCCATTCCCAGTGTAATGTGTCCAGAAATGCACGAAAATAAAGATAAAACATGACAGGCAGTTCACATTCAGTCATTTATAATAAGCCAAATATGACCGCGACCGCATTTGGCTGAGACTTTACTCTATATCTTTTGCTAGCTGCTCTCTCCCTCTCTCTCTGTTTCTCTTTCTTCTTCATACTCTCTATATATGTATCTCGTTTGCTTCTGGCTGATCTGGCCTGGCGTGGGATTGACTCCAGTCCCTGACATGGTATATGGCCTCGGTCTCAGTTGAACTAGATTTCAAGTGCCAAATACAAGCTTGAGAAAGCATTGAGTAAAATGTTTGCAAGAAATAAGCAAATATACCCTATAAAAAATATTATTAATCATATACAATAGAAGCTCAAATTAAAAATATTAATAATAATGATGACTAAAATATTCTCTAAAATTGCGAATGGAAAATATTTTAAATATTATTATTTAACCACAAAGCTTACTTAGAAAACAAATTTTTCTTCGTTTCACTAATATGAATATAATATTATATAATTGTTTAGTTGTAAGGAAATGTACGAAGCTGTACAATTAAGAAACCAAACATGAAAAGTATAGACACCAAGATAGAAAGCTTCTATCTTAAGGCTCTTTCAGAAATATTAGAAATTAATGTGCTCAGCTTCGGCAATCATTTAATCGAAAAATATAATTCAAGATTTCTGCATACATTTTTTTCTACACAAACTAATTCGATCGTACTGTTAATAGTCAATACCAATTATGCAAAAATTTTAAGTGAAAAATAATATAATGAGCTTGGTGTCTGAAAACAAAAAACAGTCACAAGTTTTTGTGGCTGTGGCACTTGAGAAACGAAAGAAGAAACAATTGAGCAAATATTTACAACGAGGGAGCCACATTTCGACAGCGAGCAGTTGATTCACTCGATTAGATCATTTCACTCTTTAGTCATTTCATTTCTTTTCAAGCCAACACTCGAGTTGACAATGCCAAAAATTCATCAAGCGAAAGTTCTGTTCCTGACCGCGTTGCTAAGTGTTGGCAGCCAGGCGAGACCCATGGAGGCAGGTGCGCTGGATGCCAATGGTTGCTATAGGCAGACGATCAGGGAACCCGTTGCAGGCAACTCCAAACTGTTCACAGAAACGGTGCGACTCGTCTGTCCCAATAGACAGCCACAAGCTAATCCTCGGCCAGTAGTGGTGCCTGTGCAAATGGTTCCAGTTGCCACATATAACGTTCTGACTGCTCCTGCTGCAGCTGCTCCTAATCACACACACGTTCTCAGCGCCACCCAGTCAAATGGAACTCACACGCAAACCATTCTGTTGCATCCTGCTCCTGGTCATGGCCCAGCTCCAGTTCCCGCAGCAGCGTTTGTTCCCGCTGCAGTTGCAGCTCCTGCTCCTGCCTCTGGTTCAGTTCCGAATACGGCCTTAGCTATAGTGTATCCATCCGTTGCTAATCAACAGCAATCACCACAGCCCGCAGCTCCACCACAGGTGATTCTCTTGTCCGAAACGGTAAAGAAACCGAAATCGTCTGCGCCTACTTTGGATGCTTCCCATTTCCTTCTAATTTTAGTGATTATTTACCTTTTAATAGATCAACTTTAATTGGATTTAAATAAAACTTATAAATAAAATATCAATTTCTACGAAATGGTTAAATAAATTTAAGATTTTCATTCGCATAAATCGTGCATTTTAAAGTTGGCGCGCAGTTGACTGTAATAAACTGGCACGCAGCTTACTTCAAGTTGGCTCTCAAGTGTGCGCGCAGCCAACTTCACGTGTAATATACATGACGAGCATACAAAATTAACGTATTGTATTGTATTCTTGAGGCATAGATGGCTACGACTGATTTAAGCAGGAATTTGCGCCCTCTGCCAGCACATTTTAGAACTAATTAATTTTACTCCAAATGCACTGTTGTATTTTGAGGTCTTTTGCCGTGTGGTCACACTAACCGGTTGCCGGCGTCATTTTATTGTTTTCCTTGTGAAATTCGCGCACAAAATTTAACAATAACTAAATAGTTAAAAATGAGCACATGGGATCCCGAGCACGATGTGGAGTTAACCGACTCCGAGGATGAGATAGCAATGAAGCGCGACTTCCATGGACGCGAAGCGATACTTTTTGTTGTGGACGCCAATTTAAAGGTGCGCACAATAAAAATGCTGTAAAAGGAATAATAATAAATTAATTTCTGCAGACTGATCGTTTGATGGATGCTTTGAAATTAATACGCGGCGCTTTTATATCCGGCATGCTGGTCAATGGCAAGGATCTAATGGGTCTGATGTTCGCCAACACGGAGCACAGCCCGCCGCCGCAGGAGAAACAGTGCCTGGAAAATATTGTTGTTCCGGCAAATTGCGCCATTTTTCTACCGATGCGCCAACTGACGAAAGCGATTGTGGAGCACTTCATCGAGTTTATGACCAGTGCCGAGGAGCTGTTTGCCAGCGAATACGGTTTGGCGCAGCCAGATGGGCGTGGCAGCTACGCGTACATGATACGCCTATGCATCGAGCTGCTGGAGAAGTGCGGCAAGAAGCTGAACAATGCCAAGATTGTCTACATCACGGACGTGGAAGAGCCGCATCCCCAGTCCAGTCGCGAGTTCCAAGCGGCCCTGCAGAAGGCCAGCGATCTGGAGGGCAAAGAGTTCGAGTTTCAAGTAATCCCCATGATCGATGACTTTGACTACGAGCCCTTCTACAAGGAGTTCATAACTCTGTCCAGAGGTAGGAGATCGCTATCAGATTGCGTGTAGCATTTAGGATATACGAGTATATACGGAATCTGTTCCCCTAGTTGGCGTTGAGTTGTAGCCAAAAAGGTTTTAAGATTTCGCACAGTAAACTGGGCAAATGTTCACTCGCATCCAACTTGAGTTGTAGTCGAATGTGCTTTTGGATTTGCCCACAACTTTAATCTTTGAGGAGAAAGGCTTGAGTACTATGCAAACAAAGAAGGCCCAGTGAGAACGTTGCAGTCGGGCGTAGCCGACTGCGAAATGCTCTGATACCATCTGAAAACAGGTGCAACAGATTCTATTCTGGGCCAAGAGACAAGAAATGCCGATCTTTGAAGGAGGTTCCCAGTCATAAATCCTGCAAGCTTGGCTCCAAAATGTACGGAAAATATAATGTTTTCTGGACAGTCGTTGGACGAGTTTCCTGTCAATCTTTCCGCCAATTTTGCAAACTGTAGATCTTAAATTGCTGGAGATTTGGGCTTTTAACATATTTCGGGGCGCGAATGGCCGTGTTCCCAAATGTTTCCATATTTTGAAGGGTATTATTAGCAACTTGCCTTTCAAATTTGGTGACCAACTTTAAATTTGTGGGCGATTCGTATAAAAATGTATCAGAGTATAAAATTTAAAACTGGGATAAGCGTTAAGAGTGTAAATGTAAATTTGATAATAACTTAAGTAGCTGCAATGCTAAGCAAGGTGAATCTTATAAATTCCACTAATCACAAATCTGATCTCCAGCCATTGATATAGATTCATTTCGTGTGCCGGATGCTCAGCTGCAGCGCGAAATACTTCAGGATCGCAAACTGAGGCAGGACTTTTTGCGTCGCTGTTTGGGCCACTTTAATCTGTCGCTAGGCCCGAATCTGGCCATATCCGTGCAGTACTACAACTATTTCCAGCGTCGCGCCTACCCCAACAAGGTGCACATCCTGCGGCGCGACAACAGCGTTGTGCGCAAGAAGCGCATGATAATGGTGCGCAAACAGGACGAGGAGACGCAGGAGATAACGCACGAGTACCAGATCAAGACGACAGGCGGCTGGCACGAGTGTCGCGTGGGCGATCAGGTGCTGCGCGTGACCACCGAGCAGTTGAATCGTGTGCGCAATCTGCATCCGCCTGGCATGATGCTGCTGGGCTTCAAGCATCGCTCCGCGCTGCCCGCCATCCACTACAGCAAACCGTGCAGCTTTATGTATCCGGATGACCAGAACATCATTGGCTCCAAGCGACTGTTTCGTGCGCTGTGGCAGCGGTGTCTGGAGCGCCAGAAGATCGCCATTTGCTTGTTCATGTGCAAGCGCAAGTCTGTGCCACGCTATGTGGCACTGTTGCCCGTGGAGGCCGCCCAACCAGATGACACAAACTATCGCTCGCTGCTCTCGGGAGATGGCTTCAAGATTGTCTACTTGCCGGAAGCGAAACACATACGACACATCGATATGTGCGAGTGGAACAACATTAATAACACCTCCTCGGACGAGGGCGTCGAGCTGTTCCAGAAGGTCATCAAGCGACTGAGCGTTGACTATCAGCCTAATTTCATCAATGATCCCAATCTGGAGGTGCTGCAATCCAACCTGCTCGCTCTGGCCTTGAACATTAAAACGGAGCAGGATGGCCTCAGCCAGCTGCCTGATCCTGCTGTGCAGGACAAGCGCATTGAGAAATTTCTGCCGCTCTACGAGAATATCTTTGGCCCCGAAGTCGAGCCGGCCAAGAAGCGTGCCGCCAAGTCGAGTGCAAGTGATGAAAGCGCCGCTAAAATGCCCAAAATCGATGAGGAGCAACTTAAGAGCCTTGACATTGTCAAGCAGCTGATCGAGGATAAGCGTCTGGGCAGCTGCACTGCCGAGCAGCTGCGTTTTATCCTTGATCAGCATTTTGGCGTTCGTCCTGCAAAATCCACAACCAAAGCTGTGCTCATAGAACGCATAGAAAACTTGAGCGTTTAAGTTGAGCAATTTTTGCAGCATTTTTTGGCTGTTGTATTTAAGTGAAATCTATTAAATAGTATTAAGCATTGTTACATTGGATCAGACTAGCAAATTAAGCCAAAAGTAATCAACTGAAACTGTTGTCAAAACTATTGAAGTGAAATTAATGAAAAAGTTATAAACTAAAAGTACGAACTATGCTCGCCTAAAAGATACGAAATACCCGTCACTAAAATATATATTATCGTCATAATAAAATTAATTTAATCACGTTTCGTTTTTTATTCTTTCAATTTTAAATTAACCAAAAACCATTAATTAATTGTTTCACTTTTATTATGAGCTGGCTAAATCGACCATCTCTTCAAGGATTTTTAGATTTTGGAACAGTTCGCAGAGATTCATCAGTTCTTGTCTCCTCAATCTTGCTGGGAACCCTTGACCAGATTATAGCTGGATGAAATGCGCTTTCTTAGCTGGATCGTTTGTGTTCTCGCAGTATTCTGCGCCTGAAATGGCTTGATGCGTCAGTTAGCGTAAATTGCATAATTTGACTCTTAACCCGATTCGGCTCTGAGGCCTTAGAAAATGAAAGAGCGTAACTTTTCGGCCACTTTTGTGCCACAAAACTTTGCACTCGCCTCTTAGCAAATGCGTGAATCAAACGCCAAAAGGTGAAACGTTAGCGGCAGTTGTTGTTGTGTTCCTCGAGTGCAAAATGAGTTAAAAAATTATTAAAAGTGCGCTAAAAGAGTGGCAGGTACTAGTGGCAAGCAGCGCAGAGCAGGCGAGAGGAGAGGAGTGTTAGGGGTCTGCGGACGGTCACACGCATACTGGCAACAGTTTGCCGTGAAAAGGAAAAAGTTAGAGAACGGAAGTTGCCGTTGCTGCAACTATGGCTTTGACCATCTTCAAGATGGCCAGCATGAATGTAGCCAGCTCTCGCTTACCTTTTACTTTCTTGGCACTTTATTTTAATTTCTGTGACGCCACCGCTCGTTGCAAAGTTTCTTTCTTCTTTCGCCATTTCTTATAGCTACTGCTACTTTTGTACGCTGCTCACAGTTACTTGTGGTTAGCTAGAAATTACTTTGGCTTAAGGCTTCTTGTACCCCTTACAAATGAATAGCAAGGGTATAATATCAACAGAGTTATCAGCGATCCATCGCAGCAAAACAAGTAGATTATAATTATACTTGCAGAGTATAATGGCAACGCGTACAATTGTGGTATGTTCCACGCTTGAAGGTATAATCCAGACAAGCTCAAGCTTTTCTCAGGCCACTTGGCGAATTTCATGAGAAGTTATGGAAGAGTGAAATGATAGTAGGCAAAGAGTAAACATCTTCATTAAATGTACGAAACATAAAATCACCCTTAAGGCATAAATCCAAGAATTTTCATCTACAACTCGATCCTATGATCGACTTGCCCAAGCACATTTAAAATGAGAGCTACCTTTCCTGGAGTTCGCAATAGTAAAACAAAAATTTAGTTCTCTATCCTCTTGCAAAAAGTCCTTTTTGGACTTAAGAGCTTGTTGAACTTAATATAAAATGTAATTTTTGTGTAATTTGGCAACTTTGTAGCTTTATTGTGGTCCAGTTAGTTAGGATGTGGAGAGCGAATCCTTTGAGACATTATCAGCCTGATGATATAGCTTAACATCCTCCAAATCCGGATGCATTTCAAGATATTTATACAGTTTCTTCTGCTGCTTATCCAGCTGAGACGAGCACTCAGTCAGCAGCAGTTGATATTCACGAATTAGATTCATGTGCTCCAGTTTCTTATGGTTCGCTTCAGATCGATTAATGGATGTCTTGAGGCGGTTCTGCTCCACATCAAGCTGATGCATGTGAAACTGCTGGCGATTCAGCAAGAAGAGCACATTGTTGGTCAACTTCTTCAAGTAGCGAATGCGTGGATCGCTCATGTCGTAAAATAGAAAATAAAAATAAATTATTTAAAATTTGTATTTCGTATTTAATTTTGTTCCGTTTAGTCAATTTGTCGTTTGGGATTCACGAGATTTCTGAGCTTACCTTATACATATATGTGACATAAAATGTGAGTGCAACTTGAAGTTTGCTTAAATTGGCATAAAAACTTTAAGAAAAAATAAAAGTAATAAGGAATATATGTATTTCAGTGAATGCTAGAAAACTGAAACAAACTTTTATCAAATTGCCATTGCGTCCAAAGAGTTATAGTGAAAATAAAGTTGAACCATAATCAAGGTAACAAACAGCTAAATGACATTTCCACAAATGCATGGCGATAAAACCAGAAACACTTATGTCAGACATAGAAGTGGAATAGCATTGAACTGGAGATGAAATCGCAACAAACCAAGTTTCAATTCGAAACAGACTTTTGCAGAGCACAAAACTTTGTTTGTATAGCTGCAAAGAAAGCTGAACCATTTGCGAGTTTTCTTAATCAAATTCGTGGATCTGTGTATATAAAACGAATGAGTCCAAATTTTACTATGTACATGTTTCCAATTTTATGGACAGCGATAAGATGTCGTGCACAGATTAAAAAATCAATTAAATTTTGAATCAATTCGTAGTTCCAATCAATCCTATCCTATCGCCCTATTTATTACCGGCCTAACTGCAATAAATGTTTCAATTACAACAAATACAAACAGTTATTTACAAATATACAAACGCAAATACAAACAATTATTTACATATATATTCTAATTGAGTGTATGATTTTATAAACACGTTTTGAGTAAAGCAAAACCCATTCGCTAATTACCTTAACGACAGGTTGTTCTGACTGTGGGACAATTAATGGTGTTGGCCACCTTGCCACAGTAATTCGTAAAGCACGCAAACTTAAAGCTACTAATTTTTAATAAAGAGAACGCATAAACATCCAAAATAGAACACATATATATATATATATATATATATATATATATATATATATCAATGAACTTAGCTTTTATGTCTGATTGCAAATTGACCTTTGTTGGCTTCAATTCAATTCAGTTTTGGTTACACATATGGCAAAGTTAGACGTAATTAAAGGTGTAGAAATATTAACAAACATAACTAAATAAATGTGAAATCCTGCAAGGAGACTTACAGACTCACTTAATTATGAACTTATTCACATGGCAGCTAAGAGATGGAAATGGATATGCATCTAATCTTAGCCAGGTTGTAAAGTGTAAGTAATTTATTAACTTGTTAGCAAAATATACTTTTGATTAGGCTCTTAAATGGTTTCTTATGCTTTAAGCTGAGATTAACTGGCTGAGCAGCTAATGGCGTATTACTTTGGTAATTGTTAGTCATAGCCAAATAGACTTGGCCATTAATCATCATACTATTTATCTTTTGATTTTGGTTTAGCATTAATTTCCATGAATATTACAACATAGTCGTAGGCCAGAAGGACGGTGTTGCCTTAGATAATAATTTTGTGTCAATTAATTGCAATTACCCTGCAGCTAGTCAACAGTTATGCAACTTCGTTTAAATTGACAAAGACATTCACAGCAGCGGCAATACAACAAGCAACTGCCTGCGGTTAGCATACAGTAGTGTTTTTGTATTTCTGTTATTGTGCGTGTGTCTGTGTGCGTGTGTGTGTGTGTGTGTGTGTGTGCGTGTTTGGGCTCTGAGGGTAACTGCATTTGTGGTGAGTAAATGAGTGCATGCTTCCGTAGATGCAACAAAAGACTGAACTATTTATCAAAAGCCTATTGTAAAAGACCACAATTGCAGGTGCAGTAAAGTCAAACTAAGCTCAGAAAACGTAGAAAATTTCAATTGAATCAACTTGCTTGAGGCCCGTGGCGTATGCGTAACAAATTGTACCAAGCCATAAATTGGATAACACCTCAAAGCCCAAACAACGTTCAACTCAACTGAATCTACTGCCTTCTATACTAACAAATAAAACTGAAAACAAAAGATTTGTTCAGAGTGCGTATCTGTGTGTGTGTGTGTGTGTGTGTGCTTGAGTGTGTGCTTGAGTGCTAGTAAATTGGTCAGTAAATGCTAAATGCTGAACAAGCCAACAAGGGGCCTACTTTAAGTACCGAATTTGGCAAATGGCTTTATGTGGTATTGCCTTTAAGTTTGCTTGTGGATATTAATTAATTAATTAATGTTGTTTAATTTATTAATGTGTATTTACTTTTAACACTATTTGCCTGTTGATTAACACTATTTAACAAAGATTATACTTAGTTAAGTTAAGCTGCTGTTCGATTGCGGATACTTCTGAAAGTTCAGTTCAGTTTTCAGCTGGAATACAAATGGAGTGCGTGGACTGCCTATAGACACTTCAGATTGAATTGTATTAAGCTTACAGCTTAACAATTTTGAATTATAACGCATAATTTAAAGGATGCACATATTTAAAGCAACTGCAAAATAATAAACACCAGATTGAGGGCATTAAGCAATTTTGTATCAGGAAAATGAATAGTTTCTTTTTTATAGCTATAAGAATGCATTGAAATTAATAATATCAATAATATATATTAATAATAATAAAATATTTATATTAATATGAATTTTAGTCTAGACCTGGAGCTTAAACATCAACTGAGAATGTGCAGGTACAACTTTAATTAAGTCGCATGCCAGCGACTCAGCAGGCATTTTGCTGCAGCTGAATCATCTGCATTAACGTTTCCCTCAATTTATGTGTGGTTCGAGTGAAAAGCAGGCTGCAAGCAGCCGCCTCCCAATTTGCTGCTGTCAACGCAACGCCGCCTGCCTAGCAACTGTAAATGAGTGATACATGTGTGTGAATCTGCGTGTGAATCTGCGTGTGTGTGTGTGTGCCTGTTTGTGCCTGTTTGTGCCTGTTTGTGGTATATGATAAGAAGCAGAAGAAAATACATGGATAGTAAAGAAAAAAGAGCAGTAACGCGTTAAGCCGTCGGCGGTGAGCAACAGCTGCTGACGACACCTTGCAAGAGTTGCCGTTGTAAAGTGTTAGACAGAGAGAGAGAGAGAGAGAGAGAGAGAGAGCGAGAGATGCAGACAGAGATAGGGATAGAGACAGCGGTGAAAAGTCGCAAAACTGACGTTGCTAATGCCGCAATATACGAGTGCATGGCTCCGTTTGTGTGTGTGTGTCAGTTGGTGTGATGTGCTGTTTTGCATACCCGCACACACACACACTCATGCATTGTGGTTAAGCAATTTGCGCCAAGCGAAATGAAAGTGCTAAACGCATTGGTCGTCACATGTATCTGCCAGCCATCCCCAAGGGACCAGACCGAATATGAAGTCCAAGCAAATCACAGAAATTCGTTTGTAATTTAAATAAATAAAATTTACATATTTTTCCCCAACATTTCATGGAATTGAAGCTGTTATTAAAATTCTTTTGCCATCCATTTATCCATGGACTTTTGACGAGATGTCTTTTATATAAAATAATATTTAACTGTAAGATACTAATGCCAGTAATGGCAACTTTTACATGACATCTAGTCCGATTGGGTCCTATCGGCCTGTGTGCAGCAGGTGAGATATGGCAAAGCTGTCATATAACTGCATGTCCCTCAGTATCTGTGTGGTTCTGTCTGTGTGTGTGTGTGTTGGGGTGTGTTGAGGTGTGGGGGTGTCTGTGTTGCTTTCGGTGGTTTTTTTACTTACCTGTTTTGCGGCTTGCGCTAAATTTCATAATTTTTTGCCAGCGACTGCTGTTGTCCTGGGCTTGTGCGCCTGATTCTGTTCCTGGTTGTTTACCAGTCACATGTCACTCATTCATATCGCGCCATAAACAAGGCCAGCGGCAGTGCAGTGTCCAACCAGCCCATGCTGACTCTGGCCCTGGCTTATCCTGCTGCTCCGGTGACTGCTCCTTGCGGCTCCCACTGCTTTTCGACGATGTTCGCATGGTGCAACGTTTGTTACTTCGCTCGCCTTATTTCGATTTATTTTACTTTGCACTGCGATTTCTTCTTCCAAATTTTTTTTTTTGCTTTTTTTGCGTTTCAGCTGAAAATATTCTCTCATGCGTAAAAGCGGTGCAGACAGAGAAGTTAACGCACTGAAATTTTAGCGGAGCAACGGACTGGGCGCGGTGGCAGGACAAGGTAACGGGACTTAGGTTGTCGACACTTTATGCGATTTTGTCTGGATGCACAAAGGGCAGGGACAGGATGAAGCGTTTTGAATGGGGATGCTCTGTCAGGGTTGTTTAGCGAGCAGGGGTATCGACTTGTTATCTGAGTGAACTTGATGAGTAATAATTCCAATGCTGTGGCAATAGCTCATTCGCAATGAATTAAATCTATTTGTGTTATGAATTGCTACAAGAAAGAAGGAATCGGAAATCAACATTGGTTTAATGTAAAACTACATAATTGCAAGTTAATCGCGTGAAATGGATAGTCATAAAGTATGCTAATAATGATCTACAATTAGATAATATTCAGTACAGTTTCCAAATCCGATTGCATTTAAAGTTTCGGGGTCAGAGATCAAAGAAATAATACACGAAAAATAAAATATTAAATAATCGAGTTCAATATTTGCACATATTTGAGATAGATAAATTGAGCAGTATTTTATTAACTTAATCTTAACTGAAATATTTTTATGCTAAATATATAACACCGAACCTAACTTAGGGTTAAGCTACTTTCAGATATTTTTACCATTTTTGTGCCGCATTAAATAACAGCTCTGAACAAGTGAAGTCAGGCATTTGTTATGCTAAAGCTCTCCTTCACAGTGAATGATCGGTAATATAAACAAAAAAATTAAAATAAAAGCATTCGATTAAATATGCATAGTTAATTAGCCTATAAAAGTAAAGCAAAAAACAAAACAGAAAATCAACAGCCAATTGCCAGCACAATATCAATGGGTAAAATATACAACAGCAGCAACAACGACGACGGCAAATACAATCGAAACTTTGCCACGCTTGGAATATTTAAGCGGAGCTGGGCAAAGAAAAAAAAGTTGCATCGGACTGATATAAACAATTATTAAAAGCAGCCCTCAGTCGAGGGGTGAAAAATATACATAACAATGGCGCAGCGGCTGCTGATTGTGGCCAGCCGCCAACACACCCCCCCTCCCCACTGGACGACACACGAATCCCCCCTTGGGCAAATAATTAAGCCTGCCATTCATTAACCAAACTTGGACCGGGGCGTTACAACAACACAGCACAGAGCAAAGTTGGGTCCACTTTTGTTGCATTGTGTAAAGCAAAAACAAAAGTTTTTTCTGAAGGTGTGTGTATGAGGCTGTGTAGAAAAATCAGCAAATCAGGCAGACCGGAACAATCGACAGTTCAGGCCATGCAAATGCTTACAGTTAACGTTAAACATTGCATAGTTTCTGGCTCAGACTGCCCATTGACAAGGCCGAATTAGGTTTTGCCCTTGGCCCGTTTGGTAGTTATGGCCAAGTCTAATGCAAATTGCAAACTGGCACTAAACTTTGCCAATAGACTGATATAACAATAAAAGTCTGTATGGATGTGGGTGTGTTCGTAACAAATGAGTGATTCGGTGTGTGAATTTTGGTGGTTCCACGGCACATTCACATTTTGATTGAAATTGAATTTTCGATGGACTGATTAGAGATCGTGTGGAACGAGGGAGGCGAATATATTTCCACATGCACATTTAAATCGAGAGAAAAAAAAACGCGTAACTTAAATAAAAGAATTAAGAGTTTATTGAGCTTAAAGATTTCAGCATTAAAATCATATTCACATCTACCACTGTGCGCTTCAATTGGATATGATTATTAGTTCGGCATATCGCAGTTATATGTCGATTGGTTATGATAATAGATTAATGTAACTTTCGATCTTCACAATTTTCATGTTATTGTTTAAATTTATATGTAACATAAAATGCTATCCAAAGCAGTATTTGCTTTAAGTTTTTCATTTGATTATTTTCGTTTTCATTTTCATCTTTCTTTCCTTCCAGACAAATAACAGCTACTGCTCAATTTTGCCACACATTTATAGTCTGTCCCGTACGCCAGTCAACAACAAATGTTGTGAGAGCAAAGCAAAAAAGGAATTCAGTAATAGAGCGAAATAAACGAGGGGAACACTGAAAATAAATGCAACACTTGTCGGTACTTTAAGTAGCCCATGGAGAGTTGACCGGCAGAAGTTTTGAAATTTTCAAAAGCACTCCGGCCAGAGCGTTGAATATGCAATTGAAGTATCTCAAAAACAAAAAAGGAAAAAAGCATCACAATACTTAGGCTGGCTGTCTAGAGGCTGTAGAAATGTGGATGCATTGTCCGAGGCGGTCAACAGTTTATCAGGGGTAAAAGGTTTATGTAACGGGCTGCAACTTGACAGTTTATGCGGCTCCCAAATGAGCAACAAATAAGGCGGGCTGCGTCGTGTAGGTTACTGCAGAGATAGCTAGCGAATACGCTGCTGTTGTTAATGCCACGTTATCAGCAGCGTGTCTTCAACTGCTGCCCATTATGCCCCATCTTCCATTGCTTATAAATTTCAATGTCCTTCATGGAACTGCAGATGCAGCAGCATAAGCAGCAGCAGTAGCAACAGAAACAACAACAGCAATAAAAGCAACAGTAGCTGGGAATTGTGACTGCATAAAAAGCCGAAAAATTAGCATAATTTCAGGCAGCACTTGCAACACTTGCGGCCGCAGATAAGGCGCAAAATGAACGCGACTCGCATGTGCGCTCTGCTTTCTGTTTGTGTGCGTTGTGTATGCATTGGCTGCATGGTGTTTAACTTGCCTCATATGTGTGTGCCACATTTTTTGCGCTTGGCCATGAAGTTGTTTCGGTTGCCGGCGCCATGTGGCACAGATACTAACAGCAGCACATTTGCAAGGCATATGATTTGCATAAATGCACAACAGCGACACATTTCGTGGCTTCAAGATTCTGGACAATGCCTCCATTGGGGCAGCAAACTGCGGCAGAGTGAAATGTGGCTGGTAGAGTGCAACATATTCAACGAGGGAAAGAGCGAGGGAGAGAGAGAGAGAGAGAGAAAGAGAAATATAGGAAGTGTGAGCGAGAAGAGATGCTTACCTCTCAATAAATTACGAGAGGCCAATTCTTTGGCAAACAATTTTGACAAATATGTGGAACATTTGTTTTCCCGTAGCTGACAAATGACTTAGCAACCTTAGGCTACGTATTCAGTAAATTTTTAAAAACGTTTTAATGAATTTAGATCGAATATTTTGGTACTGTTTATTTTCGAACATCTAAATTGCCATGCCCCCGCTTGTGGAAGTGAACGTTGGCCATTCACTTCGTGTTCCTATACGCACCGAGTGTATAGCCAGTGCATATATGGCCAATTTGCTTCTGACCACATCGCCTCGAATCGTACATAATCTGCTGCCACCTGTGCTCGCATCAGGCACTTTAAGGGAGTTCAGTCAGGTCGGCGATGGTGCGCATTTGAGTCAACAAGAGATGCCCCTGCTGCCGCTCGTTGAATGTGTCCGGCCACGCCCACACACGCTGGTGCGCAAGGTGACAGTGGTTGGCAGCCATGTGCTGCGCTTCGTAAGTTGCCACAGCAGCCTGGCCGCGAGGCGCCATCAAATGCGCGGTCGTTTGCCACAGTTAAATGCTTATAATTACGATCGAGTGGATGATGTCGACTTGTTGGCGACTGATAATGAGCCAACGATACGCACCTCAGGATTATGGCGGATTCACCCAGAGCCATTCCAGCCGGACCCTCTAACTCTACCTTCTGCAGATGAGGAGATCTCCACTCTGAGCATTTTCAAATGGAAATTCTATGTTGGCATGTTGTGCATCATAGCGGTGCAGGCGCTGTTGAAACTGGCTTACCATGGGATGTTTGGCATGAGTTGAGGGCGTCTCTACTCAAATTATTATATGAATTGCAATGCCTTAACATAAAAAATATTTTTGCTTAAGAATATGTTAAGCCGAATGGGAAAAATATTAAATGAAGCATCTCATAGCAAATGTTGAACATTCTTTTCATATTTGTTTTTAATAAGACATTGTAGGTTTATCAAAACTTTTCAATTAACTTAAAGCTATCTACAATTATTCTTATCCTAATCCTAATTAGGCCATTAGCTAGGTACATATTTATTGCTGCCAGTTCGGAGGACTCTTACCGCGCAAGGTTTTATTACGGCCGCGATGGGTGCCGCGTACGTGTCTGTTCACGTCTTAACGAGTCCTCCTAGTTTATCTTAGCATTATTAGATTGAACAACTATTTTATTTATTTTAAAATATGTGTAATTAATATTAAAATTAGAGAAAAAATGGTTAATTGTGCACATACTCGTATATCTTAACTTGTAAGTGAAATTCTAGCTGAGTAACGCATTCTTGGCACTGCTTGGCTTATGCTATAAATTTGCTGCCTGCTCGCTTTCATCCAATTAAATTTGTATGAGCATATGTGAATATTCATATATCTTATTCATATCGATGTACTGTGCGTTTTTAAAATGCTTTGACTTGACTGCCAGGAGAGTCAAGGGAACAACTGGAGCCAGTGGAAGGCGAAACAAGTTCAGTTAACATGAGAGGGAAACAATTCATTTGCCTGCCACTCAGATTCTCAGCTGCTTATTCCCAAAGCTGCGTCATCATGTTTATGTGTGTGCATGTGTGTGTGAGTAAATGTATGGAGGAGCCAATAATGTTGCCATCGTGCACACAGTTGCTCATAATTCAAAGTGGCAACACTTTTGCTGGCACAGAAAACTTAGCTCGACAGACGCCAGCCGCGCTACAGAAAATGAATGATGAAAATCATCTCCCCAGGTATTTGGCCCCGGCAATCTAATACGTGATATACAAAAAAGACACCGCTGCGATTTGAAATGAATTGAAATGCCAGGACGTGGGGAGAGGGGCTCGGTGCAGGGTGCGCTGCTAGCTGCTAGCTGGCTGGCTGCCTTTTTGTGTGCTGCAGCAGCACTTGCAGCAGTCATTAATAATTGCATGGGTCACACGGGGCGTATGAGTAACTTGGCGAGCAATCTACTTTGATCAACTCGACTGCTGACGTCAACACAAATGGGCCACGCCCACTGCTTACATGCAATACATATGGGCAGCACTTTTGGCACATGACACTAATTAAAATCGCTCGTCAGCTAATTTCAATGCCACAGCTTTTGCGACTGCTTTCATTTCTCAATTGTCACAATTATTGCATCAGGTTGTGCGTAAATTCAACCCAGCTGTGCTACACTCTCTGGAATGGTATCTCGTAGTAGCTATTATTCTGACTCCCTTGTGCGCATTCTTTTTGTTTGTCATTTGTCATTAGTCGTACTCTTAAACAAGGATTCAAGTACATACAGCAGCAGTAAGTACTTCTAAGAGGGGTTAAGGATGCGCCAGGTACAAAACTAGAATTTGAGGCAAAAATGTTGTATACAGAAATCTACTTGACAGCTTCGAAAGAGGCGTTTCAGTTATTAAATGCAGATCTACTGGTAATATTTATTGCTTAGAACGTATCTGCATTAAAAAAAAAACATTAGATAAACGTGAACATTTATTTGAACTTACAAATAAGTTCAGATTATTGATTATAAATTTATATATTCATGTTAAGCAGTACCAGAACAGGGTATATTTTTAGGTTGTCAAATTAGGTATCATCAGAGTCCTTGTATCTGCTGTACTTTGGTCCAGGTCCAATCATCTTTAGTTAGATGCAAAGCTTAGCAACAGCCTCCGCAACCCCCGCATCCACCGCAACACCCACTTCCACAGCAGCTTCCGTAGCAAGGTCCACTCAACGATCCACAGGGCCAACCACAACCCAGAATCATATTGTGAAGATGTTCTTAAAAAAATCAACACATATTAACACATTATTTTACTCTCCTATATGTATATACTCTTTTACCTTTTTGGACCGGACCAATAAACATTTTGAATATTTTGCTTTGGGGAAAATTTAGATGTTACTCGTTAAGGCAATGGCGTTAGACTAAATTTATAACATACGGAACGAGCTCGGCTCAGAAATAAACAAAATTTATTTTCAAAACTACTTTGATTAATACTTTTGTCAGGCCAGTTTATATATGTACAAAACAAGAAGAGGTCAAAGCTATCTATCAGTAAATATATGAGGAACAAGCCTAATTTTTTTTTTTTTTCTACACCTATCAAAGATATGTAGATGAGAATCATATATTGAAGTTGTGCTTAGTCTGTCTGTTTTTGTGCTGAGTCTGTCTGTTTTGCTCCTAGAAAAACTTTAGATAGAAAGATAGGCAAATGATTTGTGGGAGTGAATCAAATCCACCAACCGACGGCTCTCAGTGCGCAAATACTAGTTTAAATTAAGCAGATTATATCGGTCCTGAATATAAAGAATATAATACATTAGAGATTAAATAAGATGAAGACCTTTTTTATAAATAACTTCCAACTATTTATTATAAATGTATATATTCAACGTCCACGTTCAAGCCTCGTAAGTTAGATGCTAAGCTTTGCAACAGCCACAGCAACCATCGCAACACCCAATTTCAGAGCAGCTTCCGCAGCAGCAATCCACTGGATCAACCACAACCCAGAATAATTATGTGTAGATGTTCTTAGGGAAAAAAACAAAAATATATTTTAAAAAAATGAAAAAAAAATTAATATTTACTACCTTTTTGAAAATGGCCAATGAACCTTTTGAAGATTATATGTGGAAGAAAATGTTGGTGTTGTTCCTTAGAATTATAGCGTAAGAAAAAAGAGCCAGCCTGAAGCTACTTTGAGTTATATCCTTGTTTTTTTTTTATTTATTAATATTCAATTTTAAATTGATTATTTCTCGGTGTATTTTGTTTATCGGTGCTCAAATTCTTTCTGTGAAAAGAATTGAATAAATATGCATACATATGGAGCACATTTTGGTATACGCATAATCGAAAATCGACTTTGTTTTCGTTTACAATATCCAAATTAGTCATAGTTTTTTAATATTTGGAAAATACTTACATATGTAAAAGCTGAGCAGATATGGAACATGTCCATTTGTATATTCAATAAAAATGCTATATTTTAATTAGGAATATCACAACTACTTTCATTATTGTTCATCATCAGCTTCATAGCCTATATCCATTTGAATTAGATTCCTTGAATGAGTAAATTCCGGAATTTCTTCCAATTCCGTAGCACACTTTCTACGTTTGGCTGACATCTCGATGCATACGCTTATGCTTCTCTTACGATTCTTCTTAATCCGACTGACACATACGGTGCTTTGGCGTTGCACTGACGTCAGCTCTGGTGCTGATTGTGTGCTTGATACGTAAGATTCAAGGAAAGGCGAACTCTGAGTGCTCCAGTTGTCGGTATCTGCCAGGGAGCTTGATAATGCTGAATGACGGCGCTCATTCAGCATTAAATTCGATATTTGATTCAAGCAATCGTTAACATTTGCATTCATTTTCAAAACAAAAATTGCAATTCTCGTCAGGCAAGCAAAAAAAGCCAAAGTTGAGATTGGAAAGTGCTGAATATTTTTGAAATATCAAATAATTCGCTTGTCAGAGCTACAGCTCTTGACGATGTATTTGGCGATGTATTTATTTGTCGAGCTGTATTTCGTGTAATCGAATATATAAAGATGAATGAATGTATACAATTCTGCTTGCTAGAGTAGCTTTAATGCTTCAAATGTTGAAAAGCATAAAATACACATTTGTAAATGCTTATTTAACTTTAAGCGCTAGTCTGGCTGAAATCTTCGTCTTAACCTCTGGACTCTGACAAGAAGCAATCAGTTCCAAGAGGGGCGTGAGAGCGAGTGAGGATGAATAGTTCACACAAACAAATGATATAAAGTGGAAGCGTTGTGTGGCATTTTTTTGTGGACTTTGAATACGCTGGCGTTGCAATTTAAATAATGCACTAAATTAATTAAGTCACCCAACCAAATGGTACTCATAGCAACATTTGCAGTTTGTGATGGGGCGTGGTTATATTACCGAACTAAGCTAAAGTAAGTATTTAAGCCAAATGGTGTAAGTCCTTTCACAGCTTCCATAAAAAACGAATCATGTTAACAAAGAAATGAAATGAAGCGCAGACAAAAAGCAAACCAACTAAAGATGGCGACTGATTGTGAGTTCTATGTCAAAAAATAAGAATGAAAGACATTGTACTGACTTTCACATACCCTCTGATATACTTATAAATAAAAAGAAAATCTATATACATACTATCATCACTGTACCGCAGTATTTGTATTGTGCATTCTTTTTTATAGTTGTAATATATATTATATAAAAAAATTATGTGTAAGATACAAGAATTCACATAAATGTGGCAAACGAATCTATTAAATTATTATGTATATTCTTCAATTGGTGAAATCTGTAGCGCCATTACTATAATTCCCTCAGAAAGTGTATAGACAGAAGTATTTAACTCTCTTTGGCAATAGTTGTAAAAAGGATTTTATAGAAAAGTCAGCAGACAAAGTGCTAAAGCAATGAAGAAGAGAGACGAAGAGAAGGGAAGGACGTGTGTCTAAGCAACATATGAGTTGAGGTATCCATGTACGTATATAAGCATATATTTTTTGCAAAGAAAATATATATATATATATATAAATGTATATATATATATATATATGTACGTGTGTGTGTATATTTGCACACTGTGTGTGCGTCATTGATATATCGCTTGAGCACGGCTTGGCTGTGTAGTCGATACAGGAAACACACGCAGACATTGAAGACGCCAATAAAAGTGGTAATGATGCAGACGGGGCTGACGACGGAAACCGAGAGAGTAAAGCAAAAAAATATTTCAAATCGAAAAATTATCAAATGTTGAAATGCCAAAAGGCGAAAAGGGAGAATGGAGCGTACACATACAAATAAAATATACACACAGTGTAACGCATAAAGCATGTTTTTTACGGTAGACTGTTTAAAAGTGTATGAGCAAAAATATGATTATTTCGTTCGGAGTGCCGCATTGAAATGCGACAGCTTAATTTGCACCTCAACGGATATGCCACGTGCGCAAATCACGTATGAGCCAGGATATGCAGAGATAGGAAAGAGTGGGGGTCGAGCTGGCGACAGATTTGCAACCTGTGTAGCTAAATTACCGCGAAAGGCGGCAGAACTACATGTAAATAAAACATAATGTGTGTATGCCAACTAATTAAATATATCCGCATGTAGTTTTGCAGTTTAAATTGCACAAAAAGTGGGCAAAACTAAAATACAAACTTCGCACTTATATACATACATCTACGGTCGGAAATGGACTGTTGGTACAGTGCTAAGCAAAATAACCTTACCTCGTGGGGCTTCAGGCAAGATTCTGTTAGCTGTGATGGCATACTGTTGGCCTGCACTGTATACATACACGGCAGCCGAGGCACGTTAAGGGCGCACCTACAAACGCTCACACTAACACACAAGCCACACATACAAACATACACACTGGCACATTTGGAGGAAAGCTTTCGGCAAAATATTTCAGTTGAAAATTTTTAATGAGCTCCAAATTGTGTATGTGGGGATATGAAAAAATAATGCGCAACAGCAAATAAAATCAAATACATACGAATCCTTTTAGATTATTATTGCAAAATACAATATAAAAATTGTGACCAATCAGTAAAATTGAGTTTTGTTCCAAAGGTCACGAGCAATTATGATAAATATATTAAATGTATTTAACAATATCAGGTAGTAGTACGCATTTAAAGATTTTATTGAATGATTCGATGATTTGTGACATGCACTGAGAGAAAACGTGCAAGATATAAGTAACTTGCTTTAATTAACTACAAATTATTTAACGAGGGAATAAAATAATAATTTTATATAAAAAAAATATTTTACCAAGGATAACAAAAAAAAAATAATTAAATCACTTATCTTAAAAGTTTTATTTGTATTATTTTATAAGTATAAATATATTTACTAAAGTATATTTTACTTTTAATATTTCTTAACTGTTCAGTTTGATTTTATAGATGTATCAATATCTACGCGAAGACTGTTGATTTTTCGGTAAAAACTGCATTTTGAATTGCTTTATGTGAAACATCGTTACTGCTCTAGGCTGTTGTCGATGTCAATGCAATGAATGCATAAATATGGCACTTACATGCCGTAGTAGTTGCATGTGTGCGGCTGTGTGCTTATAAATCTCGAAAGTATAACATGGCAGTAGTCACCATCAGCAACAGGACATGCTGCGTATAAATATAAATATTCTTACATATACTCGTATGCACATATACATATGTATGTATGTACGAATCCGACGCATCTGTCTTCGTGTGAGTAGATTTTTTGTATATTTTATTTCTCTTACTGGCACTGTCAGTAGCGACAGTAACAACAACAACAAAAACATCGACTAAGAGCGTCTGTCAGACAGTTTGTTTTAATTTTTCAGATTTACTTCTTTCGCTCAGTTCGGTGACGACTGGAGCACTGAAACCCTCAGGCAACCATCAATGCTGCATGTTTTTAAAAGTTGTTAGCTGTTTCTCAAGCGAAGCATTCATATATTCAGAAGTTACACACATACACACACACATAAATGTATACAAGTATATGTATAGGTGTATACAAACATATATTCCCCCTCACATTCCCCTTATATGTCACTCTTTACACTCAATGAATACAACATTTAATTTGTTTTTTTTAGTTAGTTAATTTAGATGGGTCGGCATTTGCGGTCATTGACATTTATATATAGACAAAAATGTCTTTTTAATACCCAATAAAATAATAAAATGCAAATAAGAAGTAAATACTTAAAGAATGATGTAATATTTAAGAAAATAACTTCGAAAAAATGTACAAATACAAAATATTCACATAAATCATGAATATTCAATATTTATTTTTAAAATGATTAACAAATGGAATTTGCCTTTAAAATAAAGGCATTTTAATATCTTTGTTATTTGTTAAAATAAAATTTCATAAAATAAATTAAAATTTTAATGTTAGATAAGTGAAAAAATCAGCGACCAATTAGTGTGTTTACTTTGTGTAGATTAAAATAATTGTAGATATTTATATGGATTAAGCGAAAAGTAAGATGTGTGTAAACCCCATTGAAATTCACATAAAAACCGCCACTTTTGTTTGTATGTATACTTTATACATATTTGTTTCCCTTGCTTGGCTGACGAGTGTTATTGATCCACTCCACTGCCATTGCTATCTATATACATTTTTAACGAACAATTTCCCGTTTCCGGATTATCGTGCTTCAAAACCACTTGTAAGTCGAAGGGTGTAACGGCTTTGGTTCCGTTGTACGGCTCATTACAAAAGACTCGACGGAGCCCCAAACCTAATTAGCGTTCGTTTAATGTTTTGCTTCACATTTTAAAACGGAAATGAATTTGTCAAATTGTCATCGCAGTTGTCAAGTTAATTGGTAAATAATTGTTTATTTTAATAAAAAGGTTAATTGGTCTAAGTACTGAGAAATGAAAACACAATTAGTTTAATTTGTCAAGGATAAACCAAGCATAAAGCTTTGCAACAAAATAGCACAATGGCGTTCGTATGGTTTTATTGAGTGCTTTTCGAGTGGTTATTACAGAGTGCTGTTCATGGTTAACCATTGGTGTATCAAACAAAAACATTGCGAAGTTTTCATTAAACGTATATATTATGATTTGTAGTAAAATCTTTGATGGTCTAACTCTACCTGTAGGATTGATTTAAATGTTCGTGTGTATTGCGTATACGCAGCGTGGTCATGGAATTCATAATGCCCGCTGGTTATTGAGTTGTTGCAGCTGTATGCTGGCTGACACACGGGACTTCAACTGCATGCGCATGTTGTCCCATTTTACAGATAGCTACACACACACACCCACACACCCGCCTACACACATTTATTTAAAAAAATGCGAGTTGACAAAGCGGCGCGCTTGCTTCATCAGCTAGTCGCAGATATCGCTCTTCATTTCGGCACCACGATTGCATTTGTTGTTGCAACGTTGTGGTCACCTTTTTTTTGCTGGCATTCCATGGAGCACGTTACGGTTTGGGCCCTAACCGTGGGCCAAAGGTGCATCGATTGTGGCCGTAACGTGTTCGCCTATATTTACCGCTCGTGGTCTATTGAAGCGTTTTATATTGTTCCGCTGGGCCGTTGCTTGTCTGGCTTTTGGCGATTGTTGCGGTTTTTCAATATGGCCCTCAGTTGGAGTTTCATTGAAGAGGGATTGAAACGGAATGCCATCCAAGCACGCATTCTATGCAACTGAATAAATCCTCATGTTCTGCCACGCTCAGAGGGATAGATAAAAATGTTTTTAGTGCAACCTCGAACCCACTAAAAATGTAAATTACTAAATAAAAATGTATATATAAGCTTATTTAATCTAGTTTGTAATCTTCGGCGTGACTTTCTTGTAATTATTTATTTGATTTTTACTATGCCACTTTGTTTGTTTACATTCCTGCAGAATGTTATCTGGATGCTTTCTTCTCAAAACCTTACTAGAGAGCTCAATTATTACTGCTGCTGTTGG
The DNA here is from genome assembly GCA_035041595.1 of Drosophila basisetae. Classification (NCBI taxonomy): domain Eukaryota; kingdom Metazoa; phylum Arthropoda; class Insecta; order Diptera; family Drosophilidae; genus Drosophila; species Drosophila basisetae. Next base: position 1,659,791 of record JAWNLB010000090.1, read on the forward strand.
TTATTTTTTTCTATTTCTTGGGCAATTAGGTTTGCTTCATAGTACATCAATTTCCAATTAAGCACACGAAATATCACTAATAAACTGATATAACAGAAACGAGATAGAAAATGCGTATAAGAACCACACGTCAGCTTAACGCCATTCTGGTTAAACCGAATAGCAGAAACCATCAGCAAGTGGCAGCTAGGCAAATGCATGGCCCACACATGCAATTTAACCTTAGACACGCACAGCGGGGAGTGACGGGGGTAGGTGGCGGTACTGTGACAAAAGATACAAAAGCATTCAGCAGGAAAAATCTATTTCTAGGCCAAAGGTAAGCAATGGCAGAGGGAAACAATTTCAGCAGCACTTAGACATTTAAACCCTAACTGAACCGAGAGCGCACGTTTGACCCTGGGATATGGATCAGCGGGAAAAAGGGCAATGGAAAACACAAAAAAAAACCTCAGAACCCTCAGACAAAGAGTGCACGTGTGAGAATTGAACGGGATGTTAACTCAAGATTTGGTTGGGACCTGTGTTCACACCCCCCAAAACAAAAAGATGATGAAAAAAAGTAAAACCGCAAAGGGGGGGTCTAAATTTACAACCAACACGAAGCTGCGCAGTTAGGGCGCTGTGGAGGCGTGGCGAACAAGTAGCAAAATGAAAGCCACGATAAAATGCATTTGTAAAGTTGTTGCGCGACGTTTGTGTGGCGGCGACGATTCGAGGACCTCGCGAGGCAAGCGATGCCATTTACCCTTTTTTGTTGTCCTCTGGTTAGCTGGAGTCCAGCTTGATATAGCAACTGTGAAAATGGCAACTCACCTTAGCGGGCAGCTCAACTGAACTGAACTCAACTGAAAGCAGAACACTTTTTGTCGCTTGCAACAAAAACTTGTCACATGTGCAACGCAACATTTTCTCCGTGTGTTTAGGTCTTCTTTTGTGTATGTGGCAGAGTGTATGTGTGTATTCGTATATGTGTTTCATTCATCCCCCTTTTTTTGGCCTTTAGTCGAATTTCAAATGTTGCTTACTCTGCGGAATAGTTGGACATTTTGACATTGCATCTGCCAGCACTGCTTCCTGTGCTCTATTTTTTGGAAACCGCCGTCTAATCAATTGGGTATGGCATATGATTCGTGTGGTAAAAGAATATAAGAATATATATACATGCATCGACAGTATGTAAATGTCGTTAAAAATCCACAATAATATTTCAAAGTTTTCTTATTGTTTTGGAATAACTTTAACCTAACGAAGATGAATCCTTTCAGCTGTTATTTTCATACTAGTTCCTTTTGAAAATAAATTTTATTAACTTAGTTATTTTGGTATTTATATTATTAATTTAATTTAGTATATGTTGGCAAGTGTATCAAATATTCCAGAACCGAATCGGATATTAGTACCAGCACTTCCAGCTACTTTTTTCAATTCTGTTTCTTATTTCTATGTGTTTTTCGGGTAGAAATCTGAGCTGACAATGACACAGAGTGAAGCTGCAACACACTTCCATCTTTTTGCCACACTATTACTAAACGTATAAATTTAGACAACACCAGTACAGCACACATGTCGCATTGACATCAACAGCAGCAAAATAGAGCGACGAGTATTTTCTTGTCAACCACACGCAAATCTCGCATATTTCCCGCAATTTATGCAGCTGGTTTTCCACTTTCCAGTTGCCAGACATTTTTGCATCTGTTCATGTTAAGTATGCGAAGCAGCTTAATATTAGCTGGCTTATCAGCCGACATAGTCGCTTATGCCTGCTCCTGTATTCCCTTCCCTCTTTCTATTGTTTGTCACAATATTTTGCGCATTTTACAAATACACATTAATTTGTAGTGGTTTTTGGTAGCTGAGCTCACAGAATAGCACGTGACTCGCTTATGTGAGTAGCAAACGAGCATTTTAGAGGGGCTGCAGCAGAAATAAGTAGGACAAACGTACGATTGTGTGTTGTGGATTGCGCACAGGTGTGCCAGGTGTGATTTGCAATTTTTGTTATAGCCAAATGCCAATGAAACTGCTGACATAAATTGCTTAGATTTAATAGGGATGCAAGTGAGCAATTGCTGGCTTAGATAGGTTTATCTATAATATTACCGGTTTTATGGTTATATACATCCATTTAGCTTATTTTATAAGTATATATATAAACAAATGTTTGATTCCCTATATAAAATGTATAAAATATCAAAATGTATAAAGCAAGTAATCATTTAAATTCCCAATAAAGTCTAAAGCAATTAGAAATGCGAGCAATTAATTCTGCTCTTCTGAGATGGATGCTGCCTACTGCTGCATTTATGAATTTTAAAGCTTGACCAAATAGCTGTTTAAATAATGGAATACATATATACTTGGCTTCAGCAAATCAATGTGCAAACAATTGGTATTTAGAAATATGTATGATATATCTAACAAAATCAAGACTGATTGCTGTCAGTCAAACAGCAAGTACAGAAAACTGAGCAACCAAAAAACTTGCATAGTATATGAATGTGTTGATGTGTGCCTGTTGATTTATGTGCAGATACACACATATGCGTGTTCTTGAAGCTACGAACAAGCATTGGATATCACCTAGTCACATCTGGATAGCCGACTCTGTATTTCTGGCTACTTATTGCAGTAAAAAATGCTTTAAATTTGTTGTTGTAGATTTTGTGGCTACTGTTTTTGTTGTTATTGTTGTTTTTGTGGCATGTACAATACACAGAACGCAATGTTGGACAGACCAGTAGACAGACCAGATATAGCACGCAATGTCTGCCTGTATGAGACCCCCTAACAGCAACAAGCTACACCAGCAAAACTGTATGCACACGTGTATGTATGTGTGTCTCTTGCCGTCTTGTGAGCTAGCTTGGTTTTTCCTTATCGGAAACGAGCTTATTCCGTTCAATGAACTGAAAAATATTGTTTACCTCTGGGTTTCCTCTGCAAGCGAAAGCGTCGGAGTTGCTCAAATTGCGTACACGTCTCGATATCCCTTATGGCATAACTGTTGCACACAGCATTTTCCCCCTGTCCTTTTTTTTTTGCGGTGCTGCACATTGACCCTGGGTTCTGGTACAATTTTATTTCTGGACCGTTCGAGTCGGCAACTGAATTTGTCATTAGTGCATAAAAAATAATGTTGCGCATTACTCATACGCCCCGTTGAATCGCTGTCTCAAGTGCGCAGGGCTTGAGCGGTGGCTGACTGCAGTTTAAATCACTCCGGGTTAATGGGAATATTCTATGGCATTCTGGCAAATATTTAAAAAATGCTTTCTGGTGGTCTGCAAACTGCTATCAACTAACTTTGAATTTGCAACACATTTGCTGGCAGCATGTCTGCATTTTTATGTCACTAACCACAACAGAAAAACATGGGCCAGAGCAAGTAAGAAACTAAAACTTTTTCCAGTGCGACATTTGACATATTTTGGGCAGAGAAGTTCTCTACCCTTCTCAATTAGGCTGACACTGCGTATGCGTAATGTGTGGTTAGAGGGGGCAAAAAATGTTATGATGAGGACAAAAAGTTTTACGTTGCGTTGGTTTTGAACTTTGACACAACAAAAAGCATCACATAAATCCGTGAGCCTTTGTCAAATTCGAAGACAAAAAATTCGGAAGGCACTTAAGTCTTTAAAATCGTTAAATCTGAAACAATGGAGCAGGAAGCAATTTTTTTATTAAACAAATTATAATAATAATTAGACATGTTTATAGATACAGTTAATAATATTATGAATATAATGATATATAATATAATTAGTAATTTAACATCGTTATAGAGTGTTTCAAGTTATCGTCTTTATCCTGTTTATCGTCGATTACATCACCTTCTCTTGAGAAACACCTCTCAGAACCTGTTCCGTCAAAGGTCGAACTGAGACTCTCTCATCTTAACTTCGTTTTAGCAACGTTTAAGGATTTCAAATTATATAAGTACATAAAAAGAAATGTAAAAAATATATATTATATATTAAATTTAAATTTGTAGTTATATTATTAATTTAAATTTGTAGGAATCTTCCATGGTAATTTTTACAGCGTTGGCTCACTTTGCGATCTACTTGTCAAGGTCCTGAAAAAGGGTTTTTAACCGTATTCAATATACCATTTGAGAGCAGAAGATTAAACTTAAAGATAGCTTGATGTGGGCTAAACAGGCAAAAAAAACTTTGTCAGCAGACTAAATGTATTATTTTTGTATTCAGCACAATCAAGGAACTTGACCATTTGAGTTTGAGTTTTTTAAAATTTAACATATTATTAAAAGTCTACACTCAAGTGTCGTGAATATGATTGTTTTGCTGAACGACTTTATCTAAAACGATAATTTTATTGGACGTTAAAAACGGGAACGTGCCAAGACATCAACGACAGTTACATAACATTAAAAAGCTATCCAAATGACACATAAAAAAAATAACACAAAAACAACACAAAAAAGTCTGACTGATGTCTTAAAGTCAGGCAGTATGTAACAAGAGGCGTAAACTTGGTAGCTGCTGCGTGTTTTTGTAATGACAATAGCAGCAACAATAGCTACACGGATTATATATATTTATGCTTATATATGTATATATATATCACATATCCAAATACATATCGTGGCCATCAGTCATAAACTATTGAAGGAGCAGCCAGTTTGGCATATGCTCTCGAAAGGACGATCGACTTTGCTTAACGCCAACATGACATAAAACGTAAATGGCATAAAAAGCTATAATGTCCCGTTACTTGTAAGATAAACAATAACAAACCGTTGACTTGTTTGTTTCAGCCAGTGAAAGACAAAGGCCGATTCAGTTGCCAAGTAATAACTCAGTCCAGTCGTGTCACATGCAAGCTCTACAGCCACAGTTGGAAGTTCCATAAAGAGGAGCAGGACACACCAGGCGTTTGGCCAGTTGATGCACGACCATACTTCACACGTGGATGCCGCAGAGCTCTACGTGCATGTCCGTGTCTATGTGTGTGTGAGCTTGTGCAGAACATGACAATACGTGACAGAATAGCAAATTCTGTGAGGGACTTAAGTATTTTATATGAGAGCTCTTAACCATTTGGTAATTGTACACAAATTTAAATTAGCATTTTAAGAATATTCTTCATAAAATAAATTGCGTGCAAAATGCTTAAATTTTATAATTTTAAACTCAATATTTCATCAAAATGTATAATTAAAATAATTTGAGAGAGTATTGATTTTTTTATTATTGAGTATTGAAAGAGCTGCTGTTAAATCACCAATTTGTTGTGCTAAATAAGCAGCAAATATCATTGTTGTACGAACTGTAAGACACATAAACTTATGGTGGTATATGGTTTTTCGAGTCTTTTATACAATATATTTGCTATGAAAATAAATAGTAAAATGTCAATATTTCCTTTGAGTACGAAATCACATTACATTAATTGTAGAGCTTCTTACAAAATACAAATAACTGTTTGCTCTTGTTATGTGGACATATTTTGTATCTATTTATGGCTACATTATGTTTACAAATGTAAAGCTCAATAAAATTTAACGATTATTTGTTTTCGTCAATGATATTTCGATTGCTATTAATATTTTCTTTCGATGCTTACAATTTGTTTATGGCATTTCGTGCTATTTTGTCAAGCAACAACAGAATACAAACCGATTTCAGTTGTGATGACAAACGGCAACTTAATTCAATTGAGCCAATTTTCGACGGCCAAGGTCTTTAATCTATGTTTTTGGTAATGGGAAAAACTTGAGTAATATATTATACATAAGTAACGCTGAGCAGCGAACCATATACATAAATGTAATATAATGTAAATATGCCATGTCTGCTGCCTAGCTGCTGTTTGGCAAAGTCAACGCATTTTTTATTTCAACTTTTACATCAGAATATCGCTTTTCAGGCGTGGAATTTATTATTACAGCAGGGCAAATAGCCAAAAATTAAAACATTCCTTGAAAAATATTCAAAATAACTCAGAAAATGTGTTTTAAAAGAGAACATTTGCTTTATTAGTAATCAGCTGAGTATTGCATTCAACTATTGAAACCAGCATAAAATTAAGTTACTCACTTTGAATATGGGTCAACTTACCACTCAATCTACTCTTGACAATGCTGGAATAAAAATAAATTTATGATTACTGCCATGTGCACCCTGCAGTTGTTTATTTATACAATGTGTGCAAATGCATTATTGAAATAAAATAGATTTGTATAACAGGTGTGACACCAATTGCAATCTTTTGCTGTACTCCACCAGCTGACCACATTTACAAGTTATGCCTGCCCGCAAACCAGCATACAATAACTTATCTCGCCCAGCCCGACCACAATACACTTTTGCCACCCACACATAAACGTTCCTATCGATGTAATGTCCCCAGGCAGCAACAGGCTTGCATCATTTTGCGTGCGGTTATTGACAAATGTATTTCCAATTGTTTCAGTTTCTCTCTATCTCTGTTTTTCTAGCTCACTCTCTATGTCTGTCTCTTTCTGCCGTTGCCATCGGCTGCTATGTGACGCTTATTACAATTTTCCTTACCTGAGTGTTTGCTTACATGTTTTATTGAGCTGCAATAATTTCCGTTCTCTCCCTTTTTTCAGCACACTTCTAACACTTTATTGAGGTCAGATGACATGTGAGGATTATATGAAAATATTTATATAAATATGGGAAAATGAAGAGAATCTCGAACAGCTAACTAAATATTTTCCGATACAATGTATATATTTTACAAATTTTCAAGTGAAATAGCGTCAAATTGAAAATCTCGATATTTTAAATACCGGATTATTAAATATTCTTATATATTTTTTTTTTCTAAATAATAATTGGAAAGTTAAAATTTCTGTCGCCTGTGCAAACTAGCGGATTGAATGTTTAAATGACGTGCAAATATATTTTTCAATTTCTGATTTTTCATGTCCAAAAATAATCAAATATGATCAATAAATGCTGAGTTATAGTTTAAAAGGCTGTATATATCAAATGACCGGTCCTACAGCTCCCTTTCTGCCCTTTGGCACACGTAGCGTATACGTTATGCCTGAAATATATCCATGTGAAATATATCCTCGTGGCCAAATAAAAATCGGAAAATCGAGTCTCGTTGCGCGCATTGTATATTTTTATTTGATGCGTTTTTTAGTTATTTTCTTTTTGATTCTGTTTATTGGGCTTTTTTATGTTTTGTGCAAACAAATGCATCATGGGCGCTGCAATTGAAATTGTAAAAACTTCCGACAAAAACCAATTCGAGTAGTAAATAAAAATAAACATAAAACCAAAATTTGTGCGACAACAAAAAAATGTATAAAATAACAATACAGCAAATTGTATAAAATGTTAATAAAAATATTTCCGATTTATTTTTGTACATGCTTTGAAATTGCATGCAATAATTGGACAATACCCTTCATTTAAGTTAAAGAAGCTCGAACACACATTTTCGGTCCATTAGAACATTTTTGTTTAATCCTTCTGCATTTCGATATAGCATTTAGTAATAATAACGATGCCAACAAGATTGTCAATTGTCAGTTGTGTTTTATACAAAGAAATAATTTACAATTCAATAAACCCATTCGCAGGGTATTTACCCATTTTTTTTATATACATTTGCCAATCATATAAGGGCAGTTTCACCTAAGCAAAACAATCAAACGCTCAAGAATGTGAGCTAAGCTACGAAGAATAATAAAAAACAAATACGAACTGCAATGGCTGGACGGTGTACCAGAAAAAAAAAATACAAACACAACAAGTAAAAAAGTAGTATGAAATGTGACAACCACAATTTAAGCTGTCTGTTGCTTGTCTTTTTTTTACTGGAAAATGCAACAGCATTTTGTGGTTTCGACAGGCAAATAAAAAAAAAGTGCAAATATTTTTGGATTTACGCAACAGCAACAAAAATGTAAAATGAAGAAATGTACAACAATTAATCTGAATCTACCCGAAGTGGGCTGGGTACGAGAAGGGATTCCGAACATCACAAATAAAATCGTGGACCATGATTAAACGTCAGTCATCTGCTGATCGATAAAGATGCATCACCAGCTCTCCTTACAAAATATGCATGTACATAATATACAGTGGGCCATATTTGCCTAGTTGGTTGTATATTGCTGGTTGGAAAAGCCACAGCTTGAACGAACAATGGTCAAGGCAAGGACACAAATTTGCATAGCAATTTGTTTTAATTTGAATAACACTTTCTTGAAGCATCACCACATAATGATCGGGGCCAAGATAGCCCAAGCTGGCCAAGTGAATAAATGCGTAAGCAACAGTTTGGGGTTAAGTAACAAGTAACCAAGCAGCTGGCACTGGGGATGGCATTACTCTGGCCCATGATTTAAGATGCAGCCTGCCAGTGGCAATAAATCAAATCATACCTTTTTTCTGCACTGCATCCTCAGATAGAGGCTGCAAATGGCGAGTTAGCTACTTGGATTTCAAGCTGGGATGCGGGCAAGTGCCTTGTGGCCAACAATAACTTAATTGCAAAGTCATGTTTGCTTTGTGGCCATGTCTTGGATGTTAGTAGCTACCTGATGCCGTTGTTGTTGCTGCTACTATTGCTGCTACTCTTGTGGTTAACTCAACCCAAAGAACAGCTGCAGCAGGCAGCTCACACACACATACACACATAGCCTATTATAGCTGTACATGAGTGCAAACACCACAGGGATGTATGCCTGTTAAAGCCATGTTCGATGGGTGGAGACCACCAATGTCTTGGGCATCAAGTTGCCAGCTACTAGTCCCAACTGGACACTGTGAATTTCCCAATAGCTTTATTGCTAATGTGTCAGTTTGTGTTTTTTTTTTATTAATTTAATAAATTTACATATGTATCTTAATAACTACTTAAGAACTTCTAATGTTATTGCCTATATAATGGAACCGGTGAATCTTTGCTTGCAAATAGAAAAACTTTCCGCTGATTTTCGAAACTTCCTTTATTTTGTTAAATAAATATTTTATGATGGAACAAGCTGTGTTATAAATTAAATAAACAATAATAAAATAAAATCATTATCTAATATTCATTTATGTACAAAATATGATATTTAAAGTAATTTTAAAACATCTCAGAATGCCAGACTTTTGTGTGCAGCCCTAAAAAACAAAACGCATTTACCAACTATTATTAGCAGTACAATTAAAATAAGTTTCCTCGAAATGGAAAATCCTCAAATATATTTAATAAATACTTGGCACATTTTGATGTTGCTGCAATTTGTGGGCTGCTTCTCCACATGGTCGCTGTCCAAGGCATAAACTTTAAAATTGAGCCAGGCACCAAAAAGAAAATAGAGAGAAAAAAGAGCAGCAGCAACTTTTAGCTTTATTGTCATTTCAATGTATTTCCGCACTTTTAACCGCAGTCGCACATGCCTTGTGACCCAGCAATAAAAAAATATGGAAAGAGAACAAAAAGTATTTCAAACAGCTTCGAAGCCATAAAAAACTGCATTTGGCAGTTGTCGCCAAAAAGCAAACTACATCATCACACAGCACTCAGTGTATCTGTAGACCTCGAGCTAAACCTCACAGCCCCACTAGCAGTAGCCAAATCTATTTGACTGCTTTGTTTGAATACCCTGTAATCATTAAATTTCAAGTTTACAACAAATACGTTCAAATTATTGTAAGACCTTTGGTACTTTCCTCCAAGTCAAAAGTATATTTTGCTTACTAATTATTAATATCACAAATATAGTTAAAAAGTATCTTTAAGTCGACATCTCTCTATTGCTGAACTTTTGGATTTTTTTCTAACATTTACCGCAATGTCGCACAGATTTGCGTGCCAACGACATATTTAAAATGTTGAAAATTATTTATAATTAAAAGTTGGAGGCCAGAAAGTTTTTCGGCTATGCCCGTTGCCAACGCAAAGACCCAAGTGCCGCACCCCCGTCCCGACGTCTACTTCTGACCATACAAAGGCAATGCTATGGCGCATGAAGTTTTTTAATAAAAGTGCCAGGGCAGGGCAGGGCAGGGTATCGCAGTCCGAAATGCCCGTAAACGTAGCCGGAATGATTGTTATTTACGCAATAATAATCCAAACATATACACATATACATAGCTAAATACAAGTCTCTGTCTGTGCACATAACCAGCAGAAAATTCAATTTTCCTTTTTCTTTATTCAAAATTCCAATAATTCACAATCAGAGCGAATTGTTGCCTTGCTTGACTTCATTTCACTGCGGCTGCGGCTTTACGGTTCTCTCTCATTGCGATTTATTTTGTTCTCCTTTTTTGTGTGTTGTTTTATATTTTTATTTATTTTTCTCTGGTTTGCCTTTCCCAAATTACTATTTATATGCATGTAAGTAAATAATTTTGTGTAGTTTATGATTTTGAAATTGGCTTCTAAGTAAAAATATTTCGTTTGCGAGCAAGAAATTACAAATTAAACGAAAATAAAACAGCAATTAAATAAAAATACGAATACAACAATAAATGGGTCCCTATAAAATTGGTTTCACTTGGTAAAACAAGGGACCTAACAAATTTAAGTTTAAATATAATACTATTTTATTTATTACGATTAAGATAGTGTATTTTTTTTTTATTACTTTTAAGGTAATTAAAAAAATGTTGATTTAATTATCCATAAAAAGTCAATTAGTGAAATGCCAAACAATCATTGTAGTTGCCATCAAAATATCTTTCAACTTGTCTATGCTCTGCTCCGCAGCTTTATACGAACTGTCCAATAAAAGTCAATAAGCAAATTGTAAGATATGCGTATTTTTCAATTACGTATTCGCAATGCAACTCCCAACTATAGCCGAAGAACTGCAATAACACAAAGTATTGTTGTAGCTATAGATAGATTCATATATGCTTCAGTATGTATGTATATGTGTGTGCAGAGCATATAACGAAACACAAATTCAAATGGCATTTTATGCAACATGCTCTGGCAACACAAGAAGAGGGCTGGAGTGTTGGGGGGCAGTGGGTTGCACTCGTTGAAACATGTAAGCCATGTATTTCATTATGTTACGACAGACTGCCTGACACGGGCGGCTAATAACGGCAACGTTGTACACAGACAGTTGTTGGTATGGTGGAAGTAACTACCGTGACCCAATCTCTAACCCGATGCCAACACAATTCCAATGTCCCATGCAAAAATTGTGTGTATGTGTGTGAAAAGTAAAAGCTGAGTTGATGCGGGTCAATAAGCTTGCCTGCTTACAGCAAAATCAAATTAGTATTAGACGAAAAAAACAAAAAACAAAATTAAGAAATAAAATGCTTGCACCGTCCCAGCACTTCCTTCCTCATCTCCTTCCACCTCTTTCTCCACTCTCGTAAACGCTTTCATGCACATGACTGACCAGCTCAACTTTAAATAAAAGCAGAAACTGCAGCTCGAACTGAGCACAGTGCCAGTTGGTAAGTCAATGTACTTGTGCTCAAGCAGAATTTGAATGGTATCACAACACCCACTAAAGTTTTGGGCGAGTATTTTTGAGTAAGCTTAGTCAAGTGTGGGCCTTTAGTTTAAAATCAAGTATTTGTTAAGTGCGGAGATTCGATTTTATGGGCCACCATGAACTTTATTGACTGCTCGGTATCTAGGTTTGTTTTGGGGATCCACTTTTGATTTGAAGTCATTTCAGAAGCTCAGCTCATCTCGATTACGAAATTTCACTACAATTGACGCAATAACTTCTGCTCTCCGTATCCGATGTCATATCCGTGATATGTTAACAGTCCGCAGAAACCGGACGTTGCATATTTTTTGATAAATATTTTTTTATGATTTGTTTTGTCTTTGCTGCTCTTAATTTTTTTTTATTATCATGCACTTTATTAAAAAATAATAAAATTAAATATAAAAGCGCTATGTATGCAAATAAGCCTGAAAATTGCATTAATCATAAGTTTAACAAGCGGGACAAACGGATCCGGATGTGCTCATGTCAAGTGTTTAAATGGTATTTATTTTAAATTTATCTACACGTAATATTTAATGGTGCAATTCATTTTTTTTTTCATTCCATTGGTGGATAGTGAGAAAAATCTTTAAATAACTTTAAGAAAAATATCACACAGTTACAATTGATTTCTTATTTAAAAAGCTCATCAAAAACTGTATTCAACGGAAGATTGTATTTACTTAAGTCCGGGTCTAACTTATAGACAACATTTGTAAGTCAATATGGATATAATAATGCAAATACTGCAAAACAAATTTATACCTTGGTCGGCAACCGATAAATCTGACCTAAACTAATTATATGTACCAGATGTGTACGTATTTTATAAAATCATATAAGCTTCGATTAATTTCTGTTGAGCGTTTTAAATATGATTACTTTTTACGTGACTACATAAAATATTAAATTGACTTGATGCCATGTTTAAACGTTATTAATCAACGCGAGCTGACAAAATCAAAACAGTCGACCAAATTAGGCAAGTTTAATAAGTTGGAGGCAAAACAATGAGCTCAAACAGCGTTCCCAGCCGAGTGAAATTGTCAACAACTTATCAGCTGTACAAATGAGCTGCTCTTTAGTGAAGGATTGGCAGAGGAGACTGTAAGAGGGCGAGTACTAAAATTCACTTATATTTCCGGTTCCGCTGCGGCGTCTCTTGCGCTGCTGGTGGCCATTGCTATGGCTGCTGCTGTTGATGCCTAATCGGCAGTCGTTAGTCGCTGTGGGGGCGTTAGGGGGGGTCAACGGTCATTTTACTTGTCATTGTAATGATGTTGCTGTTATTGCTGTTGCTGTTGTTTTAAATGCGTTATTGTTGCGCTGGCAACAAACAAGCGCATTAATAACAAACGGCATTGAAAGGCCATGCCATCAAATGAGCCAGCAACAACTCCCGGCTAACTGACCAACTAAGTGTCTGGCTGACTGACTAACTGTTTGCCTGTCTGCCTGTCTGCCTGCCTATCTATCCGTTAGTCTGTCCGACTGCTTGACAGTGGCACTGGTGCTGATTATGGTTGTTTATTTGTGCACGAGCACAATGACAATGCCGTTGGAGCATCATTAAATGGCCAAAAGTCACGCATTTCGAGTTGATGGTCGCAAAATGACAACTAGCGATGGGTGCGCGTCAAGGATTCGTGAACACGACGCAACAATAAAGTATTCATTGATGGCACGTCAAGTGTATATAGCACAATCAATTCTTTTTCCAAAAAATGTGAATATTATTACGTTAAACATAGATCTATTTCTGAACAAAAAACACCAGTTATTTACGATTCGTGTCACGGGGAAAACAAAAGAAAAAGAAAACCTACTCTGGTGACCTGTTCAAGTCATTGGCTCTAGCGGTGATTTTAATGATGACTGTTTTCATGATTACCGGGACCAGGATGATTACCGCTGCACCACAGCGGTCCCCGCTCTTTAATGATAAGTGTAACAGTAGCTGACGAGTGTTGAATGTTTAGCTGTCATTACGTGTCACTAAACCATGATCAGGAGCAGCGGTACTCGCTTCAGCTGCTGCTGCCGGGGCACATCCTGCAATTCGAGCGACTGTTGATGACAACTCGTGTTGTTATCACTGCGTTTGCCTTTGGCTCCGGCGTTCAGCTTACAGCTGTGCACCACTTAGTATTAACAAAGGACCAGACTTTGACTGTCGACTGTTGGGCAGCAGCAGTTCAGGCTCGTACAGGGAGTCGAAATGCTAGCAAATCCACACATCCGCTTCCCCAGGACAATCCAATTGCACAAATGAGTACACAAGAGGCCTAAAGTGAATGTATGTGAAGGGTGTGGATTTTGTTTTGTATGTCATACAATTAGGCGGTGCTATTGACCAATTGCTGCACTTAAATAGAATGTTTCAAATTAGCGAGGGCTGAACTTTGGATTGAAAACTATTAAAATTCAAATATGCAGACTAATAAGTCTTTTAAGTAGTAAAATGTCTTCAATAAAACATTGTTATAATCTATTGTAATCTTATTAAAATATTAAAAATTTATATTCAGCTATAGAAGAGAAATTTCTAATCTTATTTTTAATTAGCGGTGGATAGTCAAAAGCTGGCGATGTTAATCATTAACATTTTCTTATATCTTATGCTGATTTTTGAATTGGATTATAGAGAGTGCTAAACAAGTTCCTAACATAAGCAAAGGTAATTTTTCAGCAGATTTGTTTCTGACAACGGTCTACAAGGGTTCAATATGGATATTGAAATTATATAATTGTATATTATTATTTAATTGTCATATTTATTACCGTATTGTAGAATCAAATAATTATTTTTGAATAACCCATTTTTAAATATTAAAGGCGTTTTATAAACATTCTGATATTGACTTAATAACATGTCCCACATAGAAATATAATCTTAATTGTTTAGAGCTGAGTATTTGTACTTGCTGAGCCGCTGTTTACTGTCATTTCAAACGTTTTTTTGTGTTTTGGTGAATTAGTCTTTGTTGCGCTCCTCGCTGCCAGAATCTGCCTGTTGACGCTGCTTGCTCCATAGACATTCAGCTATGGAAATGATAAAATCCCAACAACAGTCTGTTCTGACAGCACCACCAGCAACAACGACAATAACAGGGGATGCATCAGCAGCAGCAGCAGTATGCAGAAAGCAGCCAAAAAGACAATCGGTGCAACAACAGCACAAACAACTGGTAGCAGCAAAAACAACAACAACAAGAAAAGCAGCAACAATGGCTAACAACCAACAACGGTGGTTAGCTTCCGCTTTACTAACTTTTCGCATTGCGCTTTCAGTTGCTTTCAAATGTTTCTGTTATTGTTGTTGTTGCTGTTGTGGCCAAACGTTCTTCATGCTTGTTGTTTCTGTTTTTGTTGTAATCCTATTAAAATGGCAGCCTGGCCGCATTGTTGTTGTAGCCGTGCTTTGTTTGTTGTTTCATTTCAATTCGTCGAAACAAAGACTTAAAGTGCCCATTCACCTGATTTTCTGGATTTTAGTGGGCGCCGCCACGCCCCGATTGTAGGCAACACTTTTGTGCATTTTCTGTTAACGCGAACGCGCGCTTCAGTTCGAATGTTTATTTAAAACAACACCACCAACAACAAGAAAAGTAAACAGCAACAGCAACAACAACAACAAGCAACCGTTTGGCTTTCATAGGTCTGGTCAAAATTGTTGACTGGCAGGGGAGGTTGCAGGATGTTACTGAAACTGCTGAAAGGTGGCATTTGTTCAGCTTAAATAGGCCTCATTTTGGGCCAGCTATATGCGTGTGCATGTGTGTGTGTGTGTGTGTGTGTGTGTGTGTGTATGTGACACACTTTTCTAGCAGCTGAAGTGCCAAATACAGCACAGTCATTGAATGGTGCTTGAATTGGTTGTATGATTTGAGCGCTGATTGAAGTGCTATTTGCTATTTAAATGTGGTAAATAAATCAAAATTAAGATACGGTTTTTGATTTTTATATAACTCAAATATTTGTATATACTTTTAATATAAAATGTTTTAAAATGATTTCCAAGAGTCAGTTGCTGTAAAGGGTATTAAAGGGTATCTGATTGTTGAAAACACACGTTTTTAATATTTTGGCTGTGACTGGGCATTTTATAGATTGTCGAAGAAGCGTCTTGTGAGCTCATAAAACTCTCAAGAAATTTATATGCCAAGCAATAAATTTGAAGCACTTCCATACACATCTCCCACGTACACACACACACACACACACACACACATACACCAAGTGACCGGCGCTATTAATGGCGATTTGCAGCAACAGTTTCAATATGGCGCACTGATCAAGCGATAGAGTTTCTCTTCTGTGAACTGTGATATTATATTTCTATACAATTTTCAATATCGCCTAACTCACACACACACACATACACTTAGGATTTTTATTTATGGCATGTTTTAAGTTTGGTGTTTCGAGCAGCGTTTAATAAACTTTTAAGCTGCTTTGATTGCGTCCTTGAGGCATTTGCTTCATTTCTTGACTAACAACAAGTTTAAGTCCTTGACCTTAGTGTATTGTTGTCGCTGAACTGCAGCCCACACAGAAGCCACAAAACCAACACACCACACGCACACAGAGCACAGACAAATTGCCATAAAATAGTCACAATAATCACCATCGTCATTTCGGGCCATTGGGCAAAGCGAAACTGGGAGTAAGTAACCAAAAAGTGCGTTTGCGGCCCAGCTAAATTTGCCATTAGACGCGGTCTTAATATAGCAATAGTCACACACATTTCGTTGCTGGGTTCTGTCACGTCTGTTTGGTCGGGCATTTGTTGGCTTTGGATCTATTTGGCTGCACGTCTGCCAGAAATCACGTCTCATCTGACGCTGGACATGTTTATGTCGTTGAACGGCGAACGGCGAACGGCGAACTGTGAACTGTGTGAACTGCGCGCCCGGCCAACACTTAGAAGGCCAACTCTTTAAGCCGTAAATAACCGCAGTGTCTCTCATTATACAGTCGGCAATTTCAGCCGCCAAGAACCACATCTGATGCGAGCACAGTTATCTATTGCCCACTTCCACACATGTTTCGTGTATTTACGGCCAACCCAACAATGGGCACTGAGTAACACAATTCCACAAAACTGCAAATAAAAACAAATTGTTTAAATTCTAGAAGAAAGTATAGAACCAAGCAAGTTCAAAGCAGTTAAGAAACTCGTTTGGAAAATGTTGATCGAAAATATATTTATTAAAACTGGCCGGGATTCGAATTTAATGGACAAAGTTAACTTTTGAAAGATTTCAAAATAATAGTATAAGTTTCGTATCGATTAAAATACAAATTAAAGTAAAGTTTTTCTGAATTTATGGAAATAGTTGCAAATTGCAAAAACATCGAATCGATTTAAAAATTAGCAAAAGTTAATAAACGTGAGATTGTTTTTGCTTTCTAAACTAAAGCGGAATTGGCGAAATGTATAACCAATCTTGCAAGTTAAATGATGTAAATTATAAAAAATTAGTAGAAGTGAGACTTATATAAATATTATTAGTATAAGTAACTAAGTGTTGAACTATATAAATTATTGAAGCGGAAACTATAATATGTATTTTTTGTTCTCTATATATTGTATATAACAGCTCATTTGGTTGCAGTATTGAACCACAGTTCTGGTTATTGTTTCACTTACTCTGTTGGCTGGTGTAATTGAAATGCTCGACTATAGCAATTGGAAAGGTAAACAAATTAGACCGCAAGCGAAAAACATGACATTAACAAAGTGCCCAAAAATTGTGCCAATGGAATAGCGCAGCAATTAGATACGATGCATAGTTAAAACCCGAAACTGGATAGCCTCAAAAATGCTAAAGAATTTCCCGCTTGTATGTTCCCTTCCACTAATGATTCTGATTCTGATGTATGTATGGCAATAGACAGTCGTGAGTGACAGCTGAAGCGCCTAAAATGGAACAACAAGCTGCGGGAAATCGACAGTCGCCAGGAGGAACCGCAAATAGATTCCGAATGAGCACGCGGATGCGATAGACCCCGACAATTGCGAACTGTCCGGCAAAAACATTTTTTTTTCTTTATCCGGGTATGGAGGGGAAATCGAAAATCGTTGCTGTCGTCAGTCTTGACATTTCGGTTTGTTATGGCAGTGCGTGTCTGTATTTGTGTCTCTGTGTTTGTGTCTGAGTATCTGTTGTCTGTGTATTGGCTAGCAACTGTGGATTTGTCAGCAGCAATTACCGTTGATCTCGAGTGTTTTTTAGAGCCATCTTTTGGTTTTGTTATTGCTGTTATCGTTATTATTGTTGCTATTATGGCTGTTGGCACGTATTCCCATGTTCAACTCATCGCATTCAATTTGCTTGATTTTATTTCCGTATTTTTCGTCGTTCGCCGTATTTTACTATTGTTGTTGTTTTTGCCTGGCGGCACCTGCATCTACCCGTATATTTCTGCTTATTTTCTTTCCTTCGTTTTTTTTTTTTTTTTTTTTTTGTGTTGGTACACGATTTTGATTTCTCGCGATGGTGAATCGTTTGCAACTGCAACTTGAGTGTGCAATTTGATTTGATTTTGGTAGTCACAAGGCAGTGCTTTGGCAAGTCCTTGCGGCATGTCCTCTTGATGGGCAGTTGTGGTCTCGTTTGCCATTAAAATCGTCTCTGCCAAAATTTATCCTCAGCCAAACAGTTACAGTAACATGAAATTGCCATTTTGTTTAATATTCGCCAGCGTATTTTGAGTATTGCTTTTTCTTTACCATTTCTTTTTTTTTCGCATGAGAGAGGAAAACAGCAACTATCTGTGTCAGGATACGTCGCATTGTGTTTGTGTAGCGACAGGATATGAAGTGCTGGTCGATTGCCACTGGGTTACACATAAGCGCCACCCGTAAGTGTGCACGTGTCTAATAATGAATCTCTTGCTCTACGGTTACGGCCTCTGTTCTACTGCCCCA
Organism: Drosophila basisetae; assembly: GCA_035041595.1. Taxonomy (NCBI): domain Eukaryota; kingdom Metazoa; phylum Arthropoda; class Insecta; order Diptera; family Drosophilidae; genus Drosophila; species Drosophila basisetae. Next base: position 1,678,192 of record JAWNLB010000090.1, read on the forward strand.
GTTAATATTTATGCCAATCCCTGATATTATTTATTTCAATTGTCTCTCCAAAGTGTGAAATGCACATGAACATAATAAATATAAATATTTATGTATCCCTAATTAAATTCAAAGATAACATAAATAACAAATACCTTTTGCATTTGGTGCGGTACATAAAAAAAAGTAATTCCAGTTGATTAACCTTGGACAAAATTAATCTCGCTAAAAAGAAAAAAGATGTATCTTCTATTCTTCTAATATATTAAAGTTAGAAATCCAGGCAAGGCTTAAATTAAATATACTAAATATGATATGTTAACTTAAAAGGAATTCTGTTTCAATTTTTGCCGTGAAAAAAGCTTTAATTATAATTGTTACTTGAAATATTTCTGGGAACCCTTCGGCGCTTCGGGCATGTAAACAGGAATATTAACAAGTAATAACTGTGCTGATGGCCTTGCAAAGGTTTTCACATGTCTGGGGACATCCTTTTAATAGTTATTCAGATGTGTTTAATACACTCAGCTGGTGCCGCATGAATTGACCCCATTGGAGCAGCGGTAAATTGTGGCGTAGTGTGCTCAAATTGCTGAGGAAGCAGTCACTGTTATCCTTTTACCCAGTTGGCATGCGTATGGCAGCCAAGGACATTGATTCTCGGCCGCTTTACGCCTGATTTGGCAGGCACATACTGCATGACCTGCGTGGAGATGCGTGCGTTTGGGTCGGCAGGAATAAATAGACAAGATGACAACAATGTCTGGGGACGGCTTTTGGGATGTTTGTTGCTATATTTGTTGTTGCTGATGTTGCTTTCATTTTCAGCTGTCGTCGTGGCAGGACTTGTGCTCAGACTGCGGGCCAACTGTTTTATTTGTTATTCATTGTGAAGGCTTGGACTTGGACTTGGACTTGGACTTGGCCATTTGGACTGGCGGCCCAAATATGGCAGTGGGATTCCATTGTCAGCAGTCGAAATCCTCAACTATTTCATTACATTTAATTTGATTTATCTGCTGGTAGCTCACTTGACTTTTGTATTTTTTACGCAATATTTATTTATTATTTTTTTTGACTAGTGAATTCTTTTAGACTGGGTACGCCCCTCGGTTAACGCCCCCCCATTCCGGTCGCAGGGCTCATCGCTGCTCATTTATAATGAAAACTCAAATCCAAATCCACGCAGCGTTGCAGCCAGCCGGTCATATCCTTGAAGTGTGCTAGCCCCAAGTCCTTGAGCCATAAAATCTTCACAGTTTGCGCCTGGCTCATGTCGTAGGCCGGGTTCCTCTCGTATTTGGCATTGGCTCAGATAGAGAGAGCTCTGTTGCAGGCATTTCTCTCTGGTTGGCAGGCAAAAAATGTGAAGCCAAAAGATTAAAGCCATAAATTCAGTTGCGCTTAGCAGCAGGGGTCGGTCCAGGGGGAGGGCGCGTCCTTCTTCTACTAAAGTCAAATAGGAAATATAGAAAACTTGAAATTGGGTGCCAAAATTAAATTATGATATAATGCTATACTTAAGGGCACACAGTTTTTACCAGCTCAGTCCTTTGGTGATAGCTTAAATTTCCTACTAACTAATGCTAGAAATTATATATACATAAATAATATTAATTGGATAAATAGTTAGTAATTTCTACCTTTATTTAAATATTTAAGTGGTCCCTTCAAAGTGCTATTTTACACAACAGCGGATAAACGATTTTGTTAGATCTCCAATTTAATTAATACATTTTCAATGGTTTCTAAACGATTATTCATTAGCTGACACTTGTTTTTGAGGCCAAGTCACGACCATTGGGCGTAAGGACACATACACACGAGCGGCAAATTTTTGGGTGCTTAATAAAATTACACACACGCCATGTATGCATACACAGACACACACAAACACACACACACACACACTTACAAACAAACCAAATTCACTCACATATATTAAGACCATTTTCTTCAGCAATCTTTTAAAAGGTTTTTGGGTAAAAATATTTTGCATATTTTTACGTAGAATGTCGAGCCTGTAAACTGCGTAATGGGAAACGGAGTTCGCGGCCGTGAGCATTAACCCGCGAGTTCATGTGGAAGTATGTGTGTCTGTGTGAATGCCTCTGTATGATACATAGTTGATAATTTCATTATGGGCGACTGTAGTTTATTGATTTTACCATCAGATGGAAGAATGATTCGCATATATTAATGCGAACCGTTACTCGGCTACTTAAGATTCATGAAATATTTAGAGTAACCGAAGGCAAACGACTCCCGACGGTATTTATAACTGAACTGTACCTAAACGTTCGAAAGTTTTTAAGTCTACTCAAATGGATATAATACAAGTATAAAAAAAAACTTAGTAAGCTTATTAGATAGCCTCACTTATATTAGTTCTATGGTGATTTTGTTGTGCTAACAACCTGTTATTACACTTTCATTGTTGTTTTAGTTGCTACAATAAAATATTTAATATTCTCTCCTTGACCATGCGGGAAACTATTCGGCAATCTCGATTTCGAAAGTTATCTGTTCGAAAGGTATCTGAAGTACAGCGGCACACGGAATATTCAAAATTAGAAATCCAACCAACTGATAGCCGGCCCCGGTATACCAGTTTTAGTAAGCGTCATTTTTTAGATGCGGACTATGTAGGGATGTTCGATGATTTCGAACTAATTCCGAAAAAATATGAACCTGAAACTTCACCAATTTTGAGCCAATATCCGAGTTATGCCAATTTCAAAGTACCATTGTGAGTAGTGCAGCTATGAACTTGACTTTACTTTATGCTATAAATTAATAATTTTACAGCCAGATGGTCTGCAAAGAACGTTATTTCCACTCAAGCAAGAATTACGACCAACAGTTTGTCCGTGAAATTCAAAAAATAATCGATAATCAAGCTACGGCACGGGAGGCTACCTATTTTGTGCGGTAAGTCAAATAAAGCCATTTGGAATTTTATTCGTGTATTCAATGTCTTTCAGCATTGTAAGTTTTACGACATTATGGCCACCCTATCACAACGAAAAGGAATTGGTCGATACTAGCCGTAATTTCTATAGGCTGACACCTAAGGAACAGACACGCTTTCAATACATCATGTCGAACAATTTCTCATAAGCATAAATTAAAATTATCAACTACATTGTATAAATTTAAATATGAGTATAGATAAATTGTAACAAATAATTCCATTACTTTTCAATGTACAGAATTAACTATTGAAATACATACCACAATTATGATATTTTTCAAATACTGTGACTTGACAATTATTTTTACAGTATTACTAATTGTTAGCATGTGCCGATTTTATATTTGCAAGCATTTTTTTAAACTTTTATTTATATCTTAATCCCTTGCTCAAGGGTCAAGCGAATTGCATATTCAGTTTTAGTGCCATTGATATGCGACAAATGTGGCAAATGTATGCTCAGCAAAATGTTGCATATTTTTACAATTATAATTTGTATAATGTCGTCACTTTGGTTAGCTTTTCGATTGCATTTTGCAAAGTACCCAGAATGGACAAAAACAGCAGCATAAATTGTTTAAGGCAAGTACAAGTGTTCACTGCATATTCGATCTGCATAAATAGTTTCCGTTTCCGGGCAAACACATTTACATAGCAAGCCACTCTGTCTCGGTGTCCGGTGGTGGGAGGTGTTGAGGAATTGTGGCTGGTTTTTCTGGGCATCATCAAGGCAACCGCAACGTTGGCCGACGCGCCTGTCATTTACATTAAATATTAACCCAAATGCTGATAACCGCCACACATTACAAAACAAGTTGGGCAGCCACCCGCAACGGAAGTTGCTACATATAAAAGTAAAAATAATTTCCATCTTGTAGTTTTTGTAAGTTTTATTTTCTTAAAAAAATACTACTCAAAATAAAATAAAAAGTAAAAAATAAAATATGGCAGAGGGGAACGAGAATTTTTCACTTCACTGAATTATTCATAAATGCAATTTTGCCAAAAAATAAAATATAAGCAGCCTGAAGTCCCTCTGTTCCACGGGTAGGGTAATGGGCGCGTGGGCGTGGCTTCAATAACTGCAGCTGTGCGCGATTGTTGTGTCGCCTCAAATGTCGTTGCAAAATGTAGCGTAAATTAAAAAAGAAAATATGAATGAAATGCCAAGAAAAGGGAAATATTCAGGAAAATTGCTTGTGAACTTTGTGTGAGTTATGAAGTTGGATGTCACATTTGCGGTCTGCGGGGTGTGTACTAATATTTAGCATTCTGAATAAACGCCAAAAGTACGAAATACGCGCGCTGCTTAATTTTGTGGAAATAATTTTTGGTTTGTGACAGTGGAGTAAATTATTTATTTATTTGTTGCAAATACGCTTTCACTCGAATAATTGCGTAGAGGTTGACATAAATAATTGATAACAATTGATTTTCCCCGTGGCCTTATTAGGCTTGTGTTCACTCAGTTATGCATATTTTTTTCATACATTGTTGTTTATATTAAATATAATGTAATTTAAAAATTTAGAATTCAATTGTCCATTACAGTTAGTTGAATAATTATTTTTTATATGATAGTTAAGATTGAAATATCGCTGATGTGATGATTACTCCAGTCAACAATATTGTAGCTTAAGTGCCAAGGATATTGAAACATAACATTTATAACTTTAGGACGACATTATGCAAGTTATCTAAATATTTTCTATAAGAGTTTCGAAAGTAAAAGAAGACTTTTTAGTCAACTTGCTTGGTGTTAACTAGTTCGGCAATGCAAAATGAAAAGGATGCTATTCATAAGTACATAAAGTCTCAACTATGTCTGTAACTGAGAAGAGCCATTAAAATAATCGCTGCAATAACCGCATTTTGCACAAATTTCAACTGCACTTCTCCTTCTTGATTTTCTATTTTTTTGTTTTCTCTATTTTTTTGACGCTTTTGTCTTTTACCTTTTCGAAGTCAACAACGAGAAAATAGAAAATTTGCATGCATAAGTTATGGATGCGGCAGGTTGTGGATTGGGGATTTCAGTCGGGAGAAACTGACACAATTCGCGCTGCTGCTGTTGGTTTGAGTTTGAAGAGCTGCGCAACATATTGACATAGTAAACTGCTTAGATTGTCAGAGTTCGAGCAGTGGCAGTTGAAGTAGGTGCATTGAAGTTTCAGAAGGTACGCGACTCCAACATAAAGCCTCAATATGCCACGAATACTAAACGTTGCATACTTTTGGCGTTGCACATCTGCTCGTGCCTTACTGGCAACCTCTACGGCAGGTATTTAGCTTAGCATATGTGTGTGTGTATGTGTGTATCTACACTCAAGGAATGTGGGCATATGGCCAAGTTAGCAGGCGCTGTTGCTGCTAATGCTGCTGCTGCTGTTTCCCGGTTTGTGTTATACCTACCAACTTTAATTTCCACACACTCGCAAGAATATCATGTGTATCATCGCTGAGGATGCTATGCCCCTTGGCTGACTTTTTGGGCTTTTCTTCTCAGCAGCCAGCAGCCAGCAGTCATGAGCTACATTTGTTTAAGGTTTCGTTAAATGGCAAAACGCGGACTTTACGAGAGAACCAATGATGTTCTCTGCTCCTTTCTCTCTCACACATTCTCTACAGCCGAATTAACGAATTGATAAAGCGCCATTTGGCCGGTGTTTTCGAAATGGTTCGTTTTTATTTTGTTTCCTCTCAGATTCGAACTAAATGTCGCACGTGCGCAGTACGAATTGAAAATGAGCAACGTGAAAAAGAGTGTTTTATTTTGTTAAATTGAGGAAAATGCACACAGCTTTTGGACAATAACAAAAAAGCAAAATAAAGGGAACTTGATTTTGGATATTGTAAAGTTGAAGGCTGAACAAATTAACTTTTTCTAATATATACATATGTATATTCAAGAGAAGCATGTATAAATTGTAAATGGATGCATATACATTTACATTCCAAGTAGGAATAATTATTATTTTATTGGTGTTCTGGAGCCCTCCTTAATTTTCTTCAATAATTCAATAAACTGTCCGGCTTCTATACTTAGAATACTAAATCGAAAGTTTTAACTCTGCAACAGGAATATTTAAATGTATTAAAATTATTTCTATTCGCATACACGAATCGAATATGGTCAATTATTAAATATATATATTGAGTGTAAGCTATTTATAATCGTTTTTTATTCAATTTATCCGAATTCGGAGAGCTTGACTATAATATTTTTAAAACCAAAATATATATTCTTAGCTCAATTTTCGTACCGTAACATGATCGAATTTTTAATTTTTCTGTTTTAGATTAAGTTATGAGATTGAAAAGCATTTTTTACATGAAAAGCTTGAGTAAACATATAATATTATTATTATAAGTAATTTAAATTGTTATTTTTATTAGACTGATTTATACACTATTTATAAGCACATACCACAAAATCGAAATTTGACAATATTTCTATACCTACCCCAACTCACGACAATATCCCAATATTTCGCATTGTTTCATAAAATACAGGGAATACAATTTCTCTCAACTTCCCCGCTCATGCGAGAGTCTCGAAAGTACCCGTGCCTCAATATATGGGACTCGAGCTGCGACATCTGCTCCAGCAGCCACAAACAACAGAGCACACACACTCAGTATACGTCGAGTTGAACTCTCTTGGTGTAGGTCATAAACTGATGCAGGTGAGCAGCAACAACTGGCCATTGGCTGGAGTAATGGAGGTGGGAGAGTGGTGGGTGGGATTGTACTATAAGGGGCTGTCAATTTTAACGACGGAACTTGCAGCTGCAACTGCAGCTGATGTGTTCATCTTACTTTATTGGACTTGTTTGGTACATAGACATGCATTTATATGTATACACATGGAGAGAGGCATTATTATATACGAGTATATATTTTTGTTTTACATATTTTTGGCTGCTACTTTGGCTACTGACTCTTTGCAAACACATCCCGAGCGGATCGTCTTGGGGCTGCAGTCAACAGCATTTACTTGCGGGCATTCATTTTGAGGCTGCAGACTTCACGAATCGGTCAGGAGTTTTTATTTATCTACAAAAAGCTCATGAACTTCGGTTGTGTATCTAGAGTTAACGCCGCTGTTAACAACTGGCATCTGCTATTTTCACATAAAATGTGTCGCACATAGAAGAGAGATCTGCGACTCCTAAAGGTATACTTCAATATCATTTACAATCGAGGCAATATAGTCAATGCCAGCTGTCCATAAAAAAAAAAACAATGAAAGAGTCATTTAGTTTAAAGACATCTTTGACCAGTATACCAAGGTATGAAATTCTCGGCATACCAAAATAAAATGCTTTTATTCTGTTGGATATATTTGTAACGTATTTGCAACCACCAAATGGAAAATTGCAACTGCTGTGTGACTTTAAGCTGCTACTGTATTGACTTTTGGCGTGTGGGTAATGTGACAGTTGACGTAGCATCGATTCTGGACTTATTTTCCCTGTCTCCGTGAACTTAAAATTAAATTTTTTTTATTCCGATTTTTTTTTCATATTGCAATTATGTTGAATTGACATTTGGCAAAGCTTTTCGCATCAATCAGGTCAACTTTTGTACGTATACTTAATAGCTTGCACCTTAATCTTTGCGTTTCTATTTGATCTGAGTTAATAGTTTTTATATTCCATTTTGGTATATTTATGTACGAGTGTCGAATAATTCTAAAGACGGACGAGGTAAATTTAACGAGCAAAGGTATTAAATAAATTGGCTACGCTTTGTCAAAGCTTATTGATTTTGGTTAGTTTTCGTTTTGCTGATACATTTTCACTTAAAGCTATAATCAAAGTTGTAAAAGCTTATACTTTTCGAGTACATATTTATAAATTCAAACCCAGTGTGAGTTCTTATTTTGCTTTTAGCAAAATTATCAGTAATTTATAATGAGTTTTCTGCCAACTCCTCACAACCATTGCTAAAACAGAAATATACTTCATGGTCATTTTATTATCGATTGCTCCAAATGCGGACTCCGTCAACCCATTAGCCGTTATATTTTTAATAAATATTTACTTAAAAAATTCAACTCAGCAGCCCTGCCACTCCGCGGTTGGCAATCCTTTTTTTGCCTACAAGTCGAAATGTTATTTCCTAAACAAACAGTCAAAGCGAGAACAAAGGAGCAGGAGAACGAAAACGAAAACCAAATGCAATCACCTGTAACATAAAACTGAATATACAAAGAAAACAAAAGGCGCAACGTAAATTTACGGGGCCAGACTTTGATGTTGCCAATTGGCTCGGGCTGAGGCCCGCGGATGTCCTGTTATGGATTGGGCGATTGTGGTTACACTTACACAGCGAATATCTATCTGAAGTTGATACAAACGTTTATTTTAATGCCCTGATTATAGAGCGGCAAAAACAAAAATACAAACAAAAATACGGAAAAGAAAAAAATGTAAGCAGCTGAATCGGTTTCAATGTCGGGTTTCCTTTTCAGGTCTTTGCGCAACTTGGTATTATTGGCCAATTCGGTTTATTTATGCACATCGGCTGAATGCTTTGGCGTTTTTCTATTTCACTAAACTTTGCAAGAAACCAACTTTATGGTGGCTGGGAGTGAAAAAAAAGAAAGCAATGAAATCAGACGAAATGCGAATGCACAAAGGAAAGAAGTGGCCTAAAAGGCGAGTGGGAATGAGGGCATTACGAGTGTTAACTGCCTTTTCCTAAGTCATATCTTCTAAGCACACTCACACAATAAAAAGTAAATTTGCTTGTAAGCAAAGACACAATTCAGGATATTGGCATATATTCTGCTATTTGCATGCCTATCATCTTTCCATTTCCCTCATAAAAAAAAGGATGCTAGTTTTCCAAAATATTAACAAATATATAATTTTCAACACTTTATAGTCAATTGGTTTCTCATGAAGATATTGTTTTAAGACGCCTATATCTTGCTTAAAAGTACAGATCACACCATCTCAGATCAAGCATCTGCATAGGGAGTATGTGTATTCCGTGCTAGCATAGCTAGTGTATTTAAAAATCACTAAAACATATCATTTTTCTTGCTCTCTGACATTTTTTGTTAGCACTATTTTTCTGAATTTTATTCTTGCAAGAGAGCCCTAGTCTGTACTTTTGAGTTTGCATTAAAATGAAAGGAAGTAAATTCTACACAGAATATGCAAATAAGGCTGACAACAATGACTGGGTTTCGTGGTCTTCTGTGGGCGTGACTGGTGTGCAGTATGCCTTGCCATTAGCATGGATTGCACTGATACAAAAAAAAAAACCATAAAAGGTTGTCCATTGTATGGCTTCACAGCGAGAACACTTCTTTTGCTGCCGTAGCCTGCGCCGCCTAACGAAATCAGATATGTGTCTAGAATGTAATGCGAGTAAATAATGCAGCCAGCATAAATGGCAACAATTATGTTATTGAATTTGAAGAAATGAATGGAATGAAATACAGCTCTGTGTTCTCTATTTTCTCTCTCTTTTGTGCACTTGGCCGACTGCGATTTGACAACGTTTCTTTTGTTTGGCTTCGTGTAGTGGCAACCATTAAATGCATTGAGAACTAACTCAAACGTCCATTCAGAAAGCTGACTTTAATAATAGAAAATGTGTCATTTGGTTACCTAAACTCATCTGGTATATGGCTTGTGAAATTAGAGATTGGTATAACATATATTATTGAACTCATTTGGCTCTTGTTCTTAATAATGCAAATGCATAGCATATAATATAATAAATTTTCTTCAGAAATGGAAACTAAGGAATGTAAATTAAATCGTTCAGTACTGCATTTAGACAGAAATGATTTATTGATTGGACCCTTTTGCTCATTCTTAGAATGTATCGTTCAAAAAGTTAATTTTTTAATGATGTACTCACAATCAAACTTAAATCGCTCATTGGGTATGCAAATACCTAATTTTAAATGCTCCTATTCCTTAAAAAAACACATGTAAATTCAAATTAATTGATTGTCCCATAAGACTCGGAAAAATATGTAAGTACCTATGGCAATATATGTGCACTTAATCGCATTTCAATTACTTAACCACTTAATTTATTCATTGTATTACAAGTGTCCAAACTGGCAGCTCAACCAAAGCGTGTTTCCCAAATCCCAACCAGACACTACTGCCATAAAAAAGGCACTTGCCAGAACCACCCGCTGTCAGATGTTCGCATCCCCGTCCCTGAAGTTCGCCCGGTGTTTTTATTGTGCGCTGCTCGCTTCGACACCATTAATCCGCCTGAAATGAAAGGTGAGCGATTTTTTTGGAAATCCAATTTGTTGTAATAAAAAAAATGGAAAAGTAAAAGAGAAAGAGAAAGAGAAAGAGAAAAGAGCACGAACCGGAGACGTAGTTGGCCGAGGAGCTGGAGCCGCTGTGGAATAAAAATTTGCTCCCGAAAATAAAAGACATTTTAAATTGCAGCGCATGCGGGGTTGGCGGGTAAGCGTGTGACGTGGCCTTAATGCTCGTACATTTAAGCAGCTTTCAACTATGTGCCACCTAGCCACCCAACTACCTGCCACTTGTCAAAAGTGTCTGCGATAAGTGCAGCTTCATTTCTTCGATTCGACTAGTAACGTAGACCATTATCGAGTCACATCCCCGTCTGCTCGCTTATCGCCAGTTAGCGTCAAAAGATAATGTCTGAAAATATCTTCGTTTTTTTTCAGGTGTAGTTTAATGCGCTCCATTGATTTTGAACAACGCGCGCTGCCAATTATGCAGCTGCCATATTGGAAAATCAATAAGCGGCAACTCGTCAGGCGAGGTCGTTAGTACGACAAACCTATACTCAACCTCCTCCTGTGATTGGACACTTGTCGACTTCCAGAAGAAAGTTGCAAAATTGTGTCGAGTGCTTAGAAAACTTTACTCTTCGCAACTTGCTGAATTTCCAGCATTGGCTTTTGCAAAAGGGCGCGGAGCGTGGGGCGCGGCACAGTTCGTCGTTTCCTAAATTCTTGGTCGGCTGCATCTTAAGGGGCAGTGACGACGACCACTAGCCACCACTCACCACCCACCAGCCAACAGGCAACAGCCAGCTCCCATTTGAACCAGGTGGCAGTAGTCACCTTGTTGAGAAAAGTGTGCGGTTTTCTCTGGGCACATTGCCCCTCTGGTCAAATGGGCAAATTTCTTGCTAGCCTTGAGCATCGAGGCCGTCACATTTCGAGTGCTATGCCGCTTCGAACATTCTTCGATGAACTTAATGGCCATTGAGTGGTCGAGTGCTCGAACCGACCACACCTGCTCCTCTCCTCCACAAAAATAAAAAAACTATTAAATGATTATGAAAGTAGTTGGCAGTGAGGTGAGGTGAAGCACTGCCACAGTTCACGCCCAAATAGTTTTCAAGTACTTCTTTTAACTCTGCACTCAAAAACCACACGCAAGGGAATTTAAAATTTATACATGTGTGTACATTGAAAAATAATTTGATAATCAGCTGCATATAAACCGAGAAAATGGTGGGAGAGCTGCAGTGGCAAACAATTTATCATAAGAAATTGATCACAGTTTCACATCTTCAACATTCCATTAGCAGTATTTCTATCTCTAATTTTTATTTATTTTATACTATTTTCTGTAAATAGTAAGGAGTTTCAAATTAAACTTGTTTGTTTAGCTTCAACTCATTACATTTTAAATCGCACACCCACCGCTCATCACAAATCCCTTCTATGTCAACTCCAATCAATTGAAAATTTTACAATGTCCGTCGTATTGAATGATATGCAGTAAATATGCAAAACAAAATTGGCATACAACACACACACACACACACACACACAAAAGGGAGAGAACATCATTTAAAATTCGACAGTGTTTGCTGCCTATTTCTTTTGTTGTTGTTGTTGTTATTGTGGTTGTGGCTGTTGTCAACAGTCATCAATTATGAGCACACACAGATACACACACACACACACACTTATACATATATGTAAATGTGCATGTGTATAAGTATATCTAAGTGTCGCTGTTGCCGGATGCGTCCAACTAACTAAACTATGCAAATTGCTTATTTTATGGCCGCGGGGTGCTGCAGACCAGAGGGTGGAAATCCTTTTGTTGCTGGCCAGGATAATGTTAGGGCGTTACAAAATGGGTAAGAAGGACAACGGCGCCTAATGGCACAATTTGAGCAACTAGCTGACTAGCTACATGGGTGGATGGCTGAATTGAGGATGCGGATATGTGAGAATTCAATGAAATGGAAACTAACAAAATCAAATTGATGAAAAAAGATAGAAAAAAAAAAACAACAACAGAAACCTTTAAAGGACACTTACACCGAGAGCGAAAAAAAAATCAGCGCAAATCAAACGGCACAGCACAGGAAAAATTGGGCACAACTATGAGGTCCGGCCCCGGGACCGGTGAAAGAAGAAAAAAAAAGGAAGAAAGAAAGAGCAAAAAAGTAAAGCGTAAAACGGAAGCGCAGCGACAAAAGGGCGGCTGCCCCCGAACAACAAAAGATGCTGAAACGGGCCTGAGCCATGGACATGGAACAATGCCTCCGACGAGGCCGGAGATTGCAAGTGGGCAGGGCCCTGTAAGGGGCTAGTTGGTTGGGCATGGCTGGAGCATAACTCGTGCCAGGCTTCCGTTCAATTTGAAGCCTGTTTGTTGGCCAAGTAGAAGAAAAGCTGACTGCAAAAACAAAAGCGGAAGCGAACAGTTGGCGGCCGATTGAAACAATTGCAGCGCCAGTTGAGCAGCAACAAAAACAACAAAAGCAAATGAAGGCGCAGCGGTAGCAAAAAATTAAACAAACATGCCCGACATGCCCAGTACTGCTAGCTGCTAGCTGCTAGCTGCTATGACCGCCATTGTTTGAACTTATTATTGGTACTGTTCGTGCAACAACAAGCACACCGTCATCGTATATCCTCTGACCAACCAACTCAAACAGGCCACCTTCTTAACGGGCTGAGTTGTTATTGGTTTTCCTCATTGAATCTAGCTTGATTCTCTATAGTCACTTTCTTGATTTTCCACAAGTTTACTTCGATTTTCTCTGCGTTTCAATATACTCTTGCGTTTCTATACCACGTTAATACGCTACAATTCTTAAAGGTGGCATACTGTGGACTTTGTGTACTTTTCTTGGAAGTGATGACATTTTCTGATAATATTGTAATGAAGCTAAAATCAATGAAAAGTAAAATTATTTTGTATATATATGTCAAATTTAAGAAAAATATATCTTTCGATTATTCCTATCATAAACATGAATTTATTTTTATCAATTAGTTGAAGAATAGCAGGGCGAAAATTGCATAGAATACTTTATATATGTAAACGGGGTATCTGCAAGTCATCCACTCTTCGCAGATTTCTATTATTTGTGTTGCCTGCGCAGTTGGCATGTGAGCGTATAATTTGTAAAAATTATTTGCCTTGCTGTCGTCAGCATCGTTGTCGACGCCGGAAAGAAAATATTTTTTCATCAATGCATAGCTGAGCCAGGGAGAGGTCCGGGCAAGAGAAAGCGTTGCGGTCACCGCCTCCAGCAAAAAGGGCTACATTTTAAATTAAGCTGCCTTATTATTGGTTGTGGCGAGATATAGAGGCGCTACGGCATGCCAGCACGACAATTGTCCTGTCCTTTAATTGCCTCAAGTGCTGTAGCGCAGGAACTTTAATTGGACAAAGATGATTGTCGGATCAATGATTCAAGTTCCCAAGTGAGCAAGTGGCAATTTAAGTGTGGCAAGTCGCAGCAAAAGGACATTCAGCGCTGCCATTTTGTTTGCCAAGCACTGAAATATCTAGCAAATTAAATAAGTAGTGAGAAAATTATATCTATTAAAAATATTTGCTGTACCCTCCAATTAAAGTTCGCAGTCTGCAACTGAAGGCAATCCTAGAAACTTCAGACAATTTCACGCTTCGACACCGAGTAAACTTCAACTTTGGACATCTGAAACTCAGTCATCCACAAAACAACCTTTGATATAAAGGACATTTAGTCTCACCAGATAGAATTGCAGTGAGCAGCAACAGGAGATTTCCTGATGTCATTTGCTCAAAAAACCTTTTAAAACGAAAAGTGTTAAGGACTAAGTACTCTATCAGTGAAGTTTTTATGAACTACATTTATTTATTGAGAAAGTTATTAAAGCTTAGATCCAAATTAAGTCAGATAAGTTTGATTACTATGATGAAAAAAAAAATATAAAATCGTCAAAAATGCGTCAACGAAAAATGTTTTAATGCGTCGAACAAAATTAAAATACCCTTTTCAAATGGCATACTCAAAAACAAGTAAAAGAGGCAGAAAAAAATTATAGCGCAACTGGCGCATAATTTGTAATGGGCTGAGAAGAGCTGCCAGATTTTAATACCGCTTGGAAGGACAGAAAACGAAATGGCAATTGGCGGCCAGCAAGAACGTCCAACACTGTTCATAATGAGAGCAACATCAATGACCATGACTACCAGCAAAATGTTGGAGGCAGCGCCCGTAATTGGAAACGATGCTTCAGGTCTCAAGTTGCGTGAAGCATAATGATACCACCCTAAAAACGAGAGATCTGTTTGCTGTTGTTGCTTTTGCCACTTGCAAGCGGGGATGGCAAACGAAGTTGACTCTGATGATGGTTGACGGCTGCGATAACGTGTTGCCGCTAAATGAATTGAATGCGATGCCTTTTAGCTGAGCTTAAACGGCGGCACCACAACACCAACAACGTCAGCATCAGCATCAACATTGGCGTGCTTGCAAACTCTATCAATATTAGGCGAATTCCTTTACATTGCACTGTGCTACAAAGAAGACCATCCAACATTACCAAAAACATTAGTAATTGCAAGTTAAAGATTAGCCAATATACGATATAGGACAACATTGTTTTTTGTTTTTAATTAGGATTAGGATGCTTCGTAGATATGTGTCAAATGTACAAATCAATTATTTTAATTTTCTACTTTCTAAATATTTGTTCCAAGTATAAAATCATAATCAAAAAAATAATTTCTATTAGAAAATAAAATAAACAAATGTGTGTTTTTAAAACAGTGTCATTCAGCCTGGGAGGACAGTGTTGACTAGGATGAAAGCACGATATCATAAATGCATTCGTCAGTCATTTGTGGGTGTTACAGCGGCAAAGATCTGGTGCTGCGTATTGAGCCTGGAAATGCCATTTCATCTTTTTAATTGAATTTTAATTTGTTTAGAATGCGCTTAGAGCTTCACGCCAAATTGCCATTGATGGTGTTGCTTGCCCTTGTTGGTTGTTGGTATGTCTGGACCTCATCGTAAGCACTTCAATTAATTTACTATGCGACTTGGCCAAGTTCTAGTTTTTCCGTTGTTTTTCTTGTTGCCAGCCGTCTGTGCTGGCTGGCAGCTTTTCACAAATCGATTAAATTTAATTTGTTTTCTTTGCCGTCTTGTCGTGCTGCCCGTCATCAACATCCCGATTTTTCTACTTATTTTTCTGGTGCTTCTCCCGTCGCCTTTTCCCTTTTCCAGCAGTAATTTCATAATGAGTTGACTTAATGCAGCCCAACTTTCGGGGGAATTTGTTTTCGCTGCTGTAGAGTGGCAAAATAGGTTCACGCGAATATTAAATAATAATGAAAATGCAGAACTAACACATTGTAAAACGTGATTACGATGAACATTTGCCTAAAATCTCGACTGTGAAAATTCAAATTAAATTTCTTTGGGCCCTTTCTTTTGTTATTTTCTTTTTCTTGAAGTTTAGTTTTGCACCTAGCAACATTTGTTGATTTTCATATTTCCATGTTTAATTGAAGCAATTTCAGTTTTTCCCGGAATAATTCTCAGTGGCGAAAAGGAAAGCTCTAGTCTGCGGGCGCTTTAAATCATTTTGTTTTAGGTTCATAGCTGCAAGGGATTTGCCTTTCCTTTCCTTTCCTTTCCTTTTAATTGTTGTTTTCGTTTTTCTTTTCGCACGCTCACATACAATTAAAATCCTAGCACTCGAAATGCCCAAATAATTGTGAGGAGAAATAATATGAAAAATAAGCATATTATTATAATGATGTCCGTTATTGTGAAATTAATTAAAATTTATTTTTCAACATTAAAATGTTGTTATTATGAATGGGTCTTCAACATTTTCCATTACTATAAAAATGCTTTTTGAGCTGCCTTGGGTAAATTTGAATTTTCGGGAAAACATTGTTGAGAATTTATGCATGGCAATTGTTGAGCTTTATTTTAATTGTAATTTTGGAATGCTCTGAAAAAGTTAGGCGAAATGTTGGATTTTTTAAAATGTATAAATGCTTCAATATGAAATGATACGTGGACATTAAATAAAATCAATTAAAATGAATAGCAATACCAATTTGGAATTTTGTGTAATTGCGTTGAGCCTTGTCGGAACACGGATAATACTCAGATGACTCGTGCATGATCACACAAAGCCGCAAGCAAGAATAATTTCGTTGCTTGCCGGCTAGGAATTAACATTTATAAACAGTCAGAGAGCTCACTGCTTACCAAGTCAGTTGCCAAATCAGTCAACAAAATGTGCGCGTGCCAGGCCAAACAGCGGAAACACAATTGCGCCGCCGGCAAAGGTAGCGACAAGGGAGGGTCGGTGAAATGTACTGCATGACATCGTATATTTATCATATGAAAAATTAAATGAAAACAGTTTTCAGCCCACTTTCCAATTTTTTGTTTTGTTTTGCCGAATTGGTTCACGTTGCCTCTGACATATGTGACAAAATGTCAAAAGAAAAAATACATTGAGATAAATATAGAAAGACAAGAAAAAAAAAGCTGGTATAAGCGCAATTCAAACAAAATTTAAACTGAAATATTTAAACGTCGCTTTTGCTTTTTTCGCTTGTCTTTTTGTCAATTTATCCCTTTTTCGCTATGCGTGTGTGTGTGTGCTTGTAAGTGTGCGTGTGTGTGCTCGCTTTCATAGCAAAAATGCGTGTTTTCCTTGCAATGACTCCGAAAGCAGCGAGCATATTTCATGCAAAAATCAGCGATAAAATGTTGAAGCTTTCTGCGCAAGGACTACTTCTTGCTCTGCGTTTCCATTGCGGACTTGCAGCAAATGTTTCCGTCATTACTGGCTAAAACAACTACACAGCCTCGCCCCAAACAACAGCCAGCAGAAAAAGGAGCAAAGACGATTTCACCAAAACGTCAGCAAATTAAATGCAATTTCTTTTTTTGCATCTTTGTGGGCTGCCTATCGCCCTCCCTCTAACTCTGTGCGGCACGTGGCAAGCTGTCGTGAAACAAATTGCCCGAATGAAGTTGCTACATGCAACGCGGCAGCCGCATGCTATGAAATTAAGTTGCAAGCTCTAGGATTTGCTTTCAACTTTCACCAAATTTGCCCTGCTATATTTTGTGTCTTGCCATAAACACACACACACACACACACACACGTATATAAACACTAACACACTAACACACTTGCTTGTTCTGGTTGGGACTTTCAGTAAGTCAGGAAGGTTCTTCGTTTCTTTCCATGTTAACACGCGTTTTTGTCGTTGCTTCTCCTGGCTTCTTGGCTGCAGTTGGATATTGTCACGCTAATGCCGGTAGATTTGTCCTGTTTAATGCTTCGTGTGTAGTTGCTAGGTCCTTAAGACTGAAATATAAATTTAAAATCTTAAAGTGTGCATTTTTTGTGTAGATATTTTTCGATTTTAATAGCTATAAAATATGGAAACTCTTAGAAACGGTTATAAATATTCCTAATATTTCATATTCACTCGTGGTTACATCACATAACACATGCTATACACCGATCTTATAAGCGTACATCCATATCTTTCACTCATATAATTAGAGTTAATATAACAAGGTGAATAATGTAATATCCACTTCAAGTATTTTCAATATACAGCATGTACTTAATGGCTCAAACATATATTTGCGGTTCTTATTCATATGCTTAAGAAATTATCCTGTCGCTGAGCATTTGCAGTTAACGCACAATTTTCGTGTCAGTTGCGCAAATTGCTGCGTGACACACGATATAATGGCACTGCACTAACCGGACAGAAAACGCATAAATTATAAATCATTATTATACATACGCGAGCATTTATTGCATGACTCGAGTGCCTTATAAAAGGAGACAGGAGCCACACCAGCTGGACAAACAATCTCAGAGCTGGCCAAGTTGAAAGTGCGCCATATAAAATGATAAAGCTGCAAGTGAAAATAATGCTATGGATTTTTATAATTTCGACAAGAATTATATGCGGCGCGCAAATTGAAAACATAAATTCCAATGAGCTGCTCGCCTTCGAGGACTTTCTACGCGCTCAACACTTGAAGCATGCACTTCTCCTGCTGCCTGGACAAAACAGGACCAGGCAAATTGAAAATTATAATAGATTGTTCTCTTACTATACCTTGCAGTTTTTCACGTCACAAAAGGGTTTAAATTTTCAAAAATTATTTTACTATGAGTCACCCCGCGTTGGCGTGCTTGTCGAGGTCCTTGAGAGTGAGCACATTAAGCGTTGTGTCTACTGGGCTGCCTCCGAAGAGGGCTATTTCAACAGTACCCAAGCATGGCTCATGCTGGGTAGCAAACTGGCAAATCAGACGGATGAGCACATCATTACACAGCATTTGTCTGCTTATAACATAGACATTGATGCGGACATAACAGTGGCGATGCGATGGCCACAGTCGGACAAGTAAGTAGCACACGAGTGGTATGTTTCTGACAGTGCTCACAATATGGAATAATTAAAAAAAAAAAATTATTATATATACTCAATTGATGTAAACTAATACAAATATAAAAATTTATTAAACATGAATTAAATAGGACTGATTATGGCCTGTTTATAATGTATTTTATAATTATAAGTATATAAAGTGAATTATGAGGATAAAATGATATTGTAAGAATATAGAACATTTTTCACAATGCTTGAAATCTCAGTGATATCCATGCAACGTAATAGTAATGCCTCATTTGTATTATACTTGACAAACAGTATGAGCTGGCTGCTCTATGATGTTTACAAAATGGGTAAGCAGTCGCCATTGTGCGTGGAGCCCAAGGGCAGCTGGAGCCTATCCGGTGGGTATCAGATCTGGGCGAACTACAGTGGCAGCTGGTTGCGACGTCGCAGCAACCTGGGTAACATCACACTGATAGGTAGCACGGCGGTAAGTTGTGGCAAGTGCGTAACACATCCGGTCAACTAAAGACTTGTCTATCCACCTATAGTTGATTGAGAAGCCGACGGGCATGGATGCTATAAGCTACCTGAGCAACAACTGGGATATGCTGCAACTGGATCCTATGCAGCGCAAAACTTATCAGCTGTTTGTGCTAATGGCTCGAATGTATAACCTGAGGTAATCATAACTTGCGAGTCGCTTGAGCCTACATTCACAGTTAATTTTAGTTTGGATGTGCGCTATCAGACGACCTGGGGACAACTTCTGCCAAATGGCAGCTGGACGGGAGTTATGGGTCATATTACAAGTGGCGTTGCACACTTTACTGTTTGCCCTCTTAGATATCTGTCAGACAGGCAAAGTTACATACAGTACACACCATTGCTACACACCCAACTGTAAGTATATTTTTGTTTTCGCCCAAAAATCTTCCTCGAACGATTTCTACATTTTAACGACAAATAAAATATGAGGTTTTTGTATGTTTCCACAAGGTAAATTTTTTGCAAAATTTTTTTTTTTAGATTGTTTTAGAAATTAGGTTCCCATTTTTTAAGAAAACTACTAAAAACATTACGTAAACTTTTGTAAATCAGACATTTATCAGTTTACAACAACAGTTAAGCAAACTTTTTATCCCTGGGCTTATGGTGATTTTGTTACCAAATTTTGTCGATTCACCTCTTTTTATATTTCTTCCACTCTGCAGCATACACTTTTTGTTTCGCCATCCGCGTCGCAACAGCATACGCAACATTTTCTTTGAGCCACTTAGCCCACAAGTGTGGTGGTGCGTGATGGCTCTGGTGGTGGCTAGTGCATTTATGTTGTTGCTGAATGTACGTCTAGAGCAGCACCTGCAACGACAGCAATTGCAACCGCAACAACATCAGCAGAAGCCAGTGGAAAACGAGATTTCTTTTGTGTGGTTCACCATACTGGAAACTTTGTTCCAACAGGGACCCGCAACGGATCAATTCCGGCTTCTATCCACACGGATTCTGATTAGCGTCACTTGCATCTTTAGTTTCATGCTGATGCAGTTCTATGGTGCTTTTATTGTGGGTTCCCTGTTGTCCGATACGCCGCGGAACATTGTTAATATGCAAGCGTTATACGCGAGCAGTCTGGAGATTGGCATGGAGGACATTAGCTATAACTTTGACGTTTTTAACAAAACCACCAATCCGCTAGTGCAAGGCATCTACAGGCAGCGCATTTGTCGAGATCGACGTAACAATATTTTATCTATAGAAGAAGGCGCAAAGAGAATTAAACAAGGCGGGTTCGCATTCCACGCAGCCATCGATCGCTTGTACCGCCTGCTTCAGACGCAGCTGGACGAGAAAGGGTTTTGTGAGCTACAAGAGATTATGTTCAATCCGCCCTATTTGTCTGGCGCCGTAATGCCTAAGAGCTCGCCCTGGCGTGAACATCTCAACTATGCCATGCTCTACCTAAACGAAATGGGTCTAATGCGCTACAATGACAAGGTTTGGACAGCGCCCAAGCCGGACTGTTCGATGGTCAATGATGCCGAGGTGGAGGTGGACCTTACACACTTTGCACCCGCTCTTTTTTTTATGGTCCTAGCCATGTTGGCCAGCACGCTAGTGTTTCTGCTCGAACTGCTGCTTGGATGCCTTAAACCCAAGGCGAAAGCAACTGCTTAATGTCTTTGCATTCTTAATGATGTTGTTGTAATAAAAAATGTGTTATAATGTCAGCATGGAAACTGATGCACAAATTAAAAATTCCATTAAACTGCAAACACTCGCAGTGTGCCCAGCAGCTGGTCAACTACTAAAGTTTTCTACCGTTAAGCGCACTTTTAATTTGAACTTAATTATGAAGTGCCACCCTTCAGCGAGCAACGGAAAATATAGCTAGTTTCTATTAGCAGACAAGCTTTTAAGTTGGCAACATAATGTGGCATATTAATTATGAAAATTAGCTGCGGAGGCAACTAAACAATTCGGATTTTATTCGAAAATCTTTGGGTAGTTATTTTCTACTAAAATCAAAATCATAAAATTTTCTAATAAAATCAAATGACGAAATTAAAGCAGTGGGCTTAAGTCTTCAATATTATTCGCTATATATGATGTAACACCATTCTTAAGTTTGTAGTTAATAGAAATGTATACATAAATTTATGATAGCTATATTTGTATTTTATGTATTATAATTGGTGTATTTTAAAGATAGGGTTGAACATGGTATATGTGTATATGTAAAATGTTGAATACATACTATTGTGATATTGATTACAATATTTTCTGAAGAAAATCAAAGCTTATATTCTTGGGGGCATTCCATTAAATTTGGATGTCTTAAAGACAACTTTTGTAATAAG
This sequence comes from Drosophila basisetae, assembly GCA_035041595.1. NCBI lineage: Eukaryota > Metazoa > Arthropoda > Insecta > Diptera > Drosophilidae > Drosophila > Drosophila basisetae. The sequence continues at coordinate 1,699,671 of JAWNLB010000090.1, forward strand.
CAACCGCAATCTGATTACCTAAGGACACAATCCAAGGCTGTCTACTGCCGATGCCAGGTATAATGAGCTCAAATAACGTTAGTGCTCATTGCCAGACGAGTCATCTTTTCTTTTATAGGTACGATAGCTGCCAACTGTAATGAGACCCAATTCCAGTTAGTCGCGACTAAACGCAGCTTTCAAGTGGAGACGCAATATGGAATATGCGCTGTGCATTCCACATATTATGGCCATTTAATTAAAGGTTATGTGTGACGCAGACTGCAGCTGGTAATGCATACAATCATGGCCATATCCATTCAGTTGCATCAAGTCAAATTGCACGACAATCGTATATTGCATTGCAATATGATTTTTCTGCAATTATATGTGTGGTTATTGCAACAAATTGCAGAGTGCTTGAAAGAAGCAGAGAAGTAAGTACAGAAAATAATTGAATTGCTCACACGACTCTTTACAATGTTATAATCTTCATTTATACTAGTATCATGAATACTACTTTTTGTTTGGGAGGGGTAAGGGATGGCAAAATAAAAGAAAACTTCAGTTACTTCTGAGGCCGTGCAGACCACTCAAATTACTTTATATTTATAAATAAATCGAATACTACTTTATGAATATGAAGCACGATTTCTCTCTACAGTCTTAAGATGTTTCCAAAATAAATGTATCACATAAGTTCTGTATCTTAATTTTTGTCGGCCTTAAATAATAATTTAGTAAAATCGATTTGTGTTGTGGTGAGCAAACAAATTGATAGCCTTGCTGATTGAAATATATACAAACATGCCATATATATCAATGCTGTTATATTCTCTCCCATTATATTATATTGTATTCCAATCTATATATTTAGTTGTCTCGCTGCCTCTTTTTGGTACACACGTCAAATTATGTAAATTTACAACATGATTAAGTTCATTTCTGTGCCTCGGCCTGTGTTTGTTTTGCAATTCAAATGAATTTGATGCTTCTCTTCAATCTTCCTTTTACACCACTGCTCTGCCAATGCCATTTGGTATGAATGTGTGAGCAGGCATTTAACTATCTATTTGGCTCGCTGCTCTGTTCTATACCTATTCTATGTTCTGTTCGTAGGCCCACTCTACCGCCGGGACAATTCGTCTTGTATATATATATTCGTAGAATTTGTTCCCAATGGCCTTGCCTGTGTGCCTGGTCCTCTGGCAAAGTATCAATTGTTAAGCATTTACTTATGCCCTGTTGTTGTTATTGTTGGCTGTCTGCATTTGGCCTGTGCATATGTAGTTTATTGGTTATGCTTATAGTTTGGCCATCATTTTGCTATATGCTGAATGAATTTATATTGCTTTTGAAGTATTTAAGTGTTTGTTTCGTGTCTGCGACGGCCATCAGTGCGTATGCGTAATGACATTTCATGCACATCCAATTTGATTGCGCTGAATGCTGTTGTGCCATAATGATGCTAAAGAGAGCTTTGAGCTTGTGCAAATATCCATTCGGTTTTATGTACTAAATTAGAAAAAGGTTAAACAACTTGTAATAAATATTTAAGGTATTGAAGAAGGATAACTTTTCTAAATGCATCCCAAGTGAAACATGAAACACATTTGAAATACAATACGAGTATATATCTTATTAAATGTAATTAAGAAGGTTGCAAGAATACATTTTTGACTTACCTTGCCAACATTCTGTAATGAATTAAAGTTGTTATTGAATATGCAAGAAATGCATTTTTAAACTGAACAATTTAGCTTAAAAGAGGGGTTATATCATGACTACTGTGACTTTCTGCAGAGAATTTATTCTTGACTATTTCTTTGCATTTACTTGTGGTCTCGTCTTCATACCTAGCCATTTATTGAAAGTTAACAAACGTAACTAATAACAACCGCAGAATTTTGCGAATCAAAGTTAATTCAAAAAGTGTATTCTACGTTATAATAATAAAACGTCAGAGACAGGGAACAATACAAAAAAGGGAGAGATTGAACCTTTGACGGTAGCGAGATAAAAACAATCTGTAATATTTTCGCAATTTTTGCTGTCTCCGTTTACCTAAGTCCTATCCTGTCCTGCCCTGCTCTCGCCTCCTCTCCTTTTTCTATCCTGTCCTGTGCCGTCCGATTGCTGAGAGGAAAAACTTTAGTAACTTTTGCGCTGCATTTAAGCAGCTTCCTTTATTTTTCCTGCATCCCTCCATTTTCCTTGTCTCATTCTGTAGCCTTTGGGGCTTGTAGTTCGCTTGTGTTATGTGCTTATTATAAAATAATTAAGTCCTTTAGGAAATTATGCTTCTTGTTGCCTTTGCTGTGCACTTGCTTTTACTTTTGCCACGCGATTTCTTTTGACCGCAAAATCAGTGTGCGTGCTTTGTAGTTTTTTCTGTCGCATCTTTTCACATAAGCTTCCGTTTCTCACAGTGATTTCTGCGATTTTACTACATTTATTTGTGCAAGTAAATAAGTTAGTTAAGATACTTCATTTCTAATCTTCCTGTACCCTAATCAAAGGAGTTTTTGTAAATAAATACCTCAAGTTCATAAAACGTTGCCATTATATGCTTATTATAACATAACATATATAATTTAAGTCTTTAACAAGTGTAATCCCAAATTTCTCTATTGCTTTTTGAATATGTTAAATGGTTAAGAATATGTACAGATATTAATAATTATAATAACTATAAATAATTAATTTGAATAATTTCATACAGACTTTTTAATATAACTTTTTCCTTAATATTTTGTTTGATTAGAATGCTTAAATAAAATGAACGTCTTAAAAGTCTTTAACAGTAATTTATAAATTATTTTGCATATATTCAAACTTACTTCAGCTCTTTAATTTTATCTATATTTGTGCCTATCAGCTGTTTTTGGCATGCCAGTAATTTATTGTGTATCTAATTAATTTCTGCTGTCTGCGTAACTTTTGTTAATTCTCTCTTCTGTCTGTGAGGTTGTGTGGGCATTGACTTAATGACCTAACCGCAGTGCTAGGGTAATGTCTAGGAGGAACATGTCTCTATTACAAGTACGGTAAATCAGTTGACACACAAACTGCGGTTGTTAGCTATGTACACATAAGGTTGTATCTCAAATGCATTTGAGGAATCAGTAGACAGAGGCAGTCAGGCCAGGCCAGGCAACACATGATCTATGCGATGAGTTGCTTCTGTTAAATTTATGTATCGCCATCCGAAAAGGCACTTTAAAACTGCAGCCGTGTAGTATGTCAAGTGTCGGTCAACTATAAACAGAAGGTGCTGGCGGCATCAGCAGCGCCAGCCAACAAAGGGACACTTGATAAATGCCCCAAAGATACTCGTACACGGATACAAACAACACCAGTAACAACACTAACTACGGCGTCGGACACAATAAACGAGACGACGGGGTTGTGTGTGAGTTGCATGTTAGATTGAAGTCCTCTTCATGCGGTGGATGCTGCTACTTGAAACACATGCCCACTTGGAGTATAACAGCACCAGTTAACAATCAGTTTGTATTTCCCCTGTTGGAAACTTATAACAGAGCCAAAATTCGCTGCAGTTCACAATAGCAAAATGAGACCAATTTCAAATGGATCAAAATTGACAAAATGGCAAAGAAATATTCAAAATTACGATAATTTTTTAATATACATATTATATTTTAAAATATAAACAAAAATCCGGCTTTTAGCCAGAAGGATATGCACTCTTGTAGAAATCTAAGTTATATTGTAGACTTTAAAGACCGACCGCTTCCTCCCATAATTTATTTCACTATCGTTAATTTTTAATAATAGAAGTCGATTAATTTTTATGCATATATGCTATTTTATAATATATATTTATATAGCAACCATATGATTTTCGTCAGAATTCGATTGGAAATTCAAGAGAAATTGAGTTATTTTTCTTAAACACTAGGTTTTACATAGCAGAATTATACAATTTTTTTTTTAATTTTTTAACTTGCATATTTATACAATTTTTTAACGCATACACTGTAATGTTAAAGAATACAGAGATCATTGTGCCCTCGGGTAGCATGGCACGCAATTTGGAGCCTTGGCAAATAATCAACTGGTCAGACGATCAATTACGTGCCATCTACACCGATTGGGGCAACTATTTTGCTCTCAAACATTACTGGAGCTGAAGATACAGCCAAATGATCCAATAGCGTTAAGCAAGCGAAGTTTCAGGCGCGAGCACCTGACGCACTTACAGATTGCATTACAGCTAAAAGTTGAGAATCATATAGATATCTACATAAAATTCTATCTATACGTATAAGCCAAAACAACTGACTAGAAAATGTTTATTTCCGTTTTACATCAATCCTTCAAGATACTAAAAATTACTTGGAGATTTGTTCTGCACTGTATGAATCCAATCACTTTAAGCAAACCAAAGGATATCTATGATCTCTTGCGTGGCTCTAACAGCGAAGAAGAAGTGAGTTAAAATTATATCGACTAAATATATATATATATATATGTATATATGGCATTTAATAATTCAAGAAATTGACTAAGTTTGTGGATGAGGTAATGGGCGATTATGTAACAATTAAAACAAATCGGATTATGCCTTGGATATTTGAATTCATTAATGAGGTCTACAACTATTTGGGCTTGGCCCGCATTAATGAATACACATTTTCAGGCAGCATGAAAACGTTAACTGAGAGAAAACGCTTACCAAAATAGTTCAATATACCCATCGACCCTGCTAGTTTCTCAACGGTTGAAGAGGATAATATTTTGCAAATAAGACGACAGGAAATCATAGATTCCATGACAGAATTATACAAGTAATATCGATATATTTATACTTTTATTATTTAGTTATTGGAACAACGTTTTAGAAAACGAATGTCTCGTTTTCAGTATCGCATGCGTTTCGCCAAGTATCCAATAGAACGCAGCTATCTATATCATGAGGCGGCTCAGGCAAATTTGGATAATCATTCCTTTGATGCCTGTTGCTTACTGGCACGCAAATCCATGGATGGTAAGGGTAATTGAGTAACAGTCGCAGACTGCTTAATCATTTGAAATTTAAGAAATTTGAAATTTCCGGAAAGGCAACAGCTTTATTTGGGTCGTCTTGAGCGCTCTTATCGCCTGCAAAGCCCATGCAATTCTCGGAAAATTAGAGAGACAAAAGGAAATGATATCCGAAGCTTTCCGATTGGCCAAACATTTAAAGAACATTGATCTATGCCTTTTCATTGATATTTGTCGACATGTGAATAATGAAGAAATGTACAATAAGAAATCATTAATCACTTCCGATGTTGCCATTAAACGTCGATTGATGCGCTCATTTGAACCGTCTTTTGAAAGTCCTGACAGAAATTCAAAAAGTATTGATGAATTATATTATTAATGGAAAGGATTATTTTAAAAGAAAAAATTTAAAAATAAAACTTTAAAATGTTGAGTAGCTTTCCATTTTTGTGTATTTCAAAATAAGTAAAACTTAAACCAAATTCTTTATTTCAATAAGAAGATCCAAAGTTCACTCTCCTATTCCAAACAGACTTGATCTTATAAATGTTTACGTTATCCATAATATTAGCGTACGACATATCAATTTTTGAGGCCATATTGTTAATATATATGCAGATGACATCACTCGCACCTCATATCGCTTGGTAATTATCAAATTATCCGGGCACCCAATACCGCGTCCGAGCATGCAAATGCAACAAATGCGTCAACAAGAACGCTGGAAATCGAACAAACATGCAAACTAATTCAATATTTGTTAGGCATTGAAGCCACTCACTTTCCAAGTGAAGCTGGTAGTCATCCCAGCCGATGATTTGCCGTCAGTCTTGTGCGTGAGTGTGTGCATTTACATTCGAGGAATTGCACCACTCAAGCGAATTGTTTGTACAGCAGCATGCAAAACCACAATAGCTACAACAAGCAGTAAGCAAGAGTGCAACGCGTTGGTCCTTGAACGTGACAAGAATAATAAGCGCCAACGGCCAAGCACTGCTGCTGACCTGTTAACTGAATTGAAAGCGAATCAACCGCGATTTAAATGCAATAACATACTAACCAACCAAGACCACCGCAGCATTTGGCACATTGCCAAGTTAATGAATCGCAACGTTAACTGCAATTAAGCCGTTGTCGCTACAGATACAAATTAATTCCGCAGCCGCCGTTTCGAAACTGGTTGTGTAGCCGTATATACCAATCAATTGTAGGCACAAAAATGAGCCCGACACAATCGTTAATCAAATTAAAATTTATTTGCAATTTGGCCAAGTGCACAGTGGCTAACAAATTTATCATCGGCCCAACCAACACAAAATAACTAACAACTAGAGATGGAAGCGTGTCGGCCACGACACAACATTTATCTTTGACTTCAAACAATTAATTATATTATGTCTTGATTATATATATGTATATATATATATATATTTATATGTTATATATTATAACATAAATATTACAGAGAAAACAAGGCAACCATGAATAAAAAAAGCACAATAAAATAATACTTTTTGTCGAATTGTATATGTAAATTACTGGAAGACAATGATTAGCTGATAAACACTTATTTTCCACCCTGCTGACTTTCTCAACGATTTTATTTTTTTTATTTTCTGATAATATCATCTGAATTATCCATTTTATCGCATGCTACGTCGTGTTGCCTCACGAACCCAATACGGAATAGTCAACTCTGTCTGAAATTATTTCTGTATCTATCGATTTGTAGCTGTAACTGTATCTGTGGCGTGTCTGCATGTGCTCTGCATAATTTGAACGCTTAGTTTTTGGGTTCTTGGTTTGGTTTTGGGGTCTGGCTCTGGGTTGAGGTTTGTTGGTTTGTCGTGGATGCGTTCTTTGGGCGTTTTCGTTTGTTTGTGTCCAGTTGGCGCATAAATTTGCATGACAATTGCCTGTTGTTCGACGAACATGGCCAATGACGTTGTTGCCAGTGTTGTTGCCATTTTTGCTGTTTTTGTTGTTGCTGTTTTTGTTGACTTTTTGCCATTTTAATTAGGCAACTTCCTGTCAGCTGCAGTTGTCCCATCTGCCAACCAAGTGCCTGGTTTGATTATGATTATACGGATCTGATTTGAAGCTGGTGCTGCATGAGATGAGTGTCACACCCACGCATCATAAAACCGCAAATTGGGAGCCATCAAATGTAATTAATTATTGCAATCGATAGTCTTAAAACCAATGTTTTTAAATACTTTCTAAATTTGGCCCAAAACGTGCTTAAAACCAAAAAATATATATATTTAAAAATATATAGTTGAAGTTGGCACATAAATTAAATATGCCACATACTGTTAGAGTTCGTTTCCGTTAATGTTGTGCACACTCACACTCACGTGCATCTGACATTTGTGTGCATATTTTACTTGCTAATTTCGAAATCCTTTTTATTTGCAGAAACAAACTTTTGCATCCGCTAAAGCACACACACGTGGACACACGAGCATATGAAATATTTGTCGAGGCCCGTACAGACACCAATGCAAACAGACAGCCACTCACAAGCCCTCCCACTCGCACACATACACACACACATGCACACAGCCACACACACACACTCAACAGGCGACCGCACTGCCGTTTCCGCTTCCGGTTTTTTGCAGCACACGTGCGTGCCTGGCGCGCTTTATATGCGGCTATGTTAGTTTGTCTACTCATGGGTGTGTGTGCGTGTGTGTGTGAGGCCCGCCTGTTGACAATTTCGCGGTAAGGTGCAGTCAGTTTCATGGCAAGCTTAATAAATTACAGAAACGATGCCCAAAAAATCTCAATATAAACAAAAACTCTGGTGCGGCTGGCCGCAATGGCTATCGCATGTAATATTCACATTGCCACGCTGCCACATGTATTCCATCCCGTTTGTTGTTCCCTGTTTTCAAATTATACAGCTGTTCTCCAAATCTACTTGCTGTTACCCAATTGAAAAGTATATGTATTTATTACATTATATGTATTGTTATATATTATATGTATTTTATAAAATTATTAAGTAAATCGCACATTTTTTGGCACAACAAACAATTTTGAAATCACATTTTTTACTGAAATTTCCAACAATATTTTCAGGTTTTCAACTGCCTAATTTAATGAATTTAATTAATTTGTGTTTCAATTTGGTGTGTGGACGTGCCCACATGCTTCACAAAACTGCAAATTGTCCAGAAAAGTAAAGACTTTTTATTTCAAGTTTCCAATAGAAAAACTCATATGGATGATTCTACGTGTTCCAAACTGCTGAAAATGTTTTACTACCGTTTGCATTATGTCTAAAACCGTTTATAAGTTAATTTACTTTAGTCTGATAATTATTTAAATTTGAGAACTAGATACTAAATAAAAAGTTGGTTTTAGTGCAAGTTGTGAGAAAATGTTCACATTAATAGCGTTTTGATGTTTTAATATACATAAAAAATGAAATAAAGGAAGGCTTAGGTTGATTTATAATATTTTTATTGCATTTTTTTATTTTCACATTTAGTGGATTTTAATTTTAGAACTAAAGAATAGACTTTGCTCAACGCCAGTAAAAATCTGGAGTATTACTTGAATTTAAGCACATAATTAAAAGTGTTACCTTCACGTAGACATTCAAGACTAAAGCGCGCACATACAGTGTCAGTGAGAGAGACAGATAGAATAGGGGAGAGGTGCACTCCGCATGCAGCAACAATGTGCAACACTGGGGTAACACAAAGAAGCGGAAACTAAGTCAACAACTTTCCATTCTGTCAATGGCTGTGCTGCTTGGCTGCCTGAGATGCTTGGTCTGGGTCGTTCTGTAAATGACACACACTCACCCAGCATATGAAACTAGAAATATTTTTTTTCATTCCACAAATGAAACTTTGTGCACACAGCTGCAGATGTGAAGCAAACTTTAAACTTTGGACTTGCTGCTAACGTTTCTCTCCCCAAAGAGCAGCGGTTAACCAAGAAGGGGTTACAAGTGAGAGGAGGTTGTCCAGCTCAGTTGCAATCGTCATTTTCAATATACTCTTCCACTGCTGCTGCTGCTCCTTCTGTTCGTTCCTTTGGATTTTTCGTCATTTCTGGTTGCCTTCGTTTTGGCGCCACAAACTCCAAAAGGAAATTACTCACCAAAAGTAAACGCCAAGAACGCAGCCCACGACCTAGATCAAGACCCACGATCCCAGTCCAGTTGCCTCTAGGAAGTTGTTGACGCAGGACGAGCAACGAGCGCTGAGTGTCAGTGTCATATCCTGTGCCAAAAGTGCACACACAGACTGACACCCTACTCTCCACAATGCACAGCCTTGGGCAGTGCAGACCAACACCGAGTGCTGCTGCACATTATAAATGAATAATTTATGCGCGCGTTCAACTGCAGATGGATATAGTTGAAGCAGCAACCAGCCACTCACAGTAAATGGTCTGAAAGGCGGGCAGAGCATGGAGGGGTTGCAACTACATAGTCCTGGTCAACGCCAAATGAGTTGTGGCATCGTCTCGCTGGTGCCGTAAAACCCAATGCCAGCACCCGAATACTGTTGCTCAGCTTAAAATAAAATTTCGGAATCACTTAGAAATAAAAAGTGGCCTACACATCATAAAAAAATAATTTTTTAATCAAAAAGTTTGTATATTAGACCATATTCAGATTGTAAGTACGTAAAATATGAGATTTTAACGGCGATTTTAGTCGGAGTGGAATTATTTAAGTTCTATATTATTTTCTGAGTGTAGGAACCACCTCAAAGCTCTACCCTGCAAATTACATAATTACGTGCTGCTGCCTGCAGCCTGCAATATGGATGTGGCCCCGGTTTCTGGGCGTGCCACTTGTGGGGTGCGAAATTATCTGGCTGCTACCAAAAATAAGACGGAAGAAAGCTGCAACTCCAAAGTTATTAGAGCTACATTTTTGCCATTGCCTAAGTAATGACCAAGTGCATATCTCTCAGCACATATTGAGTTATGACTTAATTGGATAAAAGCCAGCTAAAACCCCCACTCTTTTTTTTGCTACACTGCACCCCGCCCAAGTCCCAGGGCCGACGAAAACTTATGCTAAAAGTTTTGCCGACTATTTTTTTACTTTGTTTGGCCGCAAGATTATTTTGTAGGTTCCGCTGAGGTATCTGCTGATGACTAAGTGCTGGGAGCAACGATCATGTTGAAAGTTGTCGGTATTTGTGATACTGCAATAATTCATTAAGAAAAAACAAGCAAGAATACTGTAGTTGAGCGAATACGATATACCCTGAACACAGCTGTTAAATATATTCTAATTTTATTGGATAATTTCTCTGCATAAATTCAAATGCTTGCGACTGCTGATAGAAATGAGATATATTTTTGATTCAAACTTGGTTGCTTTTTATCCGATCTATATTTTGTGTGCGTGGTTTGAGCCTTTTAAGGAGGTTACCAGCTAGTTAGTTTCCTTCACATTTTTGGCAGATATGCGGTCTTATCGATTTCCTAGCTTCTTGGTGTCTTTGTCTGAAACATATTTGGTGACTCAACGAATCAGTATCAGTACTAACATCTTGCTCAGCAAAAAAATGTTTCATAAAAAAGTATTAAAATGAGTTGTTCCGATGGGAATAGTGTTGAATGACGCAAATGCATTATACTTAGCTGGCGGGAATTACAGATAAAACGGCAAACCAACTCGAAATTCAACATTATATAGTATTTTTGTGTTAGTTCTTAAATTAAATCATTCATACAACATTTATTTACCAACAAAATGCTGCTTTAATATTTATATTAATGTTTGTATTTATAATTTTGTTATTACGTGTTAAAATTGTGTCAATATTTCACAATATATTTCGAATTATTTATGTCGTTATATCAAAGATATTGTTATTGGTTTTTTAATTTGATTATTTTGCATATTCTTATATGAGTGTATGCGGACGCAAATCAATAAATTAAATTATTATAGTAATTCCACATAGTAGATTTTGTATCTTATTGTTGGTTGTTGCTGTTGACGTAGTTGCGACAGAAATGACAACAACAACAAAACAACAACTCAGTAACAACGCTTAATACAGAAAATAAATGAAACGGCAACTACTAGTGCAATTTGTGCCCATTTGTCAGCCTGTGTGTACGCGGACGTATGTGTGTGTGTGTGTGTGTGAGTGTGTGTCATTTCATGTCAATCCACATATCGTATGCTCCCCTTTGGCCATGCGAAAAGCCGATTGTCGTTGCTAAATCACAAAAGCGCATTTTGTTTGTCAATTTGCAAACAATTCCATTGACACTTGTGCACTCTTTGTTATCTGCACTCTATTCACACCCCTATATGCCCTTTATCCAATGACAAACATCAAATGATAGCTTTTCTTGCTGTAAGCATTTTAATTTTTAATACAGCATTGACAACTCTCAGCTTTCAGCTCAATACTTCAAACTTTCCATCTAAATTAATTTCCAACTACACATTCCAATAGCAGTGGTTATCGTCTAGTGAATTTATAGTGTCGATATGGCGATATCTGTCTGTCTGCTCTAAAGTAATCGTGATGAATCCAAGTATAAAACATTTTGCTGAAGGCAGTGTATATGTCAGAGATACTCGATTCGTATTACTATATTATAGCTGCTATAAGATGCGATTTAGAGGACAGATTTGTCTGTGCCTATTTTGATCAAGAAAGAACGTTTAAATTTCAGTTCGGAGTTCGAAATTGTATGTTTCGGTAGAGCCACGTGAAATGGAAAACCGATATTTGACAATATCTTATTATATATTTTCGTTTATTTTTCATCTTCTTGTTTTCCAATTCACAAATAAATTGAAAAGCTCAGTCGACCAAAGCAGCTAAAACATTCACACACTCGACTACACATACTTTCATTTCGAATTTATTGTTGTTTCACCCTTATAAGGGTATAATGAAGTTGTGAAATGAATGTAACGGAATAAACTCTTGATCAACCTCCATTTGCCTGTATGAGCGCACCGATCTTTGTAAATTTTTAAAAATTATATTCTACTCAGATAAAGTTAATTTGAGCGATAACGCTCCCCGTTACACGAATATCAATGTAAATCAAAATTCGATTGCAATAAAAGCCACATTTTTAAAGATATAGCCGTCCAATTAACATGTTACTGATCATCATTAAGACTAATTAAGAAATTCGCATTTTATGTCGCAAAACGTATTTTCATATTGAGCAGCAAGCTAGCACTTTTTTATATATATTATTTATAATTATTAGGGTATGGCCAGGCGAGCTCTATCGACTAGCGCATTCTTACATGTAAAATTTGTTTTTGAGGGTGGGTGTTTTTTATATGATGTTTTATTTCTGCATAGCATTTACTGGCTTTGTTAGAAAATTGTTCAAAGCTGGGTATTCACACTTCATTGTTTCAACACGCACTCGTTGCCAGCCATTTGATTAAAAAACTAGTTTCTACTGTTGAATGCAAATTAAAGTCGGCTCTTTGCAACTGAAAGAATTGGAAACCGCAAATACAAAATCCCATTAAAGGGAAAGTTCATTGTCAAAGGTTCAAGTAGAAATCGAATGTTAACTTGAGATATCGTTTATTTATATGTATTTCTCTAGTGTTTTATATTTACAAAATATATATTCTGAAGTACATTTAAATTATATGTAAATATAAATCAATCATAAATTTTTGCTTGTTGTTTGGTAAATATATATAAGGCTAAGATTTACAGATAATGTATCCAAAAGATGAAACTTTTTGTCAACAAAACAACGAAAGCTACTCTCGAAATCTGGCAACTGCACGATACTCTGCCCGATTTTTGAGTCCGAGGTAATAACAATAAAAAAAAAATTCAACACTGAAACAAAATCTTTTGGCCTATTCGTGATTTGCTAAATTTTTTAAAACTCAAATTTAATAATCATAAATTTAAATTTCCCTATACCTTTCATTGCCACTATTTTTAGACGACATCGCACTAAATTATTATGTCATATATATGTATAAGCAAAAGTAAAAATATGAATTAATGCGATGAACGCACATGAATCATTATGTTTATGATGTGATTCATAAATGTTCAAAATCTTTGAGTTTCAATATCAGTACGCAGTATGGAACGAAAATCAAACGCGAACAGTCGAAATTTAAGGGAACGGAATATTGTGAAAGAAATTCAAATTAATAATTTTAATTTCGTATCAGCATAACTTAAATGATTCGAGTTATTTATAACGAAGTATTTAGCATTTGCCTGGTACTTCTATGCCTGCAAAGTGGTAAAGTTTATAATATTCTTAATCAATAATTTAAATAATCAAATAAGCTAAATTATCGCATTGTGTTGAACGCTGCCAAATCCATTATTGATCATAATATTTACTTCTTGTGCAGATGCACAACAACAAAAATATTGTTCTGATGGCCAATTCCAATGCGACAATGGGTGGTGCATAAGTGCTACTCGGAAGTGCGATTTGTCTAAGGACTGTCAAGATGGCAGTGATGAGACATTTGCGCAATGTCATGATTCGAACTGTACAGAAAGACACTGCTCCTACGGCGCCTGCTTCAAGCTCTCCCAGATGTGTGATGGCATACACGATTGCTGGGATGGTACTGATCAGAACTGGCGCGAATGTTCCACAGATCAAAATTCAGTCTATAAGAAAATGGTTGGTGACTGCCAGTAAGTGCCATATAAAATGAGAACTAATTGTCTAAAATTTATTTGAATTAAATCTTGATTAATTATTAATGACAAATTTCTGCAGTAATAATAATTTTCAGCACTTTCAATGCAAAGAATCGAAGGAATGTTTGCCTGAGAGCCAGCTATGCAATGGCGTTGCAGACTGTGGCGATAAATCAGATGAAAGTTTGGAATATTGTTCAGGATTCCTTTGTCGTCAAGGCGCATTTGCCTGTGCTTACGGTGCCTGCATTCACAAATCGCAGGTCTGCAATCACGTTGTCGATTGTCACGACGGCTCCGATGAGCTGGATGCCATATGCAAGAAATGGCATAATATAACCACAAATGAGAAATGGAACGCTGAACGGCAAATTGAACATGAGATACTTAATCCGATTCCAATTATTGAAACCAAGCCACAAACTACTGAAAAGGGTTGCAATGTGACGGGACCTGAACTGCGATTAGGAACCATGTACAACGGCCTTCCATATCTGGGCGGCGGAATCATTTCTCATCAGGCAATGGTGCGCCTGTCCTGTCCTCAGAACCACTTCCTCAAGGGCAACGATGTGAATATCTGCGACAATGGTCGATGGAAGGCACCATGGCCAGAATGCGTGAAGGTTTGCAGACGTAATACGATCATAAATGATCCCAGTATTCGAGCTGATTGTATTAATGACAATAAGATCATCGACTGTGTCTCAGACCCATTAGTGGTGGGCAGCAGAGCAAACGTCCGGTGTGCTCCGGGTTATAAGTCGAGTAGTACCGTTGTACAAACGGAGCGCATCTGTAATATTCAGGCAAAATGGGTTAGGCTGCCAAGTGAAAGCAACCATAAAGATGAGAAACTCAAATGCATTCCCGACTGCGGCAGATTTTTAAAGACAGTTGATGAATTTCCATGGCTTATTAGCGTATTCGAGCGATTAGGGAATATATATATATTCCGTTGCCTGGGCGCAATTATTGATCCATTTTATGTGTTGACTACTGGCAAGTGCTTTACAAGCCATCCGATTTCGGAAATTAACTTTGTCATAGTCCCGGGCAACCATTCGGGTACCTTCCATCCAAGCGAAGATCACGGCTACGAAACCCGTAACATTGCTAAAATCGAGTTGAATAAATTGTAAGCCAATGAATTTAATATACTAATTATATACCATATAGCTGATAAGTTGTTTAATTACAGTAATCCTTTAGCACTTCTGAAAATGATAAATCCATTTGTACTCTCGGCAAGAGTGCGACCGATTTGCTTGAGCAACTCTACCCAACGCAATATGCAAACGAATCCGAAAACTTTGGGTGAACCTATTGTAGTGCTCAGAAGAGATGAGAAGATTTATTCCCTAACTGACATTCAAACCACTGCAAATTTGATTAATATGAACCGGTTTAACGACAAAATTAAATATGAGCTGAAGTATAAAAAAGATCAACTATAATCAGAAGCCCAAATTTGAAATGCATTAATGTTCATTAATATTGAATATTTATTTTCAAACATCAATAAATATTTTATTTAAAAATCAATCAAATTGTATTACAAATGTAAATTAAAGTATAATTTATTTTATTATTATTAATTATTATTAATTTATTTTTCAGTTCCACTGCATATATGGAATCATCTGAGATATGTAAATCCCATGTGCGATGTGCTTAATATTTTGGAAAAGCAAGTATGAATTGAAAAAATTCATAAAATTATCATTAAATATAATCATATAAAACGGGAGTTTTATTTAAAAGAAAAATTGAAAAATGTCAGTGTAAGTGAATATTTTCTGATTCGATGGCGCAATGCAGCTATCAAACCTGTCACCAGTTACAACTTTTTGGGAAAAACTCTAAGTGCGATTTTTATTTCTATACATGTACCCAAACTCAAGTTTTCTAAAGCAAAAATACTTCACAAAAAAAAAAAAAATCGAAAGCATTAATGCCTGTTGGACATTCAATCACTGCAAGTGCTGCAACAGCAACAACAAAATCTGCAACTCAAAACTTTCCACTTTCTTTTATATAAATATTTGTTTCTTGTACTCTCGGACGCCACTGCCAACATTTTACTACTCTATCCAAGGGTGGTCTTATGTTTTTATAAAATTTTCCAAAGTCTACGGCATTCATTTCCGTAACAATTGAAATTAAGTTGATTTTTGTTACGATTCGCACACTTGATATAAATTGGACTGTTATCAGTTAAATATGTACTCTATGTACAATAGAAAACTGTATTAAGTACAAAAGGGGAATTTAAAACTAGCGTAATATTTAAATTATCTGAAAAATATAATGAAAGAGTATTTGAAAAGGGCAACCCACAATGGCAACTCTTCGCGTTAACGCAAACTTTTCACACTCGACGCCTGGCGAGAGAAGGTGGTGGAAGCGTGCTTAACGTAAATCAAGATTTCTTTAGGTGCTCACTCCCACGCTGCTGGCAGTGTTGGGCGAAAGTAGCGCTAACACTACACAAAAAACGCAAATAAATGAAGCCATTTGTTGTGCTGTTAGCTGAGCTTTGATGCAAATGTTGGTGCTCAAGTCGCGGCTGTCGTTGTCGGTTGGCGAAATAACTTGTCAGTTGCCATTGAAAATTGTTAACAATTTCCATTAGTTGCTTGTCATTTAAATTTCGTATGTATTTTGAAAATTCAGTCCGCCTTCCAACCCGTCAGGGCTCTCAAATTCGGCTAACCTCAAGTTGGAAGCTATCTTCCGTTCACCCGCTTCTCGCCTGAGCGACTGTGTGGTGTGTGTGTGTGTGTGTGTGTGTGTGTGTGTGTGTGTGTGTGTGTGTTTGGGGCTGGCCCTGCTGCAGGTGTCGGCTAACTTTGTTCGTAGTTAGCTCGACAATTGTCTGGAGATGAACGGTGAGGGCTGTGTTTGGGCAAATCTGGATGTACATGCAACGGAAGTGGATAATTTGGTAGCGGAAATCATTTGTCCTCTGTTTGTCAGTCATAAATTTAACATATTTTTTCGTTGTTATTCATGACTTGACTATTATTAATTAAAGCCAAGCTAAGAATTTGGCTAATCTTGATTCGCATATTTAGAACAGGAAGTTGAAATCAAGTACCAGTTGTAACGCATTTTATTACCCATATTACCTGTTATTTGGTTTTGTGTGAAGAATATAAATAATGATTAATTTAATATTAATATTGATATACATTTCCAAATGGAATTCTATCAGTTTTACATTGGATATCAATACAATTTGCAAAATATTTGTCAAATAAATCCAAATTTATTATATAATTAATTAATAATATAACTAATTTAAATTTAAATTTTTTTCAACCTTTTTTTTATAGGGTGTATTTTCTAATTTCACATTTAATAAATAAATAAATTAAGTTCTTAACAAAAAAATTGTTCAATTTGCATTTGGATTCATTATTGAGCACCAAAATGTGGAAATAACAACTGGTACTTGCAGAAATAAGCTATTTTAAAGCAATAATCACAAAACAACCGCAAATTGCACGTAAAGAAGTTGTTGAAGCGAGTTGAAAAATGTCTTCAAATTGCCATTTTCTGCTTTATGCTGCTAAATTACGCAAAGCCAAATAAGAACAAAGGCTGTCAGACGATAAAGGCAAAAAAGACAAAACAAAGCCATCTGGCAGAAGGCAACTAACAACCTGCAATTCAACTTTGTAGACATACCGAAAGGCAATTGTTTGCTGTTACTGTTGTTGTTGACGACGACGCATGCCATAAAAATGCTACAGCAGAAAATTTGCTGCTTGCAAGCAATTAAAAGCGCAGCAAAGCAAATAAATGGCCACGCCCTATGATCAAGTAACGCCCACAGTCGTTGTAGACTTTAACTAAATGAATGTCGTATCCAGAGCACAGCACATGCATGGCCCCCTGTCACCCTGCCACCCTACTGATGCCATCATGCTTAAGCTTTATGTGGTTGCAAACTTGACGTAGTAGCTGACTAATTAGTCATAAAATTACATGACGCAGGTCGAGCGTATGAACTTAAAGGAAGGAGACGGGGATGGGCATATGGATGTGGAGACTGTAGAAGAGAGAAGCCCACAATGACCGTACAAACAGAAGCCGCAGTCGAATAGCCAACTCAAACTGCAAAGTGCCACCGGAAGCAGTTGGCGCTAGCGGAAATGCGTGCCTGTTCCACTGATGGGTGTGGCTGGGGTGGTTATCGGTTGTGTTGCTGTATTGCCTACTGCCTATCTACACGCTGGTAGCTTCATAACCAGCTGGAAAGGTAACAGTGGGACATCTGGTCTGTCGCTAATTGCTGATTTCCCGTTGGCAACTAGCGCCGGAGCTAGGTATGGACCACATGCCTGACGCACACATACAATTTAATTGTAAAATCTAAAAGTGTTAGCTTGCAAAGGGAGAAATATGTCGGCAATTTCTAGAATTAAAAATTAAACGCTCTAAATGAGTTGCCAAGTTCTTATTAAACTAACTAAATGAACATTTTGTCAGATGGCAACATTAGGGATATCTCCTCTTGTTATTTTCTAATAATGCATCAGTATAACACTTAATTAAAAACAGACACAAGCTAAGCTTAACTTTCTTTAAAACATTTTCTCTAAAGCGATTTACTAAATGTTTGTCAAAACTTGCACAGGCTTAAGGAAAGTGTCAATTTAGAGAGTAAACATTTTCAGTAGCTTTAATTAAAAATGTTCCTGCTAATTGCTAATATTTTTTAATTTAATATAATTCGTTATGTCGCATTAAGCACGTATTAAACAAAAGTGTCAAAAATTGTATTTTAAACCCTAAAATATATAAAGCTATACATATTTTGGATATTTGTTTCATATTTTAGGCGCGTACTTTACATTTTTCACGTGCCCATCTCGAATAGGCTTCAGTTTTTTGAAAGCGGCACAGAAACTGTAATGGATGAAATACCTATACATGGCCACAAATACACATAGACGTAGACAGAAAAGCTATAGAAAATGGGTAAATGGGCGAGTGAGTCCTAGAGTGCTAGGGAGATATACTGTGGCAAGGCTGCACATTTGCCACATCACTTATTAGCTTTATTGCTTTTAACAATTTGAGCTTCCGCTACTTGGCAGCGCCAACTAAAACGTGTGCTGATTAGTGGCAGTGGAATCGTAGCAGGAGCGGTTGCAATGCTCGGTTACCATTGCCAGTAGCCAGCACTCCGGCTCGTTGTGTGGCAACACCATAAATTTCTATGGAGCTGGCAAAGCTGCAATGAAAAAATGGGGAGGCAACCCACGCAGAAAGATAGTCAGAGAGAGGCAGACAGAGGGGTATGCAACATTTAACATTGCAGACAATTTATAAGGACATTCATGGCACACGGTACAGGCGATGGCGATGGCTATGCCGATGCGACTGGCGACGGATGCGCTGCGATGCGAAGCCAGGCACATGCTTTGCCACTTGGCACAATGGCTGACTCGTCCTGTGAGCGGCAGCGCCATGTCCTTTTTTTTGTTGCTCGCATTGTGTTTGGAATTCAACATTTAAGCCACTTATGGGCAAGTTGAACTGGCATTTCAAAGGCTGCGACGGCGACGGCCGCAGGACAATGCAGGTTAGCAAGATTTATGGTAGAAGTCGAGACAGTTAGAACCAGAACGATGTGCAAGAAAGAGAGCGCTGGATAGAGTGATGCAATGACGCGCATTTACGTGCCTCTTTGGTTGCAGCGACATGCACGCTGTGGCCATGGTGATACTAATCCAGGCCAGAGCGAGAGAGCCCCAAAAGCGTTTAAAATAAAGCAATAGTAAATGTGGCATGCCGCATGTGGCATGAGCCATGTAATAAATGGTCATATGCCAACTCTTAAGTGCAATTATCTGGGCATTTGGTTACGGTAACGAAATCCAACCTAGCCCACTTGTATAAATCCGTTGCCCATCAACAAAACTGTTTCGGTAAAAACTTCGCTCAGCTGTGCGACTGTGCGACTGTCCTGGCTACAAATGAGTGTGTGTAAGTGTGTACATTTTTGCCACTTAAAATTGTTGGCCAATTTTACAGAAAAGGTACTGCATACATCGAAGACAAAGATATCAAGCAAGCCAGCCAGCCAGCCAGCCAGCCAGCCAACCAGGACATTGGTTAAATTCTGTGTTGCCCAGAAAAGTGCAAATTACATTAAAAAAAGGCAGGAGATGTGAACTAGTGCCTGGCCAGGACTGTCCTGTAGCAGGCCTGGTTGACCAATGAAGCGACACGGATAACTTAACCACACTTGAGTGCGGCAAGCACTGCTTGCAATCTGTTGCTGCATATGGCAAAATCTGCGGAAAATTAGATTTAACGAGAACCTACACACAATCGCACTAAAAGAAATGACAACCTGTATCTGCTAGCTAATGCCAGATATATGAATTATACTTATTTTGCGTAGCAGTTGTATTTGTGCCCCATTTGTACTATTCTGAAGGCGAAGAGGCGGTGTGTTACATACAAATGGTGTGTAAAGCTGCCATAAACCAAGGCTGAGAAAAACAGTGTAAAATTAAAACACATGTTGGGGAATAAAAGATGGGACGAAGTTTTTTTCTTCTATTAACAAGACTTCGGTGTCATTAATCTAAGACTTTGTGGCTTTGAAGGCTACTCAAATAATTTTGAATACAAATAGCTGAATTGATGGTAATGTAAATATGATATCGAAGGTTGTTATTAAATATAATATACGAGTATATATTTTTTAAATATATATTTAACTTGTAGTTTATTGTTCATTCAAATAAGGGTGCTTCATATATTACAGCTGAAAAGATGCTCAACAAAATGTGCGATGCGATGTTCCAAAAAACATCCAGCAGCGTTTCATTGTATGTGGAAACAAATGCTGAAATTCTGTCCACCGACCCCACAAAATCGCTAAGCTCCTTCATCGCAGATTCGGTGCAGCAGTAATAAACTTGCCAGCAGCCCCCGCAGGCTTCATGTGGATTCCTGTAAGCACAAACGTAAATCAAATGAGTGCGCATGTCGCTGACAGACAACTGCCTGACAAAGGAATACTGAGTTGATTTTGCGAAATGCGGTAGTTGATATGGGGGGGAAGTCGAAACAATATAGACAATGCTTATAAATAGCAAGAAGGCAATTCAATGCGTGACTTGACTGAGCAACTCGAGACTGTACTTGAAATCAACTTCAACTTCTAATCAGCGACTGTCAAAAAAAAGAATGGAAAACATAACTATTAAAAAGGAAACGCAATAGTGTCGAACATATAAAAACCGTTTTTCGAGTGCCCCCAAAAAGTAAAAGGATGGCGATGAATTTGATAAGCCTGCTGATAAGTGTCCTACAGTAGACATCGTGTCGCTCGCGTCACTTCAAAATGGCGTCACAAAGTACATTTTGAAACGAGCAGCGAAAACGTGAGTTGATTACCAATATCCTCCTATACCTATGAGAGTGTGTGTCTAAGTGTGTGTGTGCGTGTACAGCGTTATTTAGCTTCATAGCCGAGACAACTTTAATAGCTGCTGCTAAGAGATTTCAACAACCAAAATGACTTGCCACATTACTGTCGCAAGTTTTAATGGGCAAAAGTATGGAACACACGTTGTTCTAGCATATGTCACAAAAGAAACTTTCAAATGAAACAGACGAATTGACATTTGCTATTAATGAAAAACATTACTTTTTTGTTATATTTATTTTGAAAGTAATATTTCGTCACAAGTGAGGTGAAAATTTAACGAGTTTCATAAAAATATTGCGAAAAGAAATAATTGAATTAACAATAAATACATAGTTCAATAAGATCTAGTCGGTTAACAACAAAATAGGGTATAGCTTGTTGAAATCATTTAACTAACTATATTAATTAAGTATCTTTAAATAACCATATTTTTCAATAGGCCGTATTCCATTTTGTATTTTAAATTGGTTTGTTTTCGTGACAGAAATGTTTTAAGCTTGACAAACTTAAGCAGTGAGGAATACAAAACACACTTTTGCTATGCAAATTTGAAAGAAAAATTCTAATTGAAAAGACAATATCCAACCGATTATCGTTTTCTTTTTGCCTTGTCGTCCTCCAATTCAAATACTCAAACTAGGTCAGGGTGCACGCAGAATTGCCCAGTTGTTTGCCAAAAAGACTTACGCTAGGCAAAACTATAAGCAAAACGGAGGATGTGTCCTTGTTATAGAGCTGTTTGTGTGCCCAAAAACAAATCTAGCTGACGGAATTCACTCAAAACGCCAACCAATAAACCGAAATGGCTAACCCCAAATTCAGACATTGACAAAGTTTTCAAATATTGAGCATGTCAACCAAGCCAAAAAAAAATCACAAAACAATACAAGAAAAACAAAGGAAATTAAAAGCATAAATAAAAGTAGAAAACCCTCAGCGGCAAAACAGCTCCACATTTCCCACTTAGCACCCAATCCCAAATTTCTTGACCTTACCCGGCCAAGCAAATGGAGAAAAACCAAACTACTGAAAATTATGAGTCCTGGATTCAGAAATGGCTTTGTGAGTATGTACTATAAGTATTGTAATTCATTTGCCGAAACAAGAGGATGGCAAAAAAGGCAAAAGCAAACGAGAATTAAATGCAGCCCAACGCAAAATATAACAACAATAACAATAGGAAAACAGCGGCGACAAAGTGCAGTAAAAATTCAACACTTTTCCATTTGTCTAGGCTGGTTGTGCTGAGGTTTGGGGCTTCTTTGAATGGGGTGTGTGGCCCTGTGTTTATTTTCTTCTTTTTTTTTTTTTTTGAGCGCACCCGGCTCTCGCCTAACGTAGATAAATTGCGTTAGAAAAAGAGTCGGCGTCCCGGGTCCATTCGTATAATTCACTTTTGTCAGACTCATAAAAATTGTTGAGTGACATTTGTTTGTGTTTCTCGTTTTGCTGGCATTGCCTGTTGTTATAGTTCTACTTCTGCTGCTTCTCTTTCACTCACTGAATCCATGTCAGTGCAGCCATCTTTTTCTTTTCCACTACAACACACTTACCCACTCTAACACACAATATAGTTTTGTTTTTACCATTTCGCTTCTAGAGTCGTGTTTTCTTCTCTTTTTTCTGTTTTTTGTTACTTTGTCGGCAATTTCGTGTTGCTGTCTGTTTTGTGACCGCATAAAAGAAAATTAGTGAGCTCTCTTGCTAAAAACAAAATAAGAAATATGTAAAACATTTGCCTTTTTACTTTTTTACTTTCGCTGCTGATGTTTCAGTTGCTACACATAATGACAAAGGTTTCCGCTGTCAAATGGCTGGAAAAAAGCAAACATAAATTGAAAGTTATAAATAAAAATGCATGTAATTTTTTTACTAGCTTCATAAATTGCTAAGTCTTTCTATACAGCCGGCCATTTGTCGACAGACTTCCAAATATTTTTTTAACGCGTTCTTTACAATGTTACACCTTTGCAATATAGTGAATTTGGACGATCCGGTTTACATACAATGTAGTTCTCGTGATTTTATACAGGCTCCTTTTGTTGTTTGATGTATATTTAGTTGAATCACGGCGTGCATAAAATCAAATTTCTGTCCACAAATGCATATTGCAGCAATCAAGAGTTACGGGCGCTTTTGTCGTTCGCTTCGCTTCCCCTGCCTTTTGGGAAATGCAATTTACGTTTTATGTGTGTGTGTACATTTTTTAAAGTCAACACTGAAAGTTTCTTCGACATATTGACCTTTTAGCACCTGGCTAGCGTATTACTCTAACGAACCACAAAAATGTGGCACCTACTCTCCCCCTGACAGTCCCTACTACTCCAATATCGAAATCACAGCTTGTACGTGCGGAGTCCTAGAGTTCCAGCGTTGTGGAGTTCAACTGTCCAAGCGGATTTGCAGTTGCAAGTGCGCTTATTAAGAATCCGCAGAGAGAAAGAGATGGACATGGAGTTAGAGAGAGAGAGAGAGAGAGAGATAGAGAGAAAGAAAGGGAGAGTGAGAGGTGAGGAGAGAGAGATGGCTTCATCCTTTGCACATTTCCACATTAATGAAGGGATCATGTGTCCGTGTGGGTGAATCAGAGTAAGTTCCTCGTTCTTCTCCCGTTTCCAGTCCCAATGTTGATTACATGAGAAATTCATGCGCATTCATTCAAATTTAAGAAAGGAAAAACTTTTTAAAGAAAAAACTTGGCTGTAGAATTTTTATTATTTTTTGATTTACTTTTGTTAAGGTCGCACCTTTCAGCTGAGACCTAGTTGTTTTTGAATATTTTATATAGTTTTCTATCGGCTTTAAGCTGATCACGCCCATTGTGTCGCTGCCTATTGCAGTGGAAATTTTTCCAATGTGCTCGATTCAAATTTTATCAATTTAGTAGCTAACGATTTCACCTCTACGCTAACTGATTGAATTGTTGCAGCGTTTTACGTGTGCCGCATTGCAAATGCGCTTCTTTTGTACTCTGTATATATACATATATATGTATATATTTTTTTTATAGATATTTGGCTGGTCTGAAGGAGCTCTCACTCAATGGCCACGGAGGCGACTAGGAGTCGACAGCAGGCAGCTGGCAGCTGGAAAATCAATTTCACCGAAATAAATTGTCGAATTTCTGGTATAAATTGAGAACGCTTTAGCAATACTTTACAAGACACAGTCAATGCAAGTTGTGTGCTTCTATCTGATATTTGTGGTCAGTCGACTGATTATTAAGAATTTGTAAAAACATTTACTGTCAAATAATTTACGTATTTCTGCAAACCATAAATACATATTAATTATTACACACTATGAACATTTTACTGGCAATTAATCATTGCGAACTGCATGTCATTCAAGCGTCTCATTAGGCATTAACCTCGATATTAGTTACATATTAATCTATTGAATTACTTAGTCAAAGGCTTGGAATATATCAATTATTTATGCTGTGCTGAAAATACCATTAAATGCGCCTTTAGTCCAAGGGATCAGTTATTCATCAAGATATGGAAGGGGAAGAAAACAAACATGTGACTAAATATATTTGTGCAATCAGCAACTGGTTAGTTTTTTTTAGAGAGAGTGGGCAAAATGTCTTGAACTGAATATTATATTGTATTTATTAATATAATAAAATTTAAAATTAAATACAATGGGGTATATATAAAAACGCATACAATATAAAATTATATTTTGAAACTAATACCAAATAACCATTCATATTTATGATACAATTTTTCCAAGAACTTCACATAAAATAAAACTAAAGGAAAAATAACTTTATTTGCATTTTATTCCCAACGGTTTTCACTTAAAGGGTACTTAAACTGTGAGGCAATTATTTCATAGCAGTGTTTATTTATCTAATTAATACATAAGAGTTGTGGACAGGACAAAACCATGCAAAACCAACTGAATAAGCAACATCATTATATTTAAGACTCCATATATATACATGATTGCTCATACGCCGTATATGACGTGGCTATGGCAATATGCTACTAATTATTCCAAAATGACAACGCAAATGTTCGTGGAAAATCTATTGCCACGTAGCTAAAGCAAAGTGCTGCACCAAATAGCCGAAAAATTTGTGTTAAATAAGCGAATAAAAACAATGAAAGTTTTGCCTCTCGATGACTGCGCGGACAGCCAGTCATCCGTTGCCCATTTCAGGCTTTCATTTTGGCCAACTCATTATTGAAGCGGCGGTTTTGAGCGCTTAAAGCCTATTTTTGGGTATGGTGGGCCTCTTAAGCTTTGGCACGTTTCGAGTGTTTATTTCGGAATTAATTTTCTCATTCGCATAGTCCCATACTGATGCTGTACCTCATTAAATGTGAAACGCTTATATTTTTCAATTCAAATTATTCTACACGCAAGTTTTACTGTGAGCTTGCATTGACATTTTTATTCAATTTGTGTATGACGTTTGCTTGAGTTCCATTTCCATATCCTATATGACACCCAAGAGTCCATTATAGTTGACAGCATTACCAAAACCAATTTGTATAAGGCAATGTCAACGCAAATGCGTTCTCTGTCACTCTTATGTTTACTTACTTTGTCTGTGTGTTTCGCTTCTCACTGCCAAAAAAAGAAACAACATTTTTTTTTTTGTTTAACAACCACTTATTTAGATTATATTTGCTGATTTCCACTTATATTGCACTTAATATGAGCGCGCCTGTATATTATGTATTGTATCTTGTATGTTGTATCTGTGCAGTGTATCTTACAGCGCCGAGCTGAGTATCAGTTCCCCGTTGTTTGCCAAGTTGCCGGCACTCGAACATGATTGATAATTCTGATGACTCATGCGTGTAATTCCGCTTACGGTTTGGGGGGCTTTGACTCGGTCCCTTGAGCTTATATGACGTACATATGTCCTGACATTTATGATAAATTCATGCACTAAATTGTTTATTATAACCCACTACTAGTAATCGCATTGATTTCAGACCAATTACTCATTGAAACTTTACTCATTAAATCATCGAAATATTCTTTTGGGTTTTTATCTATGCTGAAACAGAAACGTTTCTCTGGCCAGCTCAATTAAGTGGAACGACTGTAAGAAACTGCTGGGATAAATTTTGCACAAGGGCCAACAACTAAGTAAACAACCGCAAACCCCATTAAAATGAACCTAATTAAAATTCAGCACGTTTTCTGCAGTCCATCCAACCACGCAACCACTCACCTTATCACCCAACCATAAGCCACGGCCATAAAACAGTCAACAGTCAACAGGACTTCAGCAATGCCATCAAAAATTATTGTAACACATTTCGCCTATTAATTGTGAACAGTTTCCGGCACTGCTAGCCAGAACTTTCCCCAGCATCTTTGGTCAAAAACAATTGCAGAATCCACAATTTGTTACCTTTTGTTTGCAAGCTGTTGATGGTCCTCACTGCTTCTGGGGCCCCTTAAAGCATTCATCATAAAGAGATTTGCAACATTGTAGATTGCCCAAGCTGTCGATACTCTACTGTCATCTGCTTGCTGCGCTACCCATGTGAATTCAAGTGTGTGTTGCCACTGTTCTACTGCTTCAAGAGTGAAAGACAACTATTAATTTATTTGTGCATTGGGATTCAAGTATCTACGTGATTCCACCGATGAAAAGTTTAAAGTTTGTTTCTCCACCCAGTCAAGAAAATTGGAAGAAAATAAAATAATGTAGGAGACTATGTTCAATGGAAAGAATTTGACATTTACAACTATCTATACCATTTTGTTAATTTTTTTTTTTAATTTACTATCGGTAAAGCTTCGTTCGGTCAGTCTGCCCTTTAATCACATAAAACGTAGTTATTAGAATAGAAAAGTTATTCAAAACCTATTTTCATCAAGAACCAGCCGTTCTCCTAGTCAAGCTCTCGATCCAAACTCGATCACCTTTGCGCAGGTGTTGGTAAATACGCCAAACGTATGGAACAAAATTGATTCCCAACTTTTTAATAATCTATTTAAAACTAATTGAAGCATAGTAAAGAAAATATCGCATATTATTCCAAAGTTGGTCTGCAACGAATTAACTGGTACGCGTTAAAAAAGTTTGAATGCATTTGACGCACATTTGGCTGCCACTTAAGCCAATTTATCAAGAAGACCTTCAGCATTAGAATTTTCAACCATCTTTAACTCCCCCTTCCTCGCAACCTCTCAATAACAACGCCCGCTTGTTGCCATGGAGTAGTGTAAATAAATAGCTAGATATCGTGGCATAAAGCGAAATTCTTGTACGCAAAGTAAACAAAATAAACACGAGCACGTTCAATGTTGTTGCGCCGAGGTGCACAGAAAGATACACAACTTTAGTCCCCAAAGGGCGGAGTCGAGCAGCAGGCAGTAAAATGACGAATACGCGACCTCCATTTCGCTGTGTGGTGACATAGCGAGTGTCTGCGTGTCTGAGCGTTTGAGGTAGGGCTAAAGTTTAGCTATATTTATGGTAATTAAAATTGATTCGAAAAGTTTAGATTGTCTCTGTGGTTTGGCACCGGTGCGAGTTACCCAAAAATTTCAGATTTTATCATGTTTTCAGCCATTTTACCAAGTATTACCGAGAGTATCTCATCCCCCACATCTGCTATATGAGCAGCTAAATTTTGGTAACATGATGGCATTGGCAGTCAGCATGTGACAAAACTTTCTAATTAAAGTTTTTGTGCTGGCAATAACGCAAGCCCCTCTAGTGAAATGCTCCGCTAAATGCCGAGCTCCAGCACCAAAAAGTTTACAAGTTTCCACGTGTGTTTGTTTAACTGTGTGTGTGTGTGTGGAAAAGTTTTCCGGTGTCGACTTTTAGGCGCAGTGCGTAATGTTTTGGGTGCGCTTCGAAATAATTTGCATTTGAGTTTGAGTTGAGTTTTAATTAACCCCAGACCAATTAGTCAGCCCATAAGGCCAATCAATCGCTGACAAATGAACGCAAATTAAAAAGGGTAGACATTTTAATTTTCCACCCCCTTCCAGCATATCCATTTGTGTAATTTTTTGCAGGTTATTATCGCGCCCACAATTGCTTCAAAAATTATGTTTACTTGTTCACACAAACTTAACTCAATTTACTCGTTTGCAATTTGCCAAGGTGACAAGCGCAAACCATTTACTTACTCCATAGCCCTGTGCAGAACCAGTTGCTGGCATCGGGGCGTCACATTAAATAACAACATAAGGATTGAAAGTTTCAATAAAATGGACACAGACAAGGACATATGTATCTATTTTAGAGATTTGTTTTGAATAATTAAAAATAATAGTCGATGGGCTAAGTCAATAATAAAATATAATAATATAATATAATATATATATATATATATATATATATATATATATATATATATATATATATATATATGTTTCCAACCTGAAGAGTGTGTGAAGAGAACATGAAGTTTCAACTAACTTTATTTATGTTTCTTCAAAGTTGCCGCATTTAAAACTCTATTACGTTTGTTCATTAAGTTTGCAATATTTTGTAGTCAAATTGAATTAAATTATATGCACCTCAAGGTGGAAATATAAGTTACAGGTTTCTTGTAACTCTTGTAAAATCCTGAACCACCAACTGAGTACAAAAATATAGATGAGAGTGCAACAAAAACTACAAACAACTTTCATAATTCATTTCCGCCTGAGTGTAACAATTTTTGCACTTTATGACTTTCGAGTACGCCTCGAGTTGGGTCCGCAAATCATGCAACATTCTGAGTAACAGCCGCACTTGCCCAGCGTGTTGCCGTCGCGACTTGCCCCAGAGAACTGAAAACTTTAAGTTTCCAACATTTTGGCTTACGCTTTTTTGTGCTAATTACAAGGAAACTGGCAGCCAAGAACTGGAGGTGGAGCTGAAGTTCGTGTTGTGCTTAACTGATGGATGGGGTACTCGAGTTGGCAACAGCCGAAAACGAAAACAAACTTGTGGCCGAGAACAACAAACAGGCAAACGGCTATAAGCAAGCGGCTCAACCAAAAAGTCAACGGCGAGCAAGGCCAGGCTAAGCCAAAGCAATACTGAAAGCGTGACCAGGAAGTTGTAAATGGCTCAGCCAAAACAAAAGCACCGACAACTGAATTCGGAAGCTTCTCTTTCTTTCCCCCATTACTCCCTACTTGAGTTGCCCCTTTTCAACCGTTGAGGCTCCATCGTTGAGTTGACCTCGCCTAGTCAAAAAACACATTGCACAAGGAAGTGCTGCCTCAACTTGTTTATCTGCCAACGACTAGCCGTCGAAAACAACAAGCAACTCCGGTTGCAAAGTAAAACGTTACATAACGCTGAAGACGTTGCCCCAACAGGAACCGAGGCGTGTTCACAGTGCACTTCCAGCTGTTGCCTTGAACCCCGGCATGAGGGAGTGCCAAGCACTTAATCAGTTTCTTAAAATGATACGCAAGCTAAGTGAGAGAAACTATAGAGAAATGTAAATAGTATCATAGGCTTATCGGTAGTTGAGCTGTCAAAGGAGCTGGACTTAAATATCAGACCAAATATATTTAAAGATTATAATTAAACTAACTTTTCCTTACGTTTTCAGTACTGTATATAAACATCAATTTTCCCGGTGAACTAGTCGCTCTCTGTTTTTTTGAATTAAATCTATTGAGCATTGTTTTTGACACATGTTGACATGCATTTTTGGCCACATAAACAATTTTTCAATTTATATGCCCCTCTAAATTTAGGAGGACTGCGCTTAAATATATTTTGATATTCTGGCTCTTGCCCTAAAGATTTAAGATCCAACAACGGAACATATGTATTTCTCCGTATTGTTGCATAACATTTCCATTGATTTATCATCCCCAATGCTTGGGTATGTGAAAAGGCAACTAAAGAAAGTCAGACAGATAGTCAGGCAGCCGTTCAGTTTATATGAGAACCATGCCTGTAGACCCACTGAACGAACTATGCCAATATTCCCCAACCAGCTCCCATGTCGCAAATTGGCCCACATGAGAGCTGTAGTTACACTCGCACCCACAGTCACACCTGCACACATCCCCACATAAATATAAATAAATGCATACAAATAAATAACAGAAATGAAAGTAAAGAACAATCGAAAACAATAACAGTGGCGAAAAAAGCAATAACAACATAAATACTTGAAACAGTGGCAGTCACGTTGTTCTCATCATAAATAATATTGAAGCACGTGAACTTTTAATGAAATATATAAAATTGAGAGAAATGGATATGGTTTTTATCGCGGAAATATGAATATATTAAAACTCAATGTTAAATCAGTGAGATAATAAATTACAATGGAACGATGCAGTTCGATCAGTAATTTATTAATGTGTATTATAAGTAATTGGATTTAAAAAAAAACTCATTTTCAATTATTTTTTAATTCGTCACTGTTGACAGAGGCTCAATAATTTACCACGAATAAATGATACCCCTAATCAATCTTAATTTTGAGTTGAAGACTTATATGATGAATATGATGGGAATTTATTTTTATATATATTCTCACCTCTCTTATATAAAATACATGAAGATTTAGTTAATTGCTGATTTAAAAAAATAATTTATAAATTATAAATTATTATTAATTAATTATTTTGTAATATTACAAACATTAGTATTATTCTCCTATTATGATGTGTGTATGCTATTATCAACTATCAGTTTAAGTTTACCCTGAAAATTAAAATACTTCGAGTAGAAATCATAGTTAGAAAGATTTTAACTAACTGATTTAATTTCTGATAAAAAGCTTAGACAAGTAAATGGGTTCTTATCACAAATGCCATTAGACTCAAGTAAACAATGTGCTGTCGAGCAATTAATCTTAGAAGTCAAATTGAATAAAATCCGGTTTAACATTAGCAAATAACACTGCAAATTTATATGTTTATTTAATTTATGTTCCTTCACACACAGTTGCGCCGTCAAGAGTCGGTGCTAAATAATTTGCATAATTTGCAGATGTATCAGTTCGAATGGTTATCTAATAATAGCCGAAGATAAAATACAGAGACTGGAAAAATATATAGAATAAAGAGGGATAGGCTGTTACCGGACAAAGAGAATTTAAGTGATACCTATTTAGTTGGCCACTCAATTTATATGCAAATGAGGGTATTCACTCTGTCAGGCTGAAATTTATTCGAGTATACCCCAGATAGAATGAGTGCTTAAGCAGCCAACATGTTCGATTGAGCGAAAATCAATTAGTGTGCCAATTAGCTCCAGCTTCAAATTCATATCCACTAAAAACAGGTAGCATGTAGGAAGCAATTAGCTAATTTAAAACCAGCTAGAGGCTGCGACAGTTCTATTTATTAAATTACATCCGGAACAGCAACAACAATCGCAACTAAAAGTCCCTCTTTTAACTTATCAGTAACTGTAGCCAGCTGTATTTGCAGATACAAGTATCAGATACGACCATGAACCGTACGAGTTCAAATCCATCAAACTTAAAAAAAATAAAACAAAAGATGAATCTGTCCCTAATTGGTGAGCAGTTCCATCAGCACATGATGCGCATGCTTCATACAACAACAGAGAAACCCGTTACTATACGTGGCCTAATCCGGTTATAAAATCTTACATTCGTCTCGCTTTTAAAATTTGCTTCACATTTTTTTAGTTTTTGCTTTTAGTTTTTATGCGGCGAACCCATATAAAAACGTCACGCAAGCGCAGCGCATCTTTTAGTCGACTTTATATGTTCAGCGCGACAACACGAAAACTTATTTTAAAATAATGACGCTTCGTATTGTAAGTGATTTTGGAATGAAATGCATAATTGCATTTCAGAGGAGCAACAAAGTGGAATAAGTGTTATGAAATGCAAAATTTGGTGACAGTGTTGAGGAAAGAATATATATATATGTATATATGGTGTCAAAGAAAGCACAAAATAAAAAAAATATAAAAATTATATTTTGTTACAGTTACAGTTCGAAGTAATTAAACTGTCCAGTTCCGATTACTACGTTAGAAAAGTTCATCTGATCTACAAAACTTTGTAACTTTGTATGGCAATAAGCATAATCGAACACTCTTCTGGATTGCTGATATCTATTTCAGTTCATTATGGAAAGATTTCAATAAATCCCCCACCTCAAGCGCTTGAAATGCACCCATTAATTATATAACAAGTTTTCTCGATGATATTAATATTCTATTGTTCATCATTTGCATAACGTGAAAAGTATTTATTGAAAAAAAACGTATTTATCTAAATATTATACAAATCATAAATTATTATAGACATACGTACAGCGTGCAGGAAACCAAAAACGGGGCATTCAACTTTCTGGTTTATTGTTTTTCCACTCCCAAAAAATGCAATAATATGATAATAATAATCAAAAACTCGTTGACTAAAGAATAAAATTAAAAACAGGATAAAAATCTTAATTTCTAAAATTTACTTATTAATTACTTATTAATTAAAAAAAAAAAAACACCATTTTGTTTGAAACTAAACTTAATGCATCATTTCTTTAACTCAACATTCTGTAAAAGGCAATGAGAATGTGGCCTGACCTTTAGATATAAGCCAAAAAATGTGAAGTGTTTATGTTCTTAGTGAGGAATGTTGCTAATGAACTGTTGGCTAAAAAATTATCATACAACGCAAGGTTATAGTTTTTCCCTTTCACTGTATTTTGCTTTGGAGGCCAGCATGATATGTTCACTGCCCACTGGCGTAAACTCAAATTTAGACAATAAGCAAATGAGCTGCCATTAAAAATCAGGCCAAAAGCAGACGCGACTGCATAATTTGTGATTAAATCATAGTTAATTATATTATGTAAACCAAAGCATAAATGGACCAAAATGAAACAAAACAAAACAAAACCGACACTTCAAATGTCATCATTCATTTCTCGTATGCGAACAGACTAAAGATCATTTCCTAACTATTTTACAGTTATTAATCGGAGCATCCGCAATGATTTGCCTCTGCGCCGCCGATGTAGCACACATAAATCATGCGGCGCCTAAGGACGTATTGGTGCCATTCAATGATTTATTACCGCCACCGTTAGAAGAGCTCAGCTCCACAACCGAGGCACCAACGTCAGCGACAAAGCACACAATAAAGTCCAACTTGCAGCAGCAGCAGGCCACGGCCAAGAAAACGGACATCCTCACTAAAAAGCCTGGCTCTAAGCCGGAACTAGCTTTGGATTTGCTGCCACCATTCGCTGAGCCAGTGAGCAATGATGTGGTAGATACAAGCATAGGCACCACCACCACCACCACCACCATCCCTAGCATCTACAGCACTACCACTACTACTACCACTACCACTACGAAACGGCCACTTGTTCGCTACACCCCAGTCGCAACGACTGCTCGCAGCGTTTCACGTGTTGCACAGTCGCAGCAGTTGCACGCACGACCCAACAACGTCGTTAGTAAAACATCCGCCTCATCGCGCTTCTCCGCCGAGCTCATACGTCAATATGCAACATATTTTCAGTCGACGACACCGCGTCCGCCACGCGGTCCCCTACCAACGCTGACTCCCTTTCCACGTTATATTAAAAAGTAGAAAATTAATTAAATTAGATAAGCCCAGACAGCAACAATAAAATTAAATTAAATCATCACAAAGAATTCCAACCAATATGAGTTAAACATTTTCTGAGTTTATTTTTCATTCATTTAATTCATTAGTATAAAAGGAATTTATGCAAAGCGAAATGTGCACCAAACAAAAAATTAGTTACTGCATTGCTTACTTTAAAATGCCGCTTATCAAATTTAATGTTAACAAACAGATTTCATATCAGGCATTTTAGCCATTATAATCAACATCCATCGGAGGCTGATGAGACATTTGCATAATTATCATTATTTGCAACACAACTGCTATTATTTTTCTCATATATTCTTTGGGTAATCATTTTAGTGCCCCTTCCAAAATTATTCATTTATACAAATACCCAGATTGAACCGCAATCATTGAAAATAAACAAACAAGAGAACTAACTAAAAACAATTTTGTTTTTCAGATTTAAGTATTATTGTATTTTGATTAATTGAGACACAAGCAATCGTAAAAAACAAGCAGATTAAGAACTGCATATACTAATATATGGAGCGAATATATCTGGGCATTGATTAGTACGACAAGTCACATCAAACTTATGTATTTAGCTGCACTAACCAATATTGTGGATAGGGCATTTGCGTCAGAGGAATTTGTCCCAGCACGGCGTTTAATTAATTGCCAGAGGCAAATATTTTGGCGCCGCTGGTCGACACTGAAAACCTCTTTGGCTACTGGCTACTGGATAAAACAGACACAGTCACAGATACAGACACAGATACATATACAAAATTCTTGCACCTGCACTCCCCCTTCACGAACACTGCTCACTCAGCTATAAAGTGCTAATTATTCGCCCCGCCATGGCGTATTTTACAGCAATGTTGCTGTTGTTGTTATTGTTGTTGCCGTTATTGTTGATGTTGGTGACATTCGAGCTGCCTCAAATATGTCGCATTTGCATTGCCTATGCATGGTCCAAATCCGAATGGCAAATGATTCTGCTCTAATCAAATCATTGCCAAACAGATTAGCCATATTTATGGCCAACGTTTGTCACGTGAATCATTGTTGTTGCTGCTGCTGTTCAGTTAACCGCGTTAATTACATAGCTGATTGACATTAATTCGCTGCTGCAGTCATTGCAAAAGCTGGTTTTAAATCATGACTTTCTGACCTCTGGCAAACATATTTTTCATTGCTTTCATATTGGTAGCAAATAGTTTTTTCCTTGATTAATGACATTAACATAAATTTAATCTGACATAATAAGTATTAAATTGAAAATGTATACACTTTTTGAAGGCATTACAATTACATATGTGACTGGCACCAATAATACATATTTTAAATATTTTGAATAATTTCGATTGAAATTGTTTGTATTTAAAGCAGGATTTAAAATACATATCAAAAAATTTAAAGTAATTGCAATACCATAATTTTTTGGATTTAAATGATACACATTTGAAAAGAGGGAAAATCAACTCTTATAGTTTTAATATATTTAGTATGCAAATCGAACAATTTTGATTAAATAAAAGTTATCAGTTATCCATCTAACTGCATTTCATATCTACCAACACTATTCTATTCTATTCTATTCATTCATTTTATTTGAAATTTACAAAACTCCACGCATTGAATTTTGTCATCCACTTTCTGAGGTTTATATTAAATTTATTCATTGTCAAATTTTGCACCAAACAGAAGTCAAATCTCGATACATTTTTGAATGATTTTGATAGTGCAATTTATCAATGTTGATTTTTGTTTTATGAAAAACAAACTAAGCTTAAAATTGAAATATTAATAAGTATGCCATCACAAAGTAATAATTTTCACAACTATCAGCGCATCCTGAGGCAGATAGCTTTCGATTTAATTTCAGATATGCAAAGTCATACTATTTAGTTTTTTAATTAAAATGTCTAAGCTGTAAGTTGTGTGAGAAATGCTGCTGTGTGAGCATTTAAAACAGTTTAATTGATTAGTGATTGCAATTGAAAATTATGCTCTTTAATCCGCTCTCAATTTCAACTTGATCCCGCCAATGTCGAGCTGAGACAAAAATCATTTAATTCCGCCAATGTCGGTACCTCCATTCCGTTCCACCGAACCCCTCCCTGATCACACCCATGACCACCAAACTGGATGTCAGCTTTAATTCGCTTAATATCGTCAAAATGCAGTTATGAAAATAACACTTTTTATATAGCCTACTGTTAGAGCTGAATCAAAATAAAAATGTTAATCACTTGACAGGAAACTAGTTATTAAAAAAATGTTTTGCTTATCCATTATGATTTTGATTATAAATTACCTGTTCCGAAAATTAATATACATACAAAGTTTGATTAATTGTGAGTAAATTACAAATTATAATTTTTTCGATATTAAATTTTTAATTTTAGATCTGATGTGTTCAAGAGCATCTAAAAACAT
This sequence comes from Drosophila basisetae, assembly GCA_035041595.1. Classification (NCBI taxonomy): domain Eukaryota; kingdom Metazoa; phylum Arthropoda; class Insecta; order Diptera; family Drosophilidae; genus Drosophila; species Drosophila basisetae. The sequence goes on from JAWNLB010000090.1 coordinate 1,735,757, forward strand.
TTCCATGCAATAACAGGTAAGTTACTTATGCATTGTCTCTTTGCTATTACCCAACCAAACCTAAGAGTATCAAAATAATGTGAGCTCATTATAAAAAAAAACTTTTACTTCTAATGCATGCAAAGCCATTAGATGAGTCAGCGATGGCATTGAGGGTGCCAATTTGCCTCCGTATCTTTATGGGATGTGTGGGCTTGTGTGTGCATGTGTTTAGCGAAGTTTTTAAAGCTGCATTAAAAATCGCTTTTAACAAATGGTGGCATAAGCTCTTAGGAAAACTTTTAATGTGCATACACAGATACACGCACACACATTCTCACATACACATAGTTTCCAAAAATGCCTGTGTGCGTATGGGTAAGCAAGATTAATGTTGGCAATGCGGCGTATGAGTGTTTCAAACTTTAACATACAGGCTGTAGTGGGCGAAAGCAGAAATACACATGTGCCCAAGGCCAAAGTATTTATAAGTATATATTAAAAGTGTCTAGACGTGGCCATAATATAGCAAAGCAACTCAAGCATTCCAAATTACATGAAAAACAACCAAAGGACGACCAGAACTTACAAAAAGTAATGCGTAGAAAAAAACTAAGTGAATTACGAATAAAGAGAAATACGGTTAATTCACTTTTTATGTTAGCTTGTTAAATAAATTGATTTTTAAAATAACCATTTAAATTTTAATGAAGACTGAACTCTTATACAACATTCTTACCTACTTGATAAATTTCTCATTATATGAATTGGAAATGAGAAAAATGTAATCACGCTTTTTTCACATTTCCGTGAATAAATCCTCAAGTAGCAGTTTTTTCAATAACCATTTAAGAGGGCAATTAAATTAAAATATCCCTGACAGCTGTTATGTTAATTTGCTTGCCCGTCGAAGACGATTTTCGCTGCATTGAATTGCATGTCATTATTTGCAATCCTCGCTGAATGAATGAGCCATTGAATATTCCATCGATATGCGACAGTATATATTTTAAAGAGACGCATTCTCAAGCCGTTTAGCTGGATTTTCAGCGCTTTAAAATCCAATTTTCAGGAACTTTTTTTCATTTGGAAAAACGAATTTTTGCTTTTTTGCTACCACACCCATTTTCATTTTGCGAGCGTATGCAAAAATAATTTTTAATATGCGCATGTTGGATGCAAGCAAGGACGCAGCAGCAACAGCTCCTGCTGCTCATACTCATGCTGTCGTTGATGATGATAATGAAAATAGTTATGGTTATGATAACGTTGATGAGCAACAGAACTGCTACTGTATGGCCACCCACATATCACTTTAATTATAGAGACGGTATAACCAAGAACTCTGCAGAAATGATCATTCGACTATGAGATATCCTTAAAATGCAAGATTTAAATCATAATAGTAAATAATTTAAGATTAATAATAACAGTTTGTATTAACAATTATGGATTGCCTCGTAAATTTACACTTTTTAAAGACTGCTGTTTGAGTAACACATCCATGAATAACATGAATAACATATCCACACATCACACATCATTTTTGGGAACAGGGTACAGGAAAACCAAAAAAGCTGAAAATTGTATATGCGAAAAAAACCATCAGCAGCAACGCGAGAAACAAAAGATAAGTATTGAGCATGCGATTGAAGTATTGATTGTTTAATCAGCGAAACGTCAATATTGTTTGCTGGCCATTAACTGACAGCCCTCATAGATGTTTTCCCGGATGTGGCAGGGCGTTAATGTCTCGCTTCAGTTACAATAACGGCAAATGGGGTTTGGTCTGAAAATAATTGCATGTCATTACGATGATAAAAAGGAATAATGTTAAAGGTTAAAGGCAAAATATAATACGCAAATATTGAAATAATATCATTAAATTTCAATTCATGTGATTTCATCTTATATTTATGTATATATATATATATATATATATATATATATATATATACATATATCATATGCTCACGACAAATGACTGACAGTTGCTCCGACTCTGAAATTATGGAAATTGAAAAGCAAAACCTTGACTTATCTATATATATATATATATATATATATATCAAGTAGCAGCGCGGGCCTGGTTTTTCTTTTGATTTCCATTCTCTCGTTTTCCTTTTTTAATTGAAAAGTGAAAGCCACAAATCCATTGAATTACATTTTCTTTCATCGAATGCGTCTTTCACTTGATGGATTTGAATTGCAATTGACAAACTGTAATTACAGCCATTGCCATTGATATTTTGAAATGTAAGATACATATTTTCATTTATCTTTTGCATATATCGCTTTCAAATAAAAACGAAAAAAAAAAATATTTACATAAAGTGTAAATAGTAATAAGAAATAAGAAAGAAAAAAATATTTAACATACAGTATAAATAGTAATCAGGGCTGAACATTAGTTATCATCTTTGATTGCAGAGCGACAAACAAATTCGACAAATGACAAAATAGTTTGTCTCTCGATAACGGAAATGACCATAGAGAAATGAGTTAAGCGAAGGACTTGGAGATAGAAATAGCAAAAACAACAAGTAAGCAATTGAGTTGCCAGCACAGTTGAATTGTGGGGCATTAAAATAAATAATTCATTTATCAACGGTCGAGTCGTGTAAATTTACCAAAGTCTGTTAACTTTTGGGCTTCTGGATGTTTGGCTTGTGGACTAACTTTGGAAGCGTCATAGAAATTATTAATAATTTATTTAAGCACATTTCATGAATTCGTCGCACTGGCCACACGTTTCTGCAATTTCCGGATAGCAAAACCGGAAAAATACTCGAAAATGTAATAAATTTACAAGGCGTTGAATCTGAGCAACTGCTGACACAGTATCCCTGCCACCGCCACACCCTCAGCGTCACCTATCTGTGGGTAAGGGTTTGGTTGGTTGGGGTTAGATGTACTAAGTGCTCGACAAACTGTTGCCGGTGCTGGGCCAAATCAATGACAAAAATTACACACGAACGGTTTACATTATTTAAGATTGTATTTGTAGCCCTTGGCAGCATTTAGAGCAGAGACTGTTAATTTCCATGCCAAAAAGGAAATGAATTTTTAGCTAGTAATTTACAGAATAGAAATCAAAATCCTGTTTACTTCGTTTTTGTTAGCTTAGAGGTATCATAATTATATCGTGAAATATTGTTTCGCATTGAAGGAGACCTTTTCGATCCCCTAAGGTACATGTACTCTTAATCATCATCACATTTCTTAAATTTCAACGCAGATTAGAAATAAGCACTCAAAAATCAGAGATTCTTTGAAAATGCAGCTAAATGTGTATTTCTTAACAGAACTACAACTACTCATTAGAAAGCCAAAATATTTTGAAAAGTACTTTTTAAACAGTGGACCACTGGGTGTTGCCCAAGTTGGCAAACAGCGTGAAAGCGGCTTGGCTATTAGGTTTCTTCACACTGCAACAGAAATTTCCCTAGGTGATGAAAAAAAAAAATGTATTTAACAAAATCAACAAAGCAAGGAGTGGGTGTATAAACTTCCTGTTCGCTTTTCCGCCTGCCCATTAAATATCGCATTGTAATAAAAGCAAATGAAATCAACGGGAGCTTTGTATAAATTATTTTGGGCATCGCTGGCGTACAGACAAAGAACAAAAATTATATGCTTTTAAGAAAAAAAAAAGTCTTCCTGTAGGACTGGGACAAATCAAAAAGCCCTCAGTTTTCAATGCCGCGCTTTAGAGGTCAACAAAATGAGCAAATTTCAATAGCCGGGCGATGAGGGGAGGTACTGTGACGCGTGCGACTGACAAGCTTAGCTGAAAAAGACCATTAACAAAGTAAACAGCTGCAAGAGCGCCGTCGAGTAACTGTAAATAGGGGCAAAGAACTCAGTCGAGTCAGCAGGAAAAAGATAGAAGAAAAAAAGAAAAAAGCGAAGAATTTTCTTTGTTTTGACACCTCATTGTTATATTGCGGGCGTGGCGCGGCATGGCGGCTGCCAGGCTACTTTTTGTAAATATTAAAGCCCATTTTTAAAGTCAAGAGTGCGTGAAGGAGCACTTGAAATAGCCTGGACGTGGAGTGGTAAGGAAATTAATGAAAGTGTCTATCCACAGAATAAACTATACAAATTTTTTTAGCGGAAGTAAAAGGTTGGTATTTGTTGATGCATCCAGGCCTGGCTTAACTCAAATCCATTGTTAGTGCATAAGTGATAAATTTATATTAAATTTAACACATATCACAGCTGTTATCCATTTTTGTTTTATTTGGCTAACTCTAGCTAGAAGCTATAGAACAAATTTGATATTGTATTATTGTTTATTCTGTAACTTTTAAGATAATTAATAGTTAATAATTATGGGAACAATTAGAATTAGCGTAAATACGTCACATTATCGTTATAATTACGTATACATAAAGTAAGTGCACCGAAAATGCTTATAAATAAAAGTGAAGCCATAATCGATTACTTAATGGCACCGCAAATAGTTGACTACGGCGATTCGCAGACCCCAAAGCAGCGCATATTGGTTATTGAAATTGTCTCGCAGGTGTCATTAACGTCAATCGCAATTTGCCGGCCAATTCTGGCCCATTCTGAAAACGGCGGTCGACTGAAGTCATTGGCAGCAGGTGCTCCCATTTGTGGCCGCTCGTAAACGAAAGCTGAATGCCGTTCGCCGTGGTTCTTAGCCGGGGGATTGGACAACGTACAGTGTTTGGCATTGTCATTAATTTCGATCTATGGCCATTAAGTTGAGGCGTTGCTTCAATTTAATATGAGAATATTTAATGAGCACTTTTAATTTATGCTCAATTTGCAGCTAGCACTTGGCCAAACACTTTCTAGCTATTAATTTGCGTGTGCACTTTTAATTATTGAGTGCCATGGGGCGGCGTCACGCCCCCTATTGACTTACGTTTCATTCTTAAAGCCGCACATCATTTGCACCAACCATTGAAGTGTGTGAAAACCTTTGTTTCGTTCACTGGCGCCCAATGCACAAGCAGCAAAAAAAAAACCAAAAAAGGAAAAAGTAGAGGAAAGTGGAGGAAAATTATGAAAGAGTCGCAACATATTTTCTTGCATACTTTTTTCTTTACTGAAATAACAAACCATAAATAATGTCTCACGCTCACAAATGGCAGCCAATGTTTGCGCTAACGCGCCACGCCCCCAGCGTCCATTTCTTTTCTTGATATTTTCGTTTTTTTCTTATTCGCCTTCATTTCGGTTTTAGGCCAAAGTTTTTGAACTACTTGCACGTCGTTCTTTTTGTACGACGTTTTTTTGGCAACCCTGCTGTTTGTCTGCGACCCTCGATGGCCAGCGCGCCTTTTGCTTATGGCTGCCACGCCCCGCAGCCCTCATGCCCGCCACTACTGCCTCCCGCTGCTGTCACTACTTTATGTCGTCGTCGACGCAAGACTGAAACTTCAATAGGGCGAAAATGATAAATGGCCACGCTGCGTTTCCTCTTTGTGTGAATCAGTGTATGAGTATGTGTGTGTGTACGTATGTGTATGTTAGTGTGTGAGTGTTTGTGAAAAAACGTAGGAAACGGCGCATAATGTGTGAAAATAAAAATGGCCAAATATTTGTAAATAAACTTATTTCTTGCCAGCAGCACATTAGCGACGTAACTTTGTCAACCAGGATAAAGTTGCAAAAAAGAAATCCAATAAAAAATTAATGTTTTTAAATAGAAAATAACAGCTGAAAAAAGTACACGGATTCTTTTAACTAAAAAATATCCAAATATTTGCATATAAACTTATTTTTTGCCAGCAGCACATCATCGACCAACTTTGTTACACAGGAAAGAAGTGTAAATAAAAGCAAAAAAAAAAAAAATTATTATTTTTAAATAGGAAATAAATGGTGGAAATTTTGAATAATTTTATTGTACATTTATTAATTTAAAACACAACGAATTCAACGCGAATTTCATAGAAACTCATTATCCAATTAAATCTTAATCGCATTCAAAGCCATAAAACTAAAAGCCAACTAATGATAAGACCATTAAATACGTATTTCACTCGCTTTCAACAATTCAACCGCAAAATCCCTTTGCTTTCCAAATATGCGGACCGCTTGTCTGCTAGAGTGAGAATTTGTAGAGTTGCATTGTTTAGCGCACCTTTGCCAGTGTGAGTTTCTGTGTGTGTGTATATGTGTGTGTGTGTATGCGAGTGTTTGTGTTTGCCCGTGTTTGTACCTGTCTTAGCGATAATGATGTTTACTTAATGCATTCCAGGTGCAAGGCGTTGTTTGCTATTTGACGTTCCGTACTTAGGATTTTCAGCCACATCTCCATCTGCTTCAACCTGCCATACCACATGGCCTGGCACGCAAATGCTTCACGCTGCATGCCTCATGCTGCATTGTTGGCTACGAGTGGCGCTCATTATGCCAAACATGGCGCCATTTAAGTTGCAGCTGCGACGTGTATGCGATAAGCGCCAGCATCTCTCAATGTCATCCGCTGCGTAAACGTAATGCCGTTGCCCGTTGAGCATTGAAAATGCAGCGCACGCTTTTGTGTCGCTCCATTTATCGCACTGCCACATGCCCCTTGCCACAAATCTCGTAAACAATGCGCATAATCCCATTTAAATAAGTAATTTAATTGGTGATTCTCACATATGTATCATTAAGTTCTTAAGTTGACTGCAACAATCGCTCTTCATATCGAATGTAGTTTTGGACTTTTTTCCAAACAAAAACTGAAAAACTTGGCAAAAGCTTACAGCTAAAATTTTTTTGAATGATTTTATCAAATTTGCTGTAACCATTAATTCATTTCTTACGCTTTTCATTTAGCGTAGACATTATTGTAACTGTGCTTCATTCGAACCTTATCCCAAAGTATGCTGCCAGCCAGTAGCAGCAGCATAATTTCGGCCATTAAACTATGGCATTGCGGAGAAACTTTTGCATTCTTTGCATTTTTATTGCACAACATCCGGTAACAAGTTCTTTTGCCAGTAAGCATTCAACTCCGATCCCTCAAGCACCCAACCAACAATCACACACCCTTTTCCAGCGCAAGCCACAACCCCAACCACAATATAAGGGACTGTTGCCGCGGTGGTTGCAATTACAAACAGTTGTTTAACTGCTTGACTTAAAATGCAGCCACAGTCGAAAGCCGCCCATAGCCAACCGAATCCGAATTCAGCAAAACTGTAGCTGTAGCCGGTGCAACTGAATCTATAGCTGTAGCAGCAGCAGTCGCTATGTATATCTGTAGCTGATACCAACGCTTGTGGCTTACAGATTAAAGCGCTTACATCCGTGGCAACGGCGACAAGCCGGATGATGAAGGGACTCGCACTGGCGCGCATGCGTTCCAGCCGTAGTACAGGCCAGGCTAGGCCGGGACCTTTGCCCGGTCTAGGGCCGGTCAATGGCGTCCGGTGTCATTGCGCTTCCGTTTGAGTTGGCAATTTATACAGTTATTCACTGTTGCGCTACTCGTAATGGAAACTTGTCCGCACATTTACTTATGCGACTCGCACTTTTGTGTGGCCAGCCAACGTTGCGGGCCCAATGTTAAATTGATTTATAATTTTCCAGAGTCGCATTTTAACTTTTCCTGTTGCCAACACCGCGTCCTGTTTGCTTTTCCATTTTAACCAGCATCCAATCCAAGCCAACCCGCGCCATCCCACAGATACTTTGTAAAGCAAGCACAAACTGTATGCAATTTTTTCGCGGCTTTTGCCTGGTTCTTATGCAATTGCTCGTATTTCGTTTTTAAAGCCAAATTGCCAACTTTGCGCAGTTGCAAGTCGATTCTTTTATTGTGCACGCTTTTTAATTAAAAGTCATGAGTTCAGCAATTGATACTGTAATCAATTTATGCATTCGCATTTTTGTTTACTGAAGCTCGCTCGTTATTTTAATTCGCATTCAACGCATCAACAGTCCACTCCAACCTTTGCTTAACACCAATACTTATAGCGATATGTTAATCAAGGATATTCTCAGAATACTGTATAATCCTTAAGAAATATCCGGAACTAATTACCCTATACTCAGTTCTTTGTTCTTATTGCTTTATATTATTAATTATCGTTACACTATTCTATAATTCTTACTCCTAAGGTGTAATTATACTCACTTTATACTCGCTCGTCACATTCATTCAATCTGAGTAATCTTTGGATTCTATTCATTTATATATCTTCTTTTGGCTAACAAATTGGCTGAGTTCATTTAATATATATCATGTTTAATTAATAAGCTGATAAATACAGACAACAAATAACTTACGCATCAATAATAGATAAGAATTGGGTAAGCCAAAGACATGAAAATTTGTGTGTCATTTAAATAATCTGAGAGCTATGTAAATCACAGCTAAATACTAAAATACGAAAATGCGAAAAACAAGTAATACACGATGTTGGTCATTAAAGTGGCCTTAGCTGAAATGAAATTGTAAATGAAAAGTGCCATCAAAATATCAACGAGTCTCAGACGGAGTCGGAGTCATAGCATAATGTGCTGAAAGCACCCATTTACAAAGGAAGTCCAAATAATCAAAATAATGCAAGCGATCACGGTAAGGGTAAGGGCTATGTTTAGCGGTAGTAATAAGAGGGAGGTGTAGACAAGGAGCTAAGTAAATGGCAATAATGACATAATAAAAAGCGCTCTTAAAATACCCTACAAACATGATGGCAACAACGAGTGGCTGCCACAGTGGCAGGAGGACAGATACACACATACACCCAAACTGAGTGCCAAACAGCAGCACAATAAAACGAACGTTAATAATGATAAGATAAAAGGGAAGGCATCGCGAAGTGGGTCTGCAAAATGTTAAAACAATAACCAGCTAAATGTGCGACACAGCAAGGATGATTGTTGCCAGGACTTTTGTCAAACAGCACCAAATGGCATTGTAATATATTTTTGTTGTACTCTAAGTAAGGTGTCAGTATCCTTGTGTCGCATGTCAGCCGATGGCTTTCCCTCTAATAAATTAATGATAATACGGATAGAACTACAGTTCAGCTTAATGTGCTACATTTACTTTTAATATTTGTTAGATGCTCACAACATTTGTGTTGTCATCATGATTGCTTAGAGTGGAGAATAGCAGCCATATTACGAGGGCCATAAATGATATTCAACAATTTTTAATTTAATTTTATTATTTGCATTTAAAGCGAGAAATTCAGCCACCAGCGCTGGAGTTGATAAAAATAATACCAAAATACCTGGGCCAAATCGAAAAGTTTTTTTTTTGTCAAGCCACACACAAAAAACACTCACACACACACACAACACAAATTTCAGTTACACTCGAATGATTTTATTTCTGGTTGGATTGTTGCTTGTTTTAAGCTACGCAAAACTTTGTTTTGCTGTTGATGCGGACTTAAAGTTTGTGGGGCAGGTGCTTGTTCTGGATTAGGGTAACCAGGAAAAACGTAAACTGACACCCTACCACATAAGCCGCATGATGCTTAGGTGCTTTACCTTTGCCCAAAATGCGGTTAATGCTGACCTGTATTTGTTTCAGTATCTGCATATATAACTGATATATCTTTACCTTTGTCTGTGTATTATCAACACATACATATGGATACATAAAACATTTAATTTAACATTTTCCTTACCTAATTACCTTATCTGCGCCGTAATATGCACTTGAATCTTTGTTTAAATCTGTACAAATAAGTATTTATGCATATCAAATTAAAATTTCATTGGTTTCTGTGTGCTCTCATGCACTGAGTATCAATAAGCATATTTATATCTAAATCCAATGCCCAGCCTATTTGCTGCTCAGCATTCGACGCCTTTTCAGCATGGCAACCACAATAAAAGCCTACATGCCTTGCATAGATACACAGATACACACACACACTCACTCACGGATGTGGGCCGTATACGTGCAAACAAACTGAGAGTGCATCAATAATATTAAAATTGTCTTAAATTGATACTGAGAATCAACATATTACTTCCATTCAACTGCAAATACTTGAGAAGCGTGCATGACAATCAAAAACAATGCCAATATTTTGGTGTACTTTTGGTTATGATATTTCTATTAACAATAAAATACGAATCTAAAATGAGTTGACACACAATCATTATTTATATTTAAGTACAAATAATTATACCAAGATGGGAAAAATTAAGTTATTTTCATATAACATTACATCTTTAATAATAATATTTTTAATATTATTATCAGTTTTTTATATCCGCCCAAATAGTTATTGTATTGTTGTAATTATCGCATGCATTAATATTGCACACATCATTTGCTCATCTTTTTAATGACCTTAAGCTTCTTTGTGGTCCTTTTCGCATATTTCATTTTTATTAATAAATATTTTTCTCTTGCTTGTTAAGAAAAGCGTATTAAATATAATTTATGTGCAATGTGATGTTCTCATAGAATTATTTATGACTCTAGGTCTTGTTAATAATACTTACATCATAAATAATTAATTTTAAAAATGTGCACTCTACATTTTGTTGTTACGTGCCATGGCGATTTTTGTATGATTGTTTATTAAAAATTCGATTTTATTAAAATATTGTATCAAAATTTTAATATTATCTTGCAAGTAATACATTTGTAGCAGATAATTACGCACACACAAATTTTACGCCACCTCATTTCTAATTACTTACATTTGTATTTTTATTTGTAAATTATCTTCAAAAATATGTAATATTTATCCTTTTCAAAATATATATCAAATTCAATTGATGATATATAATCAAATAAAATATACCCTCTTTAGCTTACAAATAAAGTTTTACTGGTTAAATATAAATTATAATTTAAATGTCACATCACTCGGAAAGCTTATTAATATTGTTGATGGGATTGCATTATTGGCGAACTACTATTTTTATGTTAAATCTCCTTTATTAATAACAGTTCATATACATTTTATTGTACAATTAACCTGAAATCAATAGCAAACCGAATAGTTATAAATCGGCGGCGTTAATCGCATTTGTTGCTCTTAATTAATAGTGACATGTGCGCGGTGGTCAGATATTATTAATATTAATCATACTTTATATAAATATGCCAATTAATCATTGTATAGTATTCATGTACACCACCACTGCATGAGATGAAGAATTTATATGGACGGTCCCTGTAAGTTTTGCTAACCAACTGATTTTTAATCTGACTTCATTTCCATTTTCACTGAGAGCACAGTTTGCATTAATTTCATCATTTAACAAATTGCCTTACGATTGCCATTGAATATCACTTGAACTGACTCGAAACCCTCTTAAATATTCAATGAGTTTAACTCTGTTTTCGTAAACTAGCTAAAATGTTCATCCAATTGAAATTAACATGTTTGCAAAAATTCTTCATCTTTTTTACTTGTACCCTATAATTACAAATATTTGTAATATAAAATGATTTCATTATCATAACTAGTGGAAGACACGCCTGACCGTAGAAAAGTCTGGAAAATAAGATTACAATCATATCTAATCGTATATCAAAAATATTTGTTAATAGCAACAAACATTTAAAAATACGAGAAGTAAAAGCAAACAACGCTGACTCTAAATAAAAGTCCTGAAAATATTATATTATGGGCAAAATCTTTTTCAAAATAATTTTGAATAGCAACAAATACTTTTATATATGTCTACATATGTGTAAATCGTGTACAGAGTATCTTCTTGTGTACCAGCTCAAATGTCCTGCTTATTTTTGCCCTGCCAGCCACGACGATGAAAAATGCAAAAGAAATTAATGCAAAAAAAATGCTTTTATTGACAGTTTTTATCGGAGTTTCTTTCTCAAATTCGTTTGCTGGCTTCCTTCGTAGCTACTTTTTCAATAAGTGCGCAGTGCATTTGATAGCAGCCAGAAAACAATGGCAGCCCGAATGCAATTAGCAAGCAGCTTGCAGGCAAATCATGAGCAAAAGAGAAACCAAGCGAAACAAATGAAAATATTTGTTATATCTTTCTTAAGTAATTTCAGTGAGTGGCTTTTTGTTGTCGTAATCTTAAGCTTTACCCAGCACCTGCTTATAATCGATATCATTATTTGTGCAAGTGTTGGCAAACTTTTTAATTACACTTTGTTATTGCGGCTCAACTTTTTGAAAAAGGTGCTACTTTTTGGGCAAAGGCAAATACACTTGTGTGCCGCCTCACGTTTACAAAAGTCTATAATAACAAAATGCATTGTCCCTGTCATGAGTGTTGCCATCATCATCATCATCTTTGTTGCCACTCTCAACCACATGGTACAAGTTTGTGCAACACTTAAACTTTAATTGTGCAAAGTTTTGACCATGTCGCCTGCAAGTCCTGTGCGTCCAGTTTATCTGTTTGTGTGAGTGCTGATAGATGGCATTCTAAATTTTGTGAACGGGGTCAGTCTGTGTCTGGGGCCCAAAATGTATAAAGGATTAGAGCGACACGCACACACACACACACACACACACACACACACACAAAAGCAAAGGAGCAACCTGCCATATGGCCCTTTCAGCACATTGCAATCCGGTACTGCAGGGCTACTGAAAACTGTGTGTGTCTGAGTGAATTTGGATATATATATGTGGATGTGTACTTGTGTGCTACTTGGTGTAGTCTGTTTGCCAAACGACTTAGCACACTCATTGGGTGCCAACCACAAATTCAATTTTCCCGATAAGATTAAAGTGAAGTGCACCGCACTTGCAATTCTAAAATGCAAGCACAAAGGCTGCTTTTTTTTTTTGCTAAAAATACGAAAATTACTTGGCTCTTTATTTGATAGGCGGACTTTATAACTGGGAAATTAACAATTATTGCAGTGGGGATTTTCTTATAACAAAATTAAAGTTTAATTTGTATACAACTCTCGAATTCAAATTAAATTGAATACAAAACAAAATCTAGTTCTAAGCAAAATCTAAAAAATATCATTTGAAATATCTCTTTCAACTAAATAGAATAAATAAATAAAAAAAAAAACTACTTAAGAAACAGTTGATGTAACACACAATTTTAATTTTCGAGTTTTCTAAAGTTCGAAAGTTGCTTTTATTCTTTACAACTACATATTTTACTTAAGTGAATAATGAGGCGAAAATATTTTAATGGCACAACCAATCACTTAAACACTTTTACATATATATATATGTATGTTCATATATACACCCACACTAGTAGCCCATTACTTCATTTATTTAAACAGCTTTCAGTCTTCGTCCCTCTGGTCGCATTGTGTAACTGCTATGCGGACATGTGTGTGGGGCGTTTGGGTTCCCAAGTGAGAAATATTGTTTTAGTTTATCATGACAGCACTTTTACAAGTTTTAACTGCTCATACATTAATTAAAAACTTAATAAAACTGTAACGAAAAAACGGACATTTGCAGCTGTGTGCGAACTGTTGCTCCTCTCGAACATGGGGCGTATGAGCAATATGCAGTCCTGTGCAGTTGCGTGAGTGGGTCTGTGCGCGTGTGTGTGTGCAATTTTAAATTGGCATTTGGCTCTTTTGGCATATGACTCGCTTGGCATGTGCAGGATTTTTATTTGATTAGGGCCAGCGCCAACAAATTGTTACCATATATTCAAGCGCTTTGCTAATTGCGTGCCACAGTTGTTGACACTTTTTTAAGCAACATATAAAACGGAGATAGCAACTACAACACCGACAACAACGACAAGCAAAAAAATGGCTATTGTCTGAGCAGCGTCAGCAAAGAACTGACCTGAAACTGCTGAGCGGGCCAAAGTGGAAAACCAAAATTTCACTTTTATACATTTTAGCCAAAATGTTTGCGCACGCGAAAAAGAGAGTACTTAAAAACACTCCCCAAAAGGAAGCGAATGCCACAACAAATGCAAATCAAGAAAGGAAATGAAAAAGGTTAGATTTTTTTAATTTACCCTCGCAAGATTGTATTCAGTGAGAGAAACTGAATTTCAGTTTCAACGAGTTTAGTCACCCACTTAGCATTTCCAAATTTTCACACATAATATATCTTAATTATTTTTCATGTATTCATATATATTTTTTCAGTTCCCTATTTCATGTGAGATTTTCATAAAATGCCTGATGAATTACTTTGCCAACAGTTGACAAGGAAAATTGTTGAAAAGGGATGCACCCAAAATTGTTGCTACTCCAGCAAAATAAGAAAGAAAATATTCTCTTGATTTATTAAAAAAATATGTATATCCTATGCGAAGTTTTATGTGTGTGCGTCTTATTGTTTTTAGGTACGGACTTCAGATGACAACTTTGAGTTATGAGCTATGCGTCGGCTTGAGTGCGTGCTACATATTGAGGTCAATGCACTTGTTTCTCCCCCATAGCGATAGAAGCAGAAAAAAATACTTTGAATGGAAATGTGCTAAGCCAGATTTGATATGTGGCCTGCACTCGTATGACAAATTTCTAATTTGTCTGTCAGCAGCGCTGGCTGGCAATAAGTTTTAGGAGACACTTGATGCGATTATGATCTAACCATATTTCTTAGTCCGATTCGTGCACATGACTTTTACATGTGACAAACTCATGCCGGAAAATCATCGTCGTTGCCCTTGTCTGTTTCCTGGGACCAACGAACCGAGTGCCAGGCGCATCCTTCGACTGCATTTGCTTTCTAGTTCTGTGCTGATGTGCGTGTCTGTGCATGTCAAGCGCTTCACTTCCGTACACACACACACACACACACACACACACACACATACCAACACATGTGCAGTCTGTCCATATTCGTCTTAACCTGCATCTAACTTTGGGTGCAGCCACACCAAAACACGCCCACATTTGGTTACATTTTTATTTCAAATTGGTCATTTCCGATCGTTTTTGCAATTTTCATTTGTCGCTCGACTGCTTTCCCATTGGACGCCTGCTTTATCCTTGCGTCAAGACATGTACTCCATCATGCAAGTGACTTGAAAAGTTGTTTCCGTTTGACGTTCTGTATACTTTCATATTTATAGATGTCTATGTGTCGTCGTGCCATTCTAAGCAAAAACCATTTTCCGGCATTTAAATCTCTCTGCTTAGCCTTTTTTAACGTGCCGATCTTACTGAAGTCTCATATGCTAGTTTTATTTTTAACGGTCTGCCCTTCCCACACATTCACGCTGTTTAATTTGCATTTTTATCGATTTCGAAAGTATAAAAAAACAGCTTAGCTTTGTCTTTGCCACAGTCGCTCGTTACACATAAAATACCCATAAAAATGTCAGCGCATAAGTAACCCAAAGAGCTTCAACTCTCCCCTAAGCCACACTCTTAAAGTGCAGCAATTTTTTACGAGTACGTATGTGGCATCAGACATACAGGTTCCATTTCGCTTGAGTTTTTCTTGAATATAGTCTTAAAATACAATCAATTTTATTAAGCAGCATGTGTAGATTCTGTGTTTCAGATCGGTTTGTGTGAGCCTAATACGAGTACACTTATTATGAAAAAGTCATTACAGAATTTACTGCACAACCAGATGCAGAAAATACATTATTTACATTTCTAAGAAATGGGAATAAGATAAAATATTTAAAAAAAATATTTAAATAATGTTTATTTATATATGGTTATACGAGTATATATATAACCAAATTGATTTAATAAATGTACGACTTTAAAGTGTCAAATTAATAAATAATTAATTTTTGATTGGCTTTTACATTAGACACTACATTATCCCCAATCTACCAATTTTGTATATTAGAAATTAAACGATTTTATAACGAACAAATGCAATTAATGAAAAACTCCCTAACGAGTATCTAATTTAATTAAATTTTATATTATTTTATATTGATATTGTTATCGCAATTTTGGAAACTCGTTTATAAATATTGACAAAATCATGTACAAAGCAAATAATTGCTATGGCCTGTATCTTATTTATGCAGCATGCAATATACATGGAGAAACAATACAAAAGAGTTAGGAGGCAATTACAAACAGACGTGAGGATAAGGGCGCAGATGGGCACGTGGTCTGACCAAATAGCCAAACAATCGCTGCAGCTATAACATATTATATGCATATTTTAAGACCAGCATATGGAAATTGCATTCAGAGCATTCATAACGTTTTTCATTTCAATTAAATATCGAACCATATCGTTGGCAAGTCAACAGAATCATGCTGATATTTTTTTTTATGTAAATAAGAAAATTGTTTTTGTTTAACATTGCGTATACGTAATGTGGCAGCATTGAAAAAGCCAATGCAAACATGCAGAGCTTTAGCCAGAGCCAGTTCCAGGGAAGCAGCAGCAAAGGCTAAGCCAAGTTAATAGCTCTAAATAAATAAACACAATGAAAACAAGAAAGAAAAAAAAACAAAGCCAACCAATATGCAGCATTGCATCTGTTTGCAGCAAGTCTGCATTATGAGTATAAGTATATATGGATCTGCAAAACTCCACATAGTAGTGTCTGTATCTGTCTGTTTGCCAGTGGTTTAAGTAAAGCCACTTCCGGCCACATTTAAAGCAATTAGCAATTGCATGCACAACAAACGTAGGGACAACAAGAGAAAACTCTTTGGCTCACATTCCGCAGATTCCACTGACTTTAAAAATAAGCATATTGATATATATTTATATATATACGAATTAGTATTTTGTTCACTTACCAAGAGTTTTGATAAACAAAATTAGCCACACCTTAAATATTGTCAAACTGCAAAATCCAATACAAATATATTTTCTATTTGTTTTTATACTGGGCTGAGAAAACATATCTGCAAGTGCCTTAGCGATAAAAACAGTAAAAAAAAAGAAAAGGAAACACTGAGGAAAACATAGGGCAAACAGCATCGATGTCGTTGCTTACATTTGTTGCACACACAATCACATTCTGTCGAAATTCTTGCAGCTGTAACACCCACAACAAAAGCCAGCCATTTGCAAAAGACGAGCAAAACGAAGGCAATTATATTAGGTAAGGCAAACCGGCATGCAGCACGAACTTGTTCTAGCACTCAGATAGCACTTACAATACACACACACAAACACACACACAGAGGCTGTTGGCCAAAGTACCTCATTGCTTGTATTTGTCTATTGCAACTTGGCAATACTTTTGTTTACTTTTGCACATTTCGTCAGAAGCGGCTGCATCCGAACAGAACAACAGCAAGATTCTATGTTCCAGAATACACTCTCTGCTGAAATTCTATCCGATTTTTGTAAAGATATTTTTGAACTAGCACAAATATAGTTTTTATCACGCAACTTCATAAGTTGCTGTCGAAAATCAGTGTTAATTCCAATTCGCAAATATTTCTTTAAGTACTTTAAAACCCTTTTCTAATATCGCATAGAAAATGCTTCTGGAGTGAATAGTTAAGATTTTTTAATATCAACGGTATCTAGTAAAAATAATAACAATTGCTTATGTTGACTGACTAAATGAATTGATTTTTGTTTTTAACTACAAAACTGATATTTACTTTCGGCAGCAGCAAAAAATCCAAGATCAAGCGTGTGTTCCAAATAATAATTTTCATTTATCACATCAAAGTTCAGACAGAAAAGTAACTTATGTTAATATATTTTATTGCTTATATAGATCGGTATATTATGTCTGCATAAGTAAAATTGTATTTTGGAACGTAATGTAGTTATTGATAGCAAGTTTTTGGCTGGAAATGCATAGGAACAATGTGCCGCCTGGGCATCCACTGGCACACAATTATGTGGAAAAGTGCATGGTGAGACAGGACAGGACAGGAGACAGCAACTGGCAGCGGACACAATGCAAAAGGACAACCATTGTAATAACAATTACAAGTGCAAAAATAGCAACAACAGCGAACACAAACAGGCAACCCTTGGACTTTGTGTATCCTGGCATCCATGATTCTGTTCTACAGTGCTTATAACGGACTCCAACTTCACTTCTCAGATCTTCTCACTATTTTGGCTTAGAGTCTGCTGCATCGTTTGCTGCCAGTTTGTTGCTATTCGAGTTTAATTAAGCTAAAAGTGCTTACATTATTTAATTTTACTTTGTGCCATTGTTGTTGCAGCATTGTTGTTGCATTTCGCTCAGACGGACACTAATTTAGCTGAAAGCAAAATTTCATTAGCACTGAAATGTCGCCGGTGAAAATATTTATCTTAATTCCATTTTTTTTTTTGTACATCGTAAGCTGCAGTCAATATTGAACAATGCATAATATTTGTTAACACAATGAATTTAAATCTATATCAAAGTTACAACTTTTTACATCAAATGAATGCTTCATTAAATACTTATAATAATAAATTTCAAATCATAAGTACTCTAGTAAGATAATTTATTCAGTTTTGCACTCAATTCTTATAATACTCGACTTTCCTTATGTACACAGTTAAATTATACAAATTTCGTATCCCTAGTGTGCATCAAATTAAATGTTGTCTGTTGCTGTCTAGTATGTGCGTGGTCCTTTGCGTATTCTCATAATAATTGGGTCCAATCAGGCAACGAGGCAACAAAGTGCATTGTCCTTTAAGTCAAAGTACAAGACAAATTTGTATACTTGATAAAAGTTCGATTTCCCTTCTGGGCGAACCATTGCGCATTTCATAGCACGCCATGCCTCAGCATTTGAATTTTTTTAAAGAAATGCTGCCAGTTTGCCTCATGTATATGTATCTATTTCTGCAGCTGTGTCTGCAGCATGCAAATTATATTTTCGCGCTGGCGCTTAAGAAGGAAATGAAATCAGCAAGTTGCACTGAGAATTGGCATCAAGTCAGAGAGTGTTCCGGGCCATATTGCCTGAATGATACAAAATAGCAAAATAGCAACCAATTTTCATTCGCTCCAGCACAAACCACGCTATTGTATGCCAGTCCCGCATGTATGTATATGTATGTGTACAGTGTACCCCCAACTATGTCACTTTCATATTGCTTGGCTGCTCAATCATAAAAAATTTGATTTTCATACGGCACTTGGCACTCTGCACTCAGCTGGGATCAAGTATGCATTGCGGGTAACTTGGGTGAAGGGTTGGGATTGGTGGTGGCGGTGGGGGTGGGAGTGGGGGTGAGTGACGCCGAAAGTAGGGTGAAAGTGGAAAGATTTTCATATACATATGTGGAAACGTACACTTTGACGACGAGCACAGTGCATGCCATTGAGGGTCGTCAATTGGCAAGCTACTTGGCATCGTTCTTTATTGGGGAAACGAGCTAATAAAAGCCAACGCTAAAATAGTTGGCTATAATTCCTTTAAGAGGACAGTGCAGTGCATTGCGAAGAAAATTAAATGGTATTTTTCAAGCAAATTTGTAAACTAGTGCTTATTAAAGATTTGCATAAGGAACTCATAAAAAAAAGTAATAATAGTGCAGTCTGCTTAGCAAAGAGTTATTGAGTTATTTCAAATCTAAGTGCAGCTGAGTGTTTTTTTTGTTTATTTATTGCTTAGAGCTTGATTGCAAAACCAAATCCGGTAATATAATTATTATCTGTTAACACAGTTTTAAATAACATTTTACTTGTTTGGGGGAGCGATGCAAAAATGAGTTAATATTTTATAATACAATCAACATTAGGCAGATATAACGACATCAAACAGAATTGTGGTTTTTGGGTCCCTTAATCACAGATACGAATATCTGCTTCAGGCGCGGATGCTTTTTCTGCAGTAACAGTAGCATTAGCAATAAGCAGAAACGGCTATAAAGCTGTGCACACTCAAATACACACAAAAGCAAGACACATACGCACACAGACACACAAAGACACATCCTGCTGCATGCAATCTAGAAACGATTCTAAACAAGAGAAATCCGCTTTCATAATTTCCCTGTGGAATGCACATTCTTTTTATTGCCACTAAGCGACCGACGTTGAAATAACAATGCAAACAGACTCAGCACACGAACATGCCCACACACAAGAACACGCACACACACACACACACTTAAACAGTTACTTATACACAGGTCCATGTCGACTCTCAGCTCAATTACAATTGCAATTGTTTGCCTGAATGCGTTTTGGTTTCGCGCTGTTTGCCGCACGGCCGCATCCTGCCAATGCTGAAGCCAGTTTAAAAAATGATGTTCACCATGGCTTAACTATTCCATGTACCCTTTCCTTCACCCCTCAGCTGTTGATGATCTGAATTTCTGCCATACTCACTCATTTTGCCAACCGCCTCATAATTGCAATTTCAATTCTCGTAGCATTTTGCCTTGCTTTCGACATTAATCAATGTTCACAAGGCCGAAAGCTGCACGCTCCTGCATTGACTGCTTTATTGCTCTGATAGTATGTTATTGTTTGTTCTGTAGTCGATTAGCTGCTGTTCCAATGACAACACCAACAAATGAAACGGCAACCGTTTTTGTCTTTAAATCTGTCTCACATAGGTCTGTGTGCTTAATTAAGTCCGACTCAAAGAAGAACAATTCACGCGAAGCTTACAAAAAAGTGTGGATGGTGATATAGAGAAAGACATTTATCGATTATTAAGTGCAAAATAAAAAGATTTTATACAAAATAGCTATATTATTGAAAATGTAGCAAGCTTTTTTAAACACTAATACTTTGTTTATAAATAAATTGAAATGTTGGAGTGACATATCTGTTGATTTATGTGCAGTTAAGCCAATTGCGTATAACATACATCAAAGTGAAAATGAAAATATTGCGCATACAACTCGTTGTCAATCAAAATTGTTCTATATTGACAGTGGCCCGTAATTTATGCAAATGTGAAAATGTTACAAATTGCACTTGCATGCGCACAGATTGAAGGCACACAAACCAACAAACAAAATGCACGACTAAACAAACTGAGAGCCACAAATAAATCAATTGGCTGCGTATGCGTAATGCGAAAGCTGATTAGGGGCTGAACAGAGCAATCATAATGTTTATATGCGTATATATATATATGTATATATATTTTTATCTATGCACATATATGTGTAAGTATATACATACAGATTTTCTTCATTAGTCGCTATCGACAGTTCAATGGCCCTTCGGGAAAATCTGTACCGCAGACAAGCAACCAAATGCATATACAGTTCAAGTTACTTATGCAGAAACAGATTCAAATTGCTTTTTTTGTGTGTGTGTGTGTGTGTGTGTGTATGTGTGCTAAGTGTGTTAGCCTAATAACTCTTTCGCTGCAGATCAGTTATTAATAAACAGCGTGGGCTGCTGCCCACTCGAACTAAGTCACTCTCAGGCTTACTTTGAGCTGGCTCCTTCTCTCTATATACATACTTTGTATATAGGCAACTGGTTGGGCGCTTTTAATTTTCCACAACGCTGCGCAAAGAAATAGTTTCGGTTTTTTCCAGCTTTTCCTGTTTTCTTTCGTTCTGGTGCTTCACGGATCTACTGCTGGGTAACCAGTTAAGTTGCTGCCATTTCTATAGTTCCTGTCGTTGTTGCTATTGTTGTAGTCACTCAAGTGTCTCCCTTGGGAGTCATAAGTTTTTTGGGGCTGCAATGCGCGTTTATGAAGCTTTTGATGTTTGCGCAACCAAAGTGAAGGAAAAAAACAAAAAACAAAAAAAAAACAAGAAAACAGAAAAAAGGAAAAACCTTAAGTCTAAATCTGTGCATAGTTTTTTCTCTCATAATTTCTTCACTTTCTGAACTTGTTGTTGTTGTTGTTTGTATGCTCATCGAAGCGGCAATTTAATATTAACTGGTTCGTTGATGCATTCAATTTGGTTTTGGCCTTCGCTTCATATCTTTTCTGCACATTAATAAATATTATGCTTTATCCTGTCTCTTGTGTGTCCATATAATGCTTGTTCAATCTGCCTTAGAATATTTTGTGGTTCCTGGCCACACAAAACACTTTGTTCTCTATTATGATTAAACTTAAAATTATTAAATTTGCTAAATTCATCCACATAAGATCCCGCTGGTCTGTGCAAATGTTTTCTATTTTATACATATATTTCCGCCTGATACCGTTTGGTTAGCTAGTTTCATATACAGAAATGACCTGCTGATAATTGTTTTGTATTCAGCACGTATTCAATGGAAACTCCAATTGCTATTACAATTGATGAGCATTGTTCAATCAAAATTATTGAATTTATGTGCACATGTTTGCAATTTTGGCTGGATACATTGTTGTATATTCGTATGTGACTGCACAAGTAGAATCCCACCAAAAAGGAATGGCTTATGCGAATCTTGCTTTATAATTCCACTCCACCCTACAGTCTCTCTCTTCTGCGTAAAGCCCGCTTGATTGGGCTACCAATTGAGCAATGCGCATAATTTGATAAAGCATAACCACTGTCAAATATGTGCTCCCAGTGGAAACAAAGGCAACTGCAATCGTGCTGTGACAAGCAGACAGAACATGTGGCTGACAGCTCCTGGCATTGTCTGCATCTTGTCTAGTCACAAAGAAGCCATAATTGTTCTCCTCTTTTTTTTTTTTTTTGGTATCCAAAATCTTTTGTTTGGCCAACTCAGCTGCCTGGGAAAAAGCAGCGGGAGCGATAAAAGTGCAATGATTACAAAAGGCTGAACAGAGGTTAAGCAACTCTGAGTAGCTTATACATATATGTATAAATATTTATGAAAATAAATGAAACACAAAACAAAAATAAACAAAAAACAAATATGCCCTTAACACATTATAGCTTCGCATACTTTGTATTTCAAATATAAAATGTACAACATAAAACAGCCTTTTATAGCATTGAGTTATTGACGTATAATTATTTTAAATATCCCTCTTTCAAACTTCTAAATGCAATGTAATATAATTAATTATATATTTTAGATCTTAACAAACGTTTCTTCAATTTGCCTTAGGCTCTTCAACTGACTGACTTTCATCCCATTTGCAAAGAAATTTCTCCCCTTCAGTCCGCAACAACTGTCAGCATTTCGGCACAAACAATTAAAGTACTTAGGCTCGTCAGGAGCCGCATGGAGCCCTGTAAATATTCAAAGAGCAACTTGTCACTGACACACAGCACAGATGGCCCCACCCCCTCCCAACATGGTGCCCAGCCCCCATAGAACTTCAGCCATACTGTTTGTTTGCGGTGCACATGTGTTTCATGTGCGTCTGCCTGTATGCCTGTCTGGTTGTCACTTACTTTTGATTTCCTTCCCGTCTCGTCGCGACTTTTCAGCCTCTGCGCTGTTGGTTTTTATACCCTGTTTTCAAATTCCTGTTATCTAAAATAGGTTATTCTAACTCCAGATATATATACTCGTATACGAACAAGAGATACAACACACTCAACACACTAAATTACATTAACCTGACCTCATACTTAAGTGGATGAAAATACAATTATACATTTTAAAATGCATATCTTAATGATCCAAATGAGACACTTGCATATAGGGTAACTAAATCACGGCTACTTTTGCATTATATTATTCGTATATTTCTTTTAACTCTCATGTTTCGCAGCTCGTGTTTTCCCTTGCCAAAATTGTCTAGCTTTGATTTATGCCACACACATGCATTTCATACTTTTTTGGAGCGTAGCTTGCTGCCGCTCTTCTTCTTCGTCTATTGTTGATTATTCTTTTTTCGGGCTTTTTCGTTCATTTTTTGCGTAATCTTTTTTTTGTGTGTTAGAAATTAGATTTGCTTTTGCCCTGTGCGCTTTGAGACCAGCAAGCAACAGCAATAACAATAACAGCCAGTCTCATATTTGTTGACGACTAAAAACGTCTCACACATTGCTCACATAAACATACACGTGTTGTTAAGTGTGTGCCAGAAAGAAAGAAATATTATGCAAATGTAGATTTCATGAGCGAAACAGTTAAGTGATTTAAGTTAAGTGAAAAGAACTAAGTACAGTTGCCTAAAATTGCCAAATGGACTTTTGGCAATTTATTTAATAGCCGGCATTATTATTATAATTACGCTTAAAGGTTGGTCTACGTTCGGAAAGAACAGTGAAGAATACAAACAATTAATAAGTGGATTTGGTAACCCTTTGCCACTGCTGCTGCTTACAACGCACCCAACGTCGAAGCTAGAATACAATTTACATTAAAATACTTTTTGGCATTAAAGGATATTTCGTATTAAACATAATACGGACATATTTATACTATGATATATAGGCAAGCAGCCTACGTAGCCATCCATACAGGATGAATACTTCAGCAACGTTAAGCCTAGCAATACTGCAAGAATGCTCCAAAAATACTCAATTTGGCTTGGCTTAAATATGCAAAATCAATATTTACAAAATAGGAAATTGGAAACACAATGGATCTCAGGAATGGAGTGAAAGCAGCTTACAGAATTAGTATCGCAGAAAACAAAGCTGAAATAACAGCAAAACAGCACATTCAGATAACAATTAAATTACAACAGACACATCAACAGATATAAAATCAGAACAAGTGTTAACTGCAGCAGCAAATGTGCAATAACTTTGGGAAAATAACGAGGTATTGTTGCAGAGCTCCCAGTGAAGCGTTGTTGAAAATGGAGCACGTCTTAAATGCAATCGGCCCCAAAGCTGCACTCCAATACTCGCATATTACGTATACGCATGGGTGGCAACGTTCTAACATGAAAATGTTCGGGTTAGACCTGGTTTTTGTGTGTGGGGTTCAAACGTTTCAAGCAATTAGCGTGTGCCACAATCTCGGCAAAAGGCTAAAAGGAAGCTGCAAATGCCAGCAGATGCACACGCACAACTACACACACAATTCAAGCGAATGAATTGCCGAGCTGCGATTGCTATTGTGTGTGCGTGTCTGTGTTTGTGTATATATGCTTGTGACTATGAGAATCTAAATGAAAGTTTCTCTATTTGGTTTTGTTTCTGTACAAGCGTATGTCTGCGTGCTTTTTGTGGAGGATACTTAAATGCAAAAGGAAAAAAACAAATGAATCCACTTAAGGAAAGGAATTAAAAACAGAGCACAGCGATATAATGGCACAAGTACTAAGATGAATGTGTGCCAACAACCATTATTTGAAATTTAAGTAATTACTCAAGCTAACGTTACCCAAAAAAAAAACAAAATCATTAATAAAGCCACGTCTACATATTCGTAATATTTTTGTTGTTTTTTTGTAGTCAACTGTAGTCAACAACAATTTAAGCATCTAACATCTATTGGAAAGAACCGACTCACATAGCTAATCAGTGCACGAAGCCCCGCAATAATTGTAATATTTTTTGTATTATTTCGTGTCAAGCTATACTTAATTATTGTGTTCAAGCCGGGACTCCAATAAGTATGCAAGCGTATAAATATGCAAAGTATTTGTTTGCTTAAATATTATGCTAGCTAAGAAAATGAAGTAAGATTGATATATCAAACACAAGTGAGCCCTAGAATTAATGCGATTACTTTATTTAACACATTTTACATTAAAAACTTTATAATTTAGTTATAATTAATTGGAAAATCTCCCTTTCCAGGATCAATTATTCTGAAGCTGACCCCAGACAATTTCTACAAGCTAAGTTCCTAACTCAACTCACACAAACTTACTCACACGTATATATTCTTGCGCCGTGCCACAGTTGGTTGGAGCTGATCCAAATAAGGCTGCACTGCACCAGTCCGCATACTCACACTCACACACACAAGCACACACGGATGTGGCATTAACTTTTTCGTTATATTAATTGCGAACATTTGAACTTTTATTCAATTTACGAGCTGCAGCACCAGCAACTGCAAAGCCAATTGCCGCAGCCTAACCAGCAGAAAGACCAACTAGCATTGTCGTTTGGTGGGGGGGGGGGGGAGAACTCGTGTGTAGCTGCATTCGCAAGGATTGCACTGCCAGACATTTGCTTTGTCTTTCAGTCAAGCCATGAGTCTCGAGTCCCACTCGAAGCTGTCTGCAAGTGTATGCATATAAAAAGCCAAAGCCGCGCAAACGAGCAGCCAAGAAGCCAACTGCCGTATTAGCAATATGCCCAAGTGAGGTCTACGACCAGCTATAAATACATGTCAAGTTCGACCCGCACCCTATTTGAAGCGTATGTGTGCTTTAAAATTTATGTGGATCCGCCGGGTTACGCGAGTTATTTGAGACATAGGATTTTAATTTTAGCCACGAGAAAGGTTAATTGCCATTCAACTTAAACTATTTTATGTGGGATATGCTGCATGTTCTATGCATAACTAGTCTTAATGTCCGCTGCGGGTATTGTCAAAGATTTTATGTGCATTTGGGGTGCCATAAAACTTGAGAAGGGCACAAAATATCAGCTAACACAGTTTCAACTGCTGCAAGCAAAATCAAACATTAACCTCGACTGCGTAGCAGCCAAGAAGTTTCATAGCAAAACTTTCAAATTTTCCTATTTGTAATAAAATTACGAATAATTATAACTATTATTAAAAAAAAAACATTAAAAGTTAAACACAGCTTCGAAATACACATAGCAAGGACTATTTTTTTTTTTTTTTTTGTTGCCCCAATCATAATTTTAGCGACTCTGCGCCAACTGAATGTGTAATTAGAACGTTACCAACTGCTGCGCACTTCGGAAAATTATGTGAGAGGGTGTTTTTGGGAGCAGGCATACTAGTCCGAGGACAGCAATATAAAGAAATTATGACTTTGCATGAACAATGTACCATATACAAATTGCATAGAAGCTGGTTTGAAATATTGTGTGCATTCTGTCGAATTTAATTTGAATTTAAAGTAATCGTATTCCCAATATCCTTTTGACATATCATCAAATTCTTAATAAGTTATCATAAATGAGTATTAGTACAATGCATTTGGGCAAATAATAAAAAATCAAATAACAAACTGTAAGAAAGAAAATAAAATGACAAAATCAAAATACAAATATAAATTTGAACAATGTTTCTGCATCAATTATTCCTTAATTATGGTGAATCAGAAATTGTAATTGAGATACCTAGAGCAAATCTACCAGTAACCAGTAGTAGCCATAGCAGTCAATTTTCATTACTGCCTGCAACTATTGTTAGTTATTGACTTTTATATTTTCATTAAATTTCAATTGTTCATTTATTTTTGGCGCTGTAGTTCTCGAATATTATAAGTTTATTTAGATCAGTGAATAAGTCAGTTGCTTTACAGTAATAAGCGAATAATTAAATGGTGCGTAAATGCTAATCAAATTACTAACACTGGTTACATTTACCATTGATAATTAAATTCAATTCACCAAACACGTCATCCAATTCGTAAATTTAATAAATATTCGAAGCTAAGCGCGACTCTAAATTAACGCATTCAATTGAAAATGCGAATTTTCACTCACGAAATTGTACACACTTTTGAAAAACTGAACTGTACCTATTTGATTTAAAATTGTGCTCTTTGTCCGCACTACATTTGTTAATTATAATTAATAACATGACTAATAGTATATTAAGCTTGTTATTATCAAAGCCCCACAATTTTAGTTGCCTTCGACAAATTTTGGAAACTATTTAATTATCAATTTCAACTCATTCCTTTGGGCTTAGTTCATATAAATGAGGATGTAATGATGATGAAAGTAGAGTAACTGTTTTAAGATCACTTGGCTAGATAAAAGCAATTATAAATTTGTTAAATATTAACTTGTGTCGATACCTGCGTAAAGTTAAAATGCAATATCTGTATGTGCATCGTGCACACCTATTATGTGGAGCCATTGTCCACAAACTATACTGAAATGACATTTTGGTCACTTTTTGCCATCAGTTTTGTGTGAAAGCTGAGGTAAATCTTAGTTTAAATGTGTGTAATAAACAAGATGCTGTTATTGCATGTAGTTGGGCTGTTGGGTGCCTCAAGGCAGGTGAAAACTTACATCTCGAAACGCCCATTAACTTTCTCTTCCATTTGCGCCTTTTTTTGCTTTCCTTTTTAAATAACAGCCAGAAAAGAACTCGCAATAAACTTTGTTCCAGCTTCGCCCACAACGGCAACAACGAAAACAACAACAACAGCAGCAGAATAAAAACCACAGCAGCAAGAAATCGGGCAAAGCTAAAAGCCAAGGAGTGTTTGCAGAGGCGCCTAAGCAAACACTGCATACTTTTAGGCGTGAGCCCAGCCCACACGGTTGCCGTTAAGTCGGTGTTGTGTTAACGTTGTGTTACCATCGTGTTTGCCCTTCTTGTTGACACATGCAGGCGCACGGGTAAATGGGTGGTTGGGTGAATGGGTTGCTTCGCTATCTGCGGCCATGTTAAAAGTATTTTGATTTAGAAAATGTAAATTCACCACTGACTTATGCAGGGCCAAAAATAAAGCAAAACCAGAAGGAGCGTCTGGGCACAAACATTGTAGGTCTGCCAACAAGTTCTTCTTTTTTATTGCTTACCAAATGAGCTGCAGCTAAGGCTAACTAGGTAAGCAGGTAAACAGGCGTCGCCTTATTTGGCCATAAAAATGCAGTCTTTATGACCCAACCCACATCGCCACACCTAATATATTCATACGCACATAGGATTAAATCTACAAAGCGACTGCCGATTCAAAATGCAAAACGTGAATTTCTATTTCTTGACGCAACGTGATTTAGCAATTTTCCAATTTTCACAAGCAGCTAAAAATAAAGTTGCGCTCCGACATGCCAAGCTGTAATGTTGTTGCGGTTTGTCCACACCCGACTGACGAAATGGGACTGGGAACAAAAGGTAGTGCCCCATTTTATATTCAGATATTTTATTTGCGTATCACAGACAGCACCACGGTAAATACCAGGTAAATGCACCCGTGGAACATTTTATTTGATTACTTAATTTGTTAAAACATTCAATACTAGCTGGTTACCAAATGTAACAATTGAAGACTAACTTTATTTCGCGGTTTTTTTAAATATCGTATTTTGAGTATTTCGAGGAGAAACACATTTAAATATCATTTGAATGTAGATATCTGTAAGCAAACAACATGCATTTAAAATATCTGTCTGCTAAGCGTTAATTTGTTGCGTAATAAAACAACCGTTATGTTATCTAAATACTTGCCTAGCCAATAAATACTGTAGTGCTGTCAGTGATTTGGTAGCAGTTTTTGGTCTGTTTGCACTCTGGCAGCGCACGTTTGTGCATTTTGTTTACGAGTTTCTAGCATTGTTGTTATTGTCGATGTTTTTGTTGGTATTGCATTTGGCCAACGCGATATGCGCTTCCTTTTCTGATACCTCAACTTTGTATTTCCTTTATTTCTTTACCATTTCTGGAGCAGTGATTTCTATTTTAGCTGCTGCCAACGCTTCACTGCCAGCCAATAAATATTTTTCGCTTAGCACGCGATACTCCTTGCCTGCTCCTGTATCCATCTCTCATCCCCACCCCTCCTCAAGACCTGTCTCTGTACGTGTTTTTGTGTCCGTGTCTGGCACACAATTTAATGTGTTTACCAGATAATCGAGAGCTCAAAAGCAAGACGCTCTCCAGGTTGCATCTGACCTGCAGTCAGATATGCTCGCAAATGTTTTAAAGACTTTCGGATTGAGTTCTATGGGATTAAGATGCAATTAATTTCTATTGTTTCTAAGCGAAAACTACTGGATCACGTAGCAGTCATAATTAAATTATGTGTCTCTCACAAACCCATCTGCATTCCCATATTCATCACGATTCCGCTCTTCTTCTTAAAGTTGGTGATGACACTAGTTGAACTCACTAATAGCCCGTTAACTAACTTACAAGTGGCCTGTTAACATAATATTCTTATGCTGTATTGCGTTTTGAAAGATGTTTCTTTAAAGTTAAATGTATCAGGTCTCGCCATCAATTTTAATAATAGTATTATATATTAAATAATGTAAGTGAATTCCGCACTTAAGTTCTACTACCTTACACCGTGTTCAAACATTAATTGAATTAATTACGTAAAACGTATCAGCTCACTTTCTATATTCACCATACACTGAACTCACCTTCTTCAAGCTGATGAGCACACTATATATATCGATCGAAATCGATATCGCATGTTATGCACAGAGTTGACTGTTATGTCATATGTTTCATATAGATTCTGTAATGCGCTTGACCAAGTACATAAATATTGATCATGCCTGAAGCTATGCTATCTTTGTTTTCAAACCGAGCTTTGGCTAACGCTCTCTATGAGTCAAATTAAACAAAAACGTTACCTTTTTTCTTTTTCCCCTTATTTATTCTATTTACTTCATTATAATTCTGTCTGTAAAAAAAAAATGTGAATTTTAGGAATTGCATTTTTCGCTACTGCGATCGACTTGCGTTTTGGTTTCCTTTCTTCTTAACCTCGTGGCAGTGATGTAGAACAGAAGTGGCTTTTAATACCTCAAAATATGTGTGCCAATAAAAAAAAGACATTTATTTTGGTGCAGACAACATTTAAATAAATGATGATTCAAACAATTTTACAGAACGCGCAATGCTAGCTACCAGAAGTAATTGAAACATTTAAGCACATCAGTTAAAAGAAGAAAATAAAAAATGAATTCAAATGCAAGACTTCAACCTACGTGACGGTTCAAAGTTCAATTTCTTTTCTCGAGCGACACACCGCTAAGCGGTCAACTTCCGCAGTGTCGACTCTCGTCACCCCGTCTCGAACGGATTGCTGCCAAAGCATCAATCACCAATTTGATTACACAAGCTGTGGAACAGGGGTGTTATTTTTTCAACTGTTTAAAAATGATTTAAAGTGAATTGGAAAAAATGAATAATGAAAATGAAAAAAATTAATTCACCAGATAAGAATTTTATGCTTTTAGAGTGGCCGGGAAGATCACCCGACCTGAATCCCATAGAGAACATATGGGGACACCTGGTCCATACCATCTTAAGATGGTAATCGACAGTTCGAAACAGTTGAGCAGCAACTGGTACTTCGTTTTATTTTCGTATCCAGGCATTCCCTACGCTCCAACAAAACCGATAACAGATTTAGAATAAAATCTTCTCTTTCTGATTCCGTAAAAGAATAACGATTTCAACATGACTGGGGTATCCCAACTTTTGCATACCAAAATTAAGATTCCGCTTAATGGTAAAAACAGGCAAATTTGAACTGTCAATTTGCAACTGGCTATTAGAAAGATGATTAGTAAAATATTAAAGAAAGTTCCACACTGCAACAGCAGCATAGCAGGTGTAAATACTCATATGTGTGTCTGTGACTTGATTTCGCTTTTCTCAGCTCTAGTTTTGCCTAGATATTTGCAGCACTTGCAACGGCAGCAGGCAAAGGCGAAAGGAAATTGCAGCTGTCTGAAATAGTTGTTTGCTCCCCAAAAAAAATAGTTGCCCACATTTCGTACGTGCAACATGCAGGTGAAAATGGAAGCAGCGGAAATGCCACTACATTTAGCTAATTTGATTACATATTGTCGGTGCTCTTTAAGCCCATTGCAAGCTCCACATAAGGTATATATACATATACGAGTATGCATGTAAAGGTTCAAGGGCTTATTCCAGAGTGAAGAGGGTGCTTCAACTTTTATCATATGGCAAATGTTTTGCTTGCACTTTTATTGTTTACCATTTGTTTGGCTGCAAAAGTTCGCACTTCAAATGAAATAGGATAACGAAAAAAATTTGGAATTGTTTTATTTTTGTTTAAATGTTTACTTGTTGCATTTTTGCACTTTTTTGGGGTGTGCAAAGTAGAGCGGTCAGGTTTTATATTTTCGTTTTTCACTAACATTTTCGTAATGGGAAAAGTTTTGGCACAACCAAAAAATGCCTTCGGTTGTCTGCTGGCTTGTTAGCATTTGTCATTTAGTTGCATTTAAATAGTTAACAATTTGGCTTTTAATTAGATTATGAGGTACCAATGTTGGTATGGATTATGGTTTATGGTTTATGTAATAAAATGCCAACAGCTTTGAATAAAAGAGTAGAAAATGAACGAAGCTCTTGATAGTTTTTAATTGAACGGCTCACATAGCAGTTGAGTTTATGCTTTCGAAATTTAGCACAAGTTAAAAATGTAGTTAAAAATTAAGTAAATTAACTTGAGATGATTCTGTTTCCAATACGTGTCTTAGCGCAATCTTATTTTCAATATTTCGCCAGCAATAATTAAATATATATTTTATTAGGTTAACTTTTAAGAACTCATGATTCAATTCTATAAGTTGAAAGTTTACAATACTAAATATTTTTCAGCTTCTTTCGAACCAA
This sequence comes from Drosophila basisetae, assembly GCA_035041595.1. Classification (NCBI taxonomy): domain Eukaryota; kingdom Metazoa; phylum Arthropoda; class Insecta; order Diptera; family Drosophilidae; genus Drosophila; species Drosophila basisetae. The sequence goes on from JAWNLB010000090.1 coordinate 1,767,794, forward strand.
ATTAGAAACTGTCTACCATTCATGTGAGTAGTTCTTAAACCGATTTCTGGAATGCACTCAGTAAATTTAACTTACTTTCATATAGATTCTTTCACTAAAAGGCTAAAAAGTGAATAGGCTTGACTTATTACAGTTTCCATTACGATGCCTTCAACTTAATTAGCATGCAACGTTAACAACATATTTGTGTACGACTGACTGGCAAATGTTAAATATATCAGAGCTCTCCGTAATACGCATAAGCGCCGTCGGCTACTATATTTTTGCAACTTGCGGCATTTTGAGTTGAAAAGTTGCAGCTTCAATTAATTTTCAGTCAGCAGCAATGCAGTCTAATTTTTCGACAGTCAGATGCATTGCAAAGGGATGCAGGATGCGGGGACGGTAGCCAGCTCAGCCAGTCAGTCGTTGATGGCTACAAGGCAAGAGGATCTGCCAGCCAAAACAAACTGCATTAATTAGTGGCCAAGAACAAACTAGCTCGTTGGCGGGTCACGACTCCATTCGTTCCTTCCCCACCGAATTCCAGTTCGCTATTTCTGCAGCATGTTTTCTACGTTTTTCTTGCTGGCAGCGCGCTGTTTCCAGCTCCGTGACAAATTAGATATGCGCTCGAAAGTGTCCAAGGCAATGGGGCAAACATATTATCCCAGTACAGAGTCCTTTTGCTGCGGTTGGTCCTTTTGGGTCTGCGAGGCACTCTGCTGCCTGCTGCCTGCTGTCTGCCGTCTGCTGTTTTACGACATTTCCGCCCACCAGACTATGCAGCATGCACCGCTGCATCAACTGCTGATATGCATTGAGAGCATGTGCATAATGCGTGTGTATGTATGTGTATGTGTCTGTGTATGCTAGTAGTAGTATGTGTTATGTATCCCGTGCTGGCACTAAAAGCTATTTGTAAATTTCGTGGTTGCAATTATGTTTGCTGTTTTGTTGGCTAACCGCCACGCCTTTAGTCAACTTACGCCGAGCTCCATACCCCAACTGTGCCACAACGTAACACTTAACACAGAGCACTAGCAACGCCATGCTTCTGCTCTCGCTTTTTTTTTTATTTTAAATGTGGCTTTGCTGGTTATTATTAGTTTGCTGTGGTTTGCTGGCTGCGGCCGCTTTGCTCATGCACTTTCAACTGCCCCATGGCCACGCCCTCGCCTCCGCCCTCGCCTGTTTATAGAGTTTCCTGACCACATCACACTTCTCCACACACACACACACGCACACGTATATGCATATAAATATTTGTACTATCGGTTCATAATGCGTGTTTGTTTGGGTTTTGGCTGACACATTAAAGTTTCTGTTTTAGGTACATTTTTTGATTTTTCCAACAAGAAAATATACATTTCTAATTATGAACACATTTTGAACAGTATTTTGGGTCACATTATTGACCCATTTGGCAACATTACTAATAATGGATTTTCGGTGTTTCGGCTTAAATATTTTATTAAACGCCCAAAAAGAGAAGCAAACAAACCTGATTCCAACTGTAATGTCGACGTGTGTGTATATGTGTATAAAAAATAATATATATAATTAACTTTATAAGTTAATACTTCAAAAAAACATTGTTTGCATAGAAATAAGCGTATAAATTGGTATATAAAGCAAACCATTTCCGCATAAGTCCTGTTTGTATACCTTGAAACCAAAAAAATGTAATAATGTTGCCACAAGGCACATGGGCCAGATGCTTCAGCAAGTGGCCAAAAGCAAACGACTCACATCTACCTCAAAATATGCCAACAAATAATGTTCACACTTCGACTTTGGGCAGCGGTTTCGATGGGGTCTTCTCTGGTCCGAAGTAGGTTTTTGGTGGCTACCACAAATCATTCAGTGGCATGAATTATTACTGGCGCTTAGAACGTGCTCACAGCACTAAAGTGTCATTACTGGGCTTAATGAGTCTGACGGCAGCACACAAAAAAAAAAAATAAAATAAAAACCTAAAAGTAAAAAAAAGAAAATAACAGCGCAAAAGAGAAAAAAAAAGAATGTGAAATGTGTAGCATAAAAACAGACAAACTACGATGTTCATTGTCTGGCTCTTATTTATGTTGTTATCGGTCAGATCGTCTTAATGAATGATAGTAATAGTTATGGCAAATACCCTGTATAAGAAGTAATTTAATGGGCATAATGACCACAAGAAACATACGCTTGAATATAGGCAAGAAACATAGGCAAAAAGACAAAAGAAAAACTCATATAAGAATAAAAAAATCAATACTAATGCAGAAATATGTTATATTGCAAAAACTTAAAAATAAGTCTAAATAAATTTTAAAAAAATGGCTATTAGGATTTTAAATATATACTTCATATAGTCAACTTTATTGTTTGTTGTTTGGTGAGCCCTTTTTATAATTAAAATTAATCTTTTGTTGGCTCCAGATCATATTATATAATTAAACTATTAAAGGGTAGCAGTAACATAAGTTGTTTTTTTTTACTCTATATCCACTAAATAAAATATTATGCAGACTGTTACGGCTGCTGCCACTGATTAGTTTTTCCCCCAGACATGTTAGAAATTATTAACACACATACGTCACGTTGTCTGTGGGCAATGCTATATGCTAAGCAGCTATTAGGCGAGTAGAGTAGGGCAACAGCAGTCGGCTGCAAGGACCAAGCTGGAAGGCACTCTGGCAGTGGAAGCAGCATAAATCGAGGCACCCAAAAAGCATAAAGCAAGCATGTCGCGCCATCATTTTCAGCTGCCACGTGCCTGGGCATACATTTTGTGCATTTTATGGGGCATGCAGCAAGCAGCAAGCAGCAAGCTGCACCGTTGAGCGCCGGTTGCAGTGGCCAAGAAACAAACAAAGCGAGGCAGAATCAAGGCAACAGCTAGCTCAGAATTTTAAAGCTGATTACTCAATAACTTTACTGGCGAGTGCATAAAGTGCGGGTCGTATCCTTGAAGTGCATAATTCCCTGCCAAGTGCAAGTGCGAGCTGCAACCTGCGAGGCAGGGGATTTTTTCACTCATTTTATGTGCACTTAAACTGCATTTGTTATTAAAGTCTGTTGCACGTTGCTGTTGTTATTGGTGTTAGTGGAACCAACCCGAAATGTACCCTCAAATTGAGTTGCCTCGAAGTGATTTTCAGTTCAAACCCACTGGCTGCTGCTTTCCCCCAAGTAAATAATGTATGTTTGCAGCATGATAAAAACTCAAGGAGAAGCTTGCACTTAGGCCACGGTTAGGTAAGTATAGCGAAAAGTTGTTAAAATAGATTTTCTACACTTTACCTTTTCACTTCCCACATAAAATCAAAGCACATTTATATAAAATAAAAATGTTCATCGATGTTTTATATTTATTTATTTTATCCATTAGGTAATCTCACAATGAAATTGATAAAGTACGTCAAACACATCGAAATTGGCAGCCGTTTTCTAGTCACTTTTTTTAACCATTTTTAATTATTTATTTAAATGTGCTGTAAATTCGATTAGGCTGCAGCATAAAAAAACATGAGAGAAAGTGGCGGAAAATAGGCAGAGTTTTTCCTTATAGCTGAAATTCAATTACAACCGCTAATGCCATTTGTATTGCCCGTGCGCCAAGCCGCACACTGTTCAGCTCTAAATACCCGTAATCCGACAAATTTTAAATTGATAAAAGTTGAACTTCAATAAGTGCCAAAGCTGGCGAGGCCATTATAATTGTGGTTCTGCGAGTGTATGTAAGCCAGTGTGTATGCATTTTTGTTAAGCGTTTTGTAACCGCAGCGAAAAGCCACAAACAAATATGATCAGACATCACACCGACTGCGTACAGCCAAAAAAAAAACCAAAACCCCAACTGTAACTTCAGCAAGTGCTAACAGTTCGGATAAAAGTGGCTTATATAAATATATGTATGTATTTATATTTACATACAGGTATTGCTGACATCTGCCAACAGGCAGTGTTTAAGCGGAAAAGCATTGCATACTTTTATGCGGCCGCAAAAAAACTCGAAACAGCCGCTTCCAAAATGTGGCTGCATTTAAATGCGTATGCATTTCATATATTCATATTACAGCAGAATATTATAGAAGCATGTTAATTGACAAACTTTTCATTATGTTTTAAATGTAAAAAATGAAGAGACAGCTGCTGAATTAGCTTAAGCAAAAAACTATTAAATTATGTATTTGCTTATTAATTATGTTTATTTTATTCATTAAATAATTTTTTTTGATAGTTTCAAACTAATGAGCTTTGTCAATTTTAATGACATAAAATTTAATACATGCGAAAAATATTACAAAATATTATTTTAGTACGTATTAATTGTAAAAATATGAGTCACTGATATATTGAGTTAATGCTTAAAGTAATTCTTTTGGTAACTTTTAAAAATTTAAATAAAATTTAGGAAAAAATAACATTTTTCACACAATTTTTAACTTATTGGACAAGCAAACTCTTTACAATACAATCCTTTAAATTACTTATGCCTATGAAAAATTAAATTAAAAGAGACTGCGAAAAATATTTAATCAAAGAGTTCTGCACTCAGCATCTAACATTTATTCCGATGCACCAAGCAAACGACTGGTGAAACACCAACAACAAAAAACAAAAATAAATAATAAAGAAATCCCATCGCAACGTAAAAAATTCTAATTTATTGAGTTTACGCCCATTTTTACACGCTGCGCACACGGCCAACATTTAGCCCCGACACATGTCCTAACCATAGCCCGAATCTAAAAGTTCACAAAAAAAAAAAAAATAAAAATAAAATAAATATGTAAAATGCCAAAAACAAAAAGAGAAAAATGCTGAACCCGATTCGACTTGCAGCTCAGCGCGTCGACAAATGAAATTTTCACGTCGCACAGGACACGCGCCAGAGCCACGGTCGACGTGAGGCAGCCCTTTGAATTTGCCACACAAACATTTTGGCATGTCCACAAAAAAAAAAAAAAATACGAAGTCGAAAAAAAAACGCAGATTAAAAAGTTGCAAAAATTTTAATGGAATTTTATTTCTCGCTCCCACACACACACACACTCACACGCTCTCACTCGCTCCCTGGGGTCGTTTTTGGCGGTCGCGTTGCGGAAATTGTTGCCGTTGTACCCTTTGATTGTCAAGCATCGGCTTACACACATAAATGTGACAAAAACACAACCACACGAGTGTGTAAATTTGTACTTGTGCGTGTGTATATGTAGGTGCGAAGACACAACAAGTCAAACAGACGAACAGGAGGACAGGCAGCCCAACCGAAGGCTAAAGGACAGCCAGTTGACGAAAAACTAAACTGTCAGCTTGAGTGAAAAGTTGTCTCTACCACCGGAAATTATTAAAAAAAAAACGGGCAGGCAAATTTAAATTGGCCCCAATTGAGACCCTTGCATATCCTTCATCCATCAAAAAAACAAATTTTATTTGAAAAACATAATTTTAAACTTAACAGCGCTTATAAACCCATTAACAACTTTTGGATTACAAAAGAAGTCGCTTAATGAACGGGTGACCGCCAGCCAAAGAGTAATTATATCCATATCCATATTTTACATCCCCAAAGATTTTATATATATTTATATAAAGTATTTTGTGGATGTTTTGACCAGCTTTAGTGTTTTTGGTTTGCAGGCTGTATTGGTAGTTTAAATAAATTGGAGCCAAATAAGTAAGTATTTTAAACTTGTACTACAAAAGATTTCAAATTTATTGATAGCATTTAGTTTACTATACAAGTTTTTTTTTTAAATTTAATTGCAAATTAGCCAAGCTTAAAGCAATAATGAACAGCGCACAGTTCGTTGTAATAATAAATAAAAATCTTATCATACGTTTAGCCATACAAAATACTCGAAACAAATTAGACATATACGGAATATTTATATGCAATGAAAGAGTAAAATGTGTTAAAGCTAAAAGCTATAAAACCAAGTGAACCCAGATCTAGTCTAGCTTAAAGTCTATTCCTTGCATAGAAGCTGTCCCACAACTGCATCTTCTCTAGTTCGGGCAGTGTCTTCAGCTCAAAGTCCTGTCCGATATTGAGGCACTGAACACTCGTCTCACTCTCCAACGGTGCAAAATTGAGTGTCTTGATGCTATCGCAGTTGGGGTCCCCGCTGGCCGCAAAGTTCGTCCATATGTCAATCATGCCAGTGATGATCTTGTGCTCCGGTGAACCAGGCGCAGCCTGATTGGACAGCATGCTGTGAAAGATGTAGCAGAGATCATCGCCATGACAGACGCCACGCATCTCGTTGCCACAAAGCACAATGCGTATGGCATTGCACAGCTTCGAGTCGTGATCGAAACGATACAAATAGGTGGGAGCGTTGCCATCGCGCAGTCGGGATAATGCAGTGCGATAAATGGGATGCCAGAACTCGCGATACGATTCAAGCTCAAGGAATTTCATCATATTCGCCCGATTGCAGGACTCGTCCCCAAAGTAGGCACGCTTCAGCTGCAGGCTGTAATTCTCCCGCAGCTTGGGATCCAAATTGTCGCCCAAATCGATTGGAAGCAAGTTTTTGCAGCTGCCCACCTCATCCAGCGTGGCAGGACGTCGAACAACCTCTGAAAGAAGGAAGTAGAGAACAATTTCAAAAAAAGCCATACGATATAGAAATGTAAAATTAAATTTGAAATTAAAGTTACACATTAAATGATACAAAATTAAAATTAAATTATTATATATATATAAATTATTTATTATATAATAATAAAAAGGAAATATTATTTCTGTTTGTTGAACAATGCAGACATATCGATCAATATCGTTATCAATTTTATGCACAGATGTTATGTTACAGTCTTAGCGCAGTTTACAGATAACAAAAAAAGGAGTTATCGATAATGAAAAGATCCGTATAAAAAACGGTTTCAAACAGGTCGCAAAATATTTAGCGGATAAATTTTGACGACTGGTTTAGAGACCTCAAACTTAGAATCTACAAGTTAACTTTTACATTATTACCTGTGTGGATTCTGTTTGACGGTATAAAAATAATTAACTTTAATATATTTTGATAAACTTTGATATATTTTTATGACGATTATCGGTAAACCACCACACAAGCCGCAGGTGCATCGAAATGGAAGTAGCAAATTATGAATCAAAATGATTTTCATCTTGAAGAAAAAGAATACGTATAAAAAAGTGTAAAAAAAAGCAAGGCAGTTCTAATAAAAAATTTCGCATGTCGAGACAATGATGTCCTGATTTAGTTTACACATCAGGCCCCATCACCGTTATCTACATTACTATTGGCCTGTCTAAAAAGTAATCAAGTGAAATTATTTTTTGTTTAAAAATGCACCTGAAAAATATTCACGTGCATCGCGCTAATTTCTCTTTATCCAAAATATTTTTTTTTACTATGTAAAATATAAACAAATTTGTACAAAACAAAGACAATAGTTCGGTTTATTCATCAAAAACCGTTTAATGAAATCAAATCCAATTTGTTGTTGAAATTGAATTTGAATTTTCTATTTTTCGACCAATTAAATTTTCACTCCAATTGTCTTAATATTTTTAGACACATCAAAATGGAATTTGATTGAATTCAAAATTGTTTACTACTACTACTAATATGGAGAACCACTCACCTGGATAGAAGAGTAGACCCTCAAAGCTGGTGCCACCGAACATCATGGGCACACGTCGGCTCCAGGTCTGCTGCATCAGCTGATAGGGTGGCTGGGCGATGACCGTGTGCTCGGTTTTATAGGGTTCGACGACGGGACCAAAGGCGAACAGCACGCGATTGTGTTTCTCCTCCTTGTCGAGCACCAGTGATGCGGCCTTGACAATATCACCACCCTTGGCCTCGCTCAGGAACTTAAAGATCTCCTTGTCCTTGTTGGTGCCCGTGAAGCCCAGTTTCTGTGCCAGGCGATAGGCCCAATTGTTTTTCGGCGGCTGTGCCCATGGGCACAATGCACTGCCCGACATTATAATCGCCTTGTGCAGCAAACCCTCCGTCTGGGGACTCAACGTGAGCAGATGTGTGGATGCGCCGCCAGCGCTCTCGCCAAAGAGTGTGACATTATTGGGATCGCCGCCAAAAGCTTCGATATTCTGTTGCACCCAACGCAGGCCCATAATTTGATCCTTCAAGCCCGCATTGCCGGGCACATTGAGCTCCGGATCATCCAGACTGAGAAAGCCCAAGGCACCCAGACGATACGCAATGGTCACAATCACCACATCCTTGGACATAAAAAAGTCCGGACTGTACATATCACGCGATGCTTCGCCCACCTGAAAGCCACCGCCATAAATCCAGACCAGCACTGGACGCGGTTTGTCCGGTTGCAGCTGCACACAATAAAAATATATCAGTTGTTGGCAGTTGTGGATATTTTATTTACTTACATCCTTCGCATAGACATTCAGGTACAAACAATCCTCGGAGCCAGCAAATTTGCGAAAGAATGGATGTGTTTGCATCGGTTTCTCGCCCGGAGAAGTGCAGTCCAGTTCACGTTCCCAAGGCTCCACTGGCTCCGGTGCCTTGAAACGCAACTCACCCAGCGGCGGCTTCGCAAAGGGTATTTTCTCAAAGCTATAGTAACTGCCGCCCCAAATTGTGTTCCTCTTCACGCCTCGCACATTGCCCAACTTGGTTTTAACCACCGAAAAAATGTGAGTAGTCAGACGACGATTCTCATACTTAAAACTCAACACCCTGTAAAAAAAAAATGAGAGAGAGCGAGGGAGAAAGAGACAGAGGGAGAAAGAGAGAGTTGACAAATTAGTTATGATTTGAACTGCACTTCAAGGTTTTTGCAGATATTTTTATTAAAGGTCACAGGGTTCTCTGCTTTTGTCAACAAATCTGCAACGCACTTAAAGAAACAACTCCATAGTTATATTCCTCATCAGGTAAGTCACTTTAACTAAGTGAATGGCTTATTGGCAAATTTATAAATGGCCATCAGTGTCCTGATTCATATATCTTGCAAGCAATAAAATATTAATTACTCATGCTCATCGTATGACAAAATAAATGTTTTGAAACAGTTGTTAAATTAAAAATAATTGTAAATAAAATATATATACATAACTCTATCTTTCGCCTGGCACAGAAAACGATAAACAAAGATATAAATCAAAATTTAAGGCAGTCAAAACTTTCACATTTTTCTCAACTTTTACAAGTGATTTTTAAAATAATTTTTTTTATTTTACTTGTATTTATTTATTGATATTCTTCTAACCCAAGCTGCATTATTAGACATTATTAAGAAACAAGTCACTAATAATAAATCAGTTTTATATAAGTAAAATTGATAATATTAATAATTTAAATACATTAGATGTTGAGGATTAGAATTTAAAATTAGTTTCAACATTTTGTCTGAGTTATACTTCATGTAAGATACTTCAAATAAGATATTCCTTTAGTTTGATTTAATTCAATTTAATGTTACTATTTTCTAATTTCTCTTTCGATGTTCTTATAATTTTAAACAACAGTTTTTTCCGTTAGCTTTTTGTTTGTTCAAAAGATGGCAACACTGCAAGAGTATTTTAAAGTCGGGAACACCACAAAGGGCACACTTCTTTCTAGTGTTTGGCCCAAAATCAGTCAAGCCGTTAACAAATTGCCGTTGCCTGGTGGTGGGTGGCTTGGTGGTTTCAATGTCACTGTGGTTGCGTTGCGGAATGTTTTTTGGTTTATTTGTGCTCCGTTCTCGTTTTGAAAGTCGCGCCTTTTGACCAACCTCCACGCTACCCATTTAGTATGCACGACAAGTTTTCTATTTACTGTTTATTTACGTTCGTTTTTCATCAAGTTTTTTTTTCATTTAACTTTTATTGCTAAGCTCCCAGCGGGTGGGTGTGTGTGTGTGTGTGTGTAGCTCATCTATTTTATGGCATTTAGCGTAGTTTGTTTTTGTTTTGCTTTGTTTTGATACCTTTCAATTGCGCAGCTCAGACAATTAATCACATATTTTATATTTAACACACATGGTCCCTATGCATCGACATAGTTTAGCTTACACAACAACAGCATCGATAACAACAAAATTGCATACAAATTGCTTAGTTCAGAGAAAGCGTCTCTTGACGCTTGTACTAATCTACAACCTATAATCGGGCATATCAGATCTGGCAATTTGCGAAGCTGTAATTGAGAGTAAAAGAGACCGAAAAGTCTTTCTATTTCCCCATACATAATACATATATATTTTTATTATTGTAATTATTATTAACTATTCGAAGAGATTTCCAACCACCCAATTCATTCGTTATTTTCTCACGAATATATTTTTTTTCGTCTCAAGTTTTATGTCGATGAATATACTCGTATAATATAATATCGTTTTTTTTTTTTCGTTGTTCATGCTGATGTATCATATATAATAATCAGTATATTATTCATATACTGATTATTATACTAATTATTCTCCCCAGATTGTGCTAACGGCCGAAAAGTGATAATTTAATCATATAATATATATACATGTATATTTTTTTATAGTTTTTTATTAGTGTTGCCTGTACTAGTATTTTTATAACTAAACCCCTATTAGGGATTGATTTCTTTGTTGAAAAAGGTTGAATGCAGAACCGCAATGTCATCATTATATTTCATATGATGATACAATTGCCCATATTAAGTAACTGACTTACTTTCAAAAAGTGCCTCATATATGTCAGTTAATTATAGTAAAGAATTCCCAGGAATTTAATAATAAAAAGTATTTGGGAAATATTTGATCGAGGTAAACAAAATTCAATGAACACCTTATTAACAACATCTCAATATTTTGACTAAGTTCAATGGCAATGCTTTAAAAATAGATTATCTCTTTATTGCTAACTAATAGGTTAAAAAACTTGTATACAAACAATAAATATTGCTTTAACCACTGCCTGCCCGATTTACGATGAGGAACATTTTGCTAATTTCAAGTTTAATAAAGTGATATCTACAAAAACTGGTATCTACAAGTACAGCTGTTTATCAAATTACTGATAAGCTGCACATGTATATATTTTGTAGGTTTTTCCTTATCAGAACCAAAAAAAAAGAAAAAAAAACACAAAGAGTTACAAAGCTATTGCAAAAACAAGATTGAACGTTGCAAATATGTTGTCGGTTCTTAAAGGCGGCTACCAGTAACATATCTACCAAAATTGACGGCTCTTACTCAAAAATTGCGGAAGATATAGCAATCTGAAATTTGTAGGAGCGAGGAGCGAGGACCGTGGGAGTGGCGGAGGTGGGCATGGCATATGCCGCCAGCAACCTACCAATTTTTACACTTTGTCTTAGGCGGGCACAGACAGAATTGCTTTGTATTAGCAATCAAATTAAAAGTCTGAACCTGAGTAGACTAAAATTCGCTGTGTCATGCCTATTTTGCACAAATAACACTAAATTATAAATAGGTATAGGTATGCGCCTGCCACCCAAGTGAACTGTGTACCCGCTGCTAACTTATATATTTGCTTTTAAAATTACGTTAAATTTAATGGGAGGAGGGAAATTATATAAAAATGTACGAATGCAAAAATATAGCCTAGCTTGGAATCAGGTGAGAATGCTCCAGTTGAGAAACCTCGACTACCAGATCTGAACCTGAACACAGCTATTAATTATTTTATTCTAGTTTTATTTGCCACATAAACATTTTTGCGCCCATTAATTTAATCAGGTAATTAAGTAAAATGAGGGGTTTTTTATGCTCGTCAATGAACTGAAATAAATCAACGGAGGTTTCTTATCCAACCTTGATGAAATTTTTTACATACTATCAATAATATTTGAAATGATATATTATATATCAATTGGAAGACTCTACTCTAAAACTTGCAGCTTTTATTGTCATTGAAAATCGAACGCAGTCTATAACTCTTATATCGACAACAAAAATACGGAAATGGTTCGTTCGCCTTGACATTTGATGCTAATGAAGAACTTTATATATTTTTTTTCCGTTATATAATTTTGCGCAAAAAATTATTTTTTTTACCCCTTTTAAATACAATTCAGCGTATAAAAAAAATATATATAGATTTATATATATATATATATATATATATATATATATATATATATATATATATAAATAAATAAAAATATTGAAATATATATATATATATAAATTTATTTATATATATACGAGTAAATATATATATTTCAATATTTTTATTTATTTTTTAACATCAATTAAAAGTTCGATTCCAATATATATTTTTATCAACAAATAGATAATAAAAAAATACATTTCTATAAATGTTGTCTTTAATTGACTTGTAGTTAAAACAATTTGTTACTGTATAATTATAATATATATGTCTCTCAATTTCATTAATTGATTGTATTTAATACAACATTTCAAACAATAACATAAAAAAGTAAACCTAATTCATTTGTTTCAACTTCTCAATCAATTGTTGTCCTAAATTATGAAATGAAGTTTTAACCATTACCGCATTTCAATAATGTTGTAATAGCTGCAAAAAATAATATAAGCGAGAAATAAAAACATAAGCAAAAACGTGCAACTAATAGCAATAGAAAAAACGAACAATTGAAGGGGGAAGAAGAAAGATATATAAAAAAGCTTAGCACTAAATCGAACTGTATGCAAAAGCCAGCTGCAAACCTTGCACAATAATTTCACCAGCGCAACATTTTTATACACACCAATACATGCGCATGTATATATTACAAGTTTGTATATACTTCGGCTGTAGCAGCAAGCGAGAGCAACGATCGTAGCAACAAGAAATATTCGAGTCTTTGCCGCAACACAAATGCTTCATGTGAAAACTTACTTAAAGGTGAGTTTTAACATATCCATGAAACGCACAGCCATTTTATGCAGCGAATGAAAAACGATTGCAACAGATTTCACAGCCCTACGCTTTGATTAGGCGCAGTTTTGGGGCAGCGAAAGTAAAAATTAACCGAAATTCACGCAGATTGCAACGCGGCGATCAATATACAACACTCGAATGCGAACCGCTCTGCACGAGAGTGGGTCAGCAACTGAGTGAAGTGAAGCGATCGCGACGCCAACGAAAACAATAGGAGAGAAGGAGGGAGTTGCTGCAAACTAAGTGGCTGAATTTAAATGAAAGCTGTTCTCAACAGTCAAGCACCTCGCATCAAACTCACACGCGCACTCTCTCGCTCTCGCTCGTGTTCGGCCTAATTCTTTCCTGCTCGTTAAAGAACTTCGAGTGTGACACTCTAATCGAAACGGTTGCTGTGAGCGGCACTGTTATTTTGGACTGCACTGTGCTGAGAGCTTTGTGCTTGTATGGTTCGAAATGTCAAAGCTGTTGAGACAAAGCTCTTCTGAATAAGCTTAAATGTTAACGAGCTTAATGGTGTAGATCGATGTTAAATAAGCTTCTTACGCTATCGCATTTCGTTAAGTAATCGAAATATTAATATAAAACACATATTTTTTAATAATCATTAAAAAAAAGTGCCAAGTGATTCCCACTCATGCACATAAACTAAACACTTATCCAGAATTTAAGAACAAAGATTAACTCAAATGACGTAAATTCAAAACTCATTGAAAAATCCCCACGAGACATATAATAAATAAGGCACCTTGAACACAAGCCGGAACATAAAATTAGACAACCCGAAAGTGATTAAAGCTTAAGCAAAGTATCAACAAACAAATGCGAGTGCAAAGACCCCAAAAATTAACTACAGCTATGCGTATTGTGTGCAACAATAAATACAGTTACAGTTACAGTTGGTCTTTTTTTTGGTTTTGAACTTGAATTTTGAAGAGAATAAAATAGCTGCAGCTGGCAGTTAATTAAAACCAGTTTCGGCAGACTTGAATCAAGGCAAATGCCCGACGCAGACACGCGGTCAGTTTGCTTTTGCTTTTAGCATTAATTAACAGATTTTTTAAAAATTTCAACAGTTTATTAGGTCGAAATATACATATAATAAATAGAGATCGTCTGGCATTGAGTGTTATCACTTGAGGAATTAATACTAACAGTCAAAATATTGATCAATTAAGTACTTTCTATGGTAAATTAGCTGAGCAAAAATATTGCTTGGAGTTTGGAAAATATTACAGGTTTTCTTGCGTGTCTCTCAAACATAGCTATTTGATTAATCATATCTCATTTAATTCAGTTTGCTATATTTATTAGCATTGTTTAAAGTTTTCGCTAAGTAAGTCGCCATTAATTATCGCTCTATAATTGTATAACTTACTGGTAAATAGTAAATGACTAATTCCAGGAAGTTGCAAGGTTGAAGTTGAAAGAAAATTTGAATTTTGATTCAACTTGGTGTTTTATATAATCAATTTCAAAATTGAAATAAACTCAAAATACAATACAAATATAATTGTAAAAAGTGTAATATACTCGTAATTCATTTGTAATAATTATACTCGTTAAACCACTATCATTTTATGCCATAACAGTTGATTCCTACACAATTACTATACTTCTATATATTTGCTGATTGAGCACCACAAAGCTGAGAAATTGTTCTTTATCATGACAGCTCCCAATTATATATTTCATTATCACTAAAATTTTAGTCACACAAAAAAAAAAAAAACCCCCAATTAACAACTTGCCAAAATTGAACACTTGAACTTGTGATTATTTATTGTGTTCGTCAACATTTATTGGACTTATCACTGAAGTTTAGAAACGTGTAAATTGCACAAGGAGAGGAAAGAAGACGAACTCATGATTCATATTCAGGTAGGCGATAAGCTTTTAATGTAGCTGCCACAAATTAAAAAAAATATGCAGCCTAATTACGTCATTGATAATAGAGTGTATACTCATACTTTGTTATCCAGCTGCTCTTTGTACGACATTTCGTTATAATCGAAAACGTGCCTAAATTGAAGAGGCCCAAATTTAGGCACATTTTCGATTTACGGCCTAAAATGTTTCGCTATAACTGCAATAAAAAAACTGAAGCTGATATGAGGAACTCATTCAGTTGCAAGCAGAACGGTATCCAAACGGCTAACATCACATAATTGGTCGACAGCTTTTTCCTATTTCGAACAAGGAATAAATATACTCCTTGAAAACGATCCTGACATCGAACTCAGCCATTTGGTGCTATAGATCACAAAAGACAATTGGACAATTGTTTAAAGCCAGGTCCATTTAACAGCGAAAAATGATTACGACAATGATCTGCAAGTTGCCATTTCTTCATTGTCTTCAGATTAAAGCCATTAAAAAAAATATTTATGTGTTATGTACTATTTGATGTAAAATGAAGTTGTTTAATTTTTGTTTAGAGAATATTGTTGGTTTTTGGGAGACAGTTATTATTTTATGTACAAAACAAAAAGCACTTGTTATGTATACATTTTTGATTTAAATGAAGTAAAAATATCAAATGCATTTTTTTTTTTTTTTTGTAACATATTTAACAAATTTGGAGCCGATCCCATTGAATTTGTATGTATTAGAATAATTGATTCCTTATACGGCTTTTCGCTTTGGGTGTATAATACTAGGGATACTTACTTCTCCACATAATCGTAGTTCGTATAGATGCCCGTCTTTTGAGTGGGCAGCAATTTCAGTTTTCTCAGTGCAAACACGTATTTTGTCATTATTATTATTCTAGTCGTAGCCTGGCAACTTTAGCAAAGACAATGAACAACTTTAAGGGTTTCAATATATTTTAAATACATTTTTTTTCTTCTTTATTTGAAATACATTCAGTTTTGTGTTTTTTTTTTATTCTCTTCTATTCTCTTATTAAAATATGTATTTTTAATTTATCTATGTTTTTGTTTTTGTGTTTTTGTGTTTTTGTGACATCACATTATATATTGAAGCTTATAGGAATTGAATAAAGCGAGCTTGAAACAATTCGCTCTTTTGTGGAATCTATCGAAAAAAAAACCAATTCGAAACATTTTAGTTAAGCATTTTGTGCACTTTATAATTCAACATTTCAATGTGTATTCGTTTCTTTCTTTTGTTTAGTTGTTTTTTTTCTTTTTTTTTTGTCAACAGACACTTTAAACAAATTCACTTCGGCCTATGTAAATTTTCTAGTACTAGTTGTTAACAAGAATCATATTCCTAAAATATGTAAAACTTGGACTGGTACGAATAAACTTACGTAAAAAACAAATACGTTTCCAAAAATTAGATTATTATAAAAAACATTTACATATATTATAAAAATACGACACATGTCGTTTATTAAAACTAAGCGTGGGATTTCTGTTTTTCTTTTTTGTTGTTGTTTTGTTGTTTGATTCGTTTATCCAAAATTAAATATAGATAATTGAATAATATTAGATGAGAGAGTTTTGTTTTGTGCGCGGAAGAGAATTGAACGCCATACAATACAATCAGACTAAATCATAGTTATAAGGGGCGCCTTGACAGCCTTTTCATATATGAAGTAAATATGTATATTTAGTTTTTATGCAGCACATTAGGAACACTGTTTATTTGTTACTTTTAATTATACATGTATCAAATTCCTTAGTTGCATGCATCCGTTACGCGTTTATCAAAAGGTACTTCAGTTGCGACTTATATCATTTCCATATGACTCTAGAACTAACCTCAATCATAATAAGTAGAATTGCGGTACTCTCGCAAACGCCGGAGCGCTGCAAGGCCATTAGGCATTAGAGACTTGGATCAAACTTGAACAGGCTTAAATCGAATTTCAGTGTTGGACAAAACTTAACAACAACTTAGATGATGGCTCTATCTAGACTTTAAAGCTACGCTTTCTTGCATTGTTTTCAACATAAAGCTAATGCTAATGCTAACAGCATTCGTTTCTTTGTTTGTTTGTTGCTCGTTCCTTTCACAGCAGCTCATCACGACGGAAGAAGCTCTCCCAGACCATCAGCTTGCGCAGTTCGGGCACATCGATAATCTTCAGATCATCGGATATATTAAGGCACTTCAGCTGTTGCTTGTCGATCGCCGCGGACGACACCGGCTGCCACAGCTCGGACTGCTCGGGATCGAAATTGGGATTGCCATATGTGGCAAAGTGTGTCCAGAGGCCAACCAATTTCTCAATGCACTTGTATTCCCTCGTATGGTTCTTCAGTTTGCGGGCCAGCGAATTGTAGAACAGATACGACAGATCGTCGCCGTGGCAGGTGCCACGCACCTTCTTGCCACAGCTAAGTATGCGCAGATGATTAAAGTGCTTCGAGTCAAAGTCAAAGCGATACAAATACGTCGGCGCATTCGGTGCGTGCTCCAAACGTGACAATACTGTGCGATAAATCGGGAACCAGAAATACTCGTGCGAGACCATCTGCAAAAGCAACAAGAAGAGCACAAGTTGCAGATTACTTCAGGGGCATAAATATTCGTAATTGATCTCTAAAAACTAAGCGAGTCTCTAGTTAATAAGCTGATCTCTATAAACTAGTTGTTTAATACACTGATCTCTATAAACTAGTCTCTTAGGAAGTACTTTTCTCATGGTCTATAAGCTAGTCTCTAAGTCTCTTGGGAAGTACTTTTCTCATGTAACTATCTGTTATAAGCTGGTTTATATAAACTAGTCTTTAGTTAATAAAGCATCTCTCGTTAATAAACCGGTCTTTATAAGCTAGTCGCTAGCAAATAAACATATCTACTTAATGTAGCCTCTTAGGAATTACTTTTCGCAAGCTTGTCTCTATCAGTTAGTATCGTTTTAATCAATCTATCAGCTTCTTAGGAAGTACTAACGTCATGCGCTTCTTTATAAGCTAGTCTCTAGTTAATAAACTACACCCTTAGTCTCTAAGGAAGTACTTTTCTCATGCTCCTCTCCATTAGACAGTCTCCAGTTAGCAAGCTAAGCTCCTCAAACTAGTCGCTTATTAAGTACTTTTCTCATGCCGCTCAAATGCTTACACAATTTAATCATAATTGGTATACTCATTATAAACGCACTTAAATTGACGTAGAAACAAGTCTCGAAACTAGAATTGTTGTATACAAATGAGTAAAAATAATAAAAATAAAAAACCCATTTAATACCCCTAATCATGAGCGACTATTTGCCATTTGTCTACTTGGCTATTTGCAAAAAGATAACAGCTTTGATCACGCTGTGAGTCACACACCTGTAGATACTCGTGAAGCGTGTCCAGACTGGGTGTTTTTTCGCCATAGTAGCTTTGTCGCAGCTGCTCGCCGTAGTCCTTGCAGAGTTCACTGTCCCGATCCATGTTCAGTTCGATGGGAACGACAAAGCGACAGTCGCCGAGTTCGTTGAGACACTTGGGATTCGTCTTCGTCTCCGAGTAGAGCAGCAGGCCCTCGTTCGAGACGCCGCCAACAATGAGAGGTATACTGTTTGACCAGGCGTTGCGCATCATGACAATGGGCTTGGTGGGCACCACACAGTGGCTGGTTACATACGGTTCGATGACGGGACCAAAGGAGAAGCCGATGCGTTCCTTTTTCTCATCATCGATGCACAGTTCGCCATTCGCTTTTATTATGTCAGCGCCCTTGGTGTTCTTGAGGTACTCCCACACCTCGCGATCCACATTCTCGCCCACATAGCCCGCCTGTACGGCCAGGCGATAGGGCCAATTGCGCTGTGGGGTCACCGCCCAGGGGGACAACGTGTTGCCCGACATGCAGATGGCCTTGTGGAAGAGGCCACGTGTCTGCTCTGTGATCATCATGTAGTGCACGGAGGCGCTGCCCGCGCTATCACCAAAGATTGTAATGTTGCTCGAATCGCCGCCAAAACGCGAGCAATTTGCTTTGACCCATCGCAACGCCAGCACCTGATCCTTGAGGCCCGCATTGCCGGGCACATCGAGCTCGGGATCTTCCATGCACAAAAAGCCTGTAAAAGCCGTAAAATATATTTTCATATTAACCTCAAGTCCTTAGGAAGCTCGGTTTTAAAACGAACCTAAAGGTCCCAGGCGATAGTTAATAGATATAACGACGACATCCTCGCGCAGCAAATAGTCGGGACTGTAGCATTCCCGGGATGCCTCGCCAAACTGAAAGCCTCCTCCATAAATCCAGACCATGACTGGCATCGGTTTTGTGGGATATAACTAAGGGAAAGAATAATAAATTAGAATTTTTTTATGTCTTATTATGTTGTTGTGTATTTTACGTTTTATTTTTTACATTTATAAAAGTAAATCGATTCTCAAAGTTGTTTTTATACAAGGGAAAAAAAATGCCTTGAATGAAAATCATTTTAAATTTGCGTATTTTTCCATTTTGTGTCGTTTTACGTTTTTATTTATTTATTTTTTTTATTTTGTATGGTTTTCTTTACTCACATTCTTTGTGTAGACATTGAGATATAGACAATCCTCGGAGCCATCCGTCATGTCGAATACAAAATGCTTTTGCAGCGGCTTCGGGCCTTGAGATGTACAGCTTCTGACCTCAGTCCATATCTCGGGGGGCTGTGGTGCCTTATAGCGCAGCTCCCCGATGGGCGGCATGGCAAAGGGTATACGCTCGAAACTGAAATACGATTGGCCATAGATGGACTTGCGTTTGACTCCCTTGATGGGACCATATGTGGTGCTGACGACAGTCTTTTCTCTAGTGCGAAATCGACGCTGTTGGACCTTGAAGTCGACCATTCTGTAAAGATATTTTAAAGGCAAGTGTTGTATTACTAAACTGTAACATTACAGCAAGTGGAAGTATTTGCTTTTGTTACTTATTCTACTAAATAAACAAGCAGTGGCATGATTACATAACATTCTTTTCTATTTTGCCCAAAGGCATTTTAGTCAGATTTTCATTCAAACACTTTTGTCATGAATCCGTCACCACAAACGATTCGTTTTCCGTTATCTATTTTTGTATTGATAGTTTGTCTTTCCTCCATTTGGCAAAATACATACAAAGATAGGCAGATACGCTGATAAGGCCACTTCCTTATCAGCCCAATTCCGAGTCGCGAGCCAGGTGTTAGCCATTTATCAGCGGACCCAAAAATTAAAACTCGACGACTCAGAGCGTATCAGTCGAATATTTTTTCGGTTTTTTGAGAACATTTTAGGTAGCACCTACATATAAAAAAAAGTAGTATAAGACACAAACAATATAATAGTTATTTATTTTTCTGCTTTATTTATTTTACTGCTTTATTTAGATTGAGGCAATAAATTAAAATGAAATTTCCGAACGGATCCGAATTATATTGGAGTACAAATAAAAATAATAATAAAACCATACTTTAATTATAAAAAGGTCTTAAAGGAGAAGAGAAATTAAAAAATAACGAGTTGACCTTGAAAATAAGAATATAATATTAGCAAAGAAGAAAAGACGGCATTAAAATATTGTCAAACTTTAACACGGCTAAAGTGTGCTTGCCATATTTCGTTGTTACCACAACAAGTTTTAAATCATTGAAATATTTCTGAAATTATCTATACTAAAATGTTTTATAGTTCTCTCTCGCAAGTATCTCTTTGGCTAATTATAAGTATCAAGGTCATCGCATAATTGGGCATATTGGTGGAATATATTTATGAATTGGGTTTCTATTAATTATATATATATATATATGTATTTACATATATATGTATATATGTGTGTGTGTACTTTTTTGTAATAGCCAAGTCAAATTACAGCTGAAGCTAAACCACTTATTAAATGTATGGACACATATATAATCAGCTTGGGTTGAAATTGGCAAATAACTACATTATGTGAGCTCAACAAATGAAACGTGCTTTAATTTTCAAGCGAATCTAAAGTATTCGGCATTATAAAGCAGCAAAGCAACAGCAACAAAAAAAAAAAAAAAAAGCAAAAAACCTACGCATGTTTTTTGTTGCTTTTTTATTTTTTGCATATGGCAGCAGAAGCGACAAAAATATGTCATATTCATTCTTATTAATAGCCACTCGAGCTGTTGTATATTTCGTTATAGTCGCTGGCTCTGTCATATAAGGCAATGATTGTGATATTTCGACTATCGCCACTGCGGCCCTGAACTCTGTCTTAGAATTATTGCTCAAGAGCCAGCCCAACGCTTAAGCTAATGCCTAGCAGCTTCCTATAAAAGGAAAGGTCAATACAAATAATGTTTATGACGGGACGCGTGTTATAAAAAAGGAAAAGAAAAGAAAAACAGAAAACAGAAAACAGAATTTTCTAATGTTTACATTGCGTGTGGCACAGTAATTTCGCTTTAGGTCCCAAAGCGGCACCAATAGGGACACACCTAAATTGGGCAATTGGGGTATTTTGTGCAAATTGTAGCGGCCCTCTCGTAAATTTGTGAGCTCAACAAATTGTTATGAGCAGCTAATTAAATGCCGATCGCATAGCCATATTATCAACGCCATATTTATACAATCCGAAAGTTCATTTGGGGCTAGCGTATTTAAGAGGACGTTCCATTCAAATACGTTAATTTCATTCAATTTAATTTCTTTTGCGATTAATGTGCTTCTCTTGACTGGCGAAAAGAATCCATTGATATATGTATATATAGACATATGTATAATACTTTTTAGGCAAAATGAAGCAAAAGATAAATAAACAATTTTGTGTCGACGACAGCAAAAAAAATAAAGAAATGGAGAAAAATAAAGAACAGAAGCCCAACAGACAAATAAACCAAAGGCATCGGCATGGACCACAGAAATTAACAGCTCATATTTGCTTGCATATTTATTGTGAGTGCCACATTTCCAATTTCTGCAATCTGGCATTGCTTGACAGACACACACATATCGACATGCACAATTTGAAGCATTCCGAAGCATTTTGCCAGCTGAGACTTGATTTCAGCTAAATAGTACAATAATCTTGTATGAAAGATCAACATTATTGAGCCATACGCGGAAGCTATTCAATTCGATATCATAGGAATGCGAATAATAAGAATAATAATAAAAATTTCAATAATAATATTAATAATTATAATTGTAATAATAACAATTGATTTATTAGTTAATTTTGATATTTATTATATAAATACAATCTCTGCAAACAACAAATCTTTCAAGTCACTTTGTCTACAATTTTTCTATATATTCCTAAGTTCAACTTTTCCAATCTAGTTGTCACTCGTCTCTGCGCTCAAATAAAAAACTACACAATTTTGTCGGTTGCCCGATTTAAATCACACAAATTTTTTTAAATTGTATAATTCCCAATATTAATATTCCAATTTGCCTTTAGAAATGCTTTTGGCACGTCTAGCGCAAGGCTTGCCAGCCCGTTCGTCGCGTCTGCTCTGCAGAAATCCCCTCACCAACGCCCATCAATTCTGGAGATCGACGCAACAGTCGCCACGTTGCCGACCCAATCCAATGCGGGCTCAGGCTGAGGCGCTAAAGCAATTCAACTTGTTGCCTAAACGTTCGAATGGCAGACGCAACTTCTCCGAGGATTCGCAGAACAACAATCGCACTAAGTTGGAGCAGCGTACGAGGTCACCCAGCCTGAAGGAACGCCTGATGGGTCCGCCCGGCGAGAATGCCTACTCCATGGGCAAGGGAGCAGCAGCTGGAGCCGCTCTAATGGGCATCATCGCACTTTGCTATTACGGCTTGGGCATGGCCCAACAGCCTAGTATCTATGATCATACGGTGATGTGGCCGCAGTACGTGAGGGATCGCATACATGCCACCTATGCCTACTTTGGTGCCTCGTGCGCCCTTACAGCTGCCTCGGCAGCATCTGTCTTCCAATCGGAGCAGCTGCTGCAGCTGATCATGCGCAGCGGTTGGATAGCCACCCTGGTGACCATGGGCCTAGTTATGGGCACGGGCGCCCTGACTCAGGCCATCGAATATCAGCCGGGCCTGGGACTCAAGCAGCTGGCCTGGGCATTGCATTGTGGTGTTATGGGCGCCGTCATTGCGCCCATGTGCTTCATGGGCGGCCCGATCCTGGTGCGTGCCCTACTCTATACGGGCGGCATTGTGGGCGCCCTGTCGACGGTGGCCGCGTGTGCCCCCAGCGACAAATTCCTGCACATTGGCGGCCCATTGGCAATTGGTTTGGGTGTCATTTTTGCCTCATCTCTGGCCTCGATGTGGCTGCCACCGACGACAGCGCTTGGCGCCGGCTTGGCCTCTCTGTCCCTGTATGGCGGCCTGATCCTTTTCAGCGGTTTCCTGCTCTACGACACACAGCGCATCGTGAAGGCAGCTGAGCAGTATCCGGAGCACGAATACGTTCGCTATGATCCCATCAATAATGCATTGGCAATCTATATGGATGCCCTGAATATATTTATACGCATAGCCGTTATTTTATCATCGGGAGATCAGCGCAAGAAATAGCTTAACGGAGAGTGGAAAGCCGACATTTCGAAATTGCTTGGGTATTTTTTCGCTGATTATAGTTTTGTTACCAAATTAAGTCTTCAATTTAAGCTTTGGCACATTCGAAATACACAAAATAATTGAGAAACAACTTATAGATAGTGTTTCTTTAAGATCCCACTATATAATAATAAAAAAAACACAAGATTAACTACCTGAACACTTAAGACTTCCTTATTGTCAGTAATATTCCATTGTTTAACTTCCACTTTTATGAAGTGTCAGCGAACCAGCAGCGTCTAGTGAACATTAGGTTGGACTAAATATTTTTTACTGTAGTAAAAAATTCACGAGAATAAAGTAGTTCATTGTTGGTAATATACTCGGTTTTGTCTTACGATTTCAACTAATGTCATTGTAAGTAAGT
Source organism: Drosophila basisetae (assembly GCA_035041595.1). NCBI lineage: Eukaryota > Metazoa > Arthropoda > Insecta > Diptera > Drosophilidae > Drosophila > Drosophila basisetae. The sequence continues at coordinate 1,791,447 of JAWNLB010000090.1, forward strand.
AAATACGAAACATTAGCACGTTTGCTCAGAGCTCTAAGCTACGACTTAACACAATTTGCAACTATAACAATGTAATCATTGTCGTCTCTGAGTTGCCTGATAAGCTGACTTTCCCTGCTCGCTCTCAAAAAGAACAACGTGTAATAGATTATGTTGAAATGATTGCATTAATTTTCCATACTCAGACTCAGTAGTCATTCCAGCCCCCAGCTATCATCCCTTGTTTGGTTATCAGTCGTGTGTGGAGCAGACAGGCGAATCCAACGCGTAGTCTAAACATAAAACACGCCAAACTCATTCACATACTAAAAATTGTATTACAGCCAGCATATAAAAAAAAGTATAAAAATAAGTAGACAGCAAAATATATTCCACATAAAGACCCACATCACTGGGCAGTCAGGAAAAGGGAGAAGGAAGAATAAATGTTATGGACACTATTTGTTTAGACTTTTCATGTCCATGTTCTGTGGTTATAATCGCATCTGTCAGCGCGCCTGTTGACCTTGGCCGGACTGACACGCAAGGCTACCAGGCGAAAGCTTCGCCAAGAGCTTTCTGTCAGTCGCTGCTTATGAATGAATTGCGGGCACCCAAAACCCCATCTCCAGAAAGCTCTCAAGTGGCGCAAGGATAAAACAAGGTAAGAGGCACTTGCATTGCGAGCTCTGATGTCAGAGAGGCAGACAGCTGGGTCAAGGAGTGTTTAGCGCTGCAAGTGCTTAAAGCATTTCGATTTTCACTAACTAATTGCAGTTGAAAATGGAGAAAATTCGCGTAAAATTGCAGCAATTTTATTTTAAATCATTTATGAATTGAATGTCATTCACTTAAGTTTGTATATAGTTATTCAGTAGAACTTGTTTAATAAACCACTATGCAAATAAATATTTGAATAAATCGCTACTTTCTAAATCCGATGTATAGAGAAATCTCTTGATTTGTGTTCCCAACTTATATTTTTTTTATTTCTTATTTATATAAAAAATCCAAATATATCAGCTTTATAATGTTTAGTGTGATTGATGTTCAGCCAATTCGTATTTTATTCATGAGTATATATTATTTATGCCGGCTAATTATACACAACGTAAACCTGAATTAATCAACACATCTTAGGGTTTTTCCGGGTGTCAAATTTGCGTAAATTGTCCAATTTTAAGCATATGTTAAGCTCATCAAAGTCGCAACTAATAAAATTCATAACGTTTTAGCAAAAGAAAAAAATCTCAATGAATATAAGCATAGGGCAAATATAAAATTCTATTATAAAAAGATAATATATAGGTACGTACATATATATGATATACTTGTTGCTGTGGCAATTCTTTTATGCTTTATTCATTCAAGCCACTTTTTTTCGCTCGCTATAAAAGCTTTACAAATATATACAAGACGCGACAAAATTAAATGAAATTGACGAGCACACACAGATATGTGTGTTCCTATGTGTACGTGCGTGTGCGTGTGTGTGTGTGTGTGTGTGTGTGAGTGTGTGTGTGTGTCGCAGTGGTGTGGGCGATCGACAAGAGCGACAGCGACAAATGCACGTAAAATGTTGCTGTTGAGAGAGCAACACACGGCGTATGAGCAATGCCGAGAAGACAAAAAGATATATATATATATATTTTTTGGCACGCAGAGCAAATATGAGGAAATTTGTGTATATTCAGCGTTTAGAATGTATAATATTGCCAAAAAAAATAAGAAAACAAAGCGAAATTGAAACAATAAAACGAAAATGCTTACAATAATGTTCTAAGACGCATTGTGGGACATTTTACGATTCACAACATATTTTGGCGAGGTCAAACTCTAAGTTTTTCAATGTTTAATCAAGTTTGATCAAACATCAAACGGGCGCCAAGAGTCGTGTGAGAAACTCAATCAAACTGAAGGTTAATGGGTGCAAGTGATGATGCTGCAAATATTTCTATATATACTATATATGTACATATATACATATAAATATCTCAAATGTTCTCAATTGACAATGAAATTAAATTATGTCCACAAACTAATGATACAAGAATTGTGTGTAAATAAATTGACAATTTAAAGTTTGACCGTTGAGTTTTCTGCAAAATTTATTGAACGCGCTACATGAATATAAATAAAGAGTGAGTGGACTGCTCACATGCAATTGCATAAATCACGCCAAACAATGAATATGATAATTTAGTAGTGAAATAACACCAGCAGCTGGCTGCATGTTGCATAAAAGTGTTGCACGAAAGCAGAGTGCTAAAAAAATAGATACAAATAAAAAGTGATAAATTACTATGAAATTGATGTATGTGTGAAACTTATTTGAAGAAACAATTGAATAAAATTCGAAAATATCTTGCCAGGTGCCACCATAATCAAAATCCGCTTTTTTTTTACTAGCCAAAATTCACAGAAACTCTTGTTGCGAATCGGAAGTAAAATGTGAAGAATTAATTCAACAATAGATTCGTTAAGAAGCTATCGAAAATCAGTTTGAAAATATCAAGCAAATAAAACAGATGTCATTCAAGGCCCACTCTTAAAAATAACTGACAACTAAGCTTGGAAATATCAACCATATAAAGAATTTCATTAAGTTCCCCTCTAAAAATAATTGATTAGACATGAAACTCACCAACAAAAGAGAGTATGGTTCTTTGGGCAGACAGAAGATCTTCAAAAAGATATAGCTCGTTTTAAATTTTGATCATAGTTAGGGGATATTTTATTGAGGTTTCCAGCACGTGTATGTGCTTTAGGGTTGTTTACTCCAAACTTGTTCTACAGCTCATTCAATTTCGCAATGTGCTTCCCATATGTGTGTTCAACAAGCCAAACCTGTTGCTCTATTGCTCTGTTTCTCGGTTGTTTGGTTGCTGATCTCATGGCACAATCTCTTTCAAGTTCAGTCAAACAATTTGCTCTGACTCAGCTCACGTTTTTTTTTTTTTTTTCTTTACAAAAGCGAAAATTTACATAAACCTTTTTTTTCTATTTTTGTAGGTTTTATTATTTTTGCAACAGCTGCGGGCGCTCTACCTAATTATTTGAGCTGTTTAAGTGCCGGCAAGGCTAGAGACAAAAACAAAAAAAAAAAACAAATAAAGAGACCAAAGTACCGCTCACAATGGGCGCCTCTAATGACAGCTGGGCGCTGGGCGCTGGGCGCTGGGAGCCAGCGTGTTTATGTTTGCTCGTTATGTCGACAAATTACAGAGTTCCCGGTAATCAATAGAACGGGGCTGGATAACAAGAGACAACGTCAGCACAATGTGGACACAAGGTAGCTGTGACATGAGCTGTCAGGAAATTGGAGCTCCTGTTGTGCGCAAACAGTGTTGTTCTTATTGTTCCTGTTTACGTTCAGAGTCCTGGCCACAGGACAAATGGCAGCCGTTTAGTTAAAAACAAAAAACCAATTCATTTAATTTGTGGACACACGCGTAAGCAAAGCATTTTTGTTTGCCATATAAATATTTTATCACTGGGATTCGGATGAGTTATATTTGTGTTTCTTATCTGGGCAAATATACTTATATATATATATATAAATAGGTATTTAAACTTAACTACTGATATGCTGCCTGTGATTTCTGGGATTCTATTCAGTCGATTTTTATATAGACAGTTGCCTTAATGATAACAGACTATCTGAGTTTCGAGCGAAACCTATCAAATGCTGTAATGTGATGGGAATTTCCTGAAAATTTCAACTTGAATCTCTAGAGCGTATTAACGCAATACTCAGCGAATGTCAGAGCTAAAAATATATATATTAGCAAGCCGGATCTGTTATACCACAAGAATGGTAGATTTACTGGAGTTCCCCTGTTTCCCTTGTGGTAAAACTGATTTTCGACTGGCATTAATAATTATTTTGTCTCTGTTTTTTATAGATGACACAATTCGCTGATGTCATTCAACTGGCCGAAAGGCAGTCATAATTAAACGGCTTCAGTCAAGTACTAGACACTACTTTAATACCAAAAGCGAAATGTGTCTTGATGATCTAACTAGATTAATTAAAATTCATTTTGCGCAGTGTAAATCAATTAGTTCGCTCAATATAATGACTGCATTACACCCAATTCCCCCCTATAAAAGATTTACATATATTTAAATTAGATATCATTTTGTATGCTTACTTGAGTCCAATTTTGATTTGATCAAATGCAGCCATGGAAGACATTTTGTTGTTGTTTTTTATTTATTTGTTTCTCGGGTGTCGTTAAGTGAATTATAATAAAAAAAATAAAATAAACGGTGTTGTTGTATTGTTTTAAAATAAGTCCTGATTCTCGATATTTAGTTATTCTCACAATTTGATCAAAAGGTATTTTGAGTTTTTATTTTTTTTTTTTTATCAGCCAGCTGTTTACTTGACCTTGTTTTGCCTGATTGAGAACAAGAAAGCAAGCTGCTACAGCAGCTTCACCACTGATAAGCAGCTTTCGCTGGCACGTCCTGCGCAGTTATACACGCGAACGCACGCACACACACGCACACACGCAGGATAATTTCACTGTGAAAAAAGCACACATATACAGTGAAATTTTTACTTATCACATAACTTTTGCTGGCACGAACACAAATAAAACACACACACGGAGAGTTGCTGTTGTTGTCATGTGTAGCGCAATTAAATTAAAGTAAATTATTTTATAATTTGGTTTGGTTGTTTTATTATTAGCAAGCTGTTGCTTCTGTTCAGTTAGTGAGAAGCCTTCCAGTAACGTTTCGTGCTACATCCGCTTGGCATGAAGGCAGCTCGTCAACTGTTTTGAAAGCACACCAATGAAAAGCACCGCGCCAAAGTTCTATGCACATGGCACACGCAAAAGCTCTCTGACTGAGCATATACCGCGTGCCAGACGACGACTCGCTTGCTTGGGCTTCTTCCTCTTCTTGCGTTGCGTAGCAGTAAGTTCTTGTTATTGTGTATGTGTGTGAGTGTGTAAAGTAAAAGTCATGCTGCAAAGCATTCATCACTAATTGTAGCTTTGCCCTTCTCTCCCATATCTCTCATATATACTATTTTACTCACTGTACTAAATGTCGCATAATAATATAACTCAGTCAGTGGTAATCACTGCTAGGCCCCACGTTTGTTATACAAGGCTTATCAGTCTCTATTGATAAATTGGGAAAATTATGTTGTTTGCTCTCCATTTGCTTGTTCGCTTGCTTTCTGCAATCTCTCCAAAAAAAAATATACAAAAAACATATTAATCATAGAGATATGGCGAAATGACGTAATTACGTAAATGAGTCATTGGGCTTACAGGGAACACCTATCGGGTAAATTAATGGGTTCGAACCAATGACTCTGCTGCTAGTAAATTATCATAACAATTTCAGTCACTAGAAATCATTACTTTTAGTAATTCTCAAATACTATTGTGCCTGAGAATCGTGTTTACTAACTTAAAATGTGAGATTTTCACTTCAACAACTAATAAGTAAATAGAGTAGGGTATTTGTTGCTCCTAATCAAGTAATAAACTGCATGTTTTTGTGCTTTTATTTTATGCTTGCGCCAAAAGCTTTTTGCGAAATGTAAACAAAGAATGAATACACAACAAGAGAACAGCTGACTGAAGGACTAAGCCATGAGCTCCTGTTGCTGCAGGCAGTTGCGCTGAAAAGCTGTCGTGATAGCTTTTTACCTACACTGAGCTTATGCACGTGTGTATACTAATTAATTTTTTTTAAATAGGTCAGTTGAAATTGCATTGAGCAATTATAGTTAGGTATGACCAGTTACAGCTAGTTAGTTGAGGCACGCAACAATGCTAATCGCAAAATCGCTCGATATACGGTTCACACGGAATACGCTCTGAGCTCACTGCCTTAAATTAATGTTGATTAAACTTAATCAAAATAATGATGTGCAGAGAAATTCCGCTTCCAGTTGTTTCTCACTGTGTCTCTCTATTAACTAGACGAATAAACAAATGACCTTCGGCAGAATGCTAGCTGCAAAAAGCGCCGGCCCGTTTTAACATAAACTCTCGTGACTTATGTTGCCATGTGGCTTTGCAGCTCTTGCTCACCGAGCTATGCAAGAGCAGCATGCAAACTCAACTTGATCGGTCGTTCTCCTCTCACTTTCTCTCTCTCTCTCTCTCTCACTTTGTCTTTTCTTCTCGCCGTTGCTCGTTGTGGACGATCTCGTGCTCAGCGCTTTTTGCACGTTTTCTGCCCGTAATTCATTTAATTCAATTTAAATGTACGTCTATTTCTAGCTCAGTTTGCACATTGTTGGTTTCTAAGTGATTCTGATTAATAAAAGTTAAGCTCTTCCTTTGCTGTGCGACGAGATTTTCACATTTTCTCTAGGTGCGTTTTTTTTTTAAATTTATTTCGTCTTTGTATACTTTTGTTATCTGATCGTTGCCATCTGTTTATGCAGCACCGTTCCAAAATCGGATTTCTTTATACTGTGATGTGAATTCCTAAACATCAACCAATTGTGTCACGAGCCCATTTAAAATTGGTAAAGAGGGTGTAATGAAATTGTACAAAAGTATATAAAAGGCAGAAGGAAACAAATCCAAACCCATATAGTATTTATATACATATATATACATATATTTTCTTGATTACTATCAAAAGTCGAATAGATTTAGTCATGTGTTTCTCGTTTGTCGCAAGCCAGTGATTTCAGTTTCACTTCAGATTTTGAAAATGTTGTGGGAACAAGTGGGCATGCACCAAAAAATTATAAGAGAAGCTTCTTAGTAATCTTCCTTACAAGTTTGGTAAATTTAGCTCTTAAATTACGGGAGATATAGGCTTTAGAAAATATGGGAGGCAGGAGCGGGCAAGGCTAAAAAAAGATTTTTAGTCTTAGCGATCTTAGCAATCCATATTCCAAGTTTGGTAAATGTAGCTCTTCAATTGCGGGAGATATAGGCTCTCCTCGTTTTTACGGGCGAGGGTCCAAAATGTTTTTCACGGATTTTGGAAGGGTGTTACTAGCAATACAGCTTTCAAATTTGGTGACTCTGTAACTTTCAACCTATGACACCTTCGGTATCAAAGTATGATAAAATTTAAAATCAAATTAAAATTAATAGATAGGAAATATTTATCTCAGTTGTCACACTCCGAACATTTTCCCGAAAATCGCAAGTGAGTTCTAAAAGACCTTGCGAGTTGCTGAAAACAATTCTGATTAATTCTGATTGTCCTTAAAAAAAATATCGAAGTTGTTTTTTTTATCGAATTTTGAAAATAATCGTCTGACTATTTGATAATTTGCTCCAAATGGAGCTCCCTCTCAACCCTTGCAGCAACCATCTCAGATCTCTCAGACATTCCTATGTCTGAATTGGAAGTGTGAAATTATAAAATTAAAATTATAACTTAAAATAAATAAATAATAATACAAAAATAAAATAAAAATGCAGTTTAATCAATTTTTGTATTCATAATATTTATAATAATAATAAGATTTGCAACTGAAAATATACCACACAATCTTTATTAATTTTGAAGCTGAATAGGCAAAGGAATATACATATATATATTTTCTCGTAGAACATCAAATTTTTGATTATTGATTATAGTCTGAATTTATTTTGTATTAACTTTTGTTTGATTCTGTCATTAAACCCATTCATATTAATCAAATCTTTTCTATCATTAATATGAGTTAGGTAATATCTATTTTCTTCATTTCTTAAGACAATAGGTTCACCCAAAGTTTTCGGATTCGTTTGCATATTGCGTTCGGTAGAGTTGTTCAAGCAAATCGGTCGCACTCTTGCCGAGAGTACAAATGGATTTATCATTTTCAGAAGTGCTAAAGGATTACTGTAATTAAACAACTTATCAGTTATGGTATATAATTAGTATATTAAATTCATTGGCTTACAATTGATCCAACTCGATACTGGCAATGCTACTGGTTTCGTAGCCGTGTTCTTCCCTTGAATCGAAGCTAACCGAATGATTGCCCAGGACTGTGACATAGTTACTTGGCCTAATCGGATATCTTGTAAAGCAGTTCTCCGCAGTCAACACATAAAATGGATCAATAATTGCGCCCAGGCAACGGAATATATATGTATTCCCAATTGCCTCAAATACGCTAATAAGCCATGGAAATTCAACAATCATATTTAAAACTCTGCCGCAGTCGGGAATGCATTTGAGTTTGTCATCTTTCTGGTTGCTTTCACTTGGCAGCCTAACCCATTTTGCCTGAATATTACAGATGCGCTCCGTTTTTACAACGGTACTACTCGACTTATAACCCGGAGCACACTGGACGTTTGCTCTGCTGCCCACCACTAATGGGTCTGAGGCACAGTCGATGATTTTATTGTCATTACTACAATAAGCTCGAATACTGGGATCATTTATGATCGTATTACGTCTGCAAACCTTCACGCATTCTGGCCATGGTGCCTTCCACCGACCATTGTCGCAGGTATTCACATCGTCCCCCTTGAGGAAGTGGTTCTGAGTACAGGACAGGTGCACAGTGGTCTGATGAGAAATGGTTCCGTCGCCCATATATGGAAGGGCGTTGAACATGCTCCTTAGCCGCAGTGCAGTTCCCATCACATTGCAACGCTTTCCAGTAGTCTGATTATTGGCGGGGGGAGGAGTAGTTGTAGTTGTTGTAATTCGCTTCAAGCTGGAATGGCTAGGTATCTTGGACCACTCTTGATTTTCTGTTAAATTATGCCTTTTTTTGCATATGGCATCCAACTCATCGGAGCCGTCGTGACAATCGATGATGTGATCGCAGGACGCTGATTTGGGAATACATGCGCCGTAGTTACAGCTAAATGAGCCTGCAGGACATCGCGTTCCAATACAAAACCCAATACTCTCATCCGATTTATCGCGACAATGTGCAACACTATCACAGAGCTGGCTCAGAGGCAAACACTCTTTGGATGTATTACATTGAAATTGCACTTGTTTTTCATCGCTGTAATTAGCAATCAATCATCAATAAAGAATTAGCTTGGAACTTTATGTGGCACTTACGTGCAATCTCCTCGAAGTTGAGTATACGCAGAATCCGGAATTGGTGAACAGTCAAGCAAGGTCTCATCGGTACCATCCCAGCAATCGTTTATGCCATCACACAAGTGGTAGAGCTCGAAGCATGCGCCGTAGGCGCAGTGTCTTCCCACACACTTCACATCATGACATTCCACAAATGTCTCATCACTGCCATCTTGACAGTCCTTAGACAAATCGCACCTGCGAGTTGCATTTATGCACTGCCCATTGTCGCATTGGAATTGGCCATCGTAACAGTGATTTTGTTCTTGTGCATCTGCGCATGCTGTAAACAAAAAAAAAAAAAAAAAAAAAAAATCTTTAATTTAGCAACACCTGACACAATTTGAATAAGTATTACCGATGTTCAGGCATAGAAGTAGCCAGAAAACGGCAAATACTTTTCTATTAATAGCTTGAAACATGGAAATGCTGCTGATAACAACTTTAAAATTATTAATTTAAATATGATTTATAATATTCCGATCCGTTCAGATGACGACTGTTCGCATTCGGCATTCTTCTCGTACTGGATTTCAAAAATGAATTGCGCAGTTGATATCGAATCGCTTAGAATTGGGTTCCTATATAGCATATAGCATATAGCACATAGGAAACAACACACAATCAAGCCCATAAACAACTGCTTTAATCACTCAACGCTAATCTCAAATTGCCAGTTTATTTGAAAACTTATTTGGACGCCGAACATTGCAAATTCTGGTGAAAAGCATGATAAGTTATGAGAAATACAATCTATGTAATACATGTTAAGTGTTTAAGAAGCCACAGCAGTCGCAGCAGTGGCGTTTGAATGCATAATGAACTGATTGATAAGAACAAAAACTAGACAGATTGTAAAATGACATTTGCATTGGTCAGAATGATCTCCTGCTCTTTCAATAGAAAACGTAGATAAGTACCATATATAAGTGAACATTGTTATGCTATATAAGGCGAAGATTTTTTATAAATAAAATCAGTTCGAATTTATAACACAACTCAAGTTTAATATACGATATACACACATTTAATATTAATAATCCAATCGAAAATTAACTAACAAGAGGTTCTTCTGAGAATTCTTATTCCAATTATCACGCTCAAATTGCAAACGCTTCTTTAAAAAATACAATTTTAATTACTAATTGAAAATGTATCGCATTTTAATCAAAAAAAAAAGAATTTAACTCACCAGAATAACACTACTTTTACCAAAGTTAGCAGACAATAAAATTAAGCAAATTAAATTAGAGGGTTATGCTAAGGTACAAATATTCGAGTATCTCAATTAACTTTTTTCCGTAAAAAATATTTGCTATGTAAGCAAAGGCTAAAAATAAAAAATCATGTGCCATCAAAATATCTCGTTAAATATTCATAAAAAATAAAAGCCCAATGTACTTTGTATGTCAAACTCTTCTTCATTTCATATTGAGCACTCTGAGCTACACTACAGCACATGTTCAGAGGTACAGGGAAAAGAGTGGCAAGTAAGTAAGTAAATGCCAGCTGTCACACAATAAACATCGTGTCACTTGCTCATTGTTGAGGGCAAGATGGGAAAAACCGGAAAATCTTTTTAAGCGTGCAACGCTTGGACTCATGAACTTTTTAAAATCAAATCAAAAGAACTCCCCTTTTGGGTATGGCTAACCCCGACAGTCATAATTTTCAGACAGTTCAACAATCTCTCGCGTGACTTTTTTTCCAGCCATTCCGTGACTCAATTATGACACACAAGCAACATGCGTCGTCTTCCCATCCTGTGTTGTAGCTCCAGGCAACGGCGACATAGCAAAATGTTGCAGGAGCTCGAGTGTGTTTGCCACCCAGTTTTCGCTCAATGCACACACGTGACTATAAAAAAGGTAAAGAACAAAACTGTTTTCTGCAAATTTAAAACTTCAGCACTTTGACATACATACTTATAAAAAACGTGGACCTGTTTAACTTGCCTGAATGATGTTGCTGACTTTGTTACCGAGCAGGCAAACAAATACTTAAATTGTATCTGGAGCGTTGCACGTAAATTTTAGATTAAAGCTGCTTAAATCTTGGTTAATGCAGCCTTAAGCAACGTTAGATGTGCTCAAAAAATGATTGTTATTGTATTGTTTTCAAAATTACATTAAAATATAAAATTCAAAATTAATAAGGTCAGACTACGCTTAATTTCTACCCTTTCATACTCATGAAATAGATAAAGACATAAAAAAAAAATATACAAAAAAATGTCAGCTACACAAAAATGTAACAGTAATCTAACATTAATTAATAATATCAGATCACATATTACCCGCAATTAAAACACCATTAACATAAAGCAGAGAAAGAAACTTTGCCTACTTTCAGGCAGCTGTAAAACACAGCCACGAATTCAATCAGAGGCCAGAAGAAACTCCACTGAGGCGATGCCAGCAGCGACATTTAAATAAATTTCAACCAATTAACAAAGCAACTGTAAATTATAATTAAAATATAAGAACAATAATACAAATGAAAAGTGTGTAACACACAGAGAGCAATTCGGTGGCTGCGCTACTGTTGAAGGTCGTTGAGCTTACTAAATGTGTGGCACGTGCAGGTTGTTAATTACAATTAATGTGGTGCAAGGCTGGGGGGCACGACGGTGTGCTTTGTGTATTGTATTTAAGTCAGACAATACGAACATCCAAGCTGCCACATAGAAAAATAACACACACACAAGCTACTCCAAACTGAAAGCTACTGAAACTCCAAAATGCGGCCCAATAATTAATCATTTTATAGAAGCCTTGTAACGCTTGTAGAACAACCGAGTGTAATCATTTTGGCTTATGCATCTGAGTCAAGAGATCCGAATTTTCATTTAGAACCTGTGGTTGGTTCTAAATATATTTTGCCTATTTATTTTGCAAGATTGGCTTTTATCCTACAAAAATCTAATCATTTTTAATGAGATTATTTATTACCTTAAAATCAGTTTAATTCTGCAAATAAAAATATTTTTAAGGATTTTGTTAGGGCATTAAAACGTCTAAGTATTTTTTATCAACAGCTTAAAGATGCGGCCTTGAAAAAATTGGGGTGCCGCTGTGTAAGGCAGGTGTGTGTGAGCTCTGGCTTACAAACAGCTTGCAGGTTAGTGTTTTTGAATGTGTGTGTGTGTGTATGTGTGTGTGTGTGTGTGTGTGTATGTGTGTGTGTGTGTGTTTGTATATGTTTCGGTGTGTGCGTTTAGTTGTCTGAGAATCTTAGAAATTTTTAATATCATTATGCGCCGCATATTTTACTGTTGATCTTAGCAATTGATTGTGTGGTTAATATTAACATGGCATGCTGGCTTGGTTCGAATTCTGGAATCCCAATCAAAGATACGATTAAATATATATTTATATGCCTGTATATAAGTGTATACATATGCTTTATTTGTAGTTACTATAAACTGACATTAACGAAATTTACCGAAACAGCTTAGCAATTGTAGGTAATGTAAACTTACATTTCTATTTATACTCGTATATGTTAGTTAAATATGTATTAAAAAAGAATTTTGCTATAAAAATATATATTGATGATGGCTTATTCATTTTAAATGTGATTGACTTCCATTTACATAATATTGCCATTAGATAACCATTTTATAAATAGCGTAACCTGTGTGCACACACACTCATCTGTGTTTCTTTACTTTTAATAGCTTTGCTATACAAAAAATCTTTATTTACACATGTACATTTGACGCCTGCGAAAACAGATTTACATGTGGGCTGTGTATTTAGAGCCAACTCAGGGCCACGGCTTAAAGCTAAAGTAAATAATAAATGGCAAAGGGCCAGGAGCAGAGGGCCAGAAAGTATACATATGTTAGCCTAGTACAAAAGTTGCTTGTCGGCATACATGCTGTCCCAGAGCCGTAGCTTTTCAGCCTCTGGCAAGTCAATCACCTGAACATCTTGTGAAATATTCAAGCACTTGAACACCACATCCTGCCGAGATATGGGTAGCCAGATCTGCTCCTTTGTTTGTGTTTGTGTCTGCAGCAGTTGCGGCTGCGGCTGCAGGTCCCCATTCCCAATTCCCAAATACGTGACGAGCGGTATGCTGGGATCACCGTTTGCGGCAAACTGCACCACCATGGAAACCAGTCGTCGTATCGTCTTGAACTCGGCCGTGCGATGCTTTAGCTTTTTGGCTGCCGCATTGTAGAACAAATAGGATAAATCATCCGCATGGCAAGTGCCACGCACCTTGCGGCCACATGTAATAATTCGCATTATATTGAAATGCTCCGAGTCGAAATCGAAGCGATACAGAAATGTGGGCGCATTGGCCGCATTCAGACTCCTCGACAGCAGTGTGCGATGGATGCCGTGCCAGAAGTATTTGTAGGAGCAGAGCTGCAGAAAACAAAAACGATTTAGTAAACTTGGCACTATGCGTACAAAATTTGTTATATCCATCTATCAATCGTCACTTTTATGATAGTAACAAAATATCTTACATTTGTTTAGACAAGTTTTCAACAATTAATATATTTATGTCATAACTGTTATACATAAATATTTTTATTTGTATTATTAGTTGCTAAACAAGGATTATATTTGATATCATAAATATGTAACTGATCTATATATTTTTACGCAAACAATCCTGGAAAGTATTCACAAATTTCTATAAGTTCAGTTCAGATTTAGTATTCATATATATGTATATATATGTATACTTACATCGCTGTATTCAAGTATAGTGTCTCGACCAGGTTGCTTATCGCCAAAGTAGGTGGCCTTTAGCTGTTTACCAAAAGCGCGCCTCTGATCCGCATTCAAGCCGGCATCCTCGGGCGACAGATACTCGCAGTCGCCCAGATCGCAGAGCAGTTCTGGCCACTTGCGCACCTCTGGAAAGACGAGTAGCCCCTCGAAGGAGTTGCCACCGACCACCATGGGTATATCGTTGCCCCAACAGTTGCGCATCATCTCAATCGGTGGCTTGGGTATCACACAATGTATCGAGTTGTACGGCTCAACGGTGGGCGCAAAGCTAAACATCACCTTGCGCTGATGACGCTCCTCCATGGTGATAATATCATCCGCCATGCGCAGCATGTTGCTCGCCTTGCTGTGACGCAGATGGTTCAGGATCTCCCGATCATTCGGCTCACCCGTAAAGCCCGTCGCCTGTGCCAAGCGATAGGCCCAGTTGTATTTGGGCGTTATGGACCAGGGCGACAGAGCACATCCTGACATGAGCACAGCTTTGTGAAAGAGATTCCTTGTCTGTTCCGTGAGCATCATGTAGTGTGTGGAGGCGGCACCAGCACTCTCGCCAATTACCGTTATGTTTTCCGGATCACCGCCAAAAAAGTGACAATTGTGCTTGACCCAGCGCAGGGCGAGCACTTGATCCTTGAGACCTGCATTTCCAGGCACATCCAACTGCTCATCGTCGAGCGTAAGAAAGCCGAGCACGCCCAGCCGATAGGATATGGTCACCAGCACCACATGCTCCATCATAAAATAGTCGGGACTGTAGAGGTCCCGGGATGCTTCACCCATTTGAAAGCCACCGCCGTAGATCCAGATGAGAACGGGCAGCGGCTTCTGTGGATGTAGCTATTGCAACATGACAGAAATATAATTATTATAATTGCTATTCCTTTTTTTATTTTATTTATTTATTTAAGTGACATGAATTTACAATAGGCATTAACTAATAGTCACTTTTGTTCATGTTCTAAAATAAGCTTAATTCCCGTTCGACAACAACTTTTGTTTCTTAGAATTTCTCTGAGCAACAAAAACCAAATAAAATATGCGAAACTAAGAAATTGGACTTTAAGCTTCGAATGACTAGCAAAGTGTTTGCAAAACTGGAGTTAAAAGCATTGTCTACTGAGGATTAATGAGCAAGTTCTTGGAATAACTTGCGTTTTATAAAAACAAATAACTGTGTTTGCCCTTGAAACAACTATAAGCTGAGTCTATCATTATAAAAAAGCAGTTAAGCCAATTGCTTGTTTTTTTATATAAAAGACAGATTGAGCTTACCTCTCGTGTGTATAAATTTAGGTACAGACAATCCTCGCTACCCTGCACATGCTTCAACACCAGATTCATCTGACAGGGCTTTGTTCGCACGCGAGTGCATCGTTTCACGTCGGTCCAAGGATCCGGCTCGACGGGCGCCTTGAAACGCAACTCCCCCAACGGTGGCTTGGCAAAGGGTATGCCCTCAAAGCTGTAGTAATTGTTGCCATAGATTGAGCGCCATTTGACGCCCTTCACCTTGCCGTAGACAGTTTCCGCAATGACTTTATCCTTGCTCCGAAGGCGCTGTTGTTTTGTCTTGAACTTGACATAGCTGGAAGAAGAGAAAAATTCAGAGATATTAATGTGATTGCAGACTCAGACAGGTAAGTGCATTTTGAGCCAATTATATTCCGAGTGTTTGGCTAAACATTCATGTTTTTTATTTATAAACATTTAACAGGTACTTTCGGCGGGCTTTTAGCTACTCATTGCCCGCCGTTTTGCTAAACACAATATAAACAAGAAAATTGAATTATAAATTGCTAAGCATATCTGACCAGCGGGTGGCCTACAAATGAGTATATATTCATATATAAATATATAAGACGAAAGATATTGAAGAAATACATAACAGTGCAGCCGAGTGCCATGCTTAGAATATTCTAAATAAAAGGGGTTAGGTCAGTTTCTTAAATGTAAACTAAAAAATTGATCGTAAATGTATAGTACTGTGCCCGTAACTAATAAAATCATAAGTATTATTATTATAAATTGATAAATGAAAAATATTACAAAACATATATTTCGAATCTAAAATTGGTTGCGTATATTATATTAAAACTATAATTTTGGAAATAGTTTTTAAATGAAATATATTTTACTTACATTATATAAAACTCGGATCATCGCCAACTTCTTATATTATAAATCATAAAATTGAATTCTATATAATATTGGCTGCTTTTGTTCTATAAATTGAAATGCGAATCGCAACAAAAGAAATAATAACAAATCAAAACAATATAAAAAACGCCAGAAGGGAAGCAAAATACAGAATAGTGTTTTTATGAAACAGGTTCTTCTGTGCACAAATACCAGAAATGGAGGGAGAGTGAGAGAGCCATAGAGATAGATCAACGATGCCCCATTTAAAATTTCAAGTGCGTTTTCATTAGAAACGTGCCAGCTAAACGATGCGTGAGTCGATCGGCAGCAGACCGATATAGATTTCATATATATATTTATAAAAAGAAATTTTGACTCGATCCCAGGCAATGTATACGACTTCAAATCATTGGAAATTCTATGCGCTGTGCGAGTAGCAATTATTTAGCCGCTCGCGTTCCTCATCTGCTTCATCTGTGATTGTTCTGTGAGTGTAACCTTGGAGGTATTCCCATAATTCTAGTTGAATCCGTTATGAACACTTTGTGTGAATTATAGAACACTTAAACATTGTCTGCTAATTATAAGCAATTATTATTCAATTCGAAAAGTTCAAGGTCCGTGTCTCCTATATAAGTGTAAGCAAAAAATAATTTATTACACGACTCTGGAAAACTGGTTTATCCAACTTAACTGCATATTATTGTATATTTTAAAATGCCCGGATAAAGTAGAAAGTAATATACTTCATGTGGTTTTATGCACCCATTTTCAAGTTGTTTAAAATAATTGGATAATCAAGTCACACTTGAGACGCAATACTATAGCCGGCCTGTCATCTGTTTCTGAGTCTATCGCCGTTCAAGTGGAAGCAAAACACAAACTTTTATCACGGTTTGTATGCTTAATGAAACCGCTAATGAAACCACTAACAAATCTCCGGCATTGACTCTCCATTCAAATGTGACCACACAAAATATAATTTACCATATGTTAATTGAATATATCGACATACTTATTATTAAAGTAAACATTTAATTAGAAGTATAATCAGCAGAGGAAGCAGTTTAAACACAGCAAGTTGCATAATATTGGGGTGTGAATTTTCGTAATTTTTAACTGGAAATAACAGTTTTGTTCGTTATGTGAAAGATTATATTCCCTTTTTATTTAAGTTCGATCAGCTCAGCTCTTAAAATAACATTATAAATAAGGTTGTGCAAGTCAAAGACAAGTCTAACTAAAAGCAATCAATATATCAATACATCAATTGACAACAGAATCAGCAATGTTTCAGGGCAATGGCACTTTGGAGTGCCAAAAATATCCGAAATATTTGCCATTTATTAAATTCGTGCAACGATGTGTAAATTAATATAAATGCAAAGATGCATAAAAATGAAATTTTAGCAACAATTGATTGATTTCATTTCAAGGAAGACAACAACCACATATGATTTGTTCTACAAAAAGCGGATCAAACTTATTTATATAGTTCAACATATTAATTAAACTGGTTATATACATGTACGGTTGTATTATTTATTTGGGTCAAGAATAATGTTGATATCAGCAGTGAACTTGAAATTTAGGAACTTAAAAGCAAATAGATTATTAACTAATAGCTAGTTAGTAACTAAACTTATTTGCATTTAAAAAATATAACATTAGCTTTACATACAATTAATTTATTACCATTAATTTGAAACAATTTTTGTATTAATAAATAAATTAATTGATTAAAATGGTTTAATTAAAAAATATATATATATTTCATTAAAGTTTGGGTAACATAATATTTAATTAACCACTGAAACTGACTTGAAAACTATCTAATTAATAAAATATATTCATTATGTGTAAATAGTGCATATACCCGGAATTGCATTACAGTCACAATAAACTTACAGAAAAAGACTTTACTGAACAAGCAACTCAGCGGAAGACCTGTTTTGTTATTCGTTTGCTTAAGCGTCTTGATTTTTGTGCTGTGACATACTCAGCAGCGCTCACAATTTTTATTACAAAACAATTTTATAAATGCCTTGACATTTGCAAATTTTTTTCTTTTATTTTATTTACGTGTTTTTCGGCCAATTTCAAAAACAGTGATCTTGACTTTGGCCCCTTACTCAGAATATTTAACCGTTGCTCAATTTCAGATTGGCTCAAGTTGGCGCGACTGATATCAAAATTGCAAATGTCATGTGCTAATTCAAGTGAGCTCGTGATTTATGCAGTTGATATAAAACAAGTCTGACGCAGACCAAACAAACTGCCAATAAACCGAAAAAAAAAACATTTCAAATAACAAAACTCACATACAAAAGCACCTTTTAAATCCGGCATAAGTCTTATCAGCGCAGTTTGATATTGATATTTTGTAAATAAATTATAAATTATTATGAAATTTGTTGCTGATAAGGACTAAGTACATGTGTACAAATGATTTAAGAACTACTTCATAACATTTTCAGATTATGTGAAATCCGTATGACGACGGCGCTGGGAACAAGGTTCGCTTTAGAGAATAGCCACGCATATTTAGTATCTTATCAACAGCTGCCGAAGATTACCCGGTTCTACAAGGTGAACAGAAAGTGCAAGCAATGCGGATGCATTGCTTAGCTGTGTATAAGACTCCGAGCTACAGTTGAACCGGATTCAAGACTATTAATAGGCTGGGCATATCTGTTGTTGATAAGCTGCTTTCAAACTTTGATGTGGCTTGTATTCTAAGCTTTTACTTTCCTCGGCGATAAGCAGTGGTCACATTACTGAGTCAGAATCAAAATTTGATCTTTTAGTAGGTTTTTTGTAGGGTGTGATAATCAGTTTTTGTTTGTGAATCGATAGCAAATGTCATATAGGTCAATTCTCATCCATTTCTATTTATAGATAAGTGATTTGCTCGATTTGCTCGATGCAAACTCATACAGTTTTACTTAATGAATTTGACCTAGATTTCTATTCGAAAAAATTATATTAAAACCGTAAAAATAAAATGAAAATTTGTACACCAGAATTCAATGCAAATAAAATTCAAATATGTATTAAGAAATTTTAATAAGCTGGGATCAATATAAATCAAACAATAAATGTTATTAAGCTTAAATTGTATTTTAAATTAAATTTAAATTTGGTCATTTAATTAATAAACATTTTAAATATTTAACCTTGTGTATATAAGTGAAGCGTCGATTTTACTTACTTAGAATATATTAGCTTTAAATGTTTCTACCATGAATAATTTGAAATAGTTTTTAAATTTGATTCTATTCCATGCGAACGAACGTCCTATCGTTTGTAGTATAGTAAATAAATTGCACATGAATATCGCTGCCACTTACTTTAATGCGATACGCATCTGATCGGCAATGGCAATATCGAATGACATGTTGCTGCGGTTCCGCAGTACCGCAAAGCGCAATTCGATTCCTTTCTGCCTGAGTTGTATATACACACACACACACACACACACACACGGAAACACACCCACTCACAGGGGCAGTAAAAATTCACAAGTTGTTTTATATCACAGTAAAAATCAACACGACAAGGCCAAATTGTTTCAAGTGTCGAACATATGAGAAAAAAAAGATACACCCACGCGGCGTATGCGCAACGTGCCCTTTTCGCAGGCTTTAACTAGCAATATTTTGATTGATTTTTTTTTGTATACTTTTGTTTTCTCCTCAGGGACGTAATAGTTGATTTAAATTGTATATATATTATTCACTGTCTTTTTTCAAATTTAGAAGCACTCAACTCAACACGTTTCACTTGTTGCCGGCAATTGAAGTCGTGCTGAATGCGCGATGTTCTTTCTAATTGAATACGTTGCGTTTCGATGCTTCTATTTATTTTGAAGCTGGCTTTGAGGCCTTAGGCTTGAGCTGTGTTTTACTCAGGGGTTGCGCGTCTACTGAAACATTTGAAGTAGGCGCCGGCTAAGTTTAGTGGTCGACGGACGCGGCGTCGTCGCTTGACGCTCAGCGCTCGGACGTACGTACGTACGGCCACACATCAAGCATACACACACACACACACATTTGTACACTTTTACATGGGGTTTCCACTCATTTACTCTTGCCCGGCCTGACTGGCGTATGAGTGATATCTGCGTGTGTGTGTGTGTGTGCTGCCTTGTTTCGCACTCAAATGCCCATGGCATTGTCTGCTCGAGTGAGTTCGCTTGCTGGCTGTGCTGGGCGCCGTTGTTTTGTTTAAACGTTATCGTTTTTGTTGTTGCCTTTGTTTATTGTTTATAGCATGTGCACACACACATACACACACACACACACAAACACATTTGAGTATGCACATAAAATAGTTTCAACAGCATTTACATGTATTTTTGTTTTGTTTTTGTTTGCTGTGTGTTTGACTTTCGGTTTAAAGTTATTTTATTCTGTACATTATTTTTTGTGCCTTTGTTCAAGTTGCAGCTCTTATATTGTCACACACACACACAGGGCGTCTGTTTAACGCTTTTTGTTTCGTTGTTTTAGGCATGTTAATCAACAGCTTGCTGAAATTTTGAGTGCCAACTGGTAATCATATTAGTTTAACATAAGTATTGTTTTTACGTTTGAATTATCGTTACATATGTATTAGTTTCTATATTGAGCCTTAGGCAAAATATAGATACGAAAGGTGTTAACTTATTATTTGGTATTATTCAATAACATATGTAAATATTACATTTTAACCGGAAACTATTTTATATAAATTAATTAAATTATAGCTTACATTTTATATGATTACAATTTACATGGAAAAAATTTGATAGAGCCGATTAGCTGCACCAGTGTTCCCACAGAGCTATTATTTGAGTTATAGCCAAATTACATAGTAAATAAGTATTGTCATGCAAGTGCTACGTATATTATTATAGTAATATTATGTGCATGTGCAAGATGATATAATATATCATTAGTAAAGGCAATTACGGTTATTGAAACGCGATATTCATATTAATTTGCTAGATATGATATAAATTAGACTAATCCATTTGGCAAATCCATCAGAATATTACCGATGCCCATCTAACTCTCAATTTTTAGGCAAATCACCCAAATTTATTAAATAATATAGATTAGACTATTTCATTGCGTTTACTGTCATTTAATCAAATCATAATTAAATTGTTGCTTTAATATTTATATGATTTATATATTGTAGCTAATCGGTTATTTCTCATCGATATGTTATCGACAAAGTTGTGCAAATGTAATTGATAATATTCGATTAACAAGAATTGCATAATATATATAATAATAATAATATATATAATATATAATAATAAGCATAATTAGCTAAGAGTGTAGATTTTTATAGACTCTGATAAAATACAACCCCATTAATATTTAATATAAAACTGAAATTGCTGAACAATTAAAGTATGCTAAATAATAATTATAATGTGTACCATAAAGCGTATTTTGTACATTTGAATGAGTCTCAATAGTCTGAATAAATTTACTCTAATTATATGATTAACTTTTAAATGAATTAACAATGTGACAATGAGTAACATGTCTCATCGCACAAATGGTCACAAAGTGTGTAACTAAATTTTGGATAACTCCCATTAGCAAATTCCGTGCCACACAACGAACAACGGGTAACAGTCCGAGTTGCAGTCCGTCAGCTGTGAATAATTTAATAGCTATGCTGCCAGCAGCCTGTCCTATAAATAACTGGATAAGTGGAACACATTCTAGCTTACCTTAGGCTTAGTGAAACTAATTTCAAATATTATATTTATTCAAATTTGGTGTGAGTATATAATATGGCTTTCAAATATGTCAATTTTGATACAGGCACACCCAACTAGGGACGCTTTTCGGCGTTCTTTCTAGTGAAAGACTCCGCCGTCTTCATGAATGTTTTGTGCTCTTTGATAAACTCTTCCGCCAAATCGGAACGCAATGGATGCTCAGGCTGTGGATTATGGACAAGGTCAATTAGAGCCTGAAAAACATTCTCAGTGCGCGTTGTCGGCTTCCAATTGTCTACTGCAATAATTGAGAGGCACACCTGACCCTTCTCATCGACATTGGGATGATAGATTGGAGTCTTGAAGACAATCTTTGGTGGCATAAAGGGATACTGTGGAGGGAAACTTATCTCAATCTGAAAAGCACCCTTGTTGTAGGGTGCCTTCTCCGGCACCAGCAGGCCCGTCCACAGCAGCAAGGACTCGTCTGATACCTCAATATTGCGAAGGATATTCGATTTCGCAGCAAGGATATCGCTTAGCTCGCGACTTAAGCGACGGGAGGCAGTCATTTGAATTTTTTTCTATTTTTTATCGGAGTCGGCTATAAAATTTAGAATTACAAGTCATTTTAAGTTACTGCTGAATAAGCTGAAAAGCCTATTTTGTTTTAAAGTTATATACATGTTGATCTGGTTTAAACAAATTCTTATTACAAACAACCGCATAAAAATAATTTAATAAGATTCATTTAAGATATTTAGACTTATGTACAAATTCATAATCGGAAATGAATTCAAATTTGACATTCAATAAAGCAGGCCCCTGTTATTGTCGAATAGTTTCTCCCAGATCTTTATTTTAGACCACTCGGGCAACTCTATAAATTTCAGCTCATCGCTAATATTCAAGCACTTGATGCTCTCGTCACTCTTGCGCACTGGGTCCCAGGTGATCATGTCCATGCCATTGATCTTGGAGCTGTGGGGATTACCGCTTGCCGCAAACTGCGTCCAAATGCCCACCATGCGTTCAATATTGCGATATTCGCGACTATCCTTGGGAAGGCGACGCGACAGGAGGCAGGTGAACTGATATGTCAAATCATCCGAATGACTGACGCCCTTCACGCCACGCCCCAAGCGCATAATCACATATGGGTTCAACAGCTCATCCGAATCGAAATCATAGCGATAGAAATAAACAGGCGAACCAGCGGCATAGGCATGTCGAGAACGAACCACTCTCAGAGCAGGGAACCCAAAGTTGACCATGGAGCACAACTACCAGAGTGGGAAAGAGAGAAACGTAGAGAGAGAAAGAGAGAGCATGAGAAACTATAGGCGTAATAGACCATAAGTATTCAGATAATGCACACTATAATTATTATTAAATTTTAAATAAATATAATATATAAATATTAAATATATGTATATATTTTTTTTTTAAATTGGCATTGACAATACTTGTGTCTTCAAATACTTTGCATTTTTTGAACTCTGGCGTATTTAAACATTTCTTAATTAATCTTTTGGTATGAAGTAGCTTCAAAGTACATATTCAGTATTCTAAATTCAAAATAAATAAATTCAGATCTGTTGATTATCATTGGTGGTAAAATGCAGCTAGATTTAGTTAGATCAATTATGCCATCTTCTATCAACTCAGATTCAAGAATCAAGAATCTTGGAAATATGTCTAATTAATTTGCAACTCAACTCACATCCATATAATTATCCGGCGTTGCCTTTTCATCCGTCACATGAGCACTGCGTATCATCTTGCCCCATCCTTCGACCTTCTCGCTGTTGATTTCCGCAAGCTCACGTGGCACAAATACAGTGCCTGTATCCAGTTGCTGCGCCACCTGTGGCATCTGTTTGATCTCTGCAAGGACGCGGTGTTAAATAGGACTACATCAAGGCATCGGAAGCCACTTACCTGGCAACCAAAGCAGTCCCTCATATGAGGTATAGCCTATCATCATAGGTATCGAGTTACTCCAAGCGGTCTTCATCATTTCACGTGGATGCTTTGGCACAACACATTCGGGCGTCGCATATGGCTCCAGGGTGGGTCCAAAGGGGAACATCACCTTTTTTGCATGCTCCTCCGGCGTCAGCACTTTCTCCTCCAATCTTAGCAGGTCTCTGGCCTTCACAGTTTGCAAAAACTGCAACACATCCCTTTCATTGTTCTCGCCCTTGTAGCCCGCCAGCTTGGCAATTGTGTAAGCGCGCCCCGTAATATCCTCAGTGAAGGCCCAGGGCGCAATGACGCTGCCGGACTGCAAGATGCCCCGGTGAAAGAGGCCCTGAGTCTGCTCCGTCAGCATCATGTAATGGGTGGAGGCACCACCCGCACTCTGACCAAAGACCGTAATGCAATCCGGATCACCACCGAAGCGAGCACAATTGTTCTTGATCCATTTGAGTGCCATCACCTGATCCTTGAGACCAGCATTGCCGGGCACATTCAAGCCGGGTGTCTTTAAGCTGAGAAAGCCTGTAGGAATATGTATTAAATATGAGTAAAATCCAGCAAATGCAACAAGAAGACGATGCAATTTATAAGACTGTGATTTCAAGTTTCTATAAATTACATTACATTAATCACACAATATTGGCAAACTTGCAAAATATTATGTTATTACTTAAAATTAATAATTAAATTATAATTAAACTTGAAATGATGATGATGCAATTTTACATATGCCTATATATACTCTTAAAGGGTGATAACTTAATATAATATTAAATAATACTATATGCGGAGATTCTTAAATGGTAACAAATGAATATAATACCACATAACTCGATAGATAGATAGATAAACCTCGACTTACCTAGAGCACCCAAGCGATATTGTATAGTCACCAGCACAACATCCTCTTTGATAAAATAGTCCGGACCGTAGAACTCACGAGTGGCCTCGCCTATGATAAAACCACCGCCATGTATCCAGACCATGACGGGACGTGGCTTGGCTGGACTCACCTGTTATTTAAGTTATTTACGTTATTGGGTACTTCGATTTCGAAAGCTAGCTTTGATGTATTAATTAGCTCACATTATTCGTATAGACATTAAGGTAGAGGCAATCCTCACTGCCTTCCATCCTGTCATAGATAAACTGCACCTGCACCGGCTTATCCTTGGCCTGAGTGCAATCCCGAACACCCTCCCAGGGCGTGGGTCGCTGCGGCGCCCGAAAACGCAACTCCCCGACGGGTGGCTGAGCATAGGGTATGCCCTCGAAGCTGAAGTAGGGCACATCGTAAATGGAGAAGCGCTTAACGCCCCGCACTTTACCATATTCGGTGTCGGCAATGACCGATTCGTTTGTGGTCTGGCGATATTGTTGGATTTTATGCTCGATGGTTCTGTAAAATGCAAAATGGAAATTACCATAATAATAGTGGTCTGGATAAGCATACAAATCTCCATATAAATGTATCAAGCTAGTTAATATGTAATTTGTATCGTCTCTGAACGCATGTTAATTCCCTGTATTTATGAAATGTGCGAAAAAGAGGTATATTTTTACAGACAGAAGCAGTCTCATCCCTATATACATATGTAGATAGATATTAACTTTTGTATTTATTTTCTTGAGTAGTCCATGTTAACTATTCCAACCTACATATTCAGGTTAAGCTACAGGATATCTTTTAGTCGATCACTTTCGTCTAGAACATTGTTACGTGCTTTAATTATCATTAAATTGAAATTATTTTGCTGATGCGGCAGCTGCTGTTTACTATGACGGCAGGTCAATAAATATACAACAGTTTCAGTTCTTCACAGTTAGCTGTGTTGCATGGACCACAGTCAGCTGGGCACGTCTGTCAGTGATAAATGAACACCAACTAACAAGCTAGCCCCGGTCACGCAACAATGCACTCAACTGCTATTCAAGTATTAGCCCTCAATTGTGAATCCACTTCATGTTCCACTGTGTCCCGTGGACAACCCACAGTTATCACCGAACACAAGGCATGCAAATATAGATTACAAAGATTATTTACTAAATATGCCTATTCGCATGCAAATGATTGTGAAAGTAATGACACAAAGGCTATCTCTTAATATATATATATATATATATATATATGTATATATACATATAAAATACCAAGGTATTTTCAATGTATTTAAGTGTACATCAAAGGTTGAATTATTTATATTAAATATCCATATCTACATCCACATCTATATCTATTTCAATGCTCACATTTTATTTAGTTTTATTTTCTTTAATCATCAATTTATTGTAACACTAATTTTAAATTACATTTGTTCAATAATTATTATATTTAATTGAATTTGGAAAAAAAAGTAACGATTATTTAATTAAGTGCATGCTAAAAAGTTAATTTCTTAATTGACGATGCATTATTTTGAAAATTCAATTGCCAACAAGCGACTTATGAAAACCGATACTATATAGCATAAATGTGATAATGATGAGCTAATGGGAGCGTGAAACGCAAGCACGAAAGTCATGAAGGTTTTTGTAGCTAGGCTGTGTCAGATTAGCCTACAAATATAATTTTCAAAGCGATATCGTCTCATTCCCATTGAAATACAATGCTATTGGCATACTTAGGGAACAATTATAATAATGTATACTACATAAATGATGTGCAGTGAATTCTAAGTATATAAGATAACAAATAATAATAATAGTAAAAACAGTCAAACAGAAGATTTGTCTGTGTAACCAAATTTGTGCTTATATACATATGTACATGCGGACATGATGGCAAACTATGCGTTAATGAAAGGTCGTAAATAGAGAAATATGCTACTCATTAAACTGATTAAGCGATAAATAGGCAGCGCATATATGAAAATATTATCGATTGAGTAGCATAAATTAAGGAATTATGTGACATTTTTATGGTTAACATAAAGACTTTATTGATTTACGATAAACAGTGGCAAAATCTATCTTATGTGTATTCATTGCGAATAAGCACAAAACTTTTTATGGCAATATTATTATGTATATTATATGAAATACGATGTCAAGTTTTTAACTTTATGGTCATCTATTAATTAACTTTATAATATTATTATTATAATTGTGTACAATTAATTAAATAGAAATTCATTTTACCATTTGGATTGTTTTGTTTGTTTTTCTTCTTTCTGGTCTAAAGTCAAGTGTTTTCTTAGTGTTGTTTTGTATATACTCACTGCATTGCAGCCATTAAAAACATAATGAAATTATAAAAAAATTTCAGCAAACAATAAATAAACAAAACAATTTTCCATTAGTAAATCCGTGTGCTGATAGAGTCACAATAATACGTTGGTGGTATATATATATATATATATTTCGGCAATGAGTCACTCTTAGAAGTAGTAGACATAAACATTCAAAAAATATGTATTTTTGAACGAATAAAATTGGTCATTTATTAACTTATTAAAACTTAGTCACTTGCAAGTTATCCTGAAAGAACAGCACTTGACAGTTGTGATATATAGATGGATATATACTTGTATCCATTGGTCATCAAAGTGTTGGCATCATATTTCACAAAAATAGCTGCTTCCAATTGTAAATATTGATTAGCTCATTGAATGTATGAAGCCCCAAAAAGCAAAGTCATGCGGCCAAATGAGTAATAACTTGAATGCTCTGAACAATGGAGAATGACACTTGAACTACAAAGTAATCTAACTAATATAGAAATAAATTAATGTTGATAAATTGGGGGATCAGAGACAGACTCACTTTAAGCGCCATCGAATACGCTCCACAAAGCCGAGGTTTTTGTTCATTCTGAGAGCAGACAACAACGCAACATATACGATCGACAAGTATATATAAATTCGTTCCCTATCACCGATCCGTAGACTTTAACGCGCCAGCACTAAACCGAAACTGAAATTAAAAACTTTTTTGATATTCGTATTGAGTTCAGTTGTCGAGTTGTCGACGAGTCTGGCGCACAAAACAAGCGAAACAAGTGGAAGAAAGAAAAAAAATCGTAAGCATATATATTGTAGAGGAAAAAGCGAGAATAACACACTACAAATATCAACAAAATACAAAAACAAAAAGCGTCATGAAAAAATAGCAACAAAAAGATTCCAACAACAAAAAAACGATTTTTTTCAAGTGCGGCATACTGATGTATACGTATACGTACATATACATGTACACATAGACAACACAACTGCAGATCTCGAGTGGGGGGCGCTTGCTAGATATGGCACTACTTCTGCTACTACTACTACTTATCGACGCGCCCAAGGCGACTGCATAATTAATCAATTGATTTACCAATAGCCCACCATAAACTGCAAGCGATTCGAAATATTTTAGCAACTCTTCCAGAGCTGTTAAACAAACAAAAGTTGGAGTATTTTTAACTGTTAGCTGAAGTATGCCAATTGCCGGCTGCTCACACCCAAAGGGGGGTCCCCCCGCCCCACACCAATCGGTTGGGTTGGGTGCGCTTGATCGCGTCGGCAATGTAAACAAACACCAACAGATGGTTGTTGTTTGCTGGCAGGTTTTTAAAAAGCTTCTCGTTTCTCGGGGCGTCGCCTTAAAAGCTTGCCCAGTGCTCTGAGCATAAAGCTTAAAGCACAAAACACTTCAGTAGCGCACAGTGGAGGAATGAAATATTAATACTCTGTTAAAATATTAAACTTAACCATATTCAATATTTCTAACCTATTTTTCATAAATTCATATTTAATTTTCAAACTCTATTTAATTTGCTTAGAAATTTATAATGCATCGACTAAGAAATTAGCAATATGTTAACAACATAATTATTTATTAATATCATTCAAGTTTTTACGCACATTCATATTGAACCTTGCATTTTTCAAAAATTTTGTTATGGCTTCAAAACAAATGTTTTATCCCTCAAACAGTAAGCGATTGTCATCATCGTAAAGCTTATTCCACACTTTCAGACCATTCTTCTCCAACAGAGACTGAAACTCAACCTCCCGTCCAATATTCATGGCTTTAAATGGATCCTTTTTATCCACCGGCATCCACTGATGTTCCCCGGTTTCTGCACAGTTGGGATTCCCCGTGCGTGCAAACGTCGTCAATATTCCAACCATGCGGCCTATGGTCCTACACTCAGCTGCATTCAAGGGCCGCAACAGACCGCCCCTCCTAGGGAATATGTAGCCCAGCTCGTCGGCATGGCAAACTCCCTGCTTGATGTCGTTCCCGCACAGCTTGATGCGCATTAAGTTATAATCGGGCGAGTCAAAGTCAAAACGGTAGACATAGGTGGGAGCCTGAGCATAAGCCAAGCGGGAGAGCACAGCACGGTGAATGCCATGCCAGAATAGCTTATAGCTGAAGAGCTGAAGAAAAAAAGCAGTAAATACAAATCAAAGCTCAACTGGCAGGTAAGAGGAATTAGGTAATCCTATTTTTATAACGTTGCTTAAAAAAATTAAGCATTTTTCAAAAATACATATGCTCCAAAATGTAATTTTATAATTGCAACTATTTTTCCTATACTTAAAAAATGCTCATTTGCATCAATGCACTTTTCTGCGATATTTACATGTTGAGTTTTTAAACAAATACTTTTGAGTGTGTGGAAAATGTGGTTTGCTCTACTTACGTCTAAAACCTGCATCACATCGTTTTTATCAATGTTCCGCGGTCCAAAATGAAAGCGAATCAACTCCAAGGAGCGTTCTTCACGTTCTTTCTTCGAGAGCCGCTCATACAAATCGTAGGGCAGTACCAAGTCCGGCTCCAGCTTGAGCAGATCCATCATCAAACAATTGTTTAACGTGCAGTAGGGATACATGACCAAACCCTCGAAGGAGTTGGCACCGATCAGTAACGGAATCCGCTGCGACCAGGCATTACGCATCAGTTCCAGGAACGGACGCTTTAGCAGCCCTTCGTCCGACTTATTTGTCGTGTAGTGCTCCAGTCCAGGCACAAACGGATATAGGTGCCCGAAAATGTATTGCCTTGCGCCAAACAGATCGTGCTGCACCAACTCCCCAGCGGGTAGCGAGCGTAGATACTCCAAGATAGGCGCCTCAGCCAACAGGCCATTATAGCCCTTCTGACGAGCGAGACGGCAAAATAATGTACTCGTATCCGGCACCTGAACCCACGGACTCAGCATGGAGCCTGACATAATGATAGCTCGGTGAAATAGACCACAAGCCTCCGACAGGCACATCATAAAGTGCACCGAGCCAGCACCTGCACTTGTGCCCATGAGTGTAACATTCTCCGGATCTCCATTAAAGTAGGATACGTATTTCTGTATCCAACGCAACGCCAGCAGCTGGTCATGCAAGCCCGCATTGCCAAGCACGCCCAGTTCGGCACAACTCAGACTGAGGAAACCCAATGCACACAGACGATAGCTAAACTGCACATAGACAAAATCCTCACGCATTAAATAGTCGGGACCGTATTTGATTCTGGTAGCGCCGCCCGTGCAAAAACCACCACCATGAATATAAGCCAGGACAGGCAGCCTTGGCTTGTCAAACTGCGCAGAAGGAGTTAGAGCTGATACAAGTCGAGAGTGCCCGACTAACAGATACTTATGGAAAGACTTGTCGCAAATCCGACTGATAGTCTAACGGTTACATAAATGACAATTGAAGAATCGGTGAAGCCAGTGAAGCTCTGTCAACTTACATGCTTGGTGTACACATTTAAGTGCAGACAATCCTCACTGCCCATTATCTTGCCAGTGGCCTTGTTAACCTGTACAGGTCGATCACGCTCATTCAGACAGTCTAGGACCTTGTCACACCAGGGTTCAGCCGGCTGTGTTGGCCGGAAGCGCAACTGTCCAATGGGCGGTTTGCCATAGGGTATGCCCTCAAAGCTGTAGTAAGCATGGCCAGCGGTGCCAACCTGATGCTTACCCTTCACCTTGCCCAGCGGCAGCTCAACGATCTTCGTCTGCACACTTTGCGAGTAGTTCGACTTTCCGGCCAGCAACTGCAGAAATTTTCTGCTGCACATTCGGCGATATTTCAACATGTCATTACTGAATCTAAAATGAGCTTAAGCAAAGCCGACTTGGCTTTCGATTCCACTCAACACATCGGAACAAGTGTGTGTGGGGGAAATGAGTTTGCATTCTAACAAACTGTGTTTGTTATGTGAAGAGAATATTCTCACAGCTGCCAAAAAATAAGTATGTAAAACAAAAAGGTTTCAAGCAACAATAACCCACTTTCTTCCTTCCACTTGTGGGTCGAATATTTTACTTACATCCTATTCTCAAAAAGTTTGGCCTTCCCAGCTTTGATTTAATATTTATTCACATGACATTACACTGTTAATCAAGCGCCAGTCCACAGTGCACAGTGCCAAAATAAAAGAAAAATATTTAACTAAAAATGCATATTAAATTTGAATAATGATTTTATAAACGCAACGTGGTTCAACTCAGACACTTAACAAAAATTGAATTCAAACTACAGTTAAAATTCAAAAACAGATTTTATAATCGCAAGAAAACGTAAAAACTATTAAATCTAAGTACACCTTTTTGTTAGTTTAAATTAAGTGTACTTAAATAACGTTAGTTGTGATCTTTTAACTTGAGCTCTCACGAATATCCACTTTGCAAATAATTAAATGTCTGAATTAGCAACACTAGAAAGAACTACAGTACAATATCAACGCGTTTCTGTGGCCCATTAAACGTTAATAACACGAACAGCTGTCTAGAACAACTCATAGTCGTGGCGCTCTCTGCACCGACCGGTACAATCAGTATTATCAATAAAGTTTTCCTGCTCCCCTTGCCATATGGTTTTCAATAAGAACAACTACAACATCAAAAATGAAAACACAGCAAGTGCTACAACAAAAGCGTCTTCTTTATAGATAAGCGTTCGCTTTTGTCGTTCGTGATTATAACATCAACAGAAATTCAGACTGTGCAGTACAGTAAACATTGATTAAAACAAATGCTGTCCAAAATTCTGATTCAAGGAAATCTATTCGGAACAAATTTGGATGAAAACTTTCGCGAGCATATTTTCAATGGAAGAAATAGAAAAGATATAGGAATGCAAGTATTTTATTTGTATTGATCAAACCATTTATTTGTATTTATTTATTAATATGACCTATAAGATATTCAAATAAAACAAATATTTTTATAAATAAGAAAAGTAAGAGAACCTTCAGTTCAGAGCATGATATAAATTTCTATTAATCGAAATCAATCAATCAATCTGAAACCAGCTTTTGCATAGAAAAAGATCGTTAAAAATTAGAATTATTTGCAAAAATATTTTCGAGATAAGACGCTCAAAAATGTTCAGCTAGATTTGCTCGGGTTGTTCAGCCTAGGCAGTTGCTACTGTGCATAGGGTGCGAGTGCTCACACGAGTACTAGCAGATTGCCCGACACTAGTATAACGATCAGTTGCAGCTTGTCAATCGCTAGGAACGGAAGTGAAAGCGTCGCATTCGCTGTATTAGGACAAGGACGTAATATCCATTCAACATGAATCTGCAAGTGGGTGTTGCGGATCTGGTGAAGTTGGGCACCAAGTAGGTGATTTAATAAGCGCTGTCGGCGGCACCGTAAATGTCGAGTACCAACCAAAAGTTCAGCGATAAGATAAGAGTAACTGATTCGACACGCAATTAATATGACAGTTTCATTGCTCCGCACTAATCCAATTATAGACTCATTGGGCACAAGATCGTGCAATACAATCTGGGCACGAAGGTGACAACGGTGATCAAGACAGTGAATGGAAGGGTGCGCGGCCTGCAGCGTAAGACTCTCTACGATGAGGAGCTGTACTTTGCCTTCGAGGGTATACCCTATGCCAAGCCGCCATTGAGGGACCTGCGTTTCCGGGCGCCGCAGCCCGCAGAACCCTGGGAGGGCATCAGGGATTGTACTCACCCACGAGCAAAGCCCATGCAGGAGCATTTCGTGATGCATGTGGTCGAGGGCTCCGAGGATTGCCTCTATCTGAATGTGTATGCAAAGAACCTGAAGTCAGAGAAGCCGCTGCCAGTTATAGTTTTTATCTATGGCGGCGGATTTCAAATTGGCGAGGCCACTCGAGATATTTACAGTCCTGATTACTTTATGCAAAAAAGCGTTATTCTGGTCACTCTTAACTATAGACTGGGAGCGCTAGGTAAGTGAACGGATACAAGAAGTGTCAAGTGTCAAGTAACAATCAGTATTTACATAGCAATCTCTGTTTGACAACAGTCAGCCAACAGTTTAATTCCAATACTATTATCTCTACTTTTTACAAAGTATAAGTTAATTTATACTGTCTTATAAATGTGTTTGCTTTAGGAGCAATCTTACAGCTGTTATACTTGTTACACTTATTCTTTATACCCTCAACCCATTCAAATGTGATGTATGCAAGTGAATCTAGTATGCTGGAGGAAGTATGTGCAACCCCTTGCGCCATATACATGTCTACTCCTTATTAGCATCAAAAGCCCAGTCGATTTATAAAGCTATAACTCGTATAGACTAATCTACCATGATATACGAGTATTATTGATCAAATGCACAAATTTTATTATGATCATATTGGACGTTTTCATATTGAACAAACCACTATCAGACAGCATTCATGGGTATTTGAGAGCCGAATTCAACGCTTGGTCAACGCTCTACATTTTTTAAAATTATCTGTTAATTAGTTGGTTGCAGATTGATCACAGAATATACTAAAATTTGATTGAGGAGAATTACAATTCGATGCAACTTAAATAATTCATTATTACAGGTTTTCTCAGCCTCTCCGATCGAGACTTGGATGTGCCCGGCAACGCTGGGCTCAAAGATCAGGTAATGGCTCTGCGCTGGATACATGACAACATTGCACACTTCAACGGCGATCCAAATAACATAACCCTGATGGGTAATAGTGCGGGCGCTGCCTCAACTCAGATAATGATGACCACCGAGCAGACGCGAGGACTCTTCCACAAGGTCATACTCATGTCGGGCTCATCGCTATGCTGCTGGGCCAATGAGCCCAAACAGAACTGGCCGCATCGGCTGGCCTCTCAGCTGGGCTATGCGGGCACCGACAATGAAAAGGAAGTGTTTCGTTTCCTGCAGCGAGCCTCGGCTAGAGACATAGCCGGCTGCTCAACGATGCGAAACCAGGAGGAGACACGTGACTACATTCTGTTTCCATTTGGACCAGTTGTGGAGCCATATGTGAGCGCGAGTTGTGTCGTCTCCCGACCGCCAGAGGAGACACTGTCCGTTGCGTGGGGCAACGCCTTACCGGCAATCATTGGCGGCACCTCGTTTGAGGGACTGTTCTGCTATCAGTTCGTAATGCGCGATCAGACCTATTTCTTGAGCGCATTTGAGTCCTTGATACCCCGAGAGGTGCGTGATATTTGCACGCCAGCGCAGCTCAAGGAGCTCATTAGACGCCTCAAGTTGATGACCTTTGACGATGCGACGCGTGGTCGCATGGAGTTCAAGGAGTGCCTTCAGCTGAACTCCATCAAGCAATTCTGGCATGCCATGCATCGCACTGTGCTCGCCAGACTCGCCTATGCTCCGACCACGCCCACTTATCTCTATCGCTTCGATTTCGACTCACCCACTTTTAATAACTATCGCATTCTACAGTGTGGCCGCCATGCGCGAGGTGTTTCCCATGCCGACGATATCTTCTATTTGTTCTACAGCATACCGTCCAGCAAACTTGATAAATCCTCGCCAGAATATCGCACCATCGAGCGTCTCGTTGACATGTGGTCGGCATTTGCCGCTAACAGTAATCCAAACGGTCCACAGTTGGCACCAGTCAGCTGGAAAGCCCTGGAATCGAACTCTGCTCCAATGTGCCTAAATATTGGACAACGTTTGGAGTTCATTGAACTGCCGGAACTGAAGCAACTGAAACTCTGGGATAGCTTCTATGATAATCTGAAATTATACTAAATTGTTACATCATTTAAGCATTTACGATATAAAAGGTCGAACGGATTATATTGTACAATATAATAGTCACTGCATAATTACGCTTAACGAGGTTGCTGGGTCCACGTGCTTTATAATCACTAAGCAGACAATACATTCTATATGTGTACATTATCTTGTCTGCTTAGTGATGCGATGTAGTCAAGTAAATTCATCGTCAAATTACGAATTGAGAAATACAACAAAAAAAAAATACTTAAATCATGTATATATAAATGCATTTATAATTTGAATTTTATTGATTTTATCATCGTTGGTATGTTGAATAAAATGTATGCACAAATTCTAAATATCGCTCGACCCAAAGAACATGTTTTCATAAATTTCGATATATTTTCGCGGCACGAAGGCAAACACGACACGAAACCATCTCAAATTCCATACAAGTTTGTCTTAGTTCAAGGGTGAACGTTATTATTACAAGTGAGCAAATAAGCTGTCAGAAATTAGCAACGTCGAACAAATTTACATTTTAAATCATTATTTATTTTCTACCGCCGAGCTGCATTTCTATTGAATTAAACAAACAGATACACACCTTCTTACTAAAATATAAATAAGACCTGGCAATCTCACTCATTTCTCAATCACTCCATTTAAAATCTCAATATTATCACTTTATAATTCAATTTTAAAGCAATTTATTTATAAACTTCGTAATACACTTGAAACAGTTAAACTAGCAAAACTACGTCTGGAGTACACAACTTTAGTACAAATGTTCCTTTTTATACAGACTATCCCAGGTCTGAAGTTTCTCGTGCTCCGGCAGATCAATGATTTCGAGCTCATTGCTAATGTTGAGCACACGCTGTGGTTTTTCCTGCTGTGCGGGTTTCCAGTTCAGATGAGCTGTTTCGTCACAGTTGGGATTGGAAGTGGTCGCAAAGGATGTCCAAATGTCCACAAGGCGCTGAATGGTACGATATTCGGCGGATGACTTGTCCAGCTTCCACGACTGCGAGCTGCGGAACAAATAACTCAAATCATCGGCATGGGCGACGCCCTGCTTGATTTCATCCCCACAGAACTTCTGGCGGTAGAAGTTAAAATCCGGTGAATCAAAGTCAAAGCGATAGAAATAGGTGGGTGCCTGATTAGCATATGCCAAACGAGCCTGAAGAGTACGATGGAAGCCATGCCAGAAGACCTTATATGAATAGTACTACAACAAAAAATAAGATAAGAACTCGATAATAAATAATGAGGTATCTTGAAAAATGGAAGTCATTTGGTCATGCGATAAAATATTTGTTTTTATCAACAAAAAAAATACTAACATCCAAAATATTCATCATATGCGCCGAGCTGGGAGTCTCATCACCACAGTACAATTTGATCAACTTGTGACTGTACTCCAGATTCTGCTTCTCCGTATTAAGCACACGCACATCATACGGCGTCATGCGAAGTGGATCTTGCAACAAGTTATCCAATGCCTTAATATTGGCCTTTATGGCCGGAAACATGAATAGCCCCTCGAAGGAGGTGCCACCCAACATGGCAGGTATCTTGTTGCTCCACGCATTTCGTGCCATTTCCAGCTGTGATGTGGGCGCCACACAGTCGTCCATCACATACGGCTCCACGGTGGGTCCAAAGGCATAGATGAGTCCGTTGCGCCGATCTTCATTGGTGAGTAGGTTGTGATCAACCAGTTTATATGGCTCCACGTTACGCAAGTGCTCCAGCACCTGTCTGTCGACATTCTCGCCCTCATAGCCATTAGCCTTGGCCAGACGAAAGGCGAAATCCGCTGGCAACGTATTGGACCAGCAATTGTGCAGCGTACCCGACATGGGAATGGCCTTGTGGAAGAGGTCCCGAGTCTGCTCCGTGCACATCATGTAGTGGGTGGAGCAGCCACCTGCGCTCTCGCCAAACACCGTTATGTTGTTTGTATCGCCGTTAAAGTGCGAAATGTATTGCTTGACCCATTTGATGGCTAAAACTTGATCCTTAAGACCAGCATTGCCGGGCACCTCCAAGCTTGGGTCCATCAGACTAAGGAAACCTATAAAGGCAACGAGAGAGGAGGACACTTTATGTACTTTTCGCATGTGAAATTGGTTTAAATGGTTGACATATCAACTATTTTTAATGTTGTTAAAATCTCCTAAGCAGACAATACATAGAAACCTCAAGTGGGTTTTTATTTTACCTGATAAGTTTTCGCAGCTAAGTCAAGTGCAATAATGGCTTGCGATAAGCCATCAGGTTCTTACCTAGACAATCAACTCGATAGTTAAGTGTAACTAGAACCACATCTTTGGCCATCAGATAGTCGGGTGCATATAATTCGCGAGTGGCTTCGCCAATGGAAAATGCCCCACCATATATATAAACCATAACTGGCAGTGGCTTTTCCGTTTTCAGCTGTTAATATTGAAGCAATTTTAATGCTACTCAAATTTTGCTACTTTTAGCAAAGTCATTCTTTATGATAGTCACCTGTTTGGCATACACATTCAAGTAGAGGCAGTCCTCGGCCCCATCGATGACTCCCGTTGACAATGACCGCTGCACGGGCTTCTCGCCGTAATGGGTGCAGTCCAAGACTCCAGTCCACGGTTCCGCCGGCTTGGGCGCCTTGAAACGCAGTTCGCCCACCGGCGGTTGACCAAATGGCAAACGCTCGAAACTGAAATATTCGTCATCGTACAGGGTGCGACGTTTGACACCCCTTATCTGTCCCATGGGCAGCGAAATTTCACAAGTCTCGAAACTAAAATTATAATAATTATAACATAATTATAGCATTATCTTCATTTTGGTTTGTTAATGAATTAATTAACACCTCTCCGACATGATGGTAAAAAGTCTTTTGGTCGTCTGCTCTGCTCGCGATCCACTTGTCAACTAAACTAAACATACAGAAATATAAACTTATGTTGCTAAAGCTCAGGCGGTTAATATTGCTGGGCAACAATTATCTTTATCGCACATTTCGTGTTCATTAAACACAAAAAAAACAAAGGCAGAAATTTAAATACCCTTTAAAAGTATTCTGTTTGCTGAAAATTGTTGTTTTTGCGATAGTTTTAGATTTGCGAACTTTAATATTACTTTGAATACTTGACACTCATCTACTAAATACACTGAATGGTAATATAACTTATTTGTATAATATTTTATTCAATCTGTTTAAATTGAGAGTCAAGCAACTTTTATAAATTTATCAATTGTTTGTATTTTTATTATTGTTTGGTGACCTCTTTATTTGATATAAATATGTATTTCGCTGACTCCGGGTGAAATGTTTTTAATGCGTTATTAATTTGTTGATAACCATAATTATATAAAACATAGTTTTATTTAAAATCAATATACATATATTGTGTTTATAGATTATCTAGGAATACACATGTTTTTAAAAAATATACTTATCTTATCTTATCAAAGATTTCAAATTCTATACTAAATTAGCTCCATTCCGGCATTTCTGTACAACTGATCGAAGAACTTTAATTTCCAGCGTTCCGGCTGTGGTATGAACTTCAAATCCTCTTTGATATTTAGACACATTGTGGGTTCAACTGCTGTCACAGGCAACCAATTGACCAGCGGTTGAGTGAGTGGCGCATTCGGATTAGAATTGAGGGCAAAGTGGGCAAACATGGCCGACATGCGACGGATAGTCTTGTATTCCGCTCGAGACTTGTCCAGCTTGAAGGTGGTCGGCAACTTGAATAAATAGCACAGTTCATCGGCATGCATAACACCCCTACTTCCTGGATAAAAGCGTGCGCGATACAAATTAAAATCCTCCGAATCAAAGTCGAAGCGATACAGATAAGTGTCAGCCTGGCTATAAGCGAGACGGGCATTAATTATGCGCTGCTGATAGTGCATCATGTTGTGCGTATAAAGCTCAAAGATTTGAGGATAATACGACACAGTCAGGTCAGTGCTATACACCCCACAGAACTTCTTTATCAGTCGCTGTCCCAAAATGCGAAACGGAGTCAGTCCGCAGTGTCGCACCATCGAGTAGGGCAGCGCGAATTCCGGACGGCATATCAGAGCTGATAGCTTTTCAGGTTCCTTTTGCATGTTAAACATTGGACCGGATAATCCTTCGCCGCTGGTGCAACCTAGCATTATGGGTATGCGGGTACTCCATGCGCTACGGTGCAGCACACGCGGCTCGGCGAGCAACACGGAAGTAGGCGTGGCATAGGGTTCTACACAGGGCATAAAAAGCGCAGTATTGCAATACTGCAAGCGCTCGTAGAGTGTACGAAAGTCTGACTTAGCTAAGAGTTTGGCATCTAATCCATTCAAGTAGTCAAAAACTTGAGCATCGGTGTTCTCTCCCGTATAGCCCAAATGCTTAGCCAGGAGATACTCGGCATCGGGTTGTCTATTCGTCTCCGGCATGAAACTGCTCATCAGTATGGCCTTGTCGAAGAGTCCCTCGGCCAGTGGACTCATCATCAGCAATTGCACGCAGCAGCTGCCCGAACTGTGACCGAACAGCGTTACGTTATTCGCATCGCCATTGAAGCGGCTCACATTCGCCCTTATCCATTTGAGGGCCATCACAATGTCCCTGAGGGCCGCGTTGCCAGGTATGTCCAGCTTGGGATCCGCAAAGCTCAGAAAACCTATGCGCAATCGAACATTATTAGAGAGTCAATTGGAGATCAATCAATCCAGATTTAAAATACAAACCGAATGGTCCCAGTCGATAGCCAATGCTGATGTAGACAACCTGTTCGCGCATCAGAAAATCTGGCGACAAACTGCGTCTTGTAGGATCGCCGCCCGTGAATGCACCTCCATGCACATAGACCATTACAGGCAAAGGCTTCTCACTGCGTAGCTAATTGAAATACATATTTATGAATATATCTACATATATAATAATATAAATATATATAAAACTTACTGTCTTCACGGCAACGTTCAGGTAAAGGCAATCCTCGCTGCCTTCGATCTGTTGTGTTAAGCTGCCCACTTGAAGGCACTTCTCCTTTGGCTCTGTGCAGTCGCGTATACCTGTCCAGGGCTGCACATCTTTCGGCGCCCTGAAACGCAGCTCACCGAGAGGCGGCTGGGCGTAGGGTATGCCATCGAATCCATAATACAACTTATCATAGAGCGTTGTGAGCAGCGCACCACGCACTTCTCCGTGTGTGGTTTGCACTACTGGCGATGTTTCACTGCTGCAATTTGATTACATTTATTGTTATTAATTTATCAAACTGAAATTATATACATAAATATTGTGTGTTACTTACTAATCCGCTTCCATTCTCCACTAATTTTAAATAGCCAAAACTGTGTATAGTAATGCAACACGCACTGCCGATCGTGATGAAATTACAAAAATTTATGTATTTTGCAAGCCGCGATGAAGAGAGAGAGAGAGAGAGAGAGGGAGAGAGAGAGAATTAGATTTCTCAGTAAGTGGCCGGAGCGCACTTTGCTTAGTAACGAACACCTGCCGACCGATAAGCTAGATCGATGTGAAGCAACTGATTAGCTGCAGCAGTCGGCTGATTAGCGAACGCCCTTTATCGAGAGAGAGAGAGAGAGAGAGAGAGAGCGTTGCACAATAAGGGCGCTGTACAAACTGCAGTTAACACAATGTGGCTATGCAATTAAGACTAACAATAAAATGCATTTGCTGCTGCCAACAACAACTATGTATATAAACACTACTATGATAATACCCTATCATATTTTTGTGATTTATTTATTTTTTATTTTTTGTTTTGTTACCGCCTTTATTCAATTTACTTAAGTGCTTAATAGACTAGAACAATTACAAATATTTAAAATGGATTTTACATTCATTTTATATCAATGTTTGATTATTTTTGAATTTCGTTTATGAATCAAGTTAATGGTAAATTATGCTTGCTCCTTGTAAACGGTATCCCAAACTCGCAGCTTGGTCATTTCGGGTAAATCGATTACCTTCATGTCATCCGAAATGTTCAAGCACTTGAAATTTTTCTTGGATAAAGGCGCCCAAGTGTTGCCTTTTGACAAATTGGACTTAACGCTATCGCAGTTGGGATCCGAAGTGCTGGCGAATGCAGTTAGTATATCAACCATGCGTTCGATGGTTTGGAACTCTGCGGTGTGCTTGTCCAGCTTCCAGGAGAAATCTCCATACCAAATATAGGAATGATCATCCACATGCGCTACGCCACGCACCTTATCGCCGCAGTACTTCAATCTCTGGTGGTTGAACGTGGCCGAATAGAAGTCGAACCGATATAGATATGTGGGTGCTGTGGCGTGTTTTAGGCGCGAGTTTGCTGTGCGTAGTATGGGATGCCAGAAGACCTTGTAGCTGACGTACTGCAATGGTAAATTTATATATAGTCGATTCTGATTCGATTCTTACCTCGCAATAGGCGGCCATACTATCCGGCTCCAGCTCGAGGGACCTGTCCCGAAAATGCAAAAATTGTATACGTTTAGCCAGAGTGCGAGCTGTAGTGTGAGGCAGCGACCGCTTCAGCTCTAGCGGCAACAAATGCTCCGGTTCTGTCTTGAGTCTAGTGAGTAGAAAAGGCGATACGTGTAAACGAGCGTGCATCGCGAGACCCTCGTAGGAGGAGGTGCCGCTCATCAACAGCGGTATATTGTTGCCCCAAGCATCAGCCAGCAACTCGCTGGGCTGTTTGGGTATTACGCAGTGCTCGGTGGCATACGGCTCGACAACGGGCCCAAATTGATATATACAATCATTCAGACTATCGGATTCATTCAAAAAATACGGCTCAACCAGCTGTTCACCGGAAACTTTCTGTAGAAATTCCACGATCTTAATATCGGTGGCCTGCTTCAGATTCGGCATTCGCAATTTTTCTGCAAGCCGTCTCGCTGTATTGGGCACCGTGCAGTGGGCAAAGCTGCACAGCACATTGCCCGACTGCAGAATGGCCTTTTGGAAGAGTCCATTGGCGCGGGGATTCATCATTAGATAATGCACTGATGAGGCGCCAGCACTTTCCCCAAATGCAGTTACATTCATGGCATCCGCATTGAAACTGGCCGCATTCTGTGTAATCCATTTCAATGCCATCAGCTGATCTTTGAGACCCGCATTGCCCGGCACACCAGCAGCGGGATCTTCGAGGCTGAGAAAACCCAAGGCTCCCACGCGATACGACACCGTCACCACAATCACATCGCGCATCATTAAATAGTCGGGACTGTGCTGATCCCTTGTGGGATCGCCCTTGTCAAAGCCACCGCCAAAGAAGAACACAATCATCGGCAATTGATTTTCTGTCTCGAACTAAGAGGTAGCAAAAATATTTATTAATATTTTAGCGTCCCCTCTACATCCCTATATTCATTTAAAATTGCTCAAATTTCTTATGAATAAATTAATTGCAGCTTTTGCATGTTATCGAATTAAACTTCGAACTATTTAACAGGCCAACAAAAGTCAGTAAAGTAAAATAATAAAATAGTAAAAAAGTAAAAATACTGCTGATTCTTTTCGGTTATTAACAAATAAATTACAGCCAGCCTTAGATTGGCATCTGGTTACCTTAGATTAAAGCACTCTTACGATATATCACACCTCGCATATACTCACCGACTTGACATATACATTTAGGTACAGGCAATTCTCAACGCCCTCGACTTGCTTTGTGGATAAATTTAACTGTAACGGTTTTTCGCCCTTCTCCCGGCAGAGCAGTGGCGATTTCCAGGGCTGCACCGGCTCGGGCGCTTTGAAGCGCAGTGCGCCGAGTGGGGGACGTGCATATGGAATGCGCTCAAAGCTGGTGTATGTGCCATTATAAATGCTCGTACAACACTTGCCCACAATGGGGCCGCTTGTCGTCTTCACAACAATGTTCGGAGTGCTGTGAATGATATAAGCGATATCAGATCGCACCGTTTGAACAGACAATTGACCCTGTTACTCACTTTGCCATTTTCAGCTGCGTTGTGAGCGAACTTAACACCTTTTTCCGTTCCGACTATGTTTTTTTTTTTATATAAGAAACATTGACAGCGGTACGAAACAAAACAACAAAAAAATGTGAGAAACCAGAAAATATAACACAACTAAAAGCTGATTTGCTGCTTTGTTTTCGTCTGATGCTAATAGTTATAGTTACAAAATGGAACTGGTCGTCATTGCAACGCCAGTTCTGCCTTCAACTTGCACTGCTCGTGAAACACTGCCGTCGACGCTCGGCGCGACTTGAATGTTTAATGTTTACATTTCTTACCAGTTTACATTTCTCCGACACCATAAAGTATATATATTTTTGATTGTATGTCTGTCCGTCCGTCCGTCTGTATGCACATGCAGATCTCAGAGACTATAAGAGCTAGGTATTCGTATACCAGGCGCATATCAAGTTTGCCTTATTTTATAGACAACTGC
Organism: Drosophila basisetae; assembly: GCA_035041595.1. Classification (NCBI taxonomy): domain Eukaryota; kingdom Metazoa; phylum Arthropoda; class Insecta; order Diptera; family Drosophilidae; genus Drosophila; species Drosophila basisetae. Next base: position 1,834,433 of record JAWNLB010000090.1, read on the forward strand.
CTCCGTTTCTCGATTAAAATTTCCGATAGCAATAAATGCTACAATTTTAATGGCAGAATCTTCGTATAAATACGTTCTCATGTTCTCATATTGATCTCATTTTTGTTAATTTTTTTTGTGTGTATGCTGCAGAGCGCAGTCATCCCGTCACGATTACATATATATGTATGTATGTATGTATGCATATACATATGTATTCACGTGTTTGTCGGCAAAGCACGCTTGCAGGTCTGCTCACATTTTGGTGCAATACTTTTAAATGGAAATTTTCCAATAAAACTACAAATATTTAACAACTGGGTTCAGGGTAAATCGTAGTCGAGCTCACTCGACTACAGTACTCTTACTTGTTTTATTACAATAAAACGAATTATTTAGATAAATAACTTGGGTGGTGCATAAAATTAACATATGAATTTGGGAATGGTTAACAACTTCACTTACTATGCGATCTAAATATATTTCAAGTTGTTTCATTATTAACTTATTGCTTTCATAATAATAACAAGGCAGTAATTCATATAGATAAATATACGTTTACCGTGGGCAAGAAGGTAAACAAAAGTAGAAAGTACTCAGATAAGAAAACTCAGATAAGAACCCCACAGTGATAACTCACAATTAAGCTCTGTGGATTGTTAAAACAGCTGTACGAGATTGGTTAGTTTGGCGCGCAAAAAATAGCTGCAATATATTTTTACGATAGTTGGTGAACAAATATATTTTCTTACATATCGTTATCGCTTCACTAGTAAGCAGAATTTTGCGCTAATAATACTGAAGATATCAAATATATAGAGTACAATAATAATATTGCACTGGAAATCATTTGCGGCATTTGTTATATTGTTATAAAAAAAACACAGAAATTCAAAGCTATTATATTTTCTGCATTTAGTTTTATTTCGTAACATTTTTAAATGTTACTTTGTAAATATCAAATGCGATATTTTTGATATATTTCTTTTTGATTGTATTGTGGATCTTGGTACACAAGTGTTTTTCTTCTAATATCCAAATTAAAAAAAATATATATATTTAGTTAGCTTTTTCATCGATGCTTAAGACCTGGTTTGAATTGATATTAAAATTATAAATTAAAAACTAGCAAGTACCATCTTAAAACAGCGTGCAAAACAAAACAAAGCACAATTATTCACATGTACAAACAGCTGTTAAGCCAGCTGCGCGCTGTTAATGAAAAGATAAGGCGCCAATTTGAGTTTCTCGATATCTTTTTATTTTAAACCGACGTCACGAATTTGTAGTGAACTGAGCGCGATTTGCTGTGTCACGGTAACACATATAAGTATATTTTATAAACATCATATTTGGTACATATCTAGCAGATACCAGACTCAGAGTTTAATTCAGTTGTATTTTATGCTATATGATTGTTGCGACGGGTGATAGTTGGAGATGGCAACAGTCGACTGGTGGTAACCCCCTTTTTTGAATATTATGAAAGTAGATATCGAGAACTGGGTAATGATCGAATTTTTGGAGGTCGATCGAAAGTCAGCGGACAGACGATGCAGGATTTTAGTTATATCCTTTTTTTGTTGGGCGACGAGATTTAAAACAGGTGCCAAATAAAACGCGCTAAATTTACACTAAAATAAATTTACCAATAAATCACTCGTGTATCATGATGACATGAACTTTTAGTGAGCTGATAGAGGTTTGCTGTGTCACGATGACAATAAAAGTATTGCTTTTATATCCGTCTTTTTATGTCCCATTTCGTTAATTTGCCAATGTTTGTGGAACAGAGCTGGAGGATTGTGTGTGTATGCCAAAAAAAATAAAAACCAAAATTTCAATTTTAACTTGTGTACACAGACTACAAAATGTTTAGTGAAAATTGAGAAGAAAATTGTATCATTGCTTCGAGATGAGAGAGAATGAGAAACAGGAATGGAAACAAAACAAACTTATAGTTATAGAGCTACAGGACAAAACAAATGTCCCGCTCTCTCTCTCTTTCTATCGCTCTCTCTCTCTCTCTCTCTCTCTCTCTTTTCGTCAGGTTAAATTGAGTGATTAAGTGCCTTGGCACAATCTGTTGCAAAATTAAAGAGCGATAACCCGCTTTTGGAACCTTGACTTAACTCTGGGCATTGCTTAAAAAGTCCGGTAAAGTAGAGCGATACCATTAGTTGTTTTGTGACGGTCAACGGAATTGGAAGAAGCAGGACAAGTTCAAAAATTATTATATTTTTCGAGCAACATCATTTACAAGCAAGCTATAAAAAATTGTTTTTACAAGGCACTGATGCAATAGAAAGCAATTAAAATGGATGTGCATGTCAGATTTCCAAAACTGCTGCAGATCGGCGTCAAGTGAGTAGAGAGTATCAAAAAAGTGGGTGAAAGGAACTTGGTAGATCACCAAGACACATTGTAGTTTGTAGATTTAATTTCCTTTATCATGGCACAAATTGTTATCTTTAGTCTGTCTCCCATACCTTATAGACTCGTCGGGCACAAGGTATCGATTAGTATCGATTAGCCACCAGCCACACAGTCATCGTGGTCAGTCAGATAGGAAATATGGGCAAGTTCGGGGTCTAAAGCGTAAGACTCTCTACGATGAAGAGTTCTACTATGCCTTCGAGGGCATACGCCAAGCCGCCAGTGGGAGAGCTGCGTTTCCGTGTACCAGAACCGCCGGAGGCGTGGAAAGGCGTACGTATGAAACAGCCGGTAGTGCTGGTGACCATCAACTACAGACTGGGAGCGCTTGGTGAGCTAAACCCCTACTATTGTTGGTCACGATCAATAATCTGTTCGCCAGACTGCCATTCTATGTTTAACTGCCATTAGAATCATTACTTCAAATTCACTTCATTTATGAGCAGGCGAGCGCTTGGGGGAATAGCGTTCCCATCATCATAGGCGGCAATTCGTTCGAGGGACTGTTCTCCTTTCAGGTGGTGAGCAATGATCCCTGGGTCGTGACCCACTTCGATAATATAATACCGCGCGAGGTGAGCAAGATAAGCACACCGGAGCAACTGCAGCATCTGGTGCGGCGCCTGAAGCATGTCTACTTTGGGGACGAGCAGCGCCAGTGTATGGAACTCTTTGAGGCACTGTATATATTCTCGCATCGAGAAGTCTGGCACGATCTGCATCGCACTGTCATGGCTCGATTGGCCTATGCTCCCGGGTCACCCACCTATCTGTATCGCTTTGACTTTGACTCGCCTCATTTCAATCAGTTCCGCCGTCTTGTTTGTGGTAACCGGGTGCGAGGTGTCTGCCGTGCTGATGAGCTATCTTATCTCTTCTACAATGTGCTGGTTACGAAATTGAACAAATCCTCGCTGGAATATCGCACCATTGAGCGCATGGTATTCGGCCACAGACTCGGCCCAGTGGACGCCCGAGGAACTGACATCGAATGGAGTCCACAATTGTTACAACATCAGCGATGAGATGCAAATGATGGCACTGCCCGAGGCCGCCATACTCGCCGTCTGGGATACATTTTACGAAAGAGAAGCTCTCTACTAAGTCTCAAATCCAATTCCAATTAAAGCACATATCTATTTTTAAGCACACAGCAATGCCAAAATCCTATTAATTAAATAAAATTATTATGATTTGAAATATTTTTTGAATGCAATTATCAAATGAATTATGGCACAAAACTTGCTAAACTCATCAATTAAATGCATTATACTAATAAACAGACTTAAGCGTTTACAGGTTGTATTTATTTAAAAAAAAAGTACGCCGATGAAATATATTTTTATTATAGTAACCAACAATATATAAGATTATCCTTAAATTAAGTAAGTCTAAAAATGATTCCTTTCTATGAAAGTTGAGATGTGTATGGGTATAGATGTCCCCCCGCCTCACTCTGTGTGTGTTTATATCGCACTTTACACGTAACTTAAATTGTTATATTAAACTAAAAATGCAAAATATTATAAAGCGGTCAAACACACACACAAACTTACACACCACACACCTACACACTTATTGGTGCATCAAGCCTTTTTGCCATTGCAGGCATTTTGCGGATATGGCAAAATTTTGAAATATTTCTCATGTAGAGATACCAAGCGCAGTCTGTGTACGAGTATATTGTAATTAAAATTTATGTAAATTAAATTAGTTTGAAAAAATGTCATATTTTCAGCGCACAAAATAAATGTAATGAAATTATTTTATACTATATTTATTTCCATTTTTTTTTTTTATTGATGCCTATATATTTTCATTTCGTATCAAGTTAATTTGTGACTTGGATGGTTTCTATATTTGGAACCCTGTTGTTCAAACAAATCTCGAATTTGCTTGTGCTAATAGCTACATATCGCTTTAAGGCAACGTTGTCAGCATGCCTCACTGCGTCACATACTCGTACATTCACAAATGTGTTGCAAACTCACGCTGGCAATGGATATGAAATGTTGTACTTTGGCTTTCGATTTGGGTGTGGAACTTTTTGCATTTATCAATTATGGCTGATTGTGGATGGATGTTAACTTGTTCAACTTCACCTGCTCGCTCGCCTTTCAGTTTTATAACAATTTCCAATCAAAGCACAAAGTGTGTGTGTTGTGTTATGTGGACCCAAATCAATAAAACTTTTGCAGGGTGCCAACAATAACCAGAAATATGTGGAAGAAAATGTTCAAACAATGTCGATTGAAATTGCGCACATTTGGCTGGTAAATTTAATGAAATATCAAAAATTTTTAACACTAACAAGTAAAATTTTGATGAGCCATCAAACAATAAGTTTTTGTAGTGAAAAGTACTCTTGGCAGCGCGCGGCTGCTGTTAATTAAAAATTGTCATAAATCCCCCGGAGTTTAACCCATTTACAGTCGACTGAGCTGGTGAGAAATGGCAATAAGCATTTTCGGGTAATGTTTGAAAGCGTCCCTTTTTAGCGCCCCCATACTCCAAAGGATTTTGCGTATTGCTCAAGTACTTAATTACACTTGCGCGCATTTTAATTTCCAGTTGCAAAAATCTATGGGTTGGAAGGGGAGTTGAGGAGAGAGAAAGAGCGAGCGGGCAGGCACAAAGATATGTAAATTAGGCTGGCAAGTCAATGTGAGCCGAAACCTTGTAAATTATAGGCTTAAGCCGCTGTCAGGGCTGCTTGCAAGCGGCAACTCCACATTGGTTACATGCTGTTAAACTGGGTCCCCAAAAGGCTTATTAAATTATATACATTTAACGCCGGGGAGCGGCGTTTTTCTTTGCTTTCAATGTCAGGCGGCCACCTAATCTCACTTCAAGCACATCGCTCCTCAAATTTGACACTGCCTATTTAGTATATTGAATGTCAAGGGGTTAAGATATGTAGCTGAAGTTGCCTTACTTAGTATATATATATATATAAGTACAAATCAGAGTTCATATCCCGATGGGCATTCAGTAAATAAAACAGGTTGAGTTTTGGTAACAGTTATTTTTTTTGTAATTTTTTTTTTTATTGCACCACAAGGACTTCTCCATATGATTTTTAGCTCTGCTTTTTTCATATTTTCTTTCGAACAAAACTATTTTAAATCTGAAATTGCTGACAAATTCTTGTTCGTTCACATTGTGCAGCTTTTGTTGTGCGAGGGACTAACTTTAAGAGACAGCAGCAAAAGGACATGAACTGAACATTTATTTCTGCTTTTTGAGAGGATGTCGGAGCGGCGCTCAACATTTTTCAGAAATATAAGCAGCTTTCAAAATGTCGTAGAATTATTTCATTTATTTAAGTGCATAATGAAAGGAAACTCAAATCTTTGAATTAGCAAATTATTCATTTCAAATAAGCAGTAATTAAAAAAGTTATAGAGCAGTTTACAAATTAAAAAAAAAATGCAAAATGAACTAGTTCCTTTTTATAGAAAAAATTTCAATTTATATTATCAGTTGGGACATCTTGCCAAGCTAAGTCGAAGTACTTGACATTTTTCAAATCCTTGCAGAGCGTGTTCCAATTTTATCGTAAAGTTTATAGCGGACTTAACAGGACTTCTGCGACCCCTTTAGATATATATATATATGTATATACATATATATGCAAATATATATGTATGTATATATGTCTAAGTCCATGTCTCTGGTGGTGTGTTCTTTGTGAAGGTGTTCTTTCTTGTTTTACTCAATTATTAAATTGAATCCCGTTTATAATTAAACAGTGAGCGGCGACCTTAAAAATTTGCTGCTATCCCAAAAGCCTATTAGCCTAGACCCAAAAGGTCAAGTTTTATTGCAATTCTTTATTTTGATATTCTCTGTTGGACTATAGCTGGCTATTGTTTAAAATGGGGTGGAGCGAGCGCATTTGCTTTTGTCATCATTCACAAAAAAGTAATTTGGCTAAAAAGCAAATGACTTAGTATTAAACAGCAAAAGAAAAAAAGCAGGACGAAATGTGGGATAACCAAAACGGTTGCCACTTCAAACTTGCCCAAGACAAAAGCAAAAAGAAAATGAAAAAAAAAAATGAAACCTGAGCAGCATTTTAAATAAATTTATAGAAAGCAAAATAAAAATACATAAATTAACTTGCTGAGGGAGACGCCATCGTTCTCCAATTGACATTTAATGGAATCGGTTAATTATGAAGTGAAACGCCTTTTGATCTGACTGGCAAATTCAAAGATTGGATTTCCATGTTACTCACCGGAAAATGATACTCAAATTTGCTTAGTATTTTTTACAAGTTTCGTGAAGAAATTTGATAATATAATATGGATAATATCGATATGGTGATGTGTTTCTCACACCATCAACACTTGCATACAATACAATTATTTGGGGATAGTAATGGGATGGTAATGGGAAAAGGGGGCGAGACGCGCCGAGTGTCGTCTGTGGCACTTGCAATTCACTTTCATTAAATATGTTGAGCGAAGGGGGCGGAGCAAATGGGGAGCAGCGCATTAAAATGCCACAACAATGTTTAAATCCAGGACGACTGCAAATGGGAAATTCTGGGTGAACCTCCTCAGACAAGCCAAATAGTCAGCGGTTGGACAAGAAAGCGCAAAACAAGTTTGTGAATTTCGGCAAACTGCAGCTTGTCCTTTGGCAGGATATAAAACAATCAGCGCAAGCAAGCGGAAACGGAAGTGTTACTGCCGCAACCAAGGCAACCATCCACCCTGGCATTCCGCTCCCTGCTATGTTGTTTCAATTGTGGGTGTGGCATTGGGAATACTACGTACACCTCGCTTGCCTAGCTGCTGCACTATGCAAGTTCCTTGTGGCTGCTGTGAAATGCAGTCCAATGTTGCCTTGTGGCCGCCATGCAGTCTGCTCCTGGGAGAAACCACCACCACCACCAGCACCACCGGCACAAGACGGAGCAAATGGAGAGCCTTCCCTTATTTATACGCTTGCTCTCGATGTGGGCGTCTGTTTGAGTATTGTCTGTTTTGCAGCACGCTTTATTAATACAGCAAATTGAAATTTCACGCTTTCTTGCGATGCCTCGTTTTCACTGACTGACGTCTTCATTTTGTGTGGCAACGCCACTGTCTGCACCACCACATTGGCTAAAATACTATGTGAGGAAATGCCAATTTGATTTCAGTCGTATACATTTTAGTATTGTAAGTTGAAGAATGCTTGTCGCTGTGATTGTAAAATACAAAAAAGCAATTAACAAATTTGAATTCAAGCCTGAATTGGTCAAGTTTATATTCTGTATGTATTAAGAGATGGAGCTTTGTTAGATTACGCAATATGAAACATTTTTATTTAAATTTATTTTCAGCAGTAATATTTTGTAATTAAACTTGTTTCCCATTATGCGCTTAGCAGTTTTCATGATATTTGTTCCCAGGATTGACCAACACAAACTGTAAATTAAATTTTTTATATAGTTTCTAGTGCAATCGAATTTGCCATTAATGCATCACTTATCTCCAAATTTAGCGTTGAATTTTCTAAGTAAACTATGTAGCAATGGGGTGGGGGGGGGGGGGGGGGGCGCTGTGGTGCTCAGTATGTCCCAATGCCCTTGTGGGCGTGGCAAAATGTCAAACACAAAATTGACTGACAAACTTTTACTTTCTATGGACTTCTGTGAACTGCAATTTTTGGTTGGCTTCACCTCGAAGCACGCCTCAGGCGTTTCCCCCTTCCTTTGGCAGGACTCACTGCTCGTTGTCCATGATGACAGCTGTCGAGTTGTTCTTGTTGTTAAGGGCGAGGGGGAGTGTGGTAGGTGGGTGTAAAGTTTCAATGCAACCAAAGAAAGAGAAAAACCAAAACAGTTTTGCGGTCTTGCATTTGAGCATCGTCGGTGGGGTCCTTGCCGTCTCGTTGGTGGTTATAAATGAAGCAGACTAGGACCCCGCATCACCAGAGAGTCAGTCAGGCTGGGGCAGCAGCAGTATCGTTCTTTGTTTGTGCCGCCTGCTGCTGCTGACGGTCATTCGTTGTTCTCGCTGAATCGGCATCCTTCGCTAGGCTTGTTGAGCACAATGATAAACTATCCTGCTTGCCACACCAAAATCCCCACCGCCACTTCTCGTCTATTTCTTGTTCATTAAAAATGTGAGTTCATTTTACATTTTATGCTGTCATTAGATGTGTCTGCTAATGGTACTTATATTGATGAGTCTCTGGAGGTTTCAGATCGCTTAATTCCCCCCCAATCCCTCTCTATATGTACACCATATATTTAGTGACAGTCTCGCTTAGTAATTTAAAATTGTATGTTGCCCCAGTCAGTGTCAGTCACGCTTCACTTTTCACAGCCAGTAGAACATATTGAAGTGGCATAGTCCTTTTTGTGTACGTCCTTTTTTCATTACACTCAGCTGATGCTTTTGCAAATCGCAGTTGAGAAATGCGTCAAGTTAACCCTGAGGTTCATCTTTGTAATTCCAGCTGCCTGTTTGTGTCCGTCTCTCTCCCCTTTTTCTGCATCACGTAGCCAATCAGCAAAAGCTCAGCTTTTTTTTTACATTTTTTTTATTTAAACATTAGCCTTGTTAAATTCGGCATTCAAGTCGGTTTTTATTGGATGTCAATAAAAATACTTTTGAGCGGACAGTTTTAATATTGCAGTAATGTTCTCTGATTACACTTCCTTGAGTTACTGGAGTCCCAAAAGACGTTGCTTTGCACTCATTGAGCGAAAGTATAGTATAAGGAAATCAGAGACCGAGTCAGGCTGGATTTCTCTTTTTAAATAGGTAATAAATAAACCCGTTTATTCAAATGGATGTCATTTTAGAATGCCTTGTTCTCCATTCTTCTATTTAAAAGGTTACACTTGCCAATGGCACATCGACTGTGGTAATTTCAATAATCATCTTCTGTACCGCTTTTTCATGCACCAATTCCCTGTAGCCTGTAACCTGTAAACTCTAACCAACCACATGACAACAACACTAATTAGCAGTAACAGCATAACAAGCTTTGATGTTCGACACCTGCTCGCAGTGTCTTTCTCATTAAGTTGTATGAGTATGGATGAGTTTGAATTGGTGTCGTTGGCGTTGTGACACTCACCGCTCGACAGGTCCCGGCCGCGTTATCTACCCTTCTCCAATGGCTTCTTGGTATGCGATCATAAATATCGCAGGACCCAGACATTTTGCACCCAGACAACGTTCTGCTAATTCAAATTTATTGGCATTAAATTTGTGTTGCGCAGGCAGTGCCTCAGTTTTGGCTGCATACATAGCGGAAGAGCGTGGCGAGGCGAGGACGGGTGTGGCAGAGGAAGAGAGGTGGGCAGAGGGTTAGGGGGCAAGCCTGGTTGGGAATTGGAGTGTGACTGTTGTTTGCTCTGTGGCTGTTGCAGAAATTTATTGCATTTGCGTTTGCATTGACACTACTGGCAGCTTAAATATACGGCTACCATTTCCCTTTTTTCCATTTTCCCCTTTTGGGCCCAAGCTGCATGTGTTTCTCGATTTCCGGCAAGGATTATGTAAATTTAGAGGAGTGAAACAACTTACCGTTGGTTAACAGGCAAACAAGAATTTCAAAAAGTTCTAAAATAATGAATTGAATATATTTTAACTATATTTTTTAGGTAGCACGCACAGATCAATAATAATTCTATTTTTAGGACACCTCTTCATAGCCTTCCCATTATTTTTAAGCTATGACTTTGCAATTTAGTGAGTGTGAAACTTGGGAAACAAATATAGAAGTTAATTAAGAAGGAATTTCTAATAGAGTGAGAAATCAGATAGCGTCCCCTCACTTGATGATATTAAATTCTTTATTTGAATGAGTCAGTTTCTGTTTGTTATTTGACTTTAAGATATATTTTTTACGATTGTTTTTATATGACTTAATTTCCAGTTGCCGACAGCACAAAATTAACTCAATAACATAAATTTCTAGTTAAAAAAGCAAAACAATTTTGTTTTTTTGTGACCTTTCCGCTTTTCGTTTTTTTTTTTCCTCTGCTTACAATTCTATTTATTTACGTAATTAAAGTCGAATGTGCTGGGGCAATGATTGTAGTTTTTTTTGTTGGCCAGTGGCAGCTACGCACATTTTAGCAGAAAAAAGTGGGAGGCTCTCTTTATTAGTTGCAAATGTGTGCCGTTAGTCAGGCATGGAGCCTACGAATGGCAGAGAAGAGAGGGGGGCAGATAGGGGGAGTGATACAAATTTTAATTGAAATTATAATAGCCTCATTATGGAAATGCTTTGCTTATTTTTGCGCAGCCAGGATATATACAGGACATAAACACACAGCACAAAGTATACAACTTATTTTTTGTTTTTGTTTAATTTGTTGTAAACATTTTGTGTTTGCTTATCGCGAGCTTATTGTTTGCGTGCATAAGGAAAATTTTAATTGTTTGGAACTAATTTATCAATGATGCTTAGATTGGCCAACTACAGCGATTTCTAGCTCGTTTTATTGTCATTAACGCAAATATCTGCCACATACAACAAAAGTGGTAATCAGTTTTATTATGGACAGATTTAGTGCCCTCACATAATATGAATGCACTCATATGTATTCAAAAACCTGGTGGAAACCTATTTACCAATGTCCATAAATAATTTAAGCCAAACAAATTGTGTGCATCGCATTTCCGCACAACTAAATACACACAAGTAGGGGCCTTAATGGAGCGACCCTCCGAACGCCGTCCGGTTCGGGAGACCATACTCAGTGCGCAACAAAATAGTCCGTGTGAACCGTGTGAGTATTACCATTGAATGGCATTACCTTAAAATATGTAGAACAACCGAGTCACTAAATAGTTGTCTTTTTTCCTGCCGGCATTGCAGTACAACATAATGTGTTGCGTGCTATGTGTGTGTTTATATAGCTTTATCCAAAAGAGACTTTCTTTTAAACTTTCAGTAGAATAATCTTTTTAATATTGGGACTGATGTTTACTGTTATATTTCTTTCCCAGGTTTAAGATTATTGTTATTAATGAATAATCAGTTTTATAAAAATGTGTGCAAAATTTGCTTTAGATCAAGATAACAAATACATTTTTCGAGTTATAATTGGAAAATTTCCTAAAGCTATGCAAACGTAAGAAAACCTAAAATAAGTTCACTATTATAATACATTGCTTAGTTATTTTTAAACTGGCAAAGCTTGCCGTAAAACAGCTCACTCGACAGTCGTTCAGAGCATATCGGGAACAAAAATGGCAGCACAATTTAATAAATAGTGCGCGCAATGTGCAGTTTTTGGATTGGCCTGTCTCTGGACCCAGGCAAGCGTAGCCTATAAAGATCCCCTGTCCGACTCCCCTCCCATTTTGACTGGTCAAATGTGCAATGGGCCGTTGGGTAAATATGTGCATATAAATATTTTGCATGCGATGCATTAAAATTTATGCAAAAACGAATTGCTCGTAGTCTGATGTTGCGTATTAATATTGTTAAAAGAGCTTTAAGTTGGCCAATAGACTGCAGGCAGTTGAATCCCTGGTAAATTTTACTCATTCAAAAGTCAACAGCTGCCGTTTTATTTTATTTTTTTTAACGAATGCCATTAAAACAATTGACATCTGATATGCAATAATGCAGCATAAATGGTCGTCCAAATAAGAAGCACATATCAGAAGGCGCTTGCCAGGTATATGGGCAAAACTGTTGGAGTGTCGAACAATGAATTTAAATTGATATTTTATTGATTCGCTGGACATTTTTACTATTAATTGAAGTGTACGCATTGAGCTAAGCTCAGTACTCCCCCACCCTGGCAATCTGAATGACGAAGAAAATAATCGATTTATTTGAAATACTATTGCATTGCTGTTAATAGATTCTATTGGGATTTCTTTAAATAAATGGCGCTATTATTAAGTGCAATGTATTAATTGTCAGTGAGTATTTAATTACTTCATATTTATTACCAATTTGTTTGCAGCAAGTTCTGAAACTGCTGATGTGCTCAAAATTATGACAATCCTTAATTTTTAATATTTACATATATTCACCAACTGTCCCATAAAAAAGCGGTTTAAGGTACATACTAATATAAAGTAAATATTTCACATACACAGCGTCAGCTGAAATTGCATAAAATGAATAAATAATTGCATTGGTTATTTGCATAAAAAAATTTGTCGACAATTTGAACAACCGGTATTTAAAAGTTGCCCACAAAAGGCTGTCTACAATAGCGCTCGCAGATTATAATTGATTGTTTAATATGAACATTAAACAAACACAACAAATTATAATAAAATGGCAGAAATAAACATTGAAATACATACGACTCTCCTCCGCCTGCCCAAAATAACCTTATGCAAATGGTTCATTCAACTGTAATCAAACAGCAAAAACTGAGATAAAACAAGTAAAAGTGCTTTAGTCCAATTAGTTCGACTACGATATGCCCTGAACCCAGTTGCTAACTGGGGTTAGCTAGTTTTATTTCCCTTCAAAAACTTTAGCGCCCCCAAATTCAAGCACGTGTGCAATTGCTTTCATTTCTTATTGCACAGATTCTCAAACGTAAAAATAACTAAAATAGCGCATATCATTCTTCACAAGCCCGGACTGCAATCACCTTGCAACCTTGCTTTTATATACATGCGTGTATACATAAATACATACATATATAACGGACATACATGCATGCATAAATACATACATCCATTCTCACATTCAGGCAACCTTAACGAGGCACTGCAGAATGCACACAAATATATTTACGCTCTTTTCGATGATATTCCGTAGTCCGTTTCTTTTACATGTACGTGTATATTTATGCATTTAAAAAATGATTGCTTGTGTTTGAAATCGAACTAGCCATATCGACTCTGTTAAATTATGTTTGAATATCACAGCAACGATTAATACTTAAGTATCGATATACCGATTATTATCCAAGCTCTGGTCACACATGTATTGTGTTTTTTTTTTTGCATTGTATTATCCTAAGTTAAGTTGCTCTCAATTCTTCAACAAGCGAAGACACATTCGCTCATAATAAAGATAATCCATAATTGGAAATGGCGTTTGACTCTTCATTTTTCCACGTTATTTACAACAGACTCGACTATTGATCCTGATTAAGAATATGTATTTTGTATGGGGTTTGGAATTTGTATTTTGTAAATTTGCACGAAACCATTTTACCCTTTTTACCATTTTCATTGGGTTGAGTGTATAAATATTCCATATTAATAATAACACACATGTCACACAATAAAAGCATTTTTAAAAATCCCACAACAAATAAAAACTTAATAAAATGAAATAAGTGGACTCCATTTGCGGTGCAAATATTTGATATTTTCGAACACGTCGTTAATATTAAATTAAATTATTTTTTGTACATTTCTGTTTGTTTTGGCAACTGCAGTATATTAAAAAAAATGTACAAAAGACCAGGGGTGAGCTCTAACCTAATGAGGTGACTAGTAAAAGTGCATTTTTCAGTAAAGTCCTAATGGTGAACCCATATTTGTGGCTGCTTAGAGAATATCACAGCAGGAGTCCAGCTGCAAATATGAATAACTGCATATGTACACATACAGACCACAAATTCATTTTTCATTTTTTCTTTGAACAATATTTTTGGCTTTTAACATTCCCATAACCTAATTGCGAAATAATTTGTATTTTTTTTTATGTAAGATACGAGTTTTTAAGTTTTTTGCTTTGCTGTTCCCTTTTATTGTGTTGTATGTTTTTTGTGTTCGTTGTGTCATATGCAGCAGAATTATTTGGGCGAAATGGCGCAATTCTTCTTGTAAATGTAAATTCTTTTGGCTTTGGAATTCGGTTCGCTACTCGCATTGCACAAGAGTTGTGTTGAATTTGCAATTTAAAGTTTTTCACAAGAAACGCACAGCGGGCGGGGCAAACCTGCGAAAGTCCTTTTGAGTTGGCGCAAAATTGAGCATGTATAGCGATAGTTTTGTTTGCTTTTATCTGCTTTCAGTCGGCAGCAAAGGCTCCCTTAAACTACAACTCAAATGCATTTTGGGGACAATATATATAAATCTGTAATTCTTATGGCAAACTGGCAAGCTGGCAAACTGTCCGAAAAGTGTCAAATCCTTTTGCATACATCCTTTTGGCCCAGTTTAGTTTTAGCTAAGCTCCAACTTGAGTGTTGAATTTCTCTCCCCTCTCTCTCTCTCTCTCTCTCTCTCTCTATTGTTCTCTCTCTCTCTCTCTCTCTCAGCAGCTTTTGTGCCAACTTTGAGAAAATGGCGATCAACTATGCAGCAGGAACTATTGAATGATACGCCTGCCTCCTGAGCATCCTTGCCGGGCTGCACTTGTGTCTCTCGTCTTTTCTGCGGTTTATTTGCCTACAGTCGCTCCTTGTTGTAGCTCCTACGGGTCTCTGAAGTATTTTGCTAGCAAATACTGCACTAAATTGCTTTATTTGCCTCTTAGTTGCAGCTTGACTCAAGTACCCCACAAAAAATTGACAAAATAAGCGTGCTAAATGTCACAGAGATAGCTTCTGCCTGTCGCTACAAGATTGAAACTTGAGGCTTAAGGCGCCACAAATCTTTGATATTTTAATCCTCATTGCCTTTAATATATGAACTCGATTCACATTTCATTTATGTGATTAATTATTTAATTATTAAATTGAATAATACCAACAACAACGACGAATTTAGACAAGAACAACGACGATTCCTAGACAACAACGACGAGTAAATAAGTAACGGCTAGCAATGAAACAACGACGAGAGCGAATTCGCAAGTCGGCGAGTCTACTTAAAGAAGACGATCGGCGTAATGCGATGACGACGAGGAAGACAGTCTCCGTTTGGCCTTTGATGGAATAGGTTGTGAGAGCTGTTTCTCAAATGAAGTGTAGACGAGAGAGTTGTAGTTCGGCCTTTGACGGAATAGAGCTGCGCCTCCAAGAGAAGAAGACGATAACGACGGGAAATATGATAAAGACTATAATTATAATATATTCCTAATATTATTAACTGTTATAATAAGACCCCCATATATGTGTGTGTAGGAATGAGAATAGATCCGGAGAGATGAGAGCAGAAAGAAATGCAAAGCGGTCACCGTTATTAAAAAACGAGTAGTCATTCAGAGCGCAAAGGGAAAATGGAAATGAGTTCTGTGAGTATTTGGTGCCAGGATCTCTCCAGAAACGCACGCACAGTTAAGTTATGCAACCAACTCAATAAATTTGTAAAATTACCTATTCTATAGTGAAGTGAATGTTATTTCTCAAACAAAATATAAAAATTTTAAATAAATAATTGTAATAATAATAAACGTCGTTCCCGAGTTATTTATTCTAGTAAAATATTTGGTAGCCATGTATTTAATTGCTCAAATTGATAGTCAATACACAAGCTTGACTAAATGACTTATTTCTTATTTTTAATTAGAGTATACTGATATATACGCATTTTTTTATACGTATTAGGAAAGTAACGACCACACCAAACATCTAAATGTTGAACAATTTTAGATTTCTTATATCTTTAGTTTTATATTTTTCCGTTTATTTTTTTAATTTAATTTTAATTATTCTATATACTTCTATAAAGAGGGTGGACTTTTTGTAATCGAAGTAAGTAAAATACACTGTCATAAGATTGCATTTGTAAATGATAGTTTAAAGTAAATAAGTGAATAGCAAATTTTTAATTAATTTATAAATTAAATAATAGTTTACGAAACGTTTTTCCAGCTGTAAAATAAATTTCTTAGTTAAATTCATTCTTGCAAATAATATTAAACGGTATTCGGCTCATTTTCTTGTCTTGTTAGATGTTTTATTATTCATAAAGAAAGTTGCTGCTGTGCGTTGCTGCCATTAATTACCAAACTCATCCAAAGTAATTCTATAGGAAAATTAGTTTAAGCGCGTGACGCTGCCGTTCGGCGGGCCAAAGATTCAGCTGCCACAGTCGCTGCAATTATTATGCAATTACAGGCGCTGATGGCGCTGTCTCTGTAGTTGAGGATGTGGCCGAGGCTGCGCGACGTTTGGCAGGATAACTACATAAAACTGTTACCTAAGCAACCTGCACAAAGTTATGGGGCAGATCCTGGCGCAGGAAGGCAATTTAGTGGCGGCGGCGAGGACAACAAAAGAAGTAACAGCAGCAACACCAACAAAAACATAATGTACAAGGATTGGGACAACGGCAAATCGTTGGGCAACGCCTTTGTCTTCTGCACGCGTCGGTGGCGGCTGTGTTATATTTTTCTTTCAATGTCCTCCGCTTGCCGCATACCGCTTGCTGCATACAAGAAGGAAAAGCTCATAAAACTTTTTCAATTTCACTTTAATTTGGAAGAGACGCGTTCGTTCTTTTGTTTTTGTGTTTTATCTAGTAACAAAGGCATTTGGCGTGCTCTGTGTAGGCATTTTAGTTGTATGAAAATTCAATTATATGCATTACCTCACTTTGGATATATATACTATATATGCATAATATATACATATATATGGCTTGCTGCAAGATTTGGAGAGCCCATTTAAGTCGCTACTTCGGATAATGAGAATCAAATTAGCCGTTTTTGCTACGCATCAAAACTTTTTCCATTAAAACTGCAAAAGGTTACTTAAGCATTTTTGTGAGATGTTTTGAAAAAGGAGAACGATTTTATAAGGTTTGTGCAATGTCTAACATTATTTAAGCCTTGATTTCGTTTCTTACTTAATAAATTCTTCTTAATCGAAATTTTAGGACTTGTATCCAACCCATAATATTTTCATAGCTTCGAGGTGGTTTTCAAAAGATGTAATATGGAAACTACTATTGATCCTGATAATACTGCAAAATAATACCAATAGTTAAACAAGTTAAGAGAAAGTGCATAAACATCGGTTCTTTTTATCTTGCACCACAGAAGGTCGCTATAAGTTGAGTTAAGTTGAGTAAGCTGTTTTGTTTTGGCCAGCAAATGTTGTTTTAATATGCAACATGCCTGCTCTGGGTCAGATAAAGGCATCCCTTGTTGACTGACCCCACACCCAGCTCTGTGTCACTTCACCAATCACTTCAGACAGTTATTGGCCTGATTAAAATGTTTCGCTCTAATTGAAGTTTCTTGTTGTCGGTTAAGTTGCATGTTTCATGCTTCTAATGCCCATCTGACATACTCTTAAGTTGCTTTTAACTCCCCATTGCAGTCGCTACCCAAACACTCACACATATACATATATACGAGTATATATATATATATATATGTATATGTGCATACATGTGTGTGTGTGTTTATTACTAATTATAATGGCGTTGTAGGTGAGTAGTGGTGATTTGAGTTGGGATAAGACGCTGGGTTGCTTGCTGAAGCAATGCAATATCTTCTGTTACTATTATGTGTCAATGTCCTTGTCTATGTGGGAGCATATTGTAAATGCTGACAAGGCAAACTTAAACTGATCAAACATGCAGCACCTGACAACAGAGCTTGGCAAGCAAGGCCCTTTGGATTTGTGAACTTATAAAGTTCATATAATTTTGGAGTCATTCAGTTTTATATGATTTATTCTCCTGCTAGGTTTGCTTAGGTTTTCGATCAGTCTAGTATTAAGTGTTTTTCGTATCTTAGCACTGGTTGTTTCAAGACTTTCAATATAGGTACTAAACGCAAACAGATGGCGCTGCCAATCGATGCATTATTGGATTATTAGGTCAACAAGGACGAGCTGCATTTGACTAGGAGAGGGGGTTAGTTGATATACTCGTACAACGTCATCGCATGAGAAACATGAACAATTGCGTCGCTCTACGGTTGTCCAAAGCTCATGAGAACTGAGATGAGCTGCTTCAGCTTCATCTTTGAATTTTGCCTGATTTCGCTTTGCTGTGTGCATTCGTGCGCCACAAGATGTTGAAAAGAGAGAGTTGGATTGCTGGGGGCAGAAGATGTATTATTGGGGTACATGAAAAGTAGCTTAACATTAGAAATCACAGCATGCGACACTTGTCGGTTCAGTTTGAGGCATTGACAGCCATCGAATGCAGCTTGCCGAGACTTTACACCCAAATAACAACTAAAATATAACAAATAAATCATTTTATCTCTAAATTTGGAATACGACTACCAATTATATTCCAAGTACACTGACTTATACTGGCAATACAAATCATTCATTCATTACCAATCTGTGCAGGGTATGCTATTAATGAGATTTTGTTTTGAGAATTGAAGGATTGTTAAAACAAATGGATTAAAGGTTTGCGCATACATATTTGATTCATTACATATTGACAAGTTTGGCTTTGTTGCCCAATGAATTGAGGGTGAGTGGATTTGGATTCGATGTGTGGCACTATAACCGTGTGCTAGCTATGTACATATGTATGTACTTATATGGCAAAAGTATTGCAAAAACGAGAAGGCAATGCACAAAGTTTGATTTTGCAAAGGAGTTGTCTTCTTTTTTTCATTTTGTGCAGTAAACTCGACAGCCAGAGACTTTGGTCAGCAACTAATAAAACTTTTGTGTGACATTTAAAAAGCGTAGAGCACGAACTCAAATGGTTTTTAGTTTCTATCGAATCGTGTACCTGACTGTTGAAAAAACGTATAAATATATTTAAAAAGTTGAAAAACAAATACAAATACATGAATAAAAAATATATATATATATAAAAGTGAGCTGAAAAAATAATACAAACTAATTGCTTGAAATAAAGTTTGTCGTTCAAAGTGGTATAATGTGTGGAACATTATTCTTGCTCCTTTTTTTCGCTTACGATTTAATGCAACGAGTTCTATTTAACTTTTTTAATACGTCTAGTCTTTACGGCGTAGCTAAAAGTTGCGCAATTTGTGCGGAATTTAAAAATATTTCTACGTTTTTGCTACATGAAATTTGTGTGGGATTCGGACCATTTTTTTCTGAGCTCAAAGTGGATTTCTTGTGAAAAACTCTGCACTCAATTTTGGTTTGGATTATCGCTGATGTGCAATAAAATGAAATGTACTAAAAAGTTCTTAACTGGACAGAACTCATTGCCATGGATTTTAGCGTGATATTCCTTATTTTTGGGAACCACAACAAAAGTTATGCGAACTGTTTGAATGCGAAACATCAAATACTCTAATATGTCAGTGATATTTTGAATAATCAGTAATGTATATAAGAATAGAAAATAGTATATAACTTTTATTTTATTTAAAAACTGATTCAAATATAATAGTACGCATAGAGTCTGACCTTTTGTGCAGAATTCAATAAAAATATCAATACAAGTCATCCTTACAAACTAAAATAAACAACAAAAAATTTGTATACAATGCAATATCTAAAAATGGATTTAA
This sequence comes from Drosophila basisetae, assembly GCA_035041595.1. Classification (NCBI taxonomy): domain Eukaryota; kingdom Metazoa; phylum Arthropoda; class Insecta; order Diptera; family Drosophilidae; genus Drosophila; species Drosophila basisetae. The sequence continues at coordinate 1,854,146 of JAWNLB010000090.1, forward strand.
AGAATTAATGTTGTAACTCGATAGTTCTCCTGCACAGTTAGTGTAACTGTTTATATTAGATAATTTACTTGACACGGCAGGGGAGGTGGGTTGTGTGGACCGCTCACTCACCTAAAATTAAGTTGCTTGTTTTGCAAATACTTTTATTAGCGTATAAAGCAATTTCCAACAGATTTGGCAACATAAATTATCAACTTTCAGCGCTGAGAATATGCTTGCTTTGGCGCCACGCCCAGCTAAACTATTCTATGCCCATTACGCCCCGGTAAGGTCGGTTCCGAGTCGTGGCCTTTTTGGCAACATTAAAAGTGATAATTTCTATTCGCACAGAGCCACTTGCAAGGCTTTTATTATTTAATTTTCAAGCTTGTGCTAATAAATTAAGCACAGCATGTGGCAGCTCACCGCCCACTCACAGCATGCTACGCCCATCTCCCCTTACCAGTGCTGCTGTTCCTGCTGCTGCTGTGCAATATTACCGAAACAACACATGCAAAAAAAAAAAAACGAACTTTTGTTGAAATCAAAATCCTTGCACCCTGCCCTTACTGTCGGCACTTAAAGGGATTATGTGCCAAGTTCCCAGTTCCCAGTTGCCAGTTCTCAATTCATTGGCCAAATGCCTGCGCTATGCCTCACTGCCTTTTTCTATACACAGTCCATGTGAGTGTGTGTTTCTCTATTGGATTTGCGCTAGCTGCAAATCGCAACTAATAAAAATCTCGCAAATCTAGAGCCAAGAAGAAAACGGTTAGAAAGCAGCTAACGATGCTGGCAGCAATTTAGCCGAAATGTTTTTGATTCAATTACGCATGTGAATTATGCAAGCCTTACAAAGAGCACGCTTCCGCATACGTATCAAGCTCCGCTGGCCCCCTCTGTTTGGTATGGGCAAACATTTAAAGTAGACCAAAGCCACGCCTGCTCTTAACTTTCCCTGCCTTTTTTTGTTCTTAAAAATTAAGCAGTTAAGCCTTGCACTATGCATGCCATAAAGCAAGTTATAATAATACAGCATGAGCGTGATAAACTAAGGAATACTCTGTAAAATTTACTATGTACATGATATACGCCTCGCTGCAACGACAATGGCAATGATTCCTGTGGGTTTTAATGCCACCCTACCTAAGTAATGTATTGATTACAGAGTATATATGGCGAGTCGTCTGGGATTCACTGATGCCTTAGCAAATTTGCATAACAAATCTATTTTCAATGGTTTTTTTTTCGTGAGTGTGTGTGCAGCTTTTATCTATCGTTTGCTGCTTTTATGTATCAATGGGAGCATTATAAGGCTCTCAGTTCTTTTATGGAGTTGCCCGACTATCAGCATATTTGGTTAGCAGCTGTACATGTGTGGGTGTGTGTGTGTGTGTAGCCATATTTGTTTATATAAGCAAACATACATTCATCGTATCGCATTGATCCCAGCGCCTTAACTGCCTCTTAAAGTCCTCGTAATAGCCATTTATTTACGATTCTTTTGCATACTTTGTATTTTTTGCGCCCTCAGCAATTTGCTCGATGTCCTTGAAGATATGTACATATATATTCGCGCCCAAATGAAAAAGTTTATTTTTGACATTTTTATAACTTTATTAGTACTCAAATTTTGTTTTCCAACTGAAATGTCGTTTTTTCAACTGTTTCTTGAACAGGTTTTAACAGTTTTTATTTATGGTTTAATTTGTTCTATATTTGTTTTCTTTTTGAGACTTGAATGCTGAACTCTTTCGCACTTTTTCATTCGTACACATTTCTAATGGCATAAATTTGAATTAATTTATGTTTTAATTACATGTATCCTTTTGGTTTTTTTCCTTTTTTACCTCTTTTTCAATTATGCGGCACACTATAATTATGCATATATATATATTTATATATATTGGTATTTTTCTGGTATTTGTGTTTTTCTATATTTATGCTAGTTTTACATCGTTACAATTAACTATATATACGCATACACATAAGCTATAGAGCTATAGAGTTTTACATATTTATTTCATTTAGTGTATCATTTGTTTTTACGGCCGTTAAATACTTTTTTTTCTGTTATTGCTGTGGTTTTTTGTTGCGTTTTTTTATGTAATATACAATTATTTTTCACATGCACGCAAATTTAATTGTTATAATTTTCGCGCTGTTTCATTTTAATGAACCGCTCCATGACCATTTTTCGCTACTCACTTTCATTTTTAATTACATTTTCGACATTTGCTAGTTAATAGGGTGCTTAAAATTAAAAACTGAACATTCTATATGGTATGTTTTTCGCTCTTATATATTTCCGTCTAATTGAATTTTTAACTATTTGCAGTTGCAATTCTTTCCATCTATACCCTGTACCCATGAGCAGCATATAATGGCAGTGCAAATGCAATTAACATTGAAATAATTTCCTAATATCAGGCTGATGAGGCGAAGCTAGAGGAGCTAAAGATTTTTACAATTTAAAGTTGGTTCACACATTTAAATAATATTCCGCTTCTGCTAGTAAGTTGACAAAGAAGAGAAATTTAAGTACAGGACTCAAAAATTAAAAGTAAATTAACATTTGGGCACAGGGTATTTCCTTAGTCCTTCATTGGCAATGCGCGTAATTGTGGAATTTGTTTGGTTTTTGTTGTATTCAGTAGTCGTATATGCATTTAATATTAATAGCTATATAAATATTTATGTAGTTGAGTTAGTCACATAACAAAGTAGCTGCAGGCTTACAATTAGCAATAACGTTTTGTTTTTTATCTCATTTATAATTGCTACCAACAGTTCTGATTTTAAGGATTTAAGTTTTAACTATTGAAGTTGGCTACACAAGGTTTAAAAGCGGATTTTGAGAGGTATTCTTTTTAATAAGCTAAACATAAACTAGAAATCTTAAAACAATAGTTTGTGCATGGCACAAAATTAAAAAAAAAGACCGCAAAGTAATTTGGTTGCTTTTATTTTAATTGGAGATTTATTGTTGGATTAGTTGTTGTTGTACATCTTATACCATATTGTTTTTTGTTTTAAGAGCTAGGCATTTGTATTATTTACACACATACACAATTTGAATTCAGTCTTTGGAAGAATAACATTTATATTGGTTTTTCTTTATACGTACATGAATATTTTTATATTATTTTGAAATTTTAGCTTAAAGTTGTGCTACAAGTTTTTATTTACTTTCTGAGAAACCATATAACAAAAATCAGAGTGTTATGCTAGGAATTAAATTGGAATTGGTCCTAGTAAGAAAATCATGAGTGATGCAAAATGTAAATCAAATAAAGGAAATTAAACAAGTAATTAATTCGTAAAAGTGACCAAATTTAAACGTAAATTTTTCGCTTTTTTCTTATTTACAATAAAATGTATGTTGAAATGAACCGTTTTACATAAGTTGCTTAACATTCACAGCTGGCAGCAAAAGCAAAGCAAACTCTGTAACACACACTCACTCACACACACACACACACACACATACACACCCATACACACTAAGTTTGAAACAGTTTGTGGACTGTGCGCTTTTGAGATCCTAGCTTATAGATCACATTTGAAACGCACCGTCAATTAATGTCACACACGCAACTCATCCATTAGCGGATGTTGCTGCTGGGACTGTTGTTGCTGTTGCTGCTGCTGCTGTGAGTGCTGTTGCGTTGTTGTGGCCACAATCACTGGCACTGTGGGCGGCGTGGGCACTGGCATGAGGCCGCCTGACGTGGTCAGCACCGTGGTCATGCTTTGATTATGATGATTCTGCATATGTTGCTGATGCGTTACCACATGTTGCTGTTGTGCTGGCGAGTGTTGTTGCTGCTGTTGCTGCGCCTGTGCTGCTGCCTGTGTCTGCTTCATGCAGCTCTTTTTGGTCAGTGTTCCGCACTGATTGCCCAGCACCTGCAGCGCATGCGGCGGCGGCAACATACCACCGCCCCCACCACCACCCTGTCCCCCATCCTGCATGGAAGACTTCATGTGTTTCGGGGGCGGCGGTGCACGATGCGGTATATCGGCAAATTCAGGCGGCGGCAACTGATGATGCTGCATGGCATGATGATGCGACAATATAGTAGCCGGATCGCTTTTCGCGTGTATCGTCAGCGTCTCCAGATCGCCGCATATATTATTCGGCATTTGGCCATTCTCCTGTCGCTTGAGCTTTGTTTGCGTGCGCGGCTCGCTGAGCCGCGTCTTATCTCGCTGATAGTAGACGCCGGCAAAGATAAGCACATTGAGTATCAGCAGCGAGCAGCCAATCGCAATCGTTACACTCAGCGCTGTGGAGTACGCAGCGAATCCATCGCTATCCTGTGAGGCACTTGCTGCACCGCCAGCATGATCTGCGTCTAGCATGTCATCCGGATAGATTTTTCCGTTGCCGTATCGTGTGCCATTGCGCTGCAGCGAGGAGGAGGGCGAACTGAGATTCAGCAGCGAAAAAACCTGATTCGTGAATATTGTGTAGTTGCCCATGGCAGCCGCATTGGCACCCCGCGATGTGTAGGATGGGTTGAGGGGTTTCACGGATGCATCGCTGGCAATGTTGTTGTCCAACTCGTCGTCGTCGTGCAGCTGATGATGCGAGGCCGGCACGTTGTCGCCCCCGGGCTTGTGCAGATCGGGTATTAGATTCAGCCAGAAGGAGAGGCGATGCGCGCGATAATGATTCTTTAATTTCGGCTTGGTGTCTGTTTGGAGCGGAAGACATGCACAATTAAAGGTGTTAGAATATTAAAACTAGATCATCCAACAAGTCGACTTGGACAACTAACAATTTAACAGAAATGATAATTCGATTTTGACAGCTATCGAACATCTGTACATATTTTTTGGCTTATTAAATGAACAGAAATCTAACGCAATTCGTCAAATTTTATGTGAGAATCGATTTTATTTACGGATAGTTTGTTATTTCAGAATGTTAAGAATCTAAGGGGTTAACAAATCGAAATACACTTTTTAGAAGGTATAATTATTTTGCTTTTAACTGTTCATTAATTGAAAAAGGGTTCACACTGCTCAAAATCTCATTAGCTAATTATTTTGAAACTTTCCCATTTTACTTACCGAAATTCAAGAATTTCTTGTGAACACTCTCATAGGCCGTCCATTCGATGGTCTTGTAGCGACTACGCTCCTGTCGACTCCCATGTTCCGTTTCCATTGGCTCATTTGGATTGCTGAATGTGTGTGCGTAAATTGTGGGTGCGGTGATGGAAAAGTAGTTGTTGTGGAATGTATATACACAGTTGAGGTCGTTACGACCGCAGACCCAATCAACACTTACCCAGCGCGCACAAAGTTGGACCAGTAGAACATTACTACTTCCGATAGACTGATTTCGGTTTTCGTATAGTTGCGAGTGAAATGATTCAAACCGCCGACGAGTGGTGCACCAAAGATATATGGCAAATCCTCTCCATGAATACAGCCCTGACGCTGCATAAATGAAAACGAATTTAGTAGCATGGACGTTGAGGTTGAATGTTTAAATGGGTGCTGTGCAATGAATCTGAACTCTAAAATATATGTATGTGCTATAACTCACCTGCGGATAATCACCGAAACGTGTCTGATAATCAAAGACATATAAATATGAGTTGCGATGATCTGCAGAATGCAAATCGACAGTTTGGGCTGCTGGAGCCACCACTTGTGCATCACTTAAAGCCTCCAGTGTTTCATCGCTGCGAGAGACATATACATAGAGAATGAAAGAGACACAAGTGTTAAAATCAAATAACAATTTATTGTAGTGCAATTTGCCTCATCGAGTTGCATTCAGTTCAAGTGTACAACTAACAAGCCACTTTGAGTGCCGTTTTCCCTGAACAACTCGCTGTTTACCTGTTAAACTATATACCACCATTCCGCCCCTACAAAGAAGCTGCCTTGAAGTGCCATCAACGTTTACTAAGCCTATTTAGGAAAAATATTCTTTTGGCTTTATTTTATTTTTGACTTTCTCATGTTTTTCCTGCTTGTTTTTCCAGCGTCCACCGAAATGACTGACGAAAAATTTGAATAAAAACCATTTGCCACATTTGCATACGTATCTGCTCAGCTGCACCGCAGCGACAGTAGCTAGTTCTGCATCCTGTTATTTCTTTCTATATTATTTTATGTGCTAGCACAAAAGTACATTTAATATATGTATAAATATTTTTCCTTGTCAATGGCAGTAAATTTTATTGTTGTAGCCGCCGTTGTGGGAGACTCTTAAAATTCACTGAACGTAATCGAGAATAGATTTTATTTACATATTATTTATTTAAAACAAAAACAAACGGTTGCCACATCTGGAAATATTTATATAAAAAAATACGGTTTTTACATAACAGAAGAGCTTTGTACGAATTATTGAGTGGTATACGAATCTGGAAATGTATATTGTATTCTAAAATGTGTGTGTTGTGTTTAATGGTAAATGATTTATTTTTATTCACAGGCATTATTTATCTAATTTTATAATATTTATTAAATTCCAAAAGTAATTTTTACAGTTCATTTGAATATTTGAAGCAGTCTTTAAAATACTTTTTAAACTAGATTTGGCATCAAAAATTCAACTTGTTAATCTGGGCACGCGATGCGCATATTGAAAATCTCACATTTATAAATATTTATATTGATTGCATTTATCGTTGACTTTTTAGAAAATCCATTTGAAATATGCGCACGACTCTCTTTGATACAGCCACATCCCCACCACACCCCCTATTTGCAGCCCCTATTGAGCACCCAGCTAGAAATCAAGCGTGAACCGTTTGCTGCTTCATTGCAGGCAACTTAACGCACGTTTGCACAGCAGCTGAAACTTTTGCATGGCTCGGGCCGGCATTCGGGTAAAAAGAATACATATTATGTATACAATGCGGACGCAATATAAGGAAATCAATTTTTGTTTTCATAGAAAATGACAAATTTGTATGTTTATTAAATTCTGCATTCAATGAATAAACCCGTGATGACATCGAAAATTCAGCAAACATATAAAATGCCTAGCAAATGCAATACAAAAGTCAATTTATATATCTGTATGTTGTTGTTGTTGTTGTTGTTGTGGACTGCACTTTGGCGGAGACGCAAACATAAATATTGATAAGTTCATTTATGATTGCATACATGCAATTTTTTTATTAAATTGAATTGAACGTTGAATACAGTGCAGTGAGCTCTAAAGCTCAATCATTACTTATAAGGCATGACAGTGAACTCAGGCTGGCAGGCAGGCAGGCAGGCAACAAATTTGCATTTCACCTGCCAAAAGATTGAAATCAAGATTCACTTAAGTCAATTTAATTGAAAAGCTACCAGCCCCGTCCAAAAGGAGGTAAGAACGTAGCAGCTCGCTTTTAATTAAGAACGAAATATTTATTTGGCGGATAACTACAATCACAGCCGCAGGACGAAACGATGCTCAGACCCCGTCTGTTTGCCAATACGATGGCAGGAGGTGGGGGTATAACAACGGGTTCACGTGGAACAAACGCAATTACTCACCGGATATTAATTGGATGCTGCACCGGCCGTTCCCAGTCCGTGTATTCATTGACAATCGTGGCGAATATCTCGTTCAAATGAAATGTGTACGTGTTGCGTACGTAGGCCTTTAAAATTCGGGAACGTCGATCCGCCTCGATGCCATATTGTACGTCGCCGGAATTGAAGCTGAAAAAGGATTCGGCACGTGTCACACCGGCCATCAGGTCGTATCTGTAAATGAGCAGTGAGTGAGTAAGAACGTGTATCTTCCAATTTATGGATGTGCCAAAAAAGGGTTGCTCCCTCCCATAAACTACAGCCACTTCGATTTGGTTAGGTGTTGTATAATTTAGATATAGAAATGATAAGAAAATGTCAAAAAGGTTTGCAAAACTAATTCATCAGTTAAAAGTGGCAACAAAAATGTTCAAATTGGATTTGAAAACTCGAGAGCAGCTATTCAGAAAATTGTGGGTACTTTTCACCAATAATAAAAGGAATCTTTCAGTAACTTCAACATTTCTCGAGTTGCACTTCATAATTTATTTTGGCAAATTTGCATTGATGAAGTTTTTGTTTTTGCGCTGCTGTTTGTTGTTGTTATATTTTCTGGTATTTGTTGTTATTTCTTTGATTTTATGTGTTTGCGAAATTTTGTATTTTCTGCTCTTTCTGCATGTGTTTAATGAAATTCCTAAGAAACATATTGAGCTAGCATTCCAATGTGTGTTTACTTTATATTAAAGTTATTTGGAGACATGTGTCTGTTTTTGAGTCTGCATTTCATTTGCCTCGAAGCAAATAGCTTTTAAGTGTGCACAAAGCAATATTTACACTTCTGTCGTAGTTTTGGAATTAATAGCCTCTTGGATACTAACAGCTTACAAAGCGCTGCACAGGAAATGGTCCGAGAGGTTGGCAGCTATACAACATTATTTAAGTTCATATATGTAAGGTAACAAGTATCTCAGGCATTTACCTTCCTGGTAACAAGGTGTTTCTATTTCTCGTTATTTTATTATTTAGCACTAACATCACTCTTAATTTAACTGTACTTTTTTCTTTTCTCACTCATTAGGGCATCATATGAGACATTTCGATGTATCCTAATTTGTGAGCACTTTAACTGATCTATATAAATTTCATTAATTCGCATAAATTAATTATCAGTCTTCTTCCCTTTAGCCATTTATAAATGTGCTTATTATTTCTGCATAAAATCAAATTTATTGTCGCTTGTGACACTTACTAATTTGTTTATAACTTCATGTAAATTGTGTATGCTTAATTAGTATTTAGTAAATGAAAATTTGAAATACAAAAATAATTTAATTTGTAATTAAATGCAAAATTTGTGATGGTAAACCTCTTTTTCATAAAATGTACTAAATTCAATTTTTGTTACAAATTCCATTAATTTATTGTTTTTAGATAAAAATATTGTTTTTATTTAATAAAATAGTGTTTCTTCTATTGTTGCTTTATATTCTTACCGAGTGCTTTTTAATAGCATTCAAACCGTGTTAGATTTGTAGCTTTTACATGCGCGGTTGTACATTAATTATGAAATCGCAGCTAATTAGCTGTTAATGATATGTATTAACAATGCGAAATTCGCCAGCACAAAGTGCATAAATCAAGCAGCGGTGCCAAAAACAATAAGACGTGCCCACAATCCAGCATACGGGACCCTTCCGCCAAACCCGTATGTTGTAATTGTGTTGCAAAACGAAGTCGCGCATTTGCATGGCTAATGTGCATAAATTAATAACGAAGGGAATGTGTGCGTGTGTGTGTATGTGTGTGTTATGTGTGTTGTGCACTACGGTCAACTGTGTGTTGTAAGCTCTAAGCTTATCGCTACCTAAGCTGACGCCATTTTGAATGTTCGCCGCTGCGAGATAAAATCTTTGAGCAGCACGCAAAAGTCGGCAGGGTCGAAACTTTAAATTAATTACATTGCATACTTTTGGATAAACCCCATTGCAGTAGTGGGAGTGCGGGTATGTGGTTAAAAGCAAAAATAATTAAGCAACGTTGGGGAGGCAGAGCTGAGCCCAACCAAGACGCAAAAAACTTACCTTGACAACTTGTTAATGGCTGTTTTTCTCATTAATACTGCATTAATTAAAAACGCCAACACACACGCGTATTTGCGCACAGGTGTGCATAGTGTGTGTGTGTGTGTGTGTGTGTGTGTGTGTGTGTGTGTGTGTTGTGAGTGTGTGCGTGTTAATGGCGCCAACAAACATGGCAGTTCACAAGTGCACGTCGGCGTCAGTGATATCAGCAGCAGCAGCAGCAGCGTCGAGAGGTTCGGCAAAATGGAAATGACAGAAACGCATTGGATTTTAATGTGTTTTATTAAGAATTTGTAAATAAGAATTGGGTTAAGATTCGACAAGCCGCAGCTTAAATACACTTATGAATATGCATATAGGAAATATTGTCAATTACACGTAAAACATACACATTTGAATTAAGTGGAGAAATCAAACTTAAAAGGAACTTTTTTATATTTAATTTTCAGAAATATATTTTTTGCAATTATTTATATTTTCATTAATTTAAAATTGTATGCGAATTAATTGAAAACTTTTCTCTACAATATTTCAGCAACAATTTTTGTAGTCTTTAAGTGTATAAGTGCTCAATAGAAAAGCTCTTCAATGCCCACTCACCGATATTCTCCAATTGACCTGGCGTTCCCCAACCGCCAGCTGCAGCAATGCCAGCCTCACCTCCCAGCCCATTGCCAGCGGCAGTCGATGCCTGCGCCTGAGCCTGGGCGGCTGGGGAGCCGGGTGCTGGCGGCACATAGTCGCCGCCATCGATGACAACGCCATCGATGCTGGGCCCGAAGGCGAAGCCAAACTCTGGCGGTCGTATCGGTACACTCAGCAGCTGCTCGAGTGTCTTCTCACGTAGGCACTTCATCAGATGGGCGTGCGGCAAGTCCGAGGCGCAGTTGACATGATGCGCTACAATTGCGGCATACTTGGCCGGATTACTAACCAGGGACCAGGGCGCCAGCCCAGAGCCAGACATGAGCATTGCGCGATTAAAGAGCAGTCCTAAGAGTAAGAAGAAGAAGTTGAAGAATGATTTGAGGTATTTGAATGCAATTTCGATTTCGATTTGGAATTACCTTCGGGAACGGCCATGGATGAAATGAGAAAATGCACACAAGCCGCACCGGTGCCATGTCCGGCAAGTGTAATGCTGTTGGCATCTCCGCCAAAGGCGGCAATATTCTCCTTCAGCCAGTGCAATGCCGCAATTATGTCCATCAGCCCATAATTAGCGGGCAGCTTTGAATAGCGATCCGTGTTCGCATTTAGAAAGCCTGCAAATAGATGCGGTCATAATTCATTAGATTAGCTGGAACTGCATCAATGGCAGCAAATGAAAATTTAATCGAGTCTGGCTGCTCGACGTGTTTTTCGCAGCTATGTCAGACACATGGACGCAACACTTGTGAAAATGTGTACAGTCACGCGTGCAAATCATGATGTCAGCACTTCCGTTTCCGCAGCAGCAGCAGCAGCAGCAGCAGTGGGCAAAGGTCTGAATGATGGGCCGGTAGGTGGGTCTGCCTACCAGTTCTAGAAATTGAGGTCACACCAATAGTGCATTTGAATTTTTACTGTGGGTACTTTTTGTACTTGTTGTTTTTTTCAACAAACCAAAATATTAAACTTAATGAAATCAGATCTACAAATACAAAATACAGAAATCATAAGAATTCTGCAGAAAATAAATATTATTATGAGAATCTGCTTTCAACTTATGTAAAAAATATCTATTTTTTCTTAAACTTATTATTAAAATAAAAAAGATATTAATTTTATTATGTTTGTTAAATAATATCAATGGTTACGAAATAATTCATTTATTTTAAGTCGCATGAGTTCCACTGTGATCTATATCATTTTTTCCACTACATTGTAACAAAATTAGTTAGACTATTGAATGAGCATTCGCCACATTGATGCTGCTGTTGAGCGGAAGTGCAACGGCTGCAGCAGTGACTTAAGAGCGAATCGGACGTTGTACACGTTTGGCTCGTTTCGTTGCACTTAGTCGTCGATGGTAGCAGGCAGCATATCAATTAGTATTAGCATTTGGGTGTGCACGCACTTACCGAGCACGCCGAGGCGATAATTTATGGTTACCACCAATATTTGACCATAGCTGGCCAGCACAGAGCCATCATATGGATTGCCGCTGTTCCACTCGTACGATTCACCATGCACAAACACCAGCACCGGATACTTGGTGGGGCCAGCGGTTGTTGAGGAAGACGAAGAGCTGCTCCCACTGCCAGCAGAGTTGCCGCCACTGCTCGTGGAATCGCGGGATCCAACTGAAAAGTAATTAGAAAAGAGAACAAAAAAAAATATTATTACAAACTAAGTATTCAATTGCAGTTAACGATTGTCTGAAATTATAGTTGCTCATAACTTTAGTTCAATTGTTTTTGGCTAAAAAAAAGAATGAGAGAAAACAATTGTATAATAATTGGGGTTGCCAGCGGAGCAGACAACTGTTTGTAATGGTCGCTGCATTTTATGGCTTTTATCGAGTTAAATTTCGTCGATTGATTTTTGCCAAGTTTTCCTCGGTAATTTGCATTTAAATGGCCAGTTGTAAAGGCTTTGGCTTCAATTCAAGACACATCGGCCATTAATCAAAATTGACATGAATGTCTTAAGGGTAAGTTTTCGACGAAAAAAAAAAAACGATGCCTGTCAAGTGTCTTAGAGTATAGGTAAACAGGGTCTTGGAGCGGATTTGTTTGTCGAAAGCGCAAGACAAATGAGCGTCTAAGCCGAAAATAGGCAAATTACTGGGAAACAACTCTTTTCAATGTCGGTCCCAAAATATCAACGCAGACACGCAGAACCTCAGCTATTGGGAACGTTTTTGAGCTCTGCACTTTTCTTCACTTTCAGGCACAAACAAAATCACTGCAGGCAACTTTGTCAAAAGCGTAAAAAGGTTGAGTGTATACATGTGCGAGGGTATTAAGGAGCGAAAAGTAAGAGTTGGGTAAATGTAGGGATTTATGGCGCTTACAGTTTGACAGATATCTATATTGCTGAAAAGGTTGCACATGTGAAAAGGTAGTAACACTTTAACTGTTGTTAAACGATGAGATAAGTAAGATATAAGGAACATAGTAATGACAAAAAATAGGAAGGAAAACACATTAAACAAAAACAGATTTTTGTTGGTTTAAAATCAAAAATTGGAAGTTAAAAGGTAAATAATAAATACAATTTAATATGCTGCTCTAAAAACTGAAATATTTAAATATAATACTTAACGGTATTGTCTTGTACGGCAAGCCCTCGAGTCGAGTTTTCTAGGCCAAGCTCATGCTTTTCCACTGCTCCACTTTTACAAATTTAATTCAACTAAGAATACAAAATTGCTCTCAAAATGCATTCATCACTGATACTCACACACACACACAGATATATATCTAGTGTAGCAGCAGTATCTTGGGTAGATACATATCCATACCACATGTATCTGAGTGCATGTATCTGCTCGAGTCAGCAGCAGCAGCAGCAAAAGCTTTGCCACATGGCAAGCCTGAACAAAAGCCACAACAACAAAGATAACAAAAGGAATATGACCCATGAATTCTACGTGCATGTATATAAAACTGTATTTTTTTTGGCCAGCCTTTTCTTCCGTTTTTTTTTTTTTATATATATAAATATACCATATATACTGGAACAAAAGAACTTGCTTAGCAAAGCGGAAAAAGAGTTGCGTGTGGGGCACAGAGGTCTGTATGTTAGAAGTGGCAAAACGAGCGCCATACTCCGCTTAGAGGATAGGCAGGCCAAGGCAGAAGCAAGTTACTGTGTCACTGACTTCTATAAATAGCGCCAGGCATGACACGAGTCACAGACAATGAATGCCACATGCCCAACTTGCCACATCAACTTGCTCAATCTGTAGCGATCTCTTTCCTATTTCCTATTTCCCTCTCTCTCTCTCTCTCTCTCTCTCTCTCTCTCTCTCTATCTCGCTCAGCAATGTCAATATCTATTTAAAGTCTGCTTGCCGCACAAAGTCACATTCACACCATGCTCGCTAATTCGATGAGTTTCATTCGCTGTTGCTACTGTCAGTAGTCAGTTTTTAGTCAGGTGTAAAGTTAATGACTGTGTTTAAGCCGCAGCCAACGCCCACGCACACAGTTCAGTTACCCCACACTTAAAGTCACAAAATCACAACGCTTTTGCGAAACTTAACACATAAATGACAGCCGCACATCTTTGGTTGAAATTTGGAAAATTGTTCCAAAACTTCTCGCCAGATGACATTGAATATTCACATATTGCATACGAGTATATCTGTACGATAAAGCTTTAAATATACTTTGATAGCGGTTTTTGTTATGCAATCAGTTGATTAAACCATTGTTCATTTATAAATAGAGAAATATTCAAGATTGACTTCTGCCTGTGGACCTCGACTTACTCGAAGCACTTCTTTGTGGTTTGCTTTTTCTTTTATGAAAATCTTAGCACACAACAGAGTAAATATGCCATAAAGCAAGTACTTGTAGTATTAGTGATAGAAAAAACGATTGTAATAGTTTCTCTTTTGTTTAAATACAATTTTGATATGTTAAACACATAATTTCAATAAATGCTGGCAACAGGTGAAGTTTAATTCTGTTTTTTCCTATTCGATACATTTTTTTAAGGCGGCAAATTTTTGAAATTACTTTTCTAGTGAAAACTTGTAGTTCGTGTAGCCTTTAAAATATTTTTAAATAAATAGTTTGCTGCTACTTGCAAATGAGGCGCGAAATTACAGCAATTTGCGGGGGCAAAAGGCTTGACAGCCGCGCGACATGCAAACAGCATTTAAAACTTGTCTTGTACGAAAAAAGAGTAGAAACCCTAGCTGTAAAACCTCAAGTAAAAACTTTTGATGGTATTTCAACATGGCGGATCTGACAGCAATGGCGACGTCTGTGTACTGTTTGCATGTCGCTGCACCCGGGGGTGCTACTTACCCGAAAAGTTTATGACAGCACCGAGAAGTCAACAGACATACAAAAACTTGCCACGCCCCCACCTTCTCCTTCACCCTCCTCCCTCCACCTCCACGCCAACAAAGCGCATAAAGAAACGGCAACTGTCTTCTATGTTGCCTAAAAACTTGTTAAATATGTAGTTGCTGGCCTTGCCTCGCGTCCTCCATGTTTTTGCCGCATAATTTCAGCAAATGTAAATATTTTGTGCAAATAAATAGAAACAAATGTTATGTACGACCTGCAACATGCAGAGGGGGCAGGGGCGTTGTCGAGGCGCGCATAACAAATACGAAGACAAGAGCTGTAACTGGCAAAAACTAATGCGACTTTCGGGGCTTGTTAATAACTTTAACATGTTTTAATTCACATGCTGACTATCCACGCCTCGGTCCTGGTAGCATATTTACCCCATTGCCAGCGCGGCACTTATTTGCAGCGGGATAAATCTGAATACTGAGTGTCAAAAATATAGACATTCCACGGCAAGAGGCAAGTTTCATCTGCCTAAACGTGCACCCCTTTTTGTATGCCGCTTGGGGCATGTCTCTTTGCAGCAGTCAACAGCTCCCATTTTGTGCTCGGCTCGCATAAATTTAATCATATTTTTCTGGCTACAATCTGCACACGCATAAACGCCTAAAGGGCAAATATTCCTTGCGGCTTTTATGTGTGTGGTAATAATTCCCTGAAACCTTTAATTAATACCAGTATAAATAGAAAATGTTTACAGTGTGTAAACGAAGCTAAAATAATACAATTTAAAGCTTATATTTTCATTCAAATTTTCTTAAATATAATCAACAATAATTTCTGGTCTACTCTATTCTATTGTTCAAAATTATTGATATGTTAAAAAGTATTTTCTTAATTTAAAAACGAGGTAATATCTTATTTTATAATGCAAAATATATAAGATTATAATATATATGTTTAAATTTAAGTTTTAAAAGTGCAAAATGAATTGCTTTTCCTCTGAAATTGGAACACTGATTATAAAAAATATAATTGCTCATATTTTAACTTTTTCATTAAGCCAAAGCTTTACTTTTTAGTTTTACTATTTGCAATGCACGCAAACAAAAATGAACCCAAAAGAAAAAATAAGCATTCCAACGAACGTCGCGCAGTCAAAGACTCTATGGAGAGCATCTTCAATCCAAAACTAGGTGAAATCGATATCCTTCAGTCATTGTCTTGCCTTTTCTCAACTTTTGCTTTGTCATATCGCCTGGCTGCGGTCCTTGATTTCGCGTGTAGAATACTCAAACCCCAGTGCATTGTGCTGCTTGCGCTTTCAAGAGATGCTACCACAATGCTCGAGAATGCTAGCTCATTTCTTTTTATGGAATTTCGTCGAAATCTCATTTTGTTACTTTGCAAGTTTAGTGTCAAAGTGGGGTAAGCCTTGTGCCACATTTCAGCTACAGTAAATTGTCGTGTTTACTGAACCAAGCACAATTACAGTGAAAGCGATATATGTAAAAATCGATATACTTTTCAGCGGTATTCAGTTTAAAGTTGTCTAAATTACAAATAGTTTATACTATTTTTGGTACATATATTTAATATATAGTTGGTTCTTGTTTTTTGTCACACTCCTGGAAGAACTTCTCAAACCGTCAGATACTACACAACACAGGTTGACTTTGAGTGCTGTTAAAACATATTTGTTGACTACCAAAAATAAAATCGAGTTTTTTATTTTTATTTTTATCGATTTAATAAATTGCAAGTTTTCAGCGCGCTTTGTTTTTTATGTCTTCGATTTTAGGTTCAGTGGACTTTTGGCTTGAAAAATGTGCGCTAAAAATCGAGTTTGATGTTTTTTTTCTGCTGACACAGTTGCGAACACGGTAGCATTTTTATTACTCTTTGACTTTTTCCATTGAATTTTCAGCATTTGGACAGGATAGAGGATACGCTATATGCATTTTCAGTTTTGTAGTTTATTACTTGTGCTTAAGTTTTTGGTCTTTTTAATGGCGCTCGATTCGCTCGGCGCCGGCTTTCGATTTTTATGCTGTGTAAAGCTTGCTGTGAATTTGCTGTTGTTGCTGGGATTTTTTCTCTTGTTTTTAAATTGCGTTTATTCAATCGCACAAATTTGGCTGATTGGATGAATGTGCTTAAGCGATATAGGGGATTAGCACAAACATGTTTGCCCAAATTTTTAGTCAAAATAAAAAATTTCTGGCTTTGCGTGGCGAAAGCGAAAAGTTTGCGTTACAGATTAAAAAACAAATTTTATGGATGCAATGTTAATCGGCTTGAAGAAAGATTGGACTCTTTCTTAAACAAAATATGTGTCAAGGGAAGTTGGAATTATACTCCTACGGGTTTTCGAGCTTCTGAGTTCAGTTATGGCTTAAACTCATAATTTGTTTGGAAATCTCTCAAGAGTCTCTATATTAATAGAAGAGCTAACTATCTAGACAGTGGAATTAGTTAGTCTTACAGTATACAAATAAGATACAATAATAAGATTTGAGCAGTAACCTGACATTTAAATTGGAAATAGAAGAAATTCATAATAAATTCAAACCAAAAACCGATAGTTTGGCAAGTCTTGAATGTTGTTCAATAATATTTAGTTTTACAATTAGCTGAGAGGCAAATGTACTTCTGTATAAATACTTCAAAGTAAATAAAATGCCCTCAAGTAGGCTAAACTAACTGAGGTCAAAGGCAGCACAAATAAATATTCGATGTTTGGTGTTTAACTTATCTGCACAAGTGAGCATGTGAATATTCACGCATGTATGGCTGTGTGAGTGTGTGGGTAAGTAAATGGACTGTTGAATGCAAAAAGTCATTGAAAGTTACAGTTAACTTGCAACTTTTGAACAAATTTAATGCAAAAGTTTGCCTATGTCATATATAACTTGCGTTTATTTTAGGGACAATATCCCAACGAATTTGCTAAAGTTTGTAATGCTTGAACTGCTTATGCAGACAAACTTTGGGTTAAATCAATGTGAGCGCGACTTTCGAGCTGACGTTAAGTACTGTTAACTAGCTTAACAGATACATTTTCAAAATATAATTGTGCACATTTATTATGCTGTCTTCCTTTTCCCTTGCTGGCTATGCTACACCTTATTGCCTTATCGCCAGCACATTTTATTTTTTAGTTGTACCAAGCTCTAAGCCGTTGAGCTCTTACGGAGCCTTTTAATCTCGAGTAATCGGCATAACAAATGCAAAGCCTGATAATGTTAATAAGTTGAACATGCGAGAGTCACAACGCTTAATATATGGCATGTACTTAACATATATGTTATCAGAGCTACAGGAAACAAACAAAATGTCAAAATGGCGCCACAGTTGAGAGTCGAGAGCTAAAAATTATGATTTCGTCATGCAAAATGCGGCTAAACAGTCATAAATAAACACGCAGCACACACACACGCATACCCATAAAAGAATAATGAGTGTATTTCAGTGACAGAGAGAGAGCGAGAGAGAGAGAGAGAGAGAGAGAGAGAAAGTGAAAGAGAGTGGGGTAGTGGGAGAGTGTATGAAGTTATCACGTGACTCCTTACGCACATTGCAGGCCATAAATTACAAAGTACTTTAACCGCCAAACTCAATTTACATTCATATACGCACACACACACACACACCAGCAAGCTCACCAATACACGCACACACACGCTTTTGCACCCACACTGATAACAACAAAGTAAATGAGAAATATATGTGAGAGAGAAAGTGCGCAAGCCAGTGTAAGACAAAATAAATATAAATATTGTTGCATTAAGTTAGGCGCACAACAAAGTTTACGATGCTTTACGTGCACCCATCACCACCCACATTTAAATGCCGATATATCATTAAAAAAAAGTAAGAAAATAATAATAATAAAGGGCAGTGCAAGAGAACGGCACATTAAAAGGCACACCAAATGGGAACTGCTTGCCCTTATTTTTACCTTCAGCTTCTGCTTGTTTTTTTTCTTTTGCCGCTGGATTCCTTTGCACTTTTATAACCCACAAAATAAGATTTTTATTGCACAGCCCCTCAGCGTCGCGTCGTCTCGCACTTCGTAAAAATTTAAAATATTATGATGACTAACAGACACGTACTCAACATATTGCTCACATACACATAACACACATGTAGACTTTTTTTTTTGAGGGGGCGTCCACTTTATGAAATTTGAGTTTTCGCCTTTGGCTCAAATTGGCAAAAATCATAAGGTCTGTCGTCGCACCGTAGGAATGTACCCCAGCCTTTTGTATGATATATGCATATTTGTATGTATTATTTATTTTAGTATTCTGTGCGCTCATTTTATGCTGACTGCGCTGCAAACGATGCGTTGAAGGGCAATTGCTCCACAAATGTCTCAATCTTAAGTTGTTTGGAAAGGTGAATGAAAAATCTTTCCAAATTATTTTGAGAATGTAACAGCTTTGTGAAAAAATTCAAATAAAGATGGAAAGTGAAAGAATATTTCAAATATGATACATACATGATAAAATGGGAAGTAATGAGATGATAAAGGAAATCTTGAACTTTGGATACAATTATTCGGAAGTCAGAATTCCCACAATTGTCAGTATTTTTTTTTAAACAACTTATTGGCTTTCTGCAACTTGTATCAAGCCACCAATAATTTATAACTTAATTAAGTATCCCAACTTGTAGATACGAATGAGCTCTTCTCTTTGACAACAGTAATAAATTGAATCTACTTTGAGCTTTTACAAGATTATATCACTTGCAGCTAAAACTACAGCTCATTTATAAAATAAATACACCTTTCACCAAGCTTTACACCATCGTTTCCTTGAAAGTTGAGCGCGTTTGCTAACAACATAATCAACTGGCTAACTTACGCTGGGTGTACATAATGCATACGCTTGAAACACGGTAAAAAATTATGGGCAGCGGTGTAAAAGTGGAACCGTGTGAGGAGCGGAGTGGAAAGTACTGATACTACGGAGAGGCAGCTGGCACTGAATGCCACTTAATCTTAGTACATTTTACAATTTAACCCATGCATCAGCTTAACTGTGGCTTAACTTACCGCAAGGCAAAGCTGCTCGGTACCATTTTGCATACACTTACATAAAAGTGGGTGTGTTTGTGTGTCTTTTTAAGTAACCCAATATGAGTCAGACACCTGACTCTAAAATCCCTTAACAGGCACAGAGCAGGCCAAAATGAAAAAAAAAAAAAAAAATCAATGGTCGCAGCGAAAGAAATGGGAAAAATAACAAAAAAAAAAAGTAAATAAAAAATGTCTGGATCAGAAATGGAAACCCAGTTACTCCTACAATGTTGTTGCAAATTGAAATATGCAATTTGTCGTAAGAGATTTTGTGTGGCAGCAGTAAGGTCTCCTGCCGCCCACCCATCCTGCCACTGCTGTCTTCTGCCGTTGCCTGCTGTGGCCTGGGCTGCACTTTTCAATTTCAACGTATTATCGGTTAACAGCATTATGTCAGCGTTCAGGCGTAAAAGTGCTTAAGAAAATTGCAGCGAAAAAAATGGGTATAAGTAGAAATTGGTAACTTGGCTGCCATCGCCAGACTCTACTCCTTACTCTCCTTCTCCCGACTGCAATCGAAACAACTGAAGTGGTTTAACACCATGCTAACTCTTAATGGTTATTCCCAATTCTTTTTCTGGATTTTTCTTCTCCAAGACGGCCGACCCCACATCATCCATCAGTGCTGGCAGCTTATGTGCGGCAAAATGTGCCACATAATTGCGTTCCAGTTACATTTTAAGTACAATTCCGTATTTTTCTGCTGCGTTGCATTCGTTACAATTTTGAACAGCGTGCGATAAATGTTCTTACAATGTGCCTGGCCACCATGGTGTATGCATAATATTCTTTTTTTAATATACTACTCTGTAAGCATTGTAAAATGTGTAAGCAGCGGATTGTGAAGATGGGTTACATTAATGCAAAAAAGAATTAGTTGCCCCCGAGAAAACTATATAAACTTGAGCATTATCATGAAAATCATGAAATGACAAACAATTCATAATATTGAAATGCATAGATTCTAAGTGCATTTCTTGAGGGTGTTCATGAAGATCTAGGCAATTATTGGCACATTCGGTAGGTATCGTCTCTTACGTAGTCTAACCTAATTGTTTATTTTATTAACTTAATCAGACTAGGTATGTATTAGTCGAGCGATATTTTAGTTGTTTAATGCAGCACTTTTATAAGAGTGGGTCGGCGTTGGGTTTACTGAGCTTAACTGTAATATTATTGATGGCTAGCACATGTCGAGCTAATCAATAACTAACATGACATATACGTAATATACGCAAATGGGCAAAATCAAATCATACTGCACGTGGCCCGTCATCAATTCACAGAAAGAGGAAATTGTCAAATATTAATGGACGTCAAGTTAAGAGTCTATTTGTTGCTGTTTTTATCTATTCCTACAACTATTCGAAAGTGTTTTCATTTTTTCGGCTAGTTTGATTGATAAATATACTATCCACCCACTTCCCATTTATTTTGCTGTCTTCTTTTCGATGGTTTTTGTTTGGTTTCGTGTTATGCCCACTGCTTGGGCATTTTTGTTATGGCTTCTTTAGTAAATTATGGCCACTTCCGTTTTTGCTGCCACTGTCTAATAAACTCTACCACTCTCACTCTCTTTTTCCGCGTGTGCGTGGGTGTGTGTTATGGCTTACTTATGAGATTCCTGTCTGCTTTCGTTTTCTTCTTTCTATTTTATTTTTATTTTTTTTGCTGCTGCCAAGTTCACTTTTGCCGGCCACCAAAACAAATTGACGTAAGTCGTATGTAATTTATAATGAAATATTGTATACAGCTCCTTGGCAGTTTGGCAGTCGAGTATACGGAAGGTAATAAATGACACTGTTTGTCCTCTCAATGTGTAGGTGTGTGGGTGTGTGTGCCCAATTCACTTCAGGCTAATGGTGTGCAAACGAGTGTGAGTTGCTGTTTGCTCATATGCGAATAGTTATGCTTGTCAGTTATTGAATGCAGCGAACATATTGACACTCTAAATAGCTTTTAAGGCAGAAAGAAAGCATTTTTTCGTCATTTGTCTTATGTGTTTGCTGAACAAACTTACATACGTTTATAAAGAATATATTTTTTCATACAGGTCGTAAATGATGTCTTCTTTTTGAATGCTTAAAATACAGATGCTTAGAAAATATTATTCTTGTAATTAGAGTTATTTTGATTTTTATAGGGCAACATTCCCAAGGCAGAGAGTACACTGACTCACATAGTGTAGAATTTTCAGCATTAAGTATAATATAAGATATTTGATTTGATTTGATAAGACTCATTAACTATTACATAAATGTTTTGGCTAAGATCTGTTTATTTTAAACATAAGATTTGGCACCTTAGAACAAAACTGCGTGTTGCTTCAAATGTGAATGAATTGAATTCCACACAATAAACTGCTAGCAATCTTTGCAATGACTTTGGCTGTTGCTTGAAATATAACTTTCTGACTGCTCACTTTCTTCCCCTTTGTTTCTATTAGAGTTTTCATTTTGAGTAAACATGCCTTTGAATTTTCGTGCCACCGGGCGTATGCCTAATGCACACGTGGCATGCAAAATAGCAGTCAGTAACGCCCCGTGATTAGACTGAGACACGCTAAGTGCACTCAGACACAGACGGGACAGAGTGGCAGACGGGTCTCCGAGGCAGTTTATTATTGGCAGAATAATGGTCTAAGTGCATGCCATGGAAAAGTGGCTATTCTATTTGCCATTTTCGGTTAGCTTTTTGGTGTATTTGTTGCGGCTTTGCCCCATTCACCATTTCAAATTGCATACATTTTTTTTTGTCGCCACTTATTTGCGGCTTATTGAGTAGGATTGGAGGGGTATCTGCAGGGTACCAACCTTTGAGAATGCTGGAAAATAAATTTGAGCTGTTAAATTGAGTTGTAAAGAATGTCAACATTGTGCTGGACCCCTTCGGGCACGCCCAATTATGAACTTTGACTTATCAATTTCTTGGAAAAACGCCCGCACAGCTACGTCATCGTTGGATGAAAGGACATGGCTTCTGGTTCTTATTTAATGCGCAATTTAAATTCAATGCTTTCGTCCTTTCAGCACACTCGTATGTGTCTCTGTGTGCGTGTGTGCGTGTGTAGACTACACTTTTCTGGGTTAAGTGGTCATTGAGAAGGTGAACTTTTCGACCATTTTGCTGGAGTGTGACAAATTTTTGATGCATATTTTATGGCATGCCATTGCTTTTGCCCATGTGTATGTTGTGTGTGTGCGATGAATGTGTGTGTGGTCTATGAGACGTAAGTCACAAAATGTGTCCGTCTTGAGGGTTGGAAGTAAAAAGCTAAATAAAGCATATTCAATGCGTTGCACTTGAAAACAAAAGCAATCGCTTTAAGGCGCAATTTTCTGTGCAAATATCAAATATTGAAATTTACATAAGAGCAAAAACTGTTGAAGTTAAATGAAAAGTGGCTGCCTATTTTTTTTTATCGTTGTTGAATTACTCCATAAATACGGGATATGGCATGTTTTGTTAAGTGAGTAAGTTCTAATAAATTATAATGTAAGTATATGTATTTTAAATTGTAAAAAATTTAAATCAGAAGTAGCATTTTATTTTTTTACGGAAAATATGTACAGTATACCATAAAAAGATACAGCGAAGGAAGGCAGAGATATGTGTAAGAAAGGACTAATTCAAATCATTCACAACTTCAAATCGATTCGAGGAAGTTTCGCAATATCGGTCGTTGTCGCCTTGGCAAATAAATAGATTTATTGATATCAGGCTTATAAAATACTCACACACAGCTACACACAATCAATATAAACGCTTCCAGTTAAAGTCAATATGTGTGCAAGTGCTTCGTTTGTTACACAAAGTTGACAGAAGTTTTCCCCCCTTTTTTTGGCACGCCGTATTTATGGGTTTCCATCAGCTCTTGCCGGTAGTTTTATGGAACGCTTTAGGTGTTGTTGTTCTTGTTATTATTGTCGTTGCTAGGCATATGCAATCGCAAGCAGCAAACACAATCAGTAACGCATGAAAAGGACAACATGCGCACAGTGACGGGAAAAGCCAGCTAAAAAAGGATTTATTTGCATTACAAAAAATGAAGTAGTCGAAACACGATAAAAAGCCGTTCAATAACATTTATTTATGTTTAAAATGTGTATCTTTTATTCTTATTCGGTTCGGTAAGCTCTCAATTTTATTTTAGTTTAAAATCAGACAAAAATTGCATAAACAATAAGCGAAACAATTACAATACATACAAGCTTAACCTTTTCCAGTTGTTTAGAGTTGCTAGAATAAATAGAGTTATGAACTTCAAACAATTTTTGACCATAAACAATGGCTTGGATATAGTTATCTACCGATCCATATCAAAAATATACATATTTAATAAAGACGTAAATGAAAAAGCTAAGCAATACAACATTTTATACGCGTTTCATTTACCTGCTTAAATAATTTGCGACGTTGCGGACCTAAATTTTTGAGGGAGCGTTTTTGAGCATGGACATCGTCCTCCGGGCAACGTCTACTTATAAGCCTCTACACTCCAAACCACATCAACCCCCATCCTGCAGTGAGCACGTGGCGTAGCGATTTATTAATTAAGTTGAAATTTTTCGGACGCGCATTTAATTTAGTTTGCATATAAATTGCCTTTTTAATTAGCTTAGAATTAAAAAGTTTTCTGTTTATGAATCCTGTTGAGCAGTGCTTGGCCTTCTACTTCAAAATGTATTAAAAACTTTATTCGAAATAGCACTAATATTTAATAAGCAATTAGTATACATAAATATATATTTCAAATTCAGCATTGATAAGAATTAAATTTTCATAATCAATTTGTTTAACAGTTATTTCTTGTTGTCTGAAAAATGCTTGTAATGCTTAAAGAGTTTTATTATTCAGTATTCGCTACTTTTGCTTTAATCTGGCAAAAGTTTTCTTTCGGTAAAGTTTGAAGGAAAGCGAAAATGTAATAAATGTAATTTCAAATTTTTTTTCTTCTTTGCATTTCTTTGCCAATTGTCTGCACACAAGCAAATGAGCATGAACTCAGACAGCAGTAAAAGTACAGGACTCTAGTTCCCTACCCGCGTCCTGTACTGTGCTCCGACCAATTGCTGCAATCTTGGTCCATCCAAAAATATCTGACTTCAAAGTTTCTCTTGCAAGCGAAGTAAAAAGTTTTGTTCTGATTCGTCTCATGTTTTTTTTGTTGTGCAGCATTTAGGTTTTTTTTTTAGAACATTTACATTTTTATATTTTAAGAACTTGTTTTCACTATGGATATTTTTTGACCAGCATTTTCATTTCCGAATGCAACACGCAGACTGCACATTGATTTCCGTTTCCGTCTGTGTAATGCGGTTTTATTGCGTGTTGTCTATCACAGCACTCATATATGCACACCAACACAAAAATGAATTTCATTCAAATTGTATGCTTTTGCCTTATGACACATTTATGCTTTGGGATTTTAGAGCGTTTCGATGATATGAGCCTTTTTTAGAATCACATAAACTGAGCAATAAAATATGGTACTTGCATATTTATTGGTTTTACCCGCATATATATTGCTGCGGCGAATTAAAATTATTCGATAAAATGTGTAACGCTTTCTGGTTGTGCTATTAAATACTATAACTTACTTGCAGGTTTGCTATAATAAAGTTTTAAGACTGAGAAACTAAATAAAAGTAAGTAAAAATACCAAATACATTAATTTCTTATTCCAAGCTTGCTGTTTCAGTTTTTTTCAGTCTTCAGAAATCAACTACAGGCTTGCTTCTGACCTTCTGATCTAATCCACAGATTAAGACTGTGTAGCTTATACGTGTTAAAAACTATCCAGAAGTACTGATTAGTTTGAAGCAATTTCAATCGTTTTACAAAACTCAAGCTACTGTTTAAATGAGCTGGTTGTTGATACCAAAATGCCAATAAATAGCAACGACTGTTTGC
Organism: Drosophila basisetae; assembly: GCA_035041595.1. Lineage (NCBI taxonomy): Eukaryota > Metazoa > Arthropoda > Insecta > Diptera > Drosophilidae > Drosophila > Drosophila basisetae. Next base: position 1,879,657 of record JAWNLB010000090.1, read on the forward strand.
AGATTACCCCGCTGCAGCCGAGCTCAACATCTTAAATATGCTGGGGCCTTGAGCAAGATATGTTTGGCTCATGTTGTTGGCATATATCAATTTAATGCGTTTTGTGACTTGCGGGCGCACAGTGCGTATGATGTATTTCTGCTTGTTTTATGTGGGCACGCGTCCAAAACTTTACTGATTGAGAGCACTTGATTGGCTCATTGATTTATATGTCAAATAGAGTGTGAGAACAAAATTGCATTATGGCTTTATATATAAATATATATATATATATATACATATACATATACATATATTGCAATGTCTGTATATATATATATATATATTGCAATTTCTGGGCGGACGCAAGGTCACGTATGGAAGTCATGGCCGCATAAATCTCAATGTGCCGAGCTATTGGCTGAAATGCCTTGGAATAATACGCTATTAAGTGATGCCAACAGATGTTAATCGCATGGAAATGCTGCAGATTAGAAATGATGACATTACATTAATCTCTTCAAAATTCCGCACAATGGCAGCTCATTTATTTGTGGCTCTTTCTCTTTTCGGACTGGTCTAAAAGTCAGCTAAGCGCAAAATATGAGTAAAATGCAAACAGATGATAAACTTGAAATCTGAACATGAAATGCACAGAGCCAACTACAAGAGGTAAAAGAGAGTGGCTAGGGGATGGTTATCCACCTCCGGCTGAGTTCTGAAGGAGGAGGAGGAAGGTTCTCGTAAGCGCCTGTTATTGGCCGCCCAGTAAACTTTTTGGGCTTGCAAAGCGGCAAATCATGCTTAATGTGGCATTTTCTGCTTTTTATTATTATTATGCTTTATTTATTTATTTTCATTTCTTTCCCCTGTTGGTTTTTGAGTTGGAAGCGCGAACAAGCGTAAGATTTAAAAGAAATGCCAAACAACAAGACCATAAAAAAGGGCCAGCGAATAAAATAAAATGAGATGAGAAAGCGCAAGCAAAAGGCAAATAAAAGCCACAGAGGCGAGAAAGGACTTCACTAAGCTGGACGCAGAAGGGAAAGATGATATACATTTTATTGTCATGTCCAAGTAGATTAAACTAGCGCATATAGCATGCTCCGTGTTGAGCTCTCCGCCCAGAAAAGTATGCTATATAAAAGGCACAAGAGATTTATTAAGAACTTGCCATGTGAGTCCTTTTTTGAATGTGTCTGTGTGTGCTTGTTCGCTACAAAAGTATAATTGTAATTTTGCTTGGCATTATCATGAATGTTTTGTATATACCATCTACATATAGTCAACCGTCTTCTCAAAAAGTTTCATTAATTTTGACGTTAAATGTTGAACTTTTTTTGAATTGCTTTTTTTTTTTTTTGGTTCTTCTACTTGTCTTCCTCTTTCTTTTTTCTAAATTTATCAGGCAATTCATTTTGACATGACAACCAAATAAATAATGATTTATTTTGCACCAGCTAAAGGTAACTCCCACTCAGGCTCATTAAGTGTTTTGGATTTCTTGCGGTTCGATTGGCCTTAAGCTGTCAAAATTTATAAATTGGTTGCCGTTTTAAGATTTATAACCTTGGCAGCAGATAAGAGAGACTGAAGAATGGCCACTTGGCATTGACACTGACCCGTTGGATGCTCCTTTTCCTCACTTGAACTATTCAACTTTCCGACTATACTCACACAAACCAAAAATTGTATTTCTTGTTAAATACGTTTTAAATACGTTTAACAGATTTTGCATAAAAATGTTCAGTCTTTGGATTAAAATTTCTAATTGCTAAATAATAGTCAGTCCATGGTCTCCATTTTATTTCAGTTTCGTTAGTTCAATTTATTTTGAAATTGAATATGAAAATGTTAACAGTGTGCATTTTCTAGTAGACGACTTTTTAAAGGCCTCCCATAATGTAATTTTCCTTACACATATTTAATTTTCCTGCTGAGTTGGCATTTACAGCGCCCAGTGCTCAATTAGGTGTATATTAAATGCACATTAAAAAGAAAAACAGAAAGAAGCGAAAAGCGAATACGAAAAGAAGCAAATCCAATTTGAACCCTTCGCTTGTCTCGCAACCTCTGACAGTCATTGAACAATTTATCATAATTTCACATAAATTCTTGCAATTCAGCACGAGACAACACTTCCAGGTAGGAGCTATCGAATATACAAAACTCTTAGACAGTTGCTGTTGGCATTTAAACGTCCGCCATCGAAGACAAATTACAGACAAATGTAAATTTCTGCCATACTTCAACGATTTTCATGTATATATACATAGTCTTTTCCACATTTTTCATGCTCAGCTCAAATCGTACCTCGACATTCTCCTTATCTTTTGGCAATTACCACATTTTTTTTGTTATCTTTTCCTTTCGACCTGCCGTAAAGTCATTTAATTTGACGTTTTTATTCTGAGTAGTGACTAGACATTGCCGCATATTCTAAAAGTATGAGGTGCAGTTTATTTTTGCGCTTAAGCTGATAATTGGTTGGCATTCAGTATGCAATCAAAGATTTATATGTGACCTGACTAATGGACACATTTCCAGGAATCACAACAAACCATTGAACTATGTAAATGTTAAGCAATACGTGATTTGCGGTCTTTAATAAGTATCATCTGGATTAATACTTAGTGCCTGTATTTAAGCTGAGGCGGTAATTTCCCTTGTGTAAACACAAGCAAGTGAAAGGTAATTAACTCAAATTAGTATGGTTAACACATACAATACTTAATTACAAATTTGAATTGGAATATAATGCAAACATTAATTAAAACATGAATAGCATGCTTAGCTACCAGACGCTGTTTAAAAGGAGTTCTCCAAAAGTTGATTAGTGTAAGATGAGTACACAGCTTATTTGAGCTAAGATCACTTTCATTGTTAAGCAAAGCACAAAGCATTTTCCTCAGACCTTTTTTTCTCTTACAGCACGTTAAAAAATTTCCAATAACTACATTATCTACATTGGGATGTTAAAATGTTGGCAGCAAAGTTAAGTAAATATATGCGTGGATAAGGCCGAAGACTGTTAATTTATTTTGTAGTCAGTTGCAAGTGCTGTCAGACATCAAAGTCAAGGCGCCAGTTAGTTGAATAAAGCTGACTGCCAGTTTGATTGACTGACGGACTGTCTGACGCACTGTGGCTGAGGTCCCTCAGCAAGCGAATACAGTTTCTTTGCCACAGAGATGTGTATTAAATTTTACTCTAAACGAGTTGTTAGACAATTAGACAATTGAATCCCCGGCAACTTCATTCAGTTATTTGCAGTTGATTTTCGGTAGGACTAGGACTAGGACTATGACTAGGACTGTTATCTTCCATTACGGCAAACTTCATGCTGCGTTTATTTTATTGGCTTCCCTTTTGCGCTTTAATCAAAATGTAATTAACAGGCATTGCGCACATCGGCCAATGCAATCGCTCTCAGCCAGTTGCAGTGGATGATTGACTGACATTGAGACACAGCAATGCCCCGGCCATTTAGATGATAGTCTAGATATATTTTTATTTTTTGGTTCCTTTATACATTATAATTGCTGTCTGTTTGGCAAATTGCTTTCGCTTATGACGGCTTGTCGGCAGTTGACACGGCCCAAGACAGATAAAAACGTTTGAATCCTAATCAACAATTGTGAGACACATTAATTTTAAAGAGCTAATGCGCATTGTTCAAATATAATTTATACTAAAATAATAATAACAATTAGTGGTTGAAAGGTTGCCGATAATTGTACTGTAAGTAATGTAAGTCTATATATTATATATGTATGATTCTATGTATAATTCTATTTATATATTTTTTCGTAATATATAATAATATATGTCTTTTGAAAGGATAAGCCTGAAAAATTCAAATGCATTATTTAAAAAAAATATTCACATTTACATAGCGTATTACTTCTATAATTTGCTCAAATATTTATCTTACCATCTTTTACAAACACATTCTATACATACTTAACATTAAATATTAGAATAAGAAAACTTCAGACTTCAATACCTAATTCGTTCGCAATGTTATTTATATTTGTGTAGCAAATATGTTTCCTAAATTTTGTAAGGAAATCCACTCTCCAATACTGTTTGAAAAAATGGGAGTAATCAGTAGGCAGTCGCGAACATTTTTGAAATGTCCACATAGACAAAGAGGGAGACAATCGTCTATATGTTTTTGCATAAATTTGGCCACTTTGTGTTGGCTCCTTTTTTCATGCCCAACAGCTTTGCAAATTCTTTGGCGTTTGAAAAATGTCGAAACATTTGTCCATTGGTCCATTAGGGGTCGGGGCCAGCAGACCAAACACCCTTGCTTAAAGTCTGCGTTCACAAAACCAAAAAGAAAACGAAAATCTAGAAAAAGAAGATGGAAAGCTGAAAAGTTTGGGCAAATCTGACCCTTTTCTGACTTGTACGCCGGTGGCCTTTGGGATTAGAAGAAGGAAGTCTGTTCCGTAGCAAAGCTGAAGAAAAATTGAAACAAGTTACCCCAAACCATTTTAGTTGCTTACCGCTTGCCAATTTATTCAAATGCCTTGCAAAGTGCTAAATAAACAAGACTGAGAAATGCCATGGCAGCGCATGATAAAGGGGGGCGAGACGAATTCCTATAGCCGAGCATGTGCGTCATTTTTCTCGGCTTTACCCGCAGTATATGTATGGCATACTTAGCTGGGCCTTCTTGGGCCCGCCACTCGCACTCACCTTGTATGGGCACATAAATATTTAGATAGAGACAATCCTCTGATTGATTTTGCAGATAGGGCAGCAATCGCTTCAGATACTCGAGGCGCCCCTTGGGCATACGCTCCAGCGCCGCTGTCTCATTGTAAATGTCCGGCAGTCGCTGCGGACAGACCGGACTAAATCTGCAAAAAAAAAACAAAACAAAAAATGAAGAAAATTTGAGCCAAATTTGTTGGTTAAACGCAAAAGTTTTTCATCGGAGTGTTCATTTATACCCTGTACTCAATACAATAAAGTGTATCTTAAAGTTGAATAAATGTGAGTACAAGGTTAAAGGACACTTATTATTATTCTTTCCGATAAGTTGTGCAAATTTGGATCGATCTTGAGCCCGTTCCTACAGCATATCTTGAAGATGGTAAAAGCTATATTGTAAATATATGACCTAACTGTTTACCAAATGAATACATTTTAATGCCATCTTTATCGGATAGTAAGCAGAGCTTACTTGAGTCAATTTTAAATAGTGTTTGTTTTGTCTAAGCGTTAATAAGAGGCTTATATAATGCGCAACTCTTACTCAAACTGAGAACGGGGTATTCAAAAGTCTTAACAAGAGCGCACTTATTGTGAGTTTTTGCTTTTTTGGTTTTGTCTAAAGAGATTCAGAAAGTTGCGGTTTTTTTTTATAGTAGGCCTTTGTCACTCGTTATAAACAGATTAATTTGATGGCATTGTGCAATCTCTGCCATCGAGTTACAATTTTGCCTTGGGCTAAAATAACTTTTTGATTTTTGATGCCTAGAAAGTTTAGCGCTCAAATTTATTTTGGGATATTTTAGCCAAAGCCAATATTGCAGTCAGCTAAATTGGTTTTAGATTTTGCCTTACACACACTCTGCCTTGTCCCCTCCATTCACATTTATTGCACTCCTCTGCCACTCCGTGCTGCGTTTGGTCATGGAATGCAAATGCCAAAATCAACGATTATGTCTTGCTTTTGCGATTGCCATTTGCCATTTGCCATTTGCTATATTGGCCTTGTGCTCATTTATGACTGGCACTGTCTGTGCTTTTGCTTTATCCTTTCAAGGCCCAACCCCTCTCACCCCCACCACTCTTGTCCAGGCTGTTCACCTTGAAATCGCTTCCATTTGGTAGCATTATTTGTTTTTAATCTACCGTGTGTCAGTCATCGCATAAGTAGCCCCAGGCCCCAAACCAAAAAGAAACTAGCCAATCGAGCTGTATGTTTGCTTTCAATGCTAAAATTGTGTATATTTTGGTCATATGTAGAGGCTTTATTTGTCCTGTGTAAAACAATTGGCTTAAGACCAACTGTCCAAAAATTTAAAAAAAATATTTTTTTGGAAAATTGAAACACATACAATTTAATGTTATTTATATATATTGAGAAACTGAGCGGAATTGTATGGATAAAAATCTTTTTTTGAATTAAAGAGCAATTCTTCTCATTACTTGAATTAAAGCAAATTGACAGTTTTCATTACTTTAGCCTACTTTCTCACCCCTTATAGGCAATTAATATTTGAGTAAACTGTATTTGGTTTTATGTTCACAACCCATTAAATCAACAACTCATCAAGTGGCGCATCTTTTGGGCCACATCAAATTGTCATAAAGAAAAAATCAATATAAACATTAATATTTGTTTGCTCCAACATATAGGTTTCTATTGTGTATCTATGGGAGTTGAGTGAACCCAAACCCATCGAAAGATATTAACTTTAATGACATTGCGAAATGGGAATTTATTTTATTTAATTTTGCACATTGCTTATTTTTTCCTGTTTTGTTGTTGCTCCAAAGCATTGTTCTCTTGTACAACTGGAGTATATTTAATTTTTTTATTATATTTGAAACGCCTCTGACAAAGTCGAAACAGTGACCCTGCGTAACCGCTTCTGACCCGGTCATTTTAATGGACGCTTGTGGTGGCAGAGTAGCGATTGCCATAATAATCATTAATTTTATGGTAAAACAATAAGGCAGGTAATAAAAGTTTAATTTTCGGCTTCATTTTGCGTTGTTCTCTTAATGGCCAGCAAGAGATTGCGAGCAAAAAAAAAGCGCTGGCAGACAAAAAAAAAATATTAAAAATAATGAAAGTGAAAAGTTTGAATGACGCCACGCTGAGAGTGCAGTTCTTGTTATTCTTCTTCTTTTCTTTTTCGCTACCAAACACATTGCTGAAGTTCAACATCAGGTGACACGTCCCCTTTCACCCAAAACCGCCCTGCAACCGCCTTACCAGTGCCCTGAATAGAGTACAACTCTCAGCGCCAGCTTCAACTCGTAAAAGCCACATTTTGAATTTTTAATGCGTTTTCTCCCATTTAAACCCCACAACCTGGCCCACAGCAGCGGTGAAATGTGCTCAGTTTTCAAGTGGCAGCGATCTTGTTTATGGGACTTTTGTGTGCTCGCCCTCGCCACGACTTCGGGCTTCCAAGTCGAGAGAGCGCTTGGAGCTGTGCTGATAAGCTGGAAATGGGCAAGAGTAATGGGAATTAAGCTAATAAAGTGGGCTGGGTCATGCTCCTCCATGCCAGCCATGAAGCAAGGAAATGGGCGTGGCTAGCGCTAGTGCGCTCACAGATTTTTACTACAATCGATAAATGCCGGGGACCCGAGTTATCAACAACTGCGCAGCTTTAAGCACGGCTATCGGTGCATATAATTTATTTTAAAATTACTCACTGCACTTTTTTTGATTCAAGTATATTAATTATGGAATTGAATTCTAAACAGGCTATTTTTCTATTTTACAACGTGATATGGCCAACAATTTGCTGCTTAAAACTTAAGCTCGTAGTTCGAAAATGAAGCAGTTTAGATTTCGCGAAGTTTACTTGGGCAACAACAATAATAAACAAAATGCCAGGTGGACCTACCGAAAGCTATTGACATTAATGATGCTTTGACAAACCACGCGTGTTGCTGCCAAAAGCAGCATCAACCAAGTGCCGCACATTTCCCCGCCTCCTTCTGCGCTTAAGCTTCCTTTACCTTAACCTGAATAGTTGTTGTTGTTGTTTAAAAATAAAATTTCCAACCACTTTGCACTTAGGACGTCATGAAGTTTTTGCTTTCAGCGCAAGGATTATTAAATACAAGCGGATTAACAGCGACAGGCTGCATCCTGCCGCTTGCTACCTTAAGACCGAGAAAAAATGTAAAAAAAAATATTTGCAAAAAGTAGAGAGTTTTATGCATGATGCTTGGGCGTTTTAATAATAAATAAAAATATGAAGAAGAAGCTGCTTGAGGCAAACACAGGCTAACGATTTTCCTAATAAAAACCGCGTTAATGGATGCTGTACTTGAAGCATGTGAGTAGCCTTAGTGAAATGCGTGCGGTAGCACACAAAATATATTTACCAAGAAGGAACGCTTAATTTCGTCACTACGATGGTCCAATGCCCTTACAGGCCGAAGACCACATTTGCATACGAGTATATAGAAAGCCCGCCGAGTTTGTAATGAATAGCAACTACTTTCCCGGCGGTTAATGCTGATCAGGATATACATATGTGTTATGGAGTCAGAGATGCACACTTCAGTGTGTTACACAATTCATGACAAAATTATAATATTCCATGCAAAGGTCTTCGATGTAAAAAGAAATATAGAAAATAAATTTGTGCCCATCATTAAAAACGTTAATTCCAATTTGAAACTCAAGTGCGTTGCGAGTCCCGCAAAGTGTGTGGGCGGCATGGGTAATCGGCAGTGGCACCACACGGCTGTTGGTGCTGCTGCATAAATTGCTGTTGCCCACGGTGGTTCAGTTGGCTTTTGGTTTGTTGTTGTTGTTGTTGTTTTTGTGCTGTAAATGAAATTGCGAAAATTCATTTTAAATTGGATTTTATTTAATTTGACTGCGGCGGCACAGCTTTATGCGTGTTGAGCAACAAGGACACAAAGATGAGCGAAGCAAAGTGGGCTGCGGGAAGAGGATTGTGGCTGGGCTGCCAATCTAATTTGTGAACAGGTAACTGGCAGCCATAGACATAGACAACAACAACGATGACTAGACTTCTGGCCCGATGCCCACAGGTAAAATTAATCTATTTTACTTGACGTGGCCGCAATGTCGCATATCATTTTCGGTATATGCCCCCAGGTCCCACTCCCATCTCCGCTTTCTATATAAATATCTTAACTTGTCTGCTACATTCCCGTTCCGTGGCGCATGCATTTTTCCGCTTGGCTGAGATTATGCTTCTGTTTGATGTAAAGGAAACTGCTCCGAGTGCTTTTCTGAGTCCTCCCCGCCTGTCGCTGACGTCTGTCCGGCTTCTGTTCAGTTTACCGATTGCAAACGTCGGAACGTTCATACGCCCACCATCTGCAGTGCGTGCCACCCTCTCCGCCGGCTTCTGATCTTTTGCCACCTGTCCACACGCCACATGCAGATTATGCGGGACCATACCCGTCATTCTCGGTTGTGTCCTGCGTCCCGCGTTCTGCTGTGTGGCCTGTTTGTTTCTGGCCACGTGATTTATATGCGCGGCATGTTTTTGTTTTGGTGACCTCGCATTGAGAAATAAGAAATTGTTTGTTTTCTTTCCAGATTCAAATTTACGCGCTCGGTTGCTAAGCGATAAGATGTGATTCCAGTAGCCGCTCCCAAAACTGGAAATTATTAGCAGGCTTACAATTTGTATGCCAGCCAACAATATGAACAATACATTCGAAACGGTCAATATTGTGTATAATATATACATACATGAGTTGTTTGTTATCATGATGATAATATGCAAAGCGCTCAATAATGAAAAGTGAAATGCATTTTTTTTTTTTTTTTTTTTAACCATATCTACTCCCATTAGAAAAAATACGAAAATTCGAAAATTTTTATTTTAAGATTATCAAATAGTTTATGGGATCGAAGATGCTATCCGTAATACGCCACAAATATTCTGCCCAAATTGTTACTCCCTCTGTAAGGGAATAAAACCTTAGCGGCTACAGACTGACTTGTAGAAGCTTTCTAAATATGCTCTATAACTTGATCTCATGATGTTTGCATTTATTCGTAATCAACTTTTGTATTGGTATCATAAACATGGAATAAAAATTGAGTATTTATTTCGGAAAAAATGTTTCGCTTTTCATTTCAGCTATAACCCCGTACTTGACCCAATGCTAATAAGCTTTAAAGTATCGTCTACGGAAATTAAAGAGATTTGGGCCACAATATGCCCCAGACATATCCATTTTCGCATTTGATTGTAAGGCTCGCTAATGAGCTTTCGTACCTTTAGTCTGAGTGTCTGTTCATTTGCCTGTCTGTCCGTTTATCTGTCTGTTCGTTAGTCCGCTGGTCGAAACAGCTATATTACGCTGACGAGCTGAAAAATCTGTGAAGCATTACTCAAGGAGTTTATTGGCCTGCCAGTCTGTCAACAGGCCCACAGCAATGCGGCTTGACAAATAAAGGCGCAGTCCCACAGTAAAAGATGACAAGATGACGACAGACGGACTGAGAGAGAGAGAGAGAGAGAAAGAGAGAGAGATAGATACAGAGAGAGAGATAGATGGAGAGACAGACAGACTTAAGCAGAGATTGCCTAAAATTTCGTGGTTCAGGAGTAGAAGCAGGTGCCACACAGGAGACCGCATACAGCTCGTTTGGGGCAGTGTCATTCATCAGATTTTCTTTAATAAAACTTGAAACATTATATTTATTTGAAGGGCGCTGATTTTTGGCCTCTTTTTTATTGGATTTTATCATTAGCCAGCCACCAAAGATGAAGAGAAAGAGAGCTATTGAATTCCAAATACCCTATGCAGCATATATTGTTGTATTATAAGATATTGTTATATTATAAGATATGGAAATTCAAACTGAATTAGCTGTACATTTTAAATGAATATAACAGGTAGCGAAAAAAATAAAATAATTGTAAGAAGACCTTCACATTGACTTAAATTTTCCAGAGGAATTAATAATGAAAATGGGACAAAGTTGAGTGGCTTCATTTACAAAAATCTTCTAATCAATTTTAAGGTATTTATTTATGTACTTTATAAGGTCGAAAATGTTTCCTTACAGCTTAAAAGGGTACAAAAAAAACGAACCGAAAAAGAAGAAACTTTAGAAGAAACCCTTTTACAAAGCAAACAATGCGGCTGCAGGACAACGTTTTTGAATAATGATTTGCCACTTGGGAGCGTTTGTAAATTAGATGTTCGGCTTGTTGTTGTTGTTCGAGTGTCGCAGCTGCTAGCTGGCGGCAGTGTAAATATTTAATTTGTGTAACATTTCAAGCGGAAGCCCCAGCGAGTCTCCTGACCTTTGACTTTCCTTCCTTTTTTTTTGCCATCGCGCGTTATTATTATTATTAGTACAATTGGGTGTGTGTGAGAGAGAGAGTCTGAGGCTTATTTTTATTAGAATTCTCGGTTTTAGTCCTTTACTTCAGTTTTGCCTTCGCCTGCGCACTCGACAATAATGAGCCAAGTTAATTGAGGTGACAATTGACGGGCAACGGCTGCGCTCGACCCTCTCGAGTGGCTGCCGGCCCTTGAGTTATGGCATTTTGATCATTTTATGTACTTTCGGCTACAAGCTACAGTGCTGCTCAAATTCGTTTGCACCCTCTTCATAGCTGTTGGACAGCGCGGCTCAAGTAACTAAGAAATGATTTAATGCATTTAAATTGACAGCGCAATTTGCATTGGAGTTGAATTCTGATTCAGCTGACGCTCGCAGGCAACATTAAACAAGACTCATTAAATACTAATTGTAAATAGCAGGAGGCAGATAAGCGATTCGTATTTATATTTAAGTGGTACTTAGGACTTATAATGTAAATGGAATTGGCGTAACTATATTTAAAATATATACATTAGAGATTATTCATTCCCTCTCTTATTTTGTGGGGCTTATGTGAGCTTTCAATACCAGTCTTTAAAGTGAAAACTATAAGACTGAGGATGCCCTAAGGACATGTTACACTTCATACTTAATTATACCCATCCCATATTTTTGCCCAAAGCCCATGTTTCAGTTCGCTAGGTCTAGTTACGCGTCATTTTAGTCGGCGCACCGGTCGTACGAGTAACAAGAAAGCGTGTCAGGTCGTAAACTGTACACAGTACATACAAACTTCCGGCCTTTTGAAATTTATGCGAACGACTCTCTAAAGGCGGCTGCCTTGGGCAGACCACACCTAAGTCTACGTACTAGCAGAGATGCCAATTTTTGAACACAAAGGTTCTACAGCTAATAAAGTAAAGAAAGCGAATGTGCTTTCGATGTTTGAGATATTTTCGTATAATATTTTCAGCGTATTCGTATCATTGGCATTCTTCTCAGTTTTTTTTTTTTTTTATCAGTAAACGCTTTCAATAACATCAAGGCTAAATAGTATTTATTACATAAATAGTTATAAAAAAAGCCTGTTTTAGTAGATAAAAAGGCTGAACTGACAACACTGCGGCCAAATAACGGCATCAAGAATAAAGAAACTGGAGCGGTTGGGGGTGTGACTTACCTGTCCGCCTTTTTAACGCCCGACCACATGGCGGCGGAGACGGGCGGCATAAAACGCAAATTGCCGACGGGTGGCGAGGCGTAAGGTATGCCACGATACGCCTCAACTGGATCCAAATGCCGCCCATCTAATTGGACAATTACGCCCGAGATGGCGCCGTTGCGTGTGTGGATGATGCGCGATGAGAGCTGTGCTGGTAATTGATCATGGTTTATGTTGTTGTTGTTGTTGCTGTTGCTGCTGCCGCTGCTAGAAGTTAGACGACTGCTGCGGTTGCTGCTCGACGTGGCTGATGATGAACTGCTGCTGCTACTGCTGCTGCTTGTTGAAGTGGCATAGGATGTTGATGATGATGCAACAGCTGACGATGATGAAGTGAGCGACAATGAGGGTACCGCGCTAGATGTGGCTGGATGCACAGAGCTGCTGCCACTGCTGCCACTGCTGCTACTGCTGATGCTGTTACTGCCTGTGGCGGTGCTGGAGCCGATCAATACCAGTCCGCCACTGTTACTTGTTGCCACGCGCTGTGTGGCACTCAGATTGCCCGACACACTGTTGTAGCTGATGCCAGCGCCACAGATGCTCGTACAACATAGCAACAAAAGCAGTATCAGGGATTGAACGCTGCATTCACATTGTTTTCTCTTTGCTCTCGAGACTGTTGCAGTTGTTGTAGTCGTTGCTGCTGGTGGCAGTGCTTGCTCCAATTGCAGCACCATTACCATTATTAATATTGGTCAAAATGTGTGTTGCTGTTGTCGTATAATTGACCGCGACAAAACTGTTTGTGGCGTGGCCTAATTTGTAATATTATTTTTTTATAGAGCTTTTCCTTTCCTTTTTTTCAATGGCAACGGAAGCTTACTGAAAAGACCAGAGATGCACATAATCACTTTGTTAACTAGCCGCTGACCATATTTTTTGGTTACATGTATATTTCTGCATATTTTATAGTTTTTTTTGTATAGATAGCAAGCGTTGAAACTTTTACATTTTATGGCTTTCCTTCCTTTAAATATATATTCTCTCATATTAAATTTATAATTGATTTTGAAAACCTTTCTTTTAAAATATCTACATTTTGCTGGACTGGCTGGACTGGCTGTTGAACAATTTGATTAACAGTAACTCACCCATTGTTATTTAAAATATCGCTACAAGATTTAAGCCTCACCCATTAAATTCTTGCACCATCCCAATTATTTGCTCTACATAATATTTAATATTCTGTTTATAATTTAACTTGTGCAAATTCTAAGGAGCATTTTCCTCTCGTCTGCACTTCATCGTCATCCGCAAAGTGTGCGCCTGGGGCATGCAGAGTGTGACCCTTTCTCCTCTGACTGCGTCACCAAAAAGTATGCAATGCCTTTTGGAAGTCCTCTCAAAAGTAGCTCTTTGCACAAGCTCCAATCAGCCCACTTGCTGTCGGCGCTGTATTCACCTTTTCTCATTCTTGCTCCTTGTGCTCTTCATTTCACATTCTCTTTTCATTTCGTGTTTTATTTTTGTGTGGACTGCAGAATCTTGTTTGCACTTGATGTAGTGCCCTTGCCCTTGTTGTTGTCGTTCTCAAGAAAAACAACGGCAACAACAGCCACAATAACGTAGAGATGGCATTTTGCATATGCCAGACTTGTCAGGCAGTCGCCCAGCACCAGATGAATGCAGCTTACTACTTTTATTGGAATGTGGATGGAAGGTGAGCCTTAAGCATTGAAAACAGTATTCTGCTTTTGTCGAATGCATTTTTTATTATCGAAGTATCGAAGTTTGAAGACTTCCAATAAAAACCAACGGTCGATAACCGAGTTCTTTTTAATGTTTTAAAATCTCTTTTTTTCTCAGGTATATCATGCGAAAAATCCTTTAATCAACCTAATTCTAAAATCGTTCTTTACGCTGAGCTTGGCAATGGTGCTTTCAATTTATTACTGCCCTTAAAGATTTCCCCTCTGCAGATTTTCGAAATACGTTTTTTTTACACTTTTGTCGTTACATTTCCCATACCACATTTCTAGTTACATTTTTTTTAAGCTGATGCCTTGAGCAGTGCATGTGATGTCCCTTACAGCACGACGTGTCTTGGCCTGTCTGTTAGTTTTGAGTTGGGCATTTTGGTATATTTTTAGGAACTCACTTAGTTATTCCGTACGTTGCTCTGTCTTTGCTGTTGCTGCTGCTGCTGTCTGCGCCTTGCTGCAGGTGCTAAGCTTGGTGCTTCGTGCTGCATGTGGGTTAGTGTCCTTGCCACGCCTGGTGCTTTTGCTGCTGCCAGAAACTCTTAGCATACACTTCACGTACGCTGCGCTCAACTGCGCTGTCTGTTGCGTTGTCTGAATGCCTGCACGCTACAATTGTCATGCAAGCGGACATTTTTTCAAGGCTCTCACGTGCTCATCGTTGCCGCCTTCGGCTTCTCAAGCAGCTGCCGCCGCATAGCTGTAAGAAAACAGAAAAAAAAAAATACTATAGAGGGGTCGTTTAGTCGTTGGTTTATAAGATACTTGAACTATGATTAATTAAGTGGCGCACATATTAAATGCATATTAAGTAGCCGGCTGTGCGCAAACAATTTACCTGACTTGTGGATTTCTTAATGAGTTCTTTGAATTTACTCCATCTTTCAATCGTTACTTTTATAGGTATTTTATCCGCATAACAGCTTTGGTAAAATTTATTTATGAGCTCTAGTAAAGTATATATATTAATTGGATAAAAACATAAAGTAAAAGACCTAATTATAACTAATAAAAGGTCAGCAATAAAAATAATTATTTCACAGTTAATATGGTCACTATGTGGTGCTTCCATCTAAATTCTAATTTTAATCAATGTGTGAAGAGCTTGAGAAAAGTTGAACATATGTGCACTTTCAAAAAGTTTAGCTCATAAATGAAAGAATGTAAAAATTGCATCACACTTCATGACTTCGTCAGGTTCTTTGTTGGTAAGGCTTACAAGTGCTGACAAGCCACTTAGCAATCTTGGTAAGACGAAGAGCAAACTTTTCAATTATACAGCGCACTCAAGTATAAGCAAATTATTATGCACATCATTAGCACGGTATTTAGCTGGGCGCCCCAGTGAAGAGTTTTCGCTAGTTGAATTAATTGTTTTTCTGTGTGGAAATTGAGCTGTTTTCTTACTTAACGAACGCCCACCAGTTAATTTTTAGCTTGGGCTCAATGCGCAAGTTGCTTTTTAATTTATTTATGCAAATACGGATGAATTTTCATTGCTGCGAGGCAAACAGCTTGGCATTTAAATGCGTAGTCTCATAAGTAAATAACTGCCGGGCTACTTCAGACTGCCATCAAATACTTTCCCTTGGCAACGGCAGCAACAACAACAATGAAGGGAATAATAACAACAACAAATATCATCAAGTACGTGGCTCAGTTGGGGGTAGATTACATCAGATTTTGTCTGCCTGTCTGTCACACTGGTTAGATACAGCATACAAACATTGTAAATCATACGCACTGTTGCACGCCTCTCGGTAGGTAGCTGGTGTAGTGTGAGCTTATTTGGTTATTGTAAATGAGTTAGGACGACAATTTTGTGGTTGTTTTCAAGTTGCTGACGTGCCTGCGCATATAAAGCTGTACACTTAAATATCGATTTTTAGAAAGTTGGGCGCTTAAAATTGCAGTTTAAGTTATCATTATTAAAGCAGAACTTGTTATTATAATGATAACAAAAATTTGTCTTATTCAAAATGATTTGTTTAAATTTTAAGATATTGAAAATAAAACATTTACTAAAAATATTAATAAACATCACAAGGGGCCAAACATGGTCCGTCTGAAGTAATTTAAAAAAAGATTTGCCAACTTTCTCATATGTATTGTATTCTGTAATGTAATGCATATTCTACAAAACAAATTGTGTTTCACCTTGTACATTGACCATAAATTTAAACAATGTTGCTTTAACTTTTATTTCAGCGCTTTTCTGATTGTAAACTTTTGGCACAACAGAAAATATTACAAAAAGTTGACAAAAAGTTCATGTTTGAAAACAACTTGTAAATAAGGTAAGAAGTATGAGGTTTCGGTAGCACTCACATTCGCATTCGTATTTGCACTGAGAATGACTTTATCAATTTGTTAGTCGTTGTGTTTTGGGCATGTAATTTGTGCGTGGGGAAAGAGATAATTGAATTCAGCGTTTGTTTGTGCGCCTAATTTAAGTGCGTAGAGACCAAATTCCATTTTGCAAAATACATTTAACTTGGGCTTTAATTAAAAATCAAATAGAGATAAGAACGCTGAACGCGACAAAGATGAAAGTCGGCCAAGCATTGCAGCAACAACGATGACAACAACAACAACAACAGCAACAAATACATGTTATTGTGGCAGCGACTTAGCGACGCGTCTCGCAATGGCTTCGCAATTTCCGCGCTTGGCCGAAGCCTTTACGCCATAAATTCAGGCGCCACGACCCAGACAGCCTAGACAGGATACGCATTTAAAGAGGCAGAGATATTGCGCCGGTCCTCGGACCTAGGGTCATTAATTTGTCTTTAGAGGCCGCCGAAGCCAACGTGGCATTAAACTGCTTAAGTAGCACAACTAAATTAAGAAAAGTACAGAGCGGCTGGGACGGCAATTACAGGGCGAGGGGTTAAAAGATCTGCTGCAACGTGTACTGAGATAAAGTTCAAAGTGGAATTGTGTTTATCCTTGATTACGTATACGGTTACATTACAGTTGCGAATGCCGGAGATTTGTGGGTAAAGAACTGAAAATAGTAGTGTTGGAGAATGTTCGTTTTTTGACAAAAACTTGCGGCATGCAACACAATAATGAATGCGTTGCATGACCATAATTCATTTTTGTTTTGCCACACAGACAAACCCAGGCAGTCATGAATTGTGTTCCTACAATGTTGCCACAATGTGCCACGCCCCCGTTCTCAGTTTGGTACACTGGAAATGCTGCAACCACAATGAAAATGCAAAAGCTATAAGCGTAGGAAAACATGTGGAGCATACGAAAAAGGCAACTTTGCCAGGGGCATAACACAAACAAAAATACAAGCGAGCTCTAAGCGCATTTATCATGGGAAAAACACACACACACTCGCAGATATACTCGTACTTGTGCATAGATATTAATGTTTACTGATAAAAGCAGAGCATGATAGACTAAAGATGGCGCACACGCAGCGTATGCATTATATTCCTTCCATCCTTTCAGTTAGTCTGCGTAGAAGAAAGAATTGAATTTCTTTATATCGATTGATACGCATTCAATATATATTTACAAATATATATATTGGCGGAAAATTTAATCAGTTTTCTTGCAAAAGGGAAGTTTTACTTGTGGGGGAAATCTATGAATGTGGACAATGTGCGGTGAATGGAAAAATGGATTTGCAGTTGCCAACATAATGAAAATGGAAATGGAAATGAAAATGTTTCAGACGAAATGACTTTGTTATGGGAGTCTTTGTGACAGTAGACGTTCAGAGCATGGGAGCTTGTAAACACAAAAGAACTTAGATCAGATCAAAAGATAAATTTCGGCTATAAATTTAAGATTTATTTTTTCATACTGTATACTATTATATATTTTCTTCATTCTCAGTATCCAAAAAGCTTACCATAAGAAACACAAAATGAACACATACATTCGCTTATTGGGCATATAAAGTTGTTTTTTTTTTGTATTCCATGCGGCTTTCGCACAAAAATAAATGCATAATTTTGATATTAAAACTCTGCTCTGAACAAAATTTAAATGCTTTTAAATAGGAAATGCAAGCATAGCTGAAAAATTATAGTTTTCCAAGTCAAGAAAAGCTTGATAACAGAACTAGCGGCAACAGCAGTAAATGGGGAACAAAGCTCTTCCGCTCTGTAGCGTGTCATTTTTCATGCAGATTTATGTAAAAAATTTGTGAAAAATGTGGAAAGAAAGCTGCAAGAGGAAAGCAGCAAGAGGGAAAACGAAGAAAACTTTCGCATCGAGCATTGAATTTGATGGCAAATAATGCGACTTTATAACTAGTTTAAATGCACTTTGCATGTCATAGACGCTTGATAAAATTACTTAAGCATTCTGTATTCAGCATTCTGCATTTTATGGAGTTTAATACTTGACTTCAGCTGCCGGGATGACTCTCCGGCTACTCCATCACCCTCTGAGTCGCCGCTGTTGCTCTTACACTTTTATTATGCTGCCTGCCAACAATGGCTTATAATTATTTCTCATTTTTTTGCGTTTCTTATTTCTCGGTGCTTTTTTTTTTTTTTTTTTTTTTTTGTTTAAACTCGTCAGTCGTTTACTGGCTGCGTTTTTATTTATATATATACGAGTATATTAAAAGGCAGAGCTCTGCTCTTTGTGGCATCTACAGCTTGCAGATTGCAGCATTCCGCACGCTGCCATCTTCTCATTTTTAAGTAGTCAACGGCCAAACAATGGCGCACCATAACAGCAGCCAAAGCATTAAAATCATCAGCAACAACAAGAACAACAACAACAACACCAACAAAAGGCCTTTCGCTCAACAGGAAGTGGAAAAGCATATCTGATAGTCAGGGGCGTGGCTCAATTTTTAACCCATGAAATTAAAGTACAGCATAATGGTGGGAATTGCAGCGCAACTGTTTTAAGCACTATAAGCATAAATATTTTTGTAATTAAAAGCTGGAAATACGAGTAGCGAAATATATACATGATACTCAGTTTTGTTTATTGGTACTATTTTTCTATTTGTACTAAAATAATATTAAATATGTAAGCAGCGTATTTGTTATCTAAAGCCAATTCCTTAGAACGTGAGTGATCAGATTTTTAAAATACTTTTTATTACTCTTATAGTGTACCAATTTAAGTGTTTCCTACGCCTACATTTGATTAACATTACCTTTTTCAATATTTCGCTATTTGTATTTGGGTTTTATTATAGCAGTTAATAATATTACCAATATAATGAAAGTATAATGTAGTTAATAGTTTAACATAGTTATATTGTGTTTCTTTGCTGGCCGGCTTCTGAGGCATATACTCGTATATATACATATATATATATATATATACATATACAAAATTCAGATTGTTTTTATTTCCCTTTATTCGTACAGCTTTTAGTAATAATAAAATTTCTGATTAACGTTATAATTCGAACCAAATCTTTATGGCAGTGCTTTCTATTTATGTACGCTTATATGAATATTTCAATAAGTATTTATTTTGCCTAGTAACTATTATACTGCTATTTATACCTCTGTGTATTTATCATAATATCTGGACTGAGCTCTGCTTTCTATTGAATGTTCAAAATTCCATTTAACTTCAATACTAACTTACTTAAATAAGTACATGAAATATTTGAATCCTTTTCAGCTTAATATCAAAGTCAATTAATTTTGAGTGCACTAAGAATTTCATCAATTTTGGGGCTCAACCAACTGCATTGCGTCGATTTCTTCGTTGAGTGAGTTTAATTGGCACTCATTAGTGTTGCTTAAAATGCGCATTCTGCATGCACACTTTGGGCCGAAAATGCAATTCAAATTTAATCAGAGCCTTGTATCAAAGCATAATTTATGCAAAATTTCTTTAGGCAGCGCTCACAATTTATCCCTGGGCCAACCATTAGCTAAGCAATAAATTTCGCGCACAATTGAGCCTGTGATTGTGCCAAAGCGAATGTAACGAAAATTAATTTTCCTCTGATTTTACATGTGTGCTGCATAAGAGGAAGACTGTGTGTGTATCTGTGTGGGTGTGTGTGTATATGTGCGAGTGTGTTGGGGCTGGTCTGTCTGGTATAAATTGTGCGCTCGCGGCAAGCAAATTTTACAAGCAAATGCTGAAATAAATTATCGCTTAATATTGGCAAATAATTTGGCCAACACCAACAAAAGTTCTCATATTGTGTTGATCCCCTCACTCGATACGCCCCCACATACACCCATCTCTTTCTTTGCGCTTTTTAGCAATTTTTTGGCAGCGCACAAATTGAATTCATTCATTATGCCGAGCAGCCCCATACGAATCGTACAAAATCATTTGCCTCCGGCTGTCGCCTGAGAATGCTGATATAATGATAATAAAGCAAGATTACTGCATTACATAAAAGGCGACTGGAGGGGACACAAAAAGAAACAGAACCAGTAGCGCAAATAAGTGACAGAGAATAACGTCGACGAGAGCACAAGCGAAGACACACACAAAATAATAAGGATTATATCCTAGATACGTTGCTAGCACCCACACCAAACAAAATTAAAATGAATATTAATTGTCGAGTGTGATTTAGTGTGCCGAACAGTGAACACCCTTGAATAACTCTTGTATAGGTGCTGTGTTATATTATGGCTTGACATTTTTAATGAAAGCTTTAGTCTTGTAAGCCACATATATATTTATTAATTACATATATTAGTTTAGTGAGTGATTTTCAATTATTTCGGGGCATTATTTGTATATTATACAAATTGGTATGATTAAATAGGGAAATGGACATTAAAGCTAAAAATCTCACTGCGGTGCAAAGTTATATAATATGAGAGGAAAGACAACAAATCCAGTAACAATTTCAAATGAATATCAATTTCCGAGTCGAATACCCCTACTCACACTCACTCACACACACACACACACAAACACACACGAAGCTTGGGCATTGGCACTTAATTAATTTTCTTTTGTGCTGGCTTTGTTGTATTTTAGTTTTTGCTTTTAGTGGCTTCGGATTTTGCATTGAGGGCTTGATTGTGTGTGGGGGAGGGGCCTAGGGGGAAGTAATATTATTGGCGAGCATTTTAATGACATTTTCATAAACAGTCGTCGCGGCGATATTTTGTGTCCTGATGTGGCTCTAATTTGGTTTTATGCCACGTGGCATTCAGTGTCTGCCTGCTGCGGGTGTCTCATGGCTGTTTTCCTTGGCAGATAAAATAATTTATTGAGTAAAAATTGTTGGCCAAAAGCTAAGCATTTGGTTTTCTCTCTCTCTCTCTCTCTGTGTCTCTGTCTCTCCCTCTCCATCTACTTCTCTCTTCCTCTGTATGTCCTATTCCTATCTTAGCTGCTTTATCTATCTTGGCCGTAGGTTTTGCTCCTCCATAATGTTGGCGCCATGTTGATGTTATCGTAGCGGAAGTGTTGACTCAATGTTTACTCAATGAGGGCGTAGCTGAGATATGACAGCGTTGCCCTGCACACCAATCCCTTTATCTCTTAGCGTACCGCTGTGGATATATGTGTGTTTGTGAGCTTAAGTGTATTCTGGCTGCCATTTTGGGCGCACAATTTACGCTTTTGGCATTGTTTCTGCTCGCTTGGCTAATACAAATGCCTCAACGTTACTTTGCTTTTTGTATGTGTCCTTTTGTAAGGATTTTTGTTATTATTTTATTTTTTTTGCCTTATAAATATGCAAAGCAAATGAAGACTTTCAGAATGACTGAACAAAGACAAAGTGGCCATAAAGGGTCAAGGCTTTATAGAGTTATGTAAGTCCTAAGCCAAGCTATCTAAGTGGTTGGTCATATCTATAGAAAAACAGATTTGGCAGTAATTTATGGCGCAGCTAAATTAGGGTTATGCATTTTCTTGACCAATTATGAAGGAAACGAACAATTGATTTTCAAACATCTATATCTGTAATATATTTATTATATATTTAGATAATTTTTAATTCTATTTTATAATAGTGAATATTTTTTGGTTTCTTAAATGATATTAATTCAGCAAGCCTGTCTTAAATAAATATAAGCGTTTGAATAAGGTTGAAGTACCTGATTTCTCAATCTGTACAATCAAATAACCACACCTGGCTTATTGCTCTAATGAGCGACACCTGGGCCCTATTAGCACAGTAGCTACAGTGAAATTCTATAGTCCAAAAGCACTGTTAATGGTCCAAGGACATGTTTTCATGACAAGCTTGCAGAATTTATAACATTTTCAAGTGTTTAACCGCAAAACTAAAGCTGGTATCTAATGGCACATCTCCATGCTATTTGGACTTGACTTTCCCCTCTTCATATTTGTGTATAACTGTGTTTGTGTATGTGTGTGTGTGCTTCCGTAAACTGCCATTTCCGACTATGCCACAAGTCTAACAAGCAGCCAACACGACTCGATTCGCTTCTATGTCAGCTGAGCAACCTCTACTGTTTGCCTTTGCTCTCAATGCACAATAATTGTTATCTTCAACAATTTGCGGATGTTATAAACATATACTGGCTGCTTCATATTGTCTGCATGTAAATACCAGCAACGCCAGCTGCGACTGCCAATGGGAATGTTAAGAGCAGAGTCCCACAAGTTTTTGGGACAGGGGGTAGCTTTGGGTAAATGGGATTGCTGCTGCTTTTTCTGTAGCATTTGCACTTGTCGTTGCTTTTTATGGCCAAACAAGCGCTGCACCTGTTTCGGTTCAGAGCAGCAACAACAAATCGCACACATGCGAAGTATTTCCTCCCAGCGGAGGTGAGCTGTGCGAAATTGGAGAACTGGCACGGAAGACATTTGGCTAAGCGCTTGGCTTCGTAAACAATTTTCGATTTCACTGTATTTCGTGTGCAAAAAGTTTTACTGTTGTGAAAGTTGTGCACAACAACAAAAAAAAAGATAAAAATAAATATGTTTATTAATTGAGGGTACACAGGAAAAAAAAACTTGGCATTGACAAATGAAGTTTTTTATAACATTACGTATAATTCATATGTCATATTTAACACATGCTGAACGTAGATGCTAACAGCAATATATCAAAAGGATATTTAATTTTCCAGACAGTGAGATTTTTAATAATTTTTTATTTACTGGGTTGATCTTGTTGCTCACTCTTATTGGCTGAAAATTTGTCACATATGAGCATTGCATCAGCCTAAATTTTAAGACGGTTGCTTAGTTTTGCTCAAGTTTCTCTTGCGCCAATTACGCATACGTCCCGTTTTTTTGGTGGACGAAATGCGGCTTGTCACGGCATTGAGTACTTGAGCAGGCAATTTGTGCGTCACTCATACGCATACGTGTCCCATTAAGGTACGTGTGCTTGGCTCAGTAATAGAAAACTTGGCCATAACATTTTGCGAGGGCGGGCGCCTTCTCGAAACTTAATTAACGGCCCCGAAAAGGTAATCGGCAGGCGCCCGCCTTTTGTTTAGGCCATTTCACTGCGAAATGTTCTGGACATTAAGGCAAGCGCGCGCCACTCAAATGCGGGAGAGGGTGGAGCATATAACTACCCCTTAACGGTCCTCCCCCAGTAAACTGGTCATTAGGCGTCAAGTGGCCTACTGGTTTGACAGCAGGCAGAACCCATAGATAGGAGAGGGCTCAAATGTTTTGGCTTAATTTGAGCAGCCTCTCCCCAAAGTTCTGCTTGCACCCGTGTTCTCTTTGTTGCTGTTGGCTTGACTTTAATTACTGGCTGGCCACCAGCCAACGGTGCGGCTCAATTGCCGCATTCAATTAAATTACTGGCATTTGGCAGTTGCGTTTAAAATTTAAGTATTTTACATTTCAGGCTCGACGTACGCATAAAACCTATATATATATATAAAGATAATATATCAGCATATTCAATTTTCCGTGCATAGCTTGTAAAACATCGTGGCACAAGTTCGCATAATTTTCTTGATAGTTAGAAAAAAAATCTTTTTAATTGTTGTGCTGGAGCCGAGCAAAAAGTTTAACGCCAATTTGTTGTACAAGTTTTTGGCGCTTGCTATTATTTTATTTGCACTTTGCCATTTGCCTTTTGTTTTTCTTTGGCTGGCACGAACGTGAGTGCGCAACCAAAAAAGAAAATTAGTTCAAAAGTTTCACAAAAACAGCGCTCAACTTTCGTCTTTCACAGTATATAGTAAAAAGTGCTGAGCTGGTCAGAAACAAATCTGATTTAAATTTTTTTTATAGATGTTGAAATACTTTTGATATAAATATTAGCTTGTTAAAAAATTTACATAATGTCTTTATATACATAAGCAAATCCGTTGATTAACTAGAACTGTTAGCACAAAAGAGAACGTTGTAGATGGGCGTTACCGACTGTGAAATACTCTGTTACCATTAAGTCATACCATCTGATAACAGATGCCACAGAAAAGGATGGGTATAGCCAAGAAATACCGATCTTTGAAGGAGGTTCCTAGAAATCTATCTTCCAATTTTGCCTTTAATTGGCAGCAGAGTTTTAGGAATGAGAGTGGACGTGGCCAAAAGGATTTTGGGGCGTGACTGGCCGTGGTCCAAAATTCAGACGAAGCACTCCAATTTCTACCCTTTGTTTGACGCAGGCACAAAGCAGTATATGTGTGAAGTTTCAAAACTCCAAGACTCAAGGGTGTCGAAAAAAGTTGCGTTCATACTGACGGACAGACGGGCAGATATCAGCATATAAAAATGTCCCTAAAAAAACAAATAAATTTATAAATCAATTGAAATTTACAATATTAAATTTGTACAAATTTCGGAGATTTGCATGCTTTTATGACATGTTAAGAACTAAAAATATACAATGGGTTTTTTCAATAGGCTTGGATTAAAGTCAATATACTAGTGTAAATATATTTTATGCTATTCTCCATTAGGGCTATTAATTTCAAATAGTTACTTTGAAATTGTTTGTCTACTAAAATGATTTATTTTTGTGGAAATGCATGAGAGTAATTCATATGCGGGGCACAGGCAGCGCCATTAATCTGACAGCAATTTTATTTTCGCACTCTCGCTTACAAGAGAAGATATAGGAGTAAATGGGAGCATCTATAACAGCTCGAAATGTTGCACCCACCTGCAAAAAGAAGACAAAGATGGGGTAAATAAATAATATTTTGGACAAGGCAACGCAGCTGAAATTTGTAGGATGTGTGTCTGTGTAAAATTAGCGCATAAATAAAACAGTTTTGTTCTTAAAGTAATGCTCGAAGCACTTTACTCTTATCCAGTCATACATACGCCCTGTATCGCATAAGTCTGGACGAGGCAGTACACAAAACTGTTGAGTGGAAAATTGAAAAAACTGCATGAACTGCGCTTACCTGCCAGCTTTTCTTTTTCGTTAAAGGATAACAAACAATCACCTGAACACACACGCATAGATACACACAAGAGTGTCTGTGTATATGTGTTCCTTTTAAGTATTTTGGCAAGTTGTGCATATTTTAATTAGGTTCACAAACCACAAACAGTTTACCCACCATCCAGATAAAAGGAAAAAGCGGCTTACATGGAGTATAAGTAACTCAGAGTTTAACTTTTCAGGGGTTGCCTCGCTTGGATATGTCCATGTGCAAGGTCTTACATTTTAATTTAAGAAATATTTCTTAAAAGGCTACTAAAATTCGAAAATCCTTAAAAAAAAAATATATTATTTAAACTAAATATAATCGCAATCAGATTAAAGATAGTTTAAGAATATATTGACACCTGCAATTACAAAACTTTAATACATTGGAAAATAACCGAGAAGAGCAATTTATAACATGTTTACAAAGGGGCTTATCAGGGGTATGCAATCCCACCTACCCGATCTGATACATATCAAATCTTAATCGAATGCACAAATATGCCACAGAGCATGTCCTGGCAGGGTAATAGCCAGCTGAAGCCGCAGGCATTTTGTGTGTGCAATTCCTATTACTAAGTCATGCCGTCTTTAACAAATCAAGCTCCAACCATTGTCCAATTGCCTAGTGTGAGAACCAATTTGCAACTATTAAATGCGCGCAGAAACAGAAGCAGAACTACAACAAAAGGGAACAAAAACATTGCCAACTTTGGTGATTGCGCTAGCAACAAAGCGCTGTGAATGTGCCAATCCTAGACATCCGATTCCCAAACTCTGACTCAGTACGAAACCGAACCAGCAGCGCGTTATTCCGTACTCAAGTTGCCAGTCTGCAAAGGGGGAGATGCAGAAAAGTGAGCTACAAATTGCAGCACTTGTATCAAGATAAAGTCAAAAGCAGGCAAAAAGTCAACGGCAGCCAGTTCGTGCAGCATGTTTGAAAGGAACATACATACACCTACACACTCACACACACTTGTCACGTATGAATGTGTCCCCTATATACCCCCAGAACATTTGCATGGCTCAGCCTTGGAATCCGGTCTTCATTCCCCATTTCTCCCGCTCCCTCTCCCTCTTTGGCTTTGTTTCTCTTTGCGCTCAGATTGGCAGTGCTGTGTTATATAGAAATGCCTGGGTTTGAGGCGACACTCGATAGGGCAAACAGTGCTTAAAAAGAATATAAGCCAAATGCCGAGCTCGGAATAGTTAAGCCAAAAGCAATAAAACCATCAAAAACACACGCGTATTTTGACTTTTCTTTGAGCTTAGAACGAAGCAGACTCAACAACAAAGTATCTCATATTGTCTTGCACTTATATCGTTTCTACTGGAAGATAGTTTACCCATATGAACAGAATAGTCCAGCATGAGCGCAGCAGCATGTTTCTTATAAAATGCTTAAATATTTTTGATTTGAACAATCGTTAATTTTCCATTCGCTATTAATAAATATTGGTTCAATAAAACGCCATTAAGCTATTTATATATTCCACCTCTTTTCTTTCTTTTTGGTAATATTTGGCAGCTAACTATCCTAAATTAAAAAAGGGTATAAAAAGTATTTTTAATCAATTTACCTATATTTCAACAATAACTTATTTAATTGCCTATTTCAGAGATTAATTCAGTCAATAATTTACTTGTATCGAAATATGTCTGCAACGAGTTTAGGCCTTCCCTTCTTTTTCGATCTCCACTCAAATGTAAGTATGTTCTTTTCTGGTTTTCTACCTTTTAATTTGTCAATGTGGCTTTGAATCGAGCCATTATTTCAGTCCATTAAACTGCCAATTCGAGAGTTGACTTTAGTTTGCTGGGCTGTTGATATTAGGTCTATATTTATTTTTGTATGTTCGGCAACAATGGTAACAGCTACAACCACTTATCCCCCACAAAACAAACAAAACCGAAAAAGTCCACAAAAACCGCATTACAACAAGAGCGTCTGCAAAAACTACAACAATGCCAAATTCAAAAAACTAGAAAGCAAAACAATACCAAATTATGGGTGGCTATGCAGCCCACAGTTAAGCCAATGGGCGTGGCCTTATATGGCCAGCACAGCCAGTAAATACGAGAACTCATTAAAATGTGTTGTAAATTGTAAGAGAAACATCAGAGTCAATCCACACCATCCGCTCCACCACCACCACTCAGTAAAAGGTGGTTTCATTGTGCGGTCTGGCCAGGATGACTGTGAGATTGATGTGTGTGTGTCCCTCGTGCGTGTTTCCGGAGGCTTATAGATTACATTTAAGCTAGCTGAGTACGTTGTTTATAGGGTTTATCGCCATCGCTAACCAAAACAAAAGCCATCAAACTCATTTGACTGCGACATTTGTGTGCACAGAACAACCACGGGGCAAAAATAATCACATCTTAGGTTAGGTTTAATCATCCTACTTTAATGTATTCTCTTAGTGCGTGCTCAGAGCTTACAAATATGTGAATTAATGTAGATGCTCTTAAGCATCACAGAGAAAGGCACCCATGTTTTTACAATATAACTAGCATCGCAGAATTACAGCTTATGCGTATTACCAGACTGCCGCCGAAGTTATAGGAGAGAGAGGAAAATTTCTCTCACTTATTTCTTTATAGGAAATCGCATATGTTTCAAAAGAAGTCAGCCTTCAGCTTTGACAAAGCTACAAAAGTGGAAAAAGGAATCAACGGTCTTTTTCCCAGAGCTCTTAACTTTTGGGCACACTTGGCACCATTATTCCTTTTGCGCCTGATTAATTTAGAAAAAAAGATACACGAATGCTGGCAAATTTTGACAAATCTATTAATCTAGCTTGTAATTTGAAATGCGTACAGTGAGTGTAAAGAACCGTCGGAGAGCAGGAACCGTTAGTAAATGTTTGAAAAGAACTGTTTTTCCTGTTTAATGCGCCTCACTTGAGCGCCTTATTTATCGATTTTCTCAACGTTGAATGCACAGCTGAAAAAAATGTATTCGCAGTGGCAAGTTAATAAATTACACTTCAATTGTGCAGTCAACGTCATGTTCTGTATAAAATATGCTCTGGCAATTGTTTGTGTGTAAATCTGCGTAAGCACCACGCCCACAAATTGCCTGAGTGCCAACTGACTGTTGCCTCTTGGAGTCGCCTGTCAAATCAAATAATTGAACTTTCATTCCATTGTGAAAAATGAACCACATCCACACATCCGCGCAGCAAACGCAAATGCCACACATTAAATGCGATTAAAAAAGCTGCGAAAGTTTTATTGATTGAAGGTGCTCGACTGTACGATGCTCTGTAATTATGTTAAATTATATCAGAGAAAGAAACGAACCAAATTTCAAAAGGTGCCGGTCGACTTGTAATTTTTGAATGCAATTAAGTCTTAAATACTTCTCATGTCACTTATAAGCTTTAAGCAGATGTACCCGTTTGCACAGTTTTGATGTTCACAGGGTATGCAAAGTCAAGCAGAAATTGCGAATGTCGATATGAAAGTGATGCCAAAAGAAAAAACAGGCATTTCTTCTTAATCCATTTTGATACTCGCCCACCCGCTGATGGATTACTCTCGTTCAAATGTCGAATCTTGTTAGTGCAGTTTGCCACCATCAGCTACACCACCAAAGCGTGGCTCAGTTGTGGGCTGAAATGCGTTGACTTTGCCTCGAGCTTTATCCAACAATGGCAACATCTGCTGCTGCTGGCTAACAAGCTAAAGGCGCCCGAGTGTTGGTGATTTTTTACGCTCTACATACAGTTGTGTTTGACTCTGTATAAGGACTACACTGTGCTCCAAACAAGCTCAACCTGACTCCGTTTGAAATTTGATGGATTCTTGCGGTTAAATTAAAATCAGACCACCTGCCAATTGATTTAATTGATCAATGTTTGATTATTGTTCAGTGACCCACTTCTATAATTTAAATATGTTTTTCCAAATATTACCTCAACTATTGTTGCTTAGTGAAAAATAATTGTACACACAAATATACTGAAAACACTACTGTTTAGTTATCGTAAATCTTTATATGGTAGATTTTAAGAACTTAACTTGTGTGATTTGGTGTAGAGTGAGTATTGCCATAACCAATCTATACTTATGTTAAGCTCTCAATTTGAGAACAATTTGAGAAGACCGTTTACACAAACCTGCAAAAGAATTGTGCACATTTCTTACTTTGAAACTTAATTTTTGTCGCGGTGTGTCATATATACTTTTTGAACAGCCGGAAACTTGTCTTAATCTTAAAGTTAAACTGCCTGCAACCTGGTCGTGGAAAATGCTTCATTGTTCGCTCACAATTTTCTTTATATTGCTTGTAGCTTGCCCGATAATTATATGCCTCCTACTGTTCTCTGCCCCAGCCCTGTCCTTGCTCCTGCCCCAGCCCTGCCCTGCTGCTGATTCTTCCTCTGTCACTGTCGACCGTTTAATTCCCGGGGGCGACAGACATGCCAAGCTGTTACTAGGTAGACACCGCCAACATTTATTCTTTTTTTCCTCTCTTCTTTGCTGTTACTTTGCGTTTTTCTGCCTGGATTTTTCCGTTTATTAGTGTTTTGAGTCGTTTTGTTCGCATTTTCGACTGGTTTTTATGTTGCCAAGTCTGCTTTTGCTTAATTTTCGCAATGCCATCGACGGGGATTACATAACCAAGTGCTCTCAAAAGAATCACGACTCATACATTCGTATTGTTCAAATTTGTTGTTGCCTTTTTTATGTGTGTGTTAGCCAAGATCATGTTGTGATTTTAAGAGCATCAAACAAAAACCGGATGGAATTAGAGAGATATGTGTACAAAACTGTTATGTTTTTGACACATTTTTACATATATAAACAGGCAGGTAAATTTTGCCTATATTACAAATTGTTATGAATTTTTCTTTAAGTCTTCTTCGTATACGATGGGAAGTATACACATGTAGGTTTATTTTACATTCAAATGAATTGTTGTGTAATTTTGTGGTGCACCATACACAAATGTGTATGTAAAAAGTCTATGCACAATGCCTCTTTGTATGCAATGTAAATATTATATCAGTTGCAAAAAAATCTAATGATTTTTTTAAGTCCTGTATGAATTCAAGACAGTTAATACCACCAACATAAAAAATGTAAAAATAAACTGATATATTTACGAAATATTAAAAAAATATATTTAAGATTAATATTTATTTATATATCTAGCTGAAGAACGTGTTTAAAATG
This sequence comes from Drosophila basisetae, assembly GCA_035041595.1. Lineage (NCBI taxonomy): Eukaryota > Metazoa > Arthropoda > Insecta > Diptera > Drosophilidae > Drosophila > Drosophila basisetae. The sequence continues at coordinate 1,910,085 of JAWNLB010000090.1, forward strand.
TTATTAACTCTTCGTTAGGTTGGACCTTTTCATTAATGCTAATACGCCAAAAGTCATACAAATTTTATAGATTAGATTTATAAATTTGTTCTGACTATCTTAGCCAAGAAAATACGGCTATAAAAGATATTTTTAGCAAAAGCTGATCCACAGCAAAAGGTAAAAAAATAAATAAAACATAAAAAGAGACATTTCCGCAAAATTTTCCACCAAAATAAACAGCGCCTCCAGTGCGCCAACCGAGGCCATAATTTTGTGAGCGCTTTGTGCTTTCTATGATGCGGTCAGCGCATAGCCACACACACCCCCCACATACATACATACATACACGTTCACGCATGCAAAATAATTGTGCCGCTTAACAGCGGACACTCGCAAAAACTTCGCTTTTCATGACGTCCAATCCGCTGAGCTGTCATAAAAACGCTTTGTTATGAGTCCGTATATGCATTTCAGACAATAAAGCGGTTTATGCTCTAATTCTATTAGCTCGAAAATCGTGTAGCAATTACCCTGGACAACAGCAACAGCTACAGACACTTACGCACCCATATGGATTTAACTCATGTGGCAGACCCGTCACCCGGACAAACACTCTTAAGCTGGAAATTTCATATAAATAGGATGAATAGGACTGCTTACTCGATTATAAGCTCGGTCTGCGAGGTTGACGATTTTATGCCCATCATTAGCAAAGCCAATATAATTTGTGTGGTATACAAGTAGATTTACAGAAAAATTAGGAAATAAAGGTCTCAGCTTTAACTAGAATTTAATTTGGATTAGGTTCACTTTAATTGTAAATTCTGCTTAAATTATGAAATAGTGCTTTGTATACTATTTATTTAAATACATTTTTTTTTAATATATTATTTTCAGATCTGATGAAAATGCTTTTTAGTAAACATCCTGCCAGTTTATCTTGTGTTAGAAGCGGATTTCACTTTGTAATATATAAATATTTATTTAAATACTGAATTTAACCACAACTTATATTTTATATACATATATATATATTGTTCATTTTCTTTTTCATATATTTTTATGGCACATGCCACCTAAACTAATGCCCATAAACATCCTTTTTTGAGCCATTCCATTAACCCAGTTAGGTGCGCACTATTTTCACATATTCTTTGTTATTTTCTCTAACATGTATTTATTTCTATTTTTTTCCCGGGTTGATGTGGCATTCTCAAGTGCTTGCTAACAAAGTTGGCACAAGATTACTAATACGCTCCTTTGTACGTGACTCTTTGCTGTCAGCTAAATCAAGTTTCATTATGTGCCAAACACAGGGGCGAAGTCGAGAGTGAGATAAAGATAAGAAGCGAAAGAGCAATAGAGAATGATGGAGAGGGTCGGATATTGAGGGGATTATTGCTATTGTCGTTAACACTGCCAACTTGTGCATAAAATACCTGCTGCAACTTTTGCTAATTGTGCTCGAAGCATACGTTTATAAATGATGCTGTCATAGAATGGGCGCAGGATCTGTAGCAGCGGAATCATCAGGACTCAACTATGGGGCAAGTTTGCAGCATAATTAAGGCACAGGCACGCCTCTGGTTAGAATCCGTATACCATTTGCATGGGTAGCACGCACGACAACAACAACAGGAACAAGAACAACAAGAAATGACAACAATTCCGAGCTGACACTACCTGACCACAAGCATCGAGCACGAAGGTGGAATAAGTGCTTCGGCTTCCACACAGTGAATTTGCTGGATCCACTTAGTCATTTAATCAACTAACAGAGGTTCTAGTCGCTGTGCTTTGAATCAGCATTCAAATTATAATACTTGTCACATCTGCCCAGATCCGCATGCATACATACATACATATATATGTATGCATTAGCACATAAATATTAAACACTTTTTGCTGCTGTCTCTGAAAATTTACATTGCAGCTGCTTATTATATATGCCTCCCCAGAGTACCCAAATAAATAATAAAAAAAAAATATTTACGAAAACGTAAATGTGTTTGGAATGAAATGACACTGAACCTCAGTGAATTTTGTGTAGCTTGTCCGGGATTTTTGGAACCTTATTTTTTCGGCTAGCTGTCTTCTTGAGTCATCTTTAATTACACTTGCCTTCAGATACCATTTTGTTATGCTTTGTATATTTCTGTAGTGCGTACATTAATTTTTTGGTTTACTAATATTTCCCATATTTTCGTCTCATTCGCATAATTAATAGTAACATATTTTTTCCCCCTAATTGATACCGTCTTTTCTCAAGTCATAACATTATTTTCTACTTGTGTAACATATTTGTTTCTTTTCTCTTCCCGCCTGTGAGTTTGCAACTTGAGCACAAGTAAAAGTTTTTAAGCTGCTTTTCGATCTATCATGACATATTGATGGCAGGCAATCGCAGTTACAAACAGTTTTATTACAGCCAGTTAGTTAAACAGATGAAAGGGAATAAAATGTTTGCCTAATTGCATAAATTGAACTTACTACAGATATTACGAGTTAATAATTAGCTCAGCTCAGCTATAATAATGTTAATTAACTGCAACAATGAGAATTATACTAGTGAAGTGAAAATAAATATGGGCAGCTGGGTACACATGAAATTACGATAACAAAGGCTCAGCACATTTGTATACAACTTAAATATTCAAATATATTAAGAGGCATATATGTATGTGCATCTGATTGTGCTCATAAATACTTAAGAACATATCCAGGTATGAATTATTACAATGGATATATGGAAGGACCTGCGACCTGTGTTTGGTTAGTGTCGAAAAAGCTGCACTCTAATGGAAATGAATCTTTTCAAAGCTAACTGTGCTCAGGTCCGGGCCAAGAGTTGCATAAACAATGCCCAAGAGGATAGCAGTTACTGTGGCAGCTGCAAGTTCAGGTATGTGGCATGTGTGAACATGGGCGTGCTCGCCACATACGGTCGGCCTCATTAGCCGCAACAGAAATAGCAGCAGCAGCCAGACCGCAATGCATTATAAATTTAGCTGCTTCAGCACACACGAATTAATATGTATAGAAATACATATGTACACACAATGTTCCATTCCATTCAATGCCTGCCATCCTTCGCTCATTTAATTATTCAATAATAATAAATGATATAACGTATCTATATAATGGAATAACCAAGTGTCTGTGCGGTCCCAAGTGCAAAAAGCTTTCTTTCGTGGCACTAAGTAAAACCAATATTTAGTCAGCTACAGCATACATATGTACACATATTCTTACATGAATACTTACATATGTATACTTTAGTCCCTGGCATGTGAGTGTAATGGAAATGTTGAGAGCAAAGCCTACCACTATATGTTGATACGCTACAAGCTTAATTATATCAATTTGTTTGAATTCCGAGTTTGGCATTTGAATTATTGCTTGCCTATTTCTCTGCAAATCATTATAATTTTATAATAAAAACGTTCATGAATGTCTTGCGAATATTGCTTTCTGAAGCAAGTTCTTTTTTAATTTAAATAAAAATTAAATCGTTTGACAGGGTAAAATTTATTAAATTGAAAAGTTCATTTATTTGAGTTCAAAATGTACCCAAGATTCAATATAATTTTTGGATACGATATATATTTGTCATTTAATTAAATGCTTATGGTTTTCCAATTAATTGCATGATGCCGCATTAGAAAATTTGACTAGCAAACTTCTGCAGGTTCTACATAATATTTCTAGGAAGTGTAAGTCCCTTGAGTGTCAAAATAATCTGAATGGATTAGCCTTTAATCTTAGTTACTTACATAAATTTGCACCGTGCAGCAATTGTGGAAAAAGCCACTGGCAACTAGGTACTTTCCGTCATGGTATTGGCAGAGTAGGCATATACACTTAATAAGTGGCAAATGCTTAGAATTTGCAGAGCTAAACAAAAGGCGCCAGCAAACCGCAGCAGGCTGCCTGAAAGTAGCAGCAGCTGTGCTTTTCTAATCTTGTATTATATAATGCGAAGATCCTTGGTAGAATATCCTTTGTAATTTTGTATTGTATGAAATGTGGCTGCAGTCGGTTAGACTAATTTGCAATTGGCAACAGCTATGCAGCTGAGAATGGTTGCGGTTTTGCTTCGGATAAATTGAATTAATTAAATTTAATGAGAACAATCGAAATACCTCTGACAGAAGTACCCACTCATCAATTGTAGCGCACACATACCTGTAAATAGAATTAATTGGAAATTTGAATTGAATATTAAAGTGATACAAAAGCCACAAATGAACCCTCATCCCCAGCCTCAAATTCGAACAGTGCTTGGCTTTCAATGCTATGTAGAAGGCACATAAAGTAAGAATGACAAAGTTTTGTACATTTTCCAGCACTTATAGCGCGGTCAACGAGTCGTATAATTAATGGACAGACACAAAAGCAGAAAACTGAAACCGAAGTCAAACACACAAAAGCGGCACTTGTCACTCTTTTAACTGCACAGCCCGAGATAGTTGCACTTTTGTGGGCGTGGTAATCACTCTCCATTTCTCTCTCTCTCTCTCTCTCTCTCTCTCCCTCTCTCTCCATTTGGGATGGGTATGTGTTTGGTGGTTAAGTCATTAAGCCAATGTCAGCTCTGAAAAAGCGCCGCCAGAATTCATCGCAGCACATAAAACGCACCACATCTCAAAGAGCCCCGTATCATTTTGTGTGTGAATTGACTAAGAGTGGGAGGCAGGCTGTGTCTTAAATTGGCTAATAAACATGACAGCTGCCACAGCCACTTCCACTGAAACTGCTGGGCCGCTTGGTAGGCAGCGTTGGGCGTGTGACTTTATGCGGCTGGATACTTGCTGGGCCGCCTGGCTGGCAGCGGTGGGCGTGTGACCTTATGCGGATGGCATCTTAAAATGCTTGCGGCTTCATTAAGCGCTCATAACATAAACACATGAAATGTTTTTTTCTTGATTTTTTTTGTTGTGTCCTCAAACCGTCATTTCGACCAGGCTGTTAAATCTTTACGGCAATTGGGCGTTCGCAAAGTGAAAATTATGGAAGACAGACATTAAAAAAACAAAGCAATTAAGATAAAAAACGACAAATCAAAGAAACTTTAAACAACTCATTATGAAAAACAAATGTATATCCTGAAAATGTATATTAACACGTATGTTTAGTCATCCAGATAATTATATTATTTATTTTGATTTAGAATTGAATTTGTATTGTTTTACACTCTTTTTTCCCGGTTATGACATATTTTAAAGCAATTTGAATGAAAACATATGTGTAAGCATTCATCTGTGCTAATATGATACACATTTTTGAGCCAGAGATAAACACGTTCAATCACAAAACGTGTTTTAATTAAAATGTGCATATATCATTTATTAGTTTCGTAAAACTAAATGTTGCGTCCTAAATAAAATGAGACGTATAAATTAAATTAGTGAGAAGTATGCTCATAAAAGAAGAACGCCATCGTTTTATGCTCTAGTTAGGAGGTATGTCCTTAAGCACACACAAAGGGCATAACTTTGTTGCGGCTTAGTGCCGTTGAGAGACGCCGAACGAGTTGTATCATAAAATGTGACCCACTGTTTTCGGCCCCTTTACTTTGTTGTATTCGAGTTGGCGGGCATATTGCGAAAGTTTCCGGTTGCAGTAAGTAGTGCGTAAAATTTCATTGCGATATGCACAAGTTGTGCAATAAATTTCCAAAATTATTGTTCACATTGAAGCACAAGTATTTTATGTCAATATCGATGTGCTTGGATTGCCTTTTTGTGTGTGTGTGTGTGTGTGTGTGGGTGTGTGTGTGTGTGTGCGTGTGTGTGTGCGTGTGTATTTTTGGCCATGGCCCGTTTTCTGCATGCATGTCGCATTTTCGGCGCGTTGCCCAATATAACATATATCCATTTGTATATCCTTTGTTGTTAGTTATTGTTGTTTTTTATGACTTTATGCCGGTTGCGGCTTAGTTGATATTGAGTTATATTTGTTTTTGGCAGCAGCTTTGACAGCTGGACTTTAGTGTTTTATTACGGGTAGTATGGCTGCAGCGCAGAGTGTCAGAGAAAACTAGTCACGAATTTTATTTCATTTAACGTTTGTTTTTTTTTTTATAGATTTATGGATGATGGCACAGTACAAGTGAGCTTGTCAATAATGAATTTATTAAGATTTACAGACTGTTGCACGTTTATTTGCCAAGCTTTGATCACGTTAAGTTCGCTTAATTGTTTTTTGTTTTAATTAATAACTAATTTTCTACGTAAGATAATTATGAATTTCGTTCTGTTTGTTTGAGCCCTGCTGCCTGCAAGCATCCGTTTTCCGCTCAAAAGTTTTCAATATAGCTTTGGAAAAGGGGAAATTTAAGCGGAATTGCAAGTAATGGGATTTCCGATAGATTGTGTTGTCAATTAAACTGCTAGCTTTAATTCATTTTCAGCAAATATGGCACGACAGCAATCAGCAGCAGCATTTCCAAGTTGGAACTAATTAGTTTGGCTTAACTCGTGAAGTGTGCAAAAACTTGCGTCGCTTCAGAAACTCCAAAACTGAACTACAGCTGCAACAGCACAGGCAGCAATCCAACACTAGAAACGTTTGCTAATTCACAGTTAATTAGACATCATTTGCATTACCACTTGACAGCCATATAAACTTTGGTAGCACGCAGGCCAGCGCGCAGCTGACAAGTTTGCAGCAACTTTGAAGTAACGGAAATGCGACTTCGACGCCTCGCTGTCAAAACATTTGCAGGTGATTGTGTGTGTGTGTGTGTGTTTATGTATATTATGTCATATGCGTCAGTGTGTGAGTGTGCAGTTGTGTCTATTTGTAGGTTAGCAGCGGCAACAGTCAAAAGGTGCGGGTCATTCAGTTGCTGCAGCCCGCAGCTGTAGCGCATCATTGCGCCTCGTAATTGATGTTAATTGATTGCGTGAGGGGCAAGGGAAGCATTTATGGATGTCATGTTTGCCTTTCGTTTCTGCACAGCAGCGTTGATTGCTCCAATTTACAGCTGACGAAAATGAAATAAAGCAAATTGCCTGCTTGGCACAGTGGGCCTCATAAATATGCTATACCAAATGCAACTTGGCCTGGCCTCACAATGTGTGTATTTTTGTTGCTGTTAAAGTTCCTGTTGACTGTTATCGCATTTGCGATCGCGACCATTTCGAATTTTTATTTCACTCTTGCTTGGCTTACCAACAACATTTCACACGAATACAACGCAAATATGGGAAAAAAAAAGTTGCGAAAGGAATTTCTAGACTGCACACTACTCTGTTTCTAGGTGGCAACCGAAAGAATGGAACTTTGCATTGGGTGACATTTTAAAGGTAACAAAATAAATGTTAAATAAATATTTGTGGCTTGATTTGTTACACAATAATCCACATTAAGTAATGTGTCAGTTATTTGACTCTAGTAGGCAACAATATTCTTGTCAAAAATCGCATCACATTTTCCAATATAGGTTTAATAAATCAGTTTGGTTTTAAATGGATATGCAGCCAGCACTCAAGCCATAATTCCAATATGCACTCTTTGCTTTGGAAACAGAGTATTATGAAATACGTTGAATTACACACACAGCCTCACACACATACACACACACACACACACACACATAAGCACGCGTAGCGAGCATGTGGCAACACATTTTTGCGCATTTGAATTTCATTTTATTTAATTTTGTGTTATTCAAGACGACCCCTTTTGTATGAGCTACCAAATCCACAGCAATTGTTTTTTTTATGTCTGTGTGTGTTTTCTTCTTTTGTTAGCTTTGTTTCTCTTTCTGTGTATGTCTGTTCGGCATTCAAATAAGTAACGGCGAACACACGTCGAGCAGCAAATTTATGTTGTTTCAATAGCAATTTAAGCCGAATAACATCTGACAACAACAACTCCAACAATAGAGGCAACAACTGAAATAACAACAACAATTGCACAAAATACAAGCAGAATAAAACAGCATGTTGAGTATATTAAATTGGCATTTATTTGATTTTTGTTTTTCGCATTTTGCGCCTGTTTACATTTTTATGCTGTATGTCTTTTATTTTTGATTTTTTCTGTTAGCATATTTTTGGGCGAATTTAAATAATGTCTGCCTGGCTTTTTATGGCTGCTATCGGCTGTCATTTTGTACGTATTTGTGTGTGTGTAAGCTTGTGAATTGGGATTATTTTTGGGTTAAAGTGTCGCTGGGATTTCTAATTGTGTGGCCTGGCAATGCTATGTAGGATTTGGAAGCGTGCCAAGGACACTGGGATACCGGACAAAAGCTCTTAGCATACTTATCGCCACAGCAAATGTCGAAAATAGGACAGAAACCCTTAGGCGTTGAGCTCAGAGCCAAACAAAAAATAGGGGGAAAATAGAAAATGGCATAACGATTTGGAGATTATGTAAACGATGCACCACATTTTTTTTATTTATTTATTTTTTTCTGTTGTTGCTAACGCCCATCAAATGATATAAAATAATAATATTATATTTGCAAAGTTGTAACTTGTAATTTGTGCCTATTAGGTTACACAATAGTTTATACCATAAAATAAGAAAATTTGTTGTGATATGTAAAATATATTTTTGAATAAATTTTGAATTTATTTTATTTAAAGTGACCGAAATCCGACTCTCATTATCAATTTAATCGCACGATTCAAAAGTAAATAATACCATTAATCTCCATCCAGAACCGCTTCAAGAGAAATTAAACAGTTTTATTGGCTCCCCAGTCACATTTAATCTCCAAGGCATTCATTAAATATTAAATTTTAAAGCCAAAACGAACCGAAACATCAAAAGAGAAAAAAATTTCAGCATGATTTTTTTATGTAGCGGCAGAAATAATTTGCGCACCTTTTGGGTCAAGAGGAGCACTCTAGCTCAAGGAATCGGAACGGAATTGACTTTTATGTGAGCCATAAAAAGGATTTTAATGTGTTTATGCGCGAGCCAAAGTCAACAAGCTGACCACAATCCATGGCCCCAAAGGAGTCTAGAGTGCGGGGCAAAACCATAAATCCACACAAGAATCCAAAAGTAGATTTCGACCCAAAAAACCGGAATTTGCCGTGAGTGAAAATTGCAGGACTTTTTTTTACGTCACAAGAGTGAACGAGAATGAGTAAGGGATGTCAGAACACTAGACATATCTGGTTGTCATTGGCGCAGCCAAATGAGTTGACATTATTTCTAGCAACTAAGGAGGCATACACATTCTGCTCATTTGCCTTTCAGGACATCAGTTATCGATCCGTGCTACGTGCCAGACAGTGACTGGGCTTGTAGTTATTTGTCGTCCACGCTGACAATCTTTTGGGCTGCCACTTAGCATAAAGCTGCTGATAAAAATACGACGCCATGTCCTGTGGCTGCTGTTTACCTTTTTAGACAACGCAAATCCTTCAGAGCAATCAATTTGTTTTTATTGAATTTTCTTGCAGCACTCGCACACACACTCACACTCACACTCCCATTCACATCTCACATCTTGTCAATTTGGCTAGAGGACATTCATTTTGTATAAACACACACACACACACACACACACACACACACGCACACACACATTGTATGCTGCTCGGCAGGCGCTCGCATCACCTTTTACACCTGTGCTCCACATGTTGTATGAGTGACGCATGGCTCAGCATTTGTTATGGCTTACGATCTATTCGTTGGCGGTTCTCTAACGTCTCTAACGTCTCTAACGTCCCTACTTCTTTTTTCTGCTTTTTTCTTTTTTTATTTTATTACCTGTTTCCTGCTGTTAGCCCAGAGCAATTGCCACGTTTTTCCGCATGTCAAAATTTATGCTGTAAAATTGTTCGGGCTACAGCTAAACTAACGTATAACGTATACGCCCCCTAACAATGTGTGCGTGTGCGTGTGTCTGTGTCTGTGTATGTGGGATGTTATTTGGCTTTGGCTCATTGCTTACTTTTGCCCGCTTTCATTTTTCAAGCTGATTTCGATCGCCCACTGGCTCCTTTTCAAAATTGTTGGCATTTTACATGTGCTAACCCATGAACGCCTGCTGTGCGGTGCGGTCTGCTTTGTTCTGTCCGGGGCCCGTTCGGGGTCTGGTCCTTACTGGTGTTGTCCCAGGCGCTTGGTAACACCGAAGCACGCATACAAGGGCTGGCACATTCTCGTCCTCGTTTGTTATCAGCAAATGCCTGCACGCACTGACCACACTATCAGTCCCGAACATATCCTGAATTAATGAAGCTGCGCTGGAGTTGGAGGATTGGAATGGCCCCAACTCTCCTGTCAATCCTCGTTGATATTCCTAAGGACTTTATATGTTTTTCGCTTTAGCTCTAAGTGTATCAATCTTGTTTACTCTACGCTTAACAGTTTATTAATTATTATTGTTTTGTAACGGATATTAGATTTAGTTGGAAAGTGTAATTACTTGAAAACAATATAATTAAATTAATTAAAAGAGTAGCGAAATACACCAAAAAAATATTCTGTCAACCTTTATAAAATTGTTTGACGAAGGTTGCATTTTGCTTAATTAACCTTAAATTTCTTTAAATAAAAATTGGTATTTCTTTGCATATAATTTGCTTTAATTACTTATATTTCAAAAACATTTTGATAATATCAACTCACATTTTTGCTTTATAACGAATTTATAATTTTACCCTTGACCCTAACACAGATGAAATAATGAAACCCCACATCAAATGCGGGTCCAATTCGAGTAGACGCAAAAAGCCAGGGAAACTCTCAGCCCCATTCAATTTACCACTTACATAATTACTATGTGGCGTAAACACGCCCCTCCGGGGCACGCCCACGTTTATCAAATTGCCACCCGCAGTTCAAAAATACAAAAGGCAGAAATTGTGTTGGCTTGAAATATTGTTGTTAAGGGTCGCATTTATATACATGTTTATATATTTTTTTCGGTGGTCTCGCTTGCAATTATTATAAAATGGCAAAGAGGAAGGACACACAGTTGCGGCGGCAGCACTAGCAGCAAACAAGAACTCGTGACGCCATTCGCGCTCCTTGGAGACTCATTTTCAAGTGCTGGGCCCCTCAACAATTTCTCAAGTGGGTCAACTAAAGTGCTGCAGAGCCCACAGAGTAGTCGTAGAGGCAGTAGCAGCAGCCGCAGCAGCAGCAGCAGCAGCAGCAGCAGCAACAGCAGCAGCAGCAACAGCAACAGCGGTAAGAGTTCAAGGATTTTATTGTTGCACAAAATGTAATTGAATACAATGAAATTACGGTAAAGGCAGAACGCCCCAACGAGAAACGGAATAGCAAACGTTCTATGCAGCATTTAATTGCGTTCATTGTTTGCCCAGATGGGCTCCAAGTTTGTGTGTTTGTGTCTAAATGTGCAGAGATTGCAAGCTAAAATTGGTTGCAGAGGTGTCCCCTCTTGTAGTGTATCCTTGTGCGCCTCACAAAGGCTAGATGAACAAATGCATATGATAACTATTATTGCACGTATTAATATTTAAAACTCGATTGAATATCGATGTGCTTGGCAAGTTCGTGCACAATGTCAGATAACTGCAACTGTCGCGTTTAGTTCCAGTCGAATTGGGTGTTCGAATATAAAAAGTATAAATAAAAAAATATGACTTGCTTATATTCTTATTTTACTAATATGTTCAACACACTTTGCCGACTTTATATTCCGTTTTCGGTTAGAAACGAAAACAACAACTTGAAGTAAACCACGTGCTAGGCTGAGACACGCCAGCTTACAGAGCCAGACATACAAGATGCTTAAGCATGTTTACAATTTTTACATATTTCTCTCTGTATGTTTGCCACCCTGCCAGCAGCTACACATATTTCCTGAAAAGTGGTCAGTGCCCGAGCAGAGCTCAATCAACAGCCTCCGCCTGACCTACATTTAACGATAAATTTGCCAACGCCAAGTAGTGTACATAACAACAACAACAACAACAATAACAACAACCCAAGAGTCAGTAATAGTGAAAGAGAGAGAGAGAGTGCGAGAGAGAAGGGGAGAGAGACCGACTGTCCGAGAGTAAAAGAGAGGGGCATATATACACACATACATATACAATTCAAGCTTATCACGACGGTTCCACACCATTGCGTATTAAAAACATTTTTGTTACGCCAATAAAAACTCGCAACGCAAATTTTGCATAATGTGCGCCATAAAAAAAAATAATGCAAGTAGAACAGCCGCCCAAACCTACTGCTTCTTCTTCTTCTTTTTCGTCCGCTTGTTGACATTTCCCTCTTTGGACGCAAACTAGGCAATGGGGTTATAACGAACAGCCCCAACACAAACCCCAACCCCAACCCCAACACCAACTCCCTTGCAGACATAGGCTCATCTCGGACTCGTACTCGGACGTATTTTGTTCATAATGTTTTCCTATTTATGTAGCTGCTGTTGCCAGAGTTACCACCGCCTGTGCAGCGGCTTCGTTTTTTATTGCTCACCATTAAATGAGAGACAGTGTAGAGGGGGGTGCGGGGTGTGGGTTGTGGGGGTGGGGCAGAAACATCCAGGCTCGTCTGCTGAGTGCCGACTGATGTTGTGAATGTGTGTCGTGCCCCTCGGCGCGGCCATTTTGTGAGACAAAATGGCAGATGAAACAACAGCGGCAGCAGCAAAAACTATGCATATTGTTTGTCATTAACAAGGTCAAGCAAAAGACGAAACAAAAAAAAAAACTAAATTCACTTTGATGAAAGAAAGCTGTTACACGCTGCCTGTCAATTGTGGGAAGGGGCACATGAGGGTGCAAGCTGACATTAATTTTGTTTTCATAGCACAAACCCACGGGGCTGACAATTCCTTCCTTTCAACCTCTTTCATGCGTCAAGCGCTGTTCCCTCTTTTTATCTGCGTGTGTGTCACTGCCAAATGAAGACATTCTGTTGCACAGCGTATTTTTTTTGCGCCTCTTCGTTTTGTGCTTTTATTTTTTGCCCTTCTTTTTTTTTTGCAGACTGGTTCTTTTTGGCCACCGCGTTAGCTTGATTGACATGCCGTCTGCATTCTGTGGCTCTTTCGCTCGCATATCCTTTGCTTTATACGAGCTGACCGTGACACAGAAAGAAAAGGACAATAGCAAGTGCAAAAACAAATTAGCACAGTATGCTGCATCCTCTTTTCAACCCACACCCCTCGCCTTTGACTGCTGATGCGTTTTTGACAATGAACATCAGCTGGCTGTCAGCTTGGGTGCCGCTGATGAAGTACTCAGTCAAAAATATCAAATGAACAAGGATATTTACAACAAGCACGTGTGCTGGCGCTGAGTTGTGAGCTTAAATTGTTAATTCATACATTTCTAAGTACACACATATATTTATATACATATACTCGTACATATATTGAATGCCATAGATTACAATTTACATTTTGACGCATTAAAAATATCTTTTATTTTAACTATTTTATTTTAGTTTTTGTTTGGTATTTTGAATATAAGATTTATATAAGTAATTGACTCGAATTGATCAAATATATTTAGTAATAATTCACTGTATTCATAAATAACTTCACAAATGTTCTCTATTGTGTATGTAAATGGCCAGCCGTTGGTACCAAAGTTGGTTGGCACATGCAAAACTCAATAACTGTGACTAAAATCAGGAAGCACATGCCGTGCGGCCACGCCCATGGCGCCCACCAAATGGCACGTCAACGCTGAACAGTAAGGCTTTCTTGTGGCATACATTGTGGCTTATTTATGGGCTCAGTCAAGTTAGAGACTTGACGCACTTTCGCTTTCGCCTGCCACTTGAGCCATAACACATTGTGGCAACAACAATAAAAGCGATGACGACTGATGATATGCATGTGTAGCAGCCAAGAGGCACTGAAAGCATTGCGATTGCTCAAGATAAATGGCAAAGATGAGGGGAAATGGTACGAGTGAGCTGGGCCACTGCTCAATAGCCATAGCATAACGGAATACAATAGAAACACTTGATTTATATTTATTATGTTGGCCTGCCAATATTAAGGTTGGTCCTGAGCCACTGGCCAGCCCTGTGGCAGCTTTATTATAAGACAATGGCGTTGACAGCAAAGAAATATGGCCATGTTGCAGAAATGCCAAATGGCAATTAATGCTTTACACCCCAGCTTCCCATGGTCCGCACCAAGCTACTTCAAACCTGAGCCCGTTCGGCAGCTATTTGAGCAAGCTATGCGGCATTCATTTGCACTTTCAATCATGCATTCATTTATTCATGCGCTATGCATATTCGAGTGCTGCGCTTCGCTTTTGTCTGTGCGACAACCTTGAAATTTCCGCCGCACCACCCCCCCGCACCACATTATTAATTGAAAAAAAACTAAAAGAGATATACAGTCGGTAATAATGAGTGCATCATCATCATCATTCAGGCATACAGTAGTGAAAAATTGCCAGTGAAAAACTGCCAGAACTGTGCCCAACTATTAATATCCATTTGTGTAATGCCAAACAATGCGAATGCAAACAGACAAGGAGGTGAAGGATGAGGGGAAAGAGTGCAGAGGATATAGAGGAAATGAAACAGTGCACAGCACAGAACTCATGTGTGTGGCAATGATTTCCCCGTGTATGGATACTCGTATTGTTGCATTGTTGCATACAAATTTCCATATTTATAAAAAAAAAAAGAAAAAAAATTGTTTAACAGACTCTCGAATAGACGGCCCAACCTTGAAAGCGGCCCGGGTGGTCACAGAATTGAAAGCTGCTTTTGGCGTCAGCGACAACACGGCGTATGCGGAATATTTATGCAAATACCCCAACAATATACACACATGCATAAATAGAGAGTGAGAACGGATCACCAAACAAAACCGTAACCATATCCGTATTCCGATGTTGCCTCCTTTTACAGCATCAGTGATTTTCCTTTTTATTTTATTTAACTTATTTTTCTTTTTCATTCTTATTTTTTTTTTTTTTGTTATACGGGTTTCTCTTTATTGTCGACGGCGTCAGAGTGTGAAAATGCGAGCTTTAAATAAATTAAATGTAATATGTATGGACTGGGAAAGGTCGTCGTTGAATATGCTATGAGATGTGTGAAAGGCGTGATTTTCCATCTCTTTGGGTATCTGTATCCAAATCAGATTCGCTTAATGTGCCGCTGGATTTCTGAAGCACTTATGCGGAAATTTGTGTGGTAATTGTTAAGTTTTTCTATTTAAAATTTGGGTTCGTTTTAAATATGATTAAAATGAATTTAATTCGTGTAATGAATTGCATTATTAGCACTTTATTGAGCGTAGTTATTATTTGAAATTTATTTTATTTTATTATATTTATTTTCATTAAATTAAATATATATTTTTTGGGCAATAATTTTATTTCCTTACGATTCCGTATGTTAAATGTATGTTTGTTGTTTTCCACATGTTAAATTTTTATTATACAATTTTACCCGCAATATTAATTTCAAGCAATCGGTTTTTCCCATTTCTGAGTATTTTCAGAGACTGATTAATGGTATGAATTTGGCAGCTGAAATCAGTGGAGCAAATTAAGAGCGAATTGAATGCCTTGTAATTGAGCGTCAATGCCTTTAGCCCCCTGAAAGGAAAGGCAGGGACTACAAGGATATGCGGTCATAAATTTTATTGTGGCTGCTATTAAATGGGCAATTCTTCCGACGCTTCTGCCATGTGTGCAGCTTGTTTGATTAAATTAAAAACAAGCCGCGCAAACACATGATAAATGTTTTATTGTTAAATGTAATTATTAATTCGACCGTGCTTCGCTTCTGCCAATTATATTTCTGTTTTCACGCTGTTTCTTTTTAATAATGATATAAGCAGCACATATTGATTTAAATGCTAACGTGCCATTCATAGCGCATTACGCATCAAGCAAACGAGTGCCACGAGTGGAAAAGTTTTTAAATTTTTCAGACAAGTTGTCGTGCTGCTCGGGACGCTAAGCGACAATAAAGCCAGCAAGTACTCGACAGGCAGACGAAAGCCACCAAGGGATCATAAAATATCAATACCCAGCTTTGTCAGCTCCAATTGGCAACGTACCGCAATATAAAACATGTTACGCAAATAAGTATAAATAATAACGTCGGAAATTCCCAAAGCAATGGCTGCTTGTAAGCCACATTTTAATGCAATTTAACAACTGATGTACGGATTGTGAACACCTTGTAGAAAATAAACACAGCTGATAGGAGTCAAATAAAAACAGAAACAATAGCTTTATGAATATGCTTGAATTGCACAATAATAAAGGTTGTTCATCTACCTACTATAATTTGTTATCTACTTTTTCTCACCAATAAATAATAAAATTAAATTTCAAGCAGCGTTAACACATATTATATATTTTTAGTATATAAAGTACAAATGTCTCTTAAATGTTACTTGCCATCGTTATGTTTTGCTTTTAAGAACGCATGTCACACTCGTCTACAACAATTGCATAAGGCGTAGCAGTTGATTCCGCTTCCCTTTAGGTGATTTTGAATACATACACACGCACGCACACACACACAGGGAAAATGTCGCATCCTTTGGCACTCAAAAGCCCTTTAACCGTGTGACACTTGTCTTCGTGTGGAGCAACAAGGATAACGCGCTCTGCTTGCCATGCTTTTGTTTTGTATTTTGTGCGAGAACCATAACGGCCCTCTTTCCACCCACCTCAACCATCCCGAGCTGCTTTGCTGTTTAAGAATTTTAATTTTTGAAATGTTTTAAAGTGTTTGCGGCACCTTTGAGGGCAGTGAGGTGAAGGCTACGCATAGCGGTTCCAAGTGACTTTGTGACGAGTTTATATACAAATATTCAAATTTAGTCAAACGAAGACTGCACACGACTTGAACGACTTTATTCAACAACTTTTCCAGCAAGACTTTTAAAAAGAACATTAGTTAATTAAGTACAATTTACCTGTTGCATTACACATTTAGTTAACACTTTTTTTTTTTTTTTAATAGGTAACAATTTTTAATGTGCAACAATATTTATAATTTTCTTATAAATTATTACAATTATTTACGATAAATGTTACGAAAAATGTTGGATGTAGTTTATAATCAACCTTACTCTACAACTTGCCGTAAAATAATATCGGAAATGTTGATGAATACATTTTTAGTAGCAGGGCAGCCATAACAAGTTATTGGTATCAGTGCAGTGGCGCAGGACACAAATGGGACCTTAATTAATTTCCCATATTGTGAAAGCGTCACATGCAAAACAAAAAAAAAACGTCGTAATAAACTTGACAATCTGAGCTCTTGTGTGCTGTAATAATTTTTGGCTTAACTGCAAAACCTTTTTTTGGGCTGCAGCAAAATAAAATTAATTGGGCAGCAGAAAAAATATATATGACGGGGTTTCAACTGCAGCATCAGCATTCATTTCCATTATAAATGTCAACAGAGTAGCAGCAAAAAAGCAAAGAAAGAAGATATTTAAACGACTTGGATAAAGATTGGAAATGAATGGGAAATTGGGAGGCGAGTGGTTAGCAGTTCCCATATCCAAAAAACGAATGTAATTATTGTACATGTGCTGAAATATGAGCAAATTTATTTATAGCTCTTTCCGTGTATGTGCCAGGCCAACACGCACTGTGACATGAGCAATTGTCATTTTTGTCGTTTTTTGCTGTTGTCCCTGTTGTTTTTTAAACGTTTGCTGTTGCATACACAAATGCTGCAGGCAATCCATGCACATGCAAGTATTGAGCAGCAGTTCCCATTTATATTTTTATTTTTTTGTTGTTGTTATAGTGCTTTACGGTATTGAAACGAGTCTCGTTACCTGCCGGGGCCAACGTATCCTATGAGTTATGGCTTCTGGCTGGCGTATGATTAATATTCAATTACATGGCACAAGCAGCATGTATTTTACACACCCAACCACCCGCAAATAAAAAGCGCAACCCACAACCCACATATATGGTAAGTTTTTTGCACTTTTTATGCAGTCAGCCAGAAAACTTTGCTAATTGCCCCATACGTAAAAAAAAATTAAAAATGAACAAAAGCAGCATAAACAACAATCGAATTAATGCACAGCGTGCAGAGAGGCGTCAGTTGCATCGATGGGAGCCACAAATGTGAAATTTCCTTTCATTCAATTATGCACATTTTGTGCTTGCTATTTCGGGTAAAGGATGCTTTTTAATTGGGTTACGTGTTTCTGTTTGCTTATTTGTATGCAGCGGAAATTGCGAATATTAATTGTGTGTTGAGGCAAATGAACAATTTTTTTTATTAAGCTGACGAAAGCAAACATGTTTGCATATTTTCAATCATTGAATACGGGTTTTTTTATTTCGTTAATTTAAAATTTTGGTTTTTTTTTTTAACTTGTAAAATATAGTTTTACGTTGCGATAATTTCTATAGATTTGGATAAATCATCCACGATTCAGCTACTTAATTGCGCTGTTTTCTAATATAGTTTTAATAGCCAACCAAATTGTTACCAAAGAAAACTTTCCATGGATTTTCCTTAACTTCACCGAACCACACTTATTGTTCCCATTTTTTTTTTTTTTGTTTAATATAAATGGATATAATACTTCAAAGCACAAATATTGCGTGTGGCTTTAACATAAGCCATTATATTCGCCTTTTGACAAGGCCAATTGCCGTGATTTATGATTGCCATTATTTAGGGCTTAGCTGCACGTGCTTTGCCTTCTTAATCTCCCATTTCAGGCAGTGTATTAAAATAATGCTAAACCACAGCTAAATCATAACTTAAGCTCTTATCGCTGATGAAAAACAAAAATGGCAAATGTTATTTTAATTTGCCAATAAGCTGACCAAAAGATCAAAGATCTGCTTTTCAATATTTAATATGCATATTTGCTTATTTGTTGCGCATTTCGCATTACATCAGATGTCAAATAATAAAAACAACAATTAAGTAAATTGTGTCACATGTCATATATGAATACAAATTTTCAATTCTTTTATATTTCAACGTTCACCGCTTATTTATTTATTTTATATCAACTAAAGTCAGTCGACACAAGGAAAAAATATAAAAGTAACCAATTGAATTAAGTAATGTTAAAAAATAAAAATGAAATTTAAATTAAAATATAAATTTAAAAACTTACATTTTAATTTTAATTAAAATTCTGGGCAAAAGCCAGGAAAAGAACCAATCCCACCAATAAAAATAAGTAGTATAAATTAGTTAAGCCCCATCACAAATGCAAGCGAATGTGTAAAATAGTTTTTGTTTTTTGTGATTTTTAAAAACGGGTCACATGTAATTTTAATTGATTGCAAGTAATTAAAAAAGAAAATCAGCCCATTCATTATTTACGGTGGCTGTGTCGTAATAATTCAATCATGTTAAATTTATTACATTATTATGACTGCACGCCTTGCTCAATAATATTTAAAACTGTGCTTCATTTAGCATTTATTTTTGTTTATTTTTAATTCATAAAGTTGATCCAATGATCGATGCGCATATCATTTGCCTCTCCTTTTTTTTTGCACCTAGACGGGTACTTGGGGCGTGACATATGCACAAACACTCGGCCAAAGCGCAGCTGTTTGAGCGTATTAATTTATGTATTTGAGGCACGCTTGATTTACCCGCGCACACTCACCGAAACACACACACACACACACACACACACGCAAACACACACACACGTACGTCCAGTGGGCAACAAAGTTACGCCCCCAAATTGCATATTAATTGCTCATTAATTGTTGATTAGCCTTCAAGTGGGGTATAACGCGCCGAGTGCTAATCTCAGCTCAGTTTACCAACCTGCCCCTTTCCCTTTCCAGTTCCAGTTCCCGTTCCCGCAAAACTCTATGCCTATCTCTCTGTCTCTCCTCTCCTACTTTCTCTCTCTCTCTCTCTCTCTCTCTCTCTCTCTTCTATTGCTCTGGCAATCGGTAAGCGCCACTAATCTTTAGTGTTAAGTTAAGTATACGCAAAACTTATCAAGAGGCTTAGCAGAGCTCGCTCTTGTTGCGCTCGGCATTAGTGCGACAAAATGTTGTAATCAATCAAATGTACAGTATACCGACAACCCCTCTCGAACCACCACGAACAGCCGGTACGCCACAGCACCGCTGCGGGACTCCACTTGTCGGTTTTCTTCGGCCAGGCAAATGCCTTGCAATTAAGCATTATTAATCACAGCGACTAATCAGCTAGCGGCACAAGAACTGAACACTTCCGCCCCAACAAATAATTACAATAGTCATCGCCCAAGGAGTACACATCCTGTCGCCCAGTTGCCTCCTTCTAGTGTCCTTCGCCTTCTAATGGCTCCCCCTTATTTTCACATAAAAATAAATATTTAAGTAAAAGTCGAGTGCGTTAACTCGAATGATTGAGCTGATGGGGCTTCTAGTGACTGATGTCTGCGGCGGAATTGGCTACCAAATCCGAGCATATAATTTTGTGCACATAACTTTGAAAACAATTGTTGTTGATGTTCCACAAAATAATATTGCTAAACTGTACAAATATGGATTTTTATTTTCTTTTGTGAACCGCTATATCAAATAATATTTTGAATTAAAGATAAAACTTAATATCTATTTATATTTTATTATTTTTGTATTTTAAATAAAATGGATTATATGCAGATCTCGTATTAATATTGATTGATTTTTATTTTAAACAATCCTTTAAAAATTCAACGCATAATTCGTGTCATAAATCTTATGAAAAAATGAATTTTTAAATCAAATTAAAACATATTTAATATCAAAAAAAGAATTTAGCAAACTGGAAACCATTTTTCTTATTGCAAGTATAAAACAAATTTAACATTTACTCATACTCAAATTTTAGCATTTTATTTTAAAAGCAGAGCCAGACAAAAATGAAAAATGTACCATTAAAATAAGTTATGACTTCAAATATTCGTTATATATTATAAATTGGCAATCGCGCGCTTAAAATTGAAAAACTTTGCTCAAGTTAAAAGAGCCCAATTACTGTAAAAATAAATTCAATTCGTTAAGGCCTGTTTATTTTTCAGCAAGCTTTGGTACAAATCTTTCTTATATATTTAGCATTTTATTTTCAGCTTGAACTTTTCGTCCATAAATCAGTGCACACTCTTAAAGCTGTTACAATCCTTGGCCCAAATAATAAAACAAATAATAAACACGCACAAGCAGAAAACACTTGAGAAAAGAAAGATTGGCATAGTTCATAGTCAGATCGGGTCAAAGAGCGACTTGTGTGCTAATTGTGCCTGTTGTTGCCGTTGTTGCCGTTGATGCTGTCAACGATGCAGAAGGCACATAGCACAAATCACAAATGGGCCAAAAACATGACAGACAATAACAATGGCTCACGAAAATTGCCAATTTGGCTAAATGTATTGCAGCAACTTAGGAAAACCTGTCAGATAGCCGAAGTGTGGCAAAACGCTTGACTTGCCGCAGTGGCAGGTGAAGCTGCAGCCCAACCAATCAATCAGTTTGGGACCCAGTTCGACTTGCCGCTAGACAGATAAGTGGGCCATAATTCTGGCCTAAGGAATCAGATATCGGCAAGTCCTTTTCAAGTTAAATGGCGCGTACAACAAAATGCTTGCTTCACAATTTAATTATAAATGATTTATGACTCAATTACCGTTTCATAGACGTGTTGTGTTCAACTTCCAAAAGCTGTCCGAATCCTGCTGTGCAGCACTGTTTTTATACCTTGTTGGGCTTCAAATTTATTTAAGTTATTTTGACACTGTCTAGCACTTAATCACTTAATTTTTAGCATTTACTTATACATCTTCATATATATATTCTTTATATATATTTATATATTTTTCTCTTCTTCTCTTTTCTTTTAATTTGCTTTGCCTATTTATTTCTAATTATTATTTCTTTCTTTGCTCTTCTTTTCTATAAATTTTATACAAAAAAGTAGGCAGCGTTTCTGGTGAGTTGCGACTTATTGGCGCCTGTGGCGTATGCTGTACACAAAAACACACACACACACAAAGACACGCAGAGACACACACATACACAAACAGAGCACTCTTTAAAGGCGAAAAACACTTGAGCTTGGCTGCGCCTGATGCTGATTTCCGTTTTGTTTTGTTTGCCGTATTCTGTGGTCAAATTTGGTTATTTTTGGGGCGTTGTTTTTGGTCTCGCTGCGAGTTGCAAGAAAGATCTGCAATCTGCAAATGCCGTTGCCCAATCTATGCACACACGCCACACAGACACACATGTACTCACACACACACACACGTACACACACACACACGCACACACATACACAGAGAGAGAAACGCGCCCGTTGTGGAAATATTGTGGAAATTGGCGACGCGACTATCCGCTTCCGTTTGCGCTGCGCTTTCGTGCGGCCCGCTTGTCGTTACCACACAACACAAAAATCGAACGTGAACTGGCACGAAAATTCGCCACTTCAGGCAACCGAAAACGGACGCTGCCTCAATTTCAATGCTTCGTTTCGGGCATTTCGCGCTTCACCCGAAGCTTCGAATTGCGAATGTTGTGTGCGGCAGCGCCAAACGGCCGTTGCGCGAACTAATGCTTTGCATTTGCGGAGAGCGCAGAGCGCGCATGGCAATCGATTTGGGCAATTTGGGAGGAGCAGTGCGAGAGAGCAGTTCCCATTGTTATGGAGCAGGAGAGATGGCTGCATGAAATGTACCATTTTTCGGTTTAATAATGGGCAAATCTATCTGCTAATTGCCCCTTTGTAAGGAGTGTTCAAAAGTTGTTCGCACAGTAGTCAAAATTATAATTATAAAGTCGAAATAAAATTGATAATTTTTTTTTCTTATTATGGTACAATGTCGGTAAGCTTTTATACCAAATGTAATATTGTAATATTTTTTATTGGGCAAACCAAAAAAAAAATTAATTCTTAAAAAAATAAAAAATAAAAAGTAAACATTTACCTTATTTGTGTTTGTCTGAAGAAATTTGTGAGTATTGTGATTCAATTAATGTTATCTATTTCTGCAACACCTTTATTATAGATGGAAATTGCGCGCGGGCCGTTGTTAATCTCTTTTCATATCGAAATACTCAACTTTCTAAATTTTCATTGCGTGGAGCAAATCCTAAATATCGAATACTCAAACCATCCTTCTAAGCTTTCTTACGATATTCGGAATATAAATTTGGTTTAACTAATTGCATGAAAGGCAAGTCGTTATTTTCGTGATTGGTTCTGAAAGCTCGACCATATTGGGTAATTTGCTTTTATCACGGACACAATCCGTCCAGGGCTTTTTGAAAAACTAAAACTTAACACATATATCGAATACTTAAGCCACTTAAGCCTCTTAAAAAAGGCTTTTATTATATGAAGATTGAAGCCGTAAAGTTTTCTAAAGCTAATACAAAATTTTGCTTATCAATTTCTATATTCTCGAACCGTTCTGTTGAGTAATTCTTTGATTAGATGTTAGTACCAACAATTCACAACAGGTGGAATTTTGAAGTCGAGTAGATTTCTTATGATAAATCCAAGTTGACCAGGCAAATAACTTAATAGAAGCTACGAACAAATTTAACGAATCGAATAATATGCTCTGCTGTAACAACAATGCAGTTTCAGAGTTCCCATCCTTCTTCCAATATGTCTGTTTGCAATTAATAGCTGCATAAACTTCCGTTAAAAGCTTTCACAGGATTTGGCAATTGTTCCTTGGGAATGTTACAAATACTTTTTGACTGCTATTTACGATGGCAAGTTTTTGCTTAGTTTTTAGTTTTTAGGTTTCGGTTTCGGGTTTGAATGAATCGCATATTCACCTGCAGTTAAAAGCTTAACGTAATTCAATTCATTTCATTTTTCTTGAGTGGAAAAAAAAGAACAGAATTTCAGATGAACTGTGACCCACTGCAGAATCGAGGTCAACGGCCAGAAACAGTGAAGGAAAGTGGCCCAAAGGCTTTCACAGAAGCGTGTGGGAGAGTGAGAGAGAGAGAGAGGGAGAGAGGGTGATGGTGATGGAGAGATAGAGACAGAGATTTAACCGATGTGTGAGTATTTTAGTTGCAAGTGCAACTGGCTGCTGCACTTATAAATCATAATTTCCAGAAAATAAATCCTTCACGGACAATTTAACCTATGCTGAGGGCTGTGGGCAAACGGGCTGCAACAGCGGCAACTGTATCCGGCTGTGGGCTCTGATCCGAATTCTGATGTGGATTCGGCTTCAGATTCTGTTTCTGATTTTGGCTGCTTAACAATGAGCCTGGTCGAGATAATGGTTTTATTTTCCTCTACACCGTCTGCAGTCAAGGACGCAGTGCCATAAATATTGTGCGAGTGTGTGTGTGTGTGTGTGTGTGTGCGTGTGTTTGCTAACTGATTGCGGCTAAATCGCTTGCAGATTGCAAAAATTGGGAATTGAAATCGCAAGTTTTAATTTTTGAGGTGCTGAAATGCAAAATTTGAGTGTTTTGATTGCACTCATTCAAAATGAATTAAGTATTCATTTAAAATGAATCAAGCTGTTATTATGTTTGCCATCAAATTCGAACCTATTCGAACCGTTTGATGCACATACCCAAAATATGTTGATTAATGCTTTAGTCTTGCCAAAAACCCATCAAATGCATTTCCAGACGTTCCTCAAGCTCTGATTTTGTTTCCCTACAAATGCATGTGAGTTATGGCTAATGCTTACTGCTTGTGTATGTTGCGGTCTTACCATCCCCAACGGGGCAGGGGATGTGCCACAACTGAAACTGCAATTTCAGAGGCAGCCGGAGCAGCTGTTCTGCCAAAAGCTTCGGTGGGCGAAACAAATTTAATTTGAGCCACACTCCTTCACCATTGTGTCAGGCAGGAGGTAGTGCTGACTTTGAGGCTGATTTGTGATAACAGCCATAAAGCCATTGATAGCTGGGTGTTTCAGTTTTGAAAATAAGTGCTTAGAAGCATTGCTGGAATTTTTGATTAAGATTGAGCTGCTCATCGATCTAATCTACTTTACTAATTGAATTATTCTGAAGTCAACTCAGAATTTCAATTGAACTCTTTACACATTTCATATCACTTAGCATGCTGATCGATTTGTATCAAATTCACTTAAGGTAGCAATGAAATTGTTCGTAGCAGATTTATTGTTATTCATTGGCATTGTTTTTAGGACACATGTGATTTGCCAGATGATTGCCAACTACACTGAATTTAATGAAAATGGATATTGCATAAATTGTTATTTGCCCGAGTGTGTGATTAACGAGACTGGATACAGCTCCCACCTGGAATTGGAGGCAAATGTAACAGAATCGAGTGATGCAAGTGAAGCAAATGATTTCGCTGCATGCGTACCAGATCCATATCGTATATCTGGTATTTATGTAACTATTAGCAAATTTCCTCTTAATGATCGTTTTGATTCGTTCTCATCTTAATGCGCAGATACATTGACGGCCTACATTTGTTTTTGGTCCACAAGGATGGGATGTCAGGCAGTCGCTGCTAATCACTATAAGCTCATTTCCTATATAGAGGAAGGCATCTGTTCGCAGTGTTACCTATATTGTCCCTGTACTTGGGATATTCCATCGTCTCCATTTTCGAGTAGACATTTCAGGCTTATCAAAACGTGTTTGACCACAATAGCAATGTACTGCTTAAGCACCTAGAACAACTCATCATCATAAAATATTTAAATCTATTTCCACGGATTCTGTTTATAATTCGAAATGTTTCCTTGGCGGATGAGTTAGCTTGCTGCTCGAGGTGAAGAGAACTCTTTCATTTCATGTTTGTAAATCGCTTTAAATATTGGTAAATGTTCTACAATTCCATTTGAATGTTTAGCTGACATTTCATTGAGTGTCAATTAATACAGCATTTTCGGAATATCAAAATTGCTGTTGGCTTGGCTCAGCGATTGCCTGTGCAATTTTGAACATTCCATTCGTGTTTGATTTGTGGTTCGGTTGGGGGCCTTCGATTAGCATTCGTATTTGCAGTCATGAGCAATTACAAATAATCAACATTTGGCTAAGCATTTTGACAATTTGAAACGCCCGAATCTAAACATGAACACAACAGCATCGAATTGGTTGCCACTATTGAGTAAACACACACAGTCTCTCTCTCTCTCTCTCTCTCACCCACACACACACATACACGCTTGGCACTTTACTAGCCCACGAAATGCATTTGACATGTGCAAGTAACAGCAGTTGTTTGTCCCCACAATCTCCGCCCGAGCCCAGAAGCTAATTAAAGCGCACATGCGTGTGATATGCCACACCAGATGTTGGCCTGTAGATGTCGCACATAGTACTATATGCTCCGTGTGTTTGTGCGTGTGTGTGTGTGTGTGTGTGTGTGTGTGTTGCAGGGGTGCAGACCCTAGTCGCAACAGCGAACATGTCGAACTGGCAGCCGCAACACGCGCCGTTTCTTTATTCTAATCTCAGCGGCAACATGCTTTAAATTTAGCATAACATCTCGCAATGAGGCTGGGCTGATTGTGGGCACAGGGTGAAGGGGGGGCTGGCGGGCGGCAGAGTATGTGGCTGACTGGCAACTCTCTACGGCCTAAGGTCATAACAAGAACTTGGGGAGCTGCCCGGGGTGTTTGAACTACGCAAACGGTGCGTGTTTTGATTTCATTTTGTCGCCGCGAATGCCGCGAAAAGGTAAACAAAATCCAGCCGTTTTTTGTTCTTCATATTTATATTTTCTGTTTTGTCACTTATATTTGATCAGCATCAGCACTCAGACAATGTAAGCCCCTTTTTTAAGTGCTGTGTGGTATCATTAGCATAATCTGTCATCCTTTGGCACAAAGTTTCTCTTGTCACTCATTGATTCTTCAAAATGTTCTTCTTTACACTCAAATGTTGTTAGTGTATTGTAAATTCGCCTTTATATATGTATGTGGTATTCTCTCTTATTTTCTGCACCCTTTCGATGTGTTTCGATTTTGTTATTTTTAGCCCACACTGCTGCGTACTTATTCGCAATGATTTGCAGCGATTTTTAATAAATGCAAAGTTCGCTAGAAATTGCAAATTGTTGCCGACTCGCATTGCCCCCAAATAAAACACTCGATTCAGCAATTTAAGCAGCAATAACCAATCGAACTATGAAATAGAACAACATCAACTTGCAATTTGAACTAATATATGCAATTTTTACGACAGGCGCGACTGTAAAACAGAAATATGCATGACGGAATTTTAAATGCGTATTTTGATATTTAAGCTTGATAAATGTGTTCGATTCTAGGTGATAATAGCTTTTATAAAATTCAATCAAGAATTTTATATACATTATATTAAACATAATTCAAATATTTTAAACAACATTTCAAAGCTCGCCAAAACATCTAATATATTCAATTAGAAAAAGAGACTAATTCGAATTGAAAAGAAACGAAAAACACAACTTTGATGATATGTTTATGTAAATTCGATCGAAAACATCGCCACACAAAGGGCATCCGTCAGCCAGACTAAGCCGATGGGTTAACAATTTTTTCTGACCACTCAACTTTATTGATAACCAAATATTTTTTATGTTATATCGCAAAATAAAAATATATCAAATGCCAGCGAATTTCATAAAAAGTAAATTTGACAACGAACGCAAACCGTGCGGAATAAATAACAAATTTCTGGATAGTTGACTCAAAAATAATAAAATAAAAAAAAACAAATGTAAAACGTGCGGAATGTTTGTCTAAAAATTGCATGCGGTATTTGCTGGTGTTTTATTTATTTATTTCGCACAATTCAAATTATTCAAGTACAATTTACGTTTTAAAAACTGAATAGCTGGTCTTAAATAAGATTTACTAGAAAATATTTAGGCTAGTGATTTAGAGCTGATGCAGCACCTCAACTCTATTGTAATTTCGGCTGCAACAATAAATAACATGCGTGTGCCACAAATGGTTGCCACGAGTACGGTGCGTTAATTTATTAACAAATCAATTCGTTTGTGTAAAACGCAAAACAAGCCATCAATTTTGAGATGATTATTGTTGATTTTGATTTTTGCTTATTGTTCTGCATGCATTATTTGGCATGCTGCATGTGCAAACATGTGTGAATATTTTGAAAGATATATGCAGATGGGGCGGTGAGCGTTTGCACTGAGTCCCACAGGATGTGCTGTATTTGCAATCAATATATGTATATACAAAACTGAAAAATGGCTGAGAATGACAGAGACTTACTATAAGATACCCTAAGGCTAACAAAGAAAAGAAAAGATTACTTCAAGCAATTTGAGCTAATGCTTGCCAATTGTATCTTTTATAATAACGCATAAGTCAACATGCCAAATAAGATTGCAATTTTATACTATTTATGGGCTCTTGACTTAAGAGCAGACATCGAGAATATTACATAAATTGCAAAGAACAGAAGCGATTACTGATAATAAATACTTTGAAGTTGAAAATTACTAAAACAAATCGATTACATATGATGAATACACTTACACTGAAAATAAATATCTCACTCTGGATGCCAAGCCAATAAGCACCATTTCGTATAGCGTCCTTATTCATCGTCTTACACGGTACGCAAAAGTTACCTTGGAATATTTATGATGACTTCTGCCATCTGCAGCAGCGCTTCAAAGATATACACCGTCTCATAAATAATTTGTCAGGAAAGCTTAGATTTACTCTGTGACACATATGCATATACATATTGGGTTGCTCGTCGACTTTAAGGCGTTACACAAACTCAGCTCATATATTATCCATTTAAATAGATTACTTGAAGCATTCGACAGACAAACCACAAACCTGCAAGGAAAAGTCACTGGCATCTTCGCCAACATTGGCCAACATTTCGAAGTCGTGACTGCATAAAATATTTCCGAAGCAAACTTACAGTAGCTCCTAAATACATCTGGGTTGTCGACACTCCTCGCTGGCAACTCTCCTCCTCCGTTGCCGCTGCCGCAGTCCTTATGTCCCTGATGCTGGCAGGCAGCAGTTAAGCCGCAAAGCAGCCATTAGGCAACTACAACTACAACTGATGCGATGACGTCGCCAATGGCTGTCACTCGACAAAATTGTTCACAGACACAAAGAGCGAGTTCTGACACACACATACATATATAGGGAAGAGCGAAACAGTAAAAAGGCAGAGCGCTCTGGGTGAAGTAACTAACAGTATGCAAACTGTCTTGCCACTCAGTTGCGCATCAGTGGCTGCCACACTGAGTTATGGGACGGGTTTTGAAGGAGGCCGCAATCGTTGCCGCCACAACACACAATTCACTTGCGATGGCAGTAAAGTAGGCAACACATTTATTTATTGTTTAATTTGCATTGTCTGGCCTTTCAATCATGCGAATGTTTACTGTGTCTCTTTAATATTGGCTGCAGTTCGTCTATGCCATTTTTAATCACTCGCAAATTGCGCTAAATCATTTTCTAATTGCCACCTCGAGCAATACTCCTTGCTCCTGCTCCACCTCACCGCTTTCAACTCACCGTTTCCTTACCACGCCATCGAGACATCCTTCACTCTTAAATGACTTCACACATTTGCGCAGTACATGTTTATTTCTGCTCGAGGACGTGTCGCCGCATCTATATGCCACCCAAAACACAGCCCGTATCTATGTCTGCATAGACTCAGAGACTCACATATATATATATATATATATATATATATATATATATATACATACATATATATGCCAATATGTATGTTGAGGCATATTCGCAGAGCACAGCGTGTGCTCAGTGGTGCGAATGGGCATATTACCACGAGCATCGTGGTTGAAATAAAACATGTTTTGAATATTAACTTAAATATTTTTCCTAGTTATTTTCTTCTCAAATTTGAAAATTATTCGACGTATGTTTTTAGAGTAGTCCTCAATTTTTTTGGCAGGCTCTAACTTAATAAGAAATAAAATAATCTTATGAAATATAGCTTATATAAATAAATAATTAAAATATTAAGAAATAATTATGAAGTATCACTATTTATATTTATATGTTATATATTTATATTAAAAGCTGACATTATTATAGAAAGTGATAAAAAAAACAGGTTTTTATGTTTCTTATACTTTTGATAGAGATGAAGCTGTTTAACATTTGAAAACATTTTTCAGCATTTTTTATTTCATAATTAAGTTCTTAATGTTTTTCTAAGGATACCATATAATTTTATCTTGGCATATTAGCCTTTTAATTATTAAGCAAGTGTATTCGAACTTTGGCAAATATTTGATTGGAATTTGGCGCCTGCAGCTTGGCTGCTAATTATACCAAAATATGTATGGTTATAGTTTATATGTTATTTCCATATTGGGAGATATGTGGCAGGAGAGAAATGTCCTCCTATTGGGCTCTCTGCCAACAGATACTTTGCAGTTGTCTCTTGTGTTTATTACTGCTCCTCTTTAGCTTCTAATGTATGTATATATACAACCATAAATATGTGTAGATGCTTGTATATACATACATAATTCTTGCTTATTTTGGAGTGGTTACTTGGGGTTGATGGCGACAGCTTCTGTTGGTCATTAGCCTCCAATTAGTTATTGTTAATTTGTCGTTTGTGAAACGGAACAGATTGCATATTTTTGTTATTGTAGTTGTGAATATTTTAGACATTCCATAAACTCATAGGAAATGTAATTATTTTCACATTTCATGCCAATACGAACATAATTGGCGTGACTCATGAATTAATTGATTTTGATGCAATGCTGAAGGCGGGAAATGGAAGGTTGGAAATCATTATGCTGTAATTGGGTTAAGATATGCTGTAGTCTCTGCATGCGATCTACAGCCTAGAGAAATAGGTATATCTGACATTAAGCAGTGATGCACAATTTTATTTACATTTATTAATTTTTATATATAAAGCTAGAGCCTTGAATCTTTAAACATTTCCTGGCCGATGCCAGCGTCAGATTAAGTCTCAAAATTGATAAGTCCACTAGGAGGCTGGGAAACCAATAAAATCGATAATAGGAAAACGATAAAACCATACATCTCCAAAAATTTCAAAGCTTCAGTCATAAAATTTGATTGGTAGGTTGTAGTCCTTTAAAGATCTGGCACACCAAACTCCTTTTCCTATGTGGAAATAGCTATATCTTCCATAGTTTATCAGCTAGAGCCTTCAAACCTGGAAATGTTCATGGAATTACGAAATATTCTTTAATTTGGTATTTTGTCTAATAAAGATCCGCCTATTTTTGTTAGCAACTAGTTGAAAAATATTTTTGGGGAGTTACTTGTGTTCTTAAAGGCATAAGTTGAGTTTCATTTGTTACTTCTGCCACTAGTTAGAAAACATATAAGTAAAGTTGTTTCATTTTCAAAGTCAGTCCTTATGCTAGATCTAAAGTGAATATTTCATTTAAATTATCGTTTTTAATTTTTATACTAAGCATTTTTGATTACTGGAATCCCTTGGTGCGTGTTGATAAAGTAATTTATTGAAGGTAGAAATTGATGAACACAGTTTATTGTTTGCAAATTACAGAATACTTGTAAATGGAGAGTTCCTTAAAATTGAATTTCTGTTAATATTTGTTCTCCCTATAGCCAGATTTGTACGTACCAAAATATTTATCATCATCATTACGAGAACTCCCCTCGTGGATATGGCGTCAAAATTGTTTCATTTGTGAATATGTTTTGTTAAAGTCCTCCCTTTTTCCAGCACTGTTCGACAACAAGTCGCGGCACATCTGCTAGTACGTGGAGTACTTTGTTTATATTTTGTTGGCACGCGTGGCAAACGTGGCATGCCCCTTAGCTAGGCAGCTCAGTTCTGCTACGTCACGTAGCTGCCCTAAAGGCAAGAAGACAAGATGCGAGTACTCCGTAAACCAAAGTCTGCGACAAGGCTAAAGGGTTGTGCACTTGTTGTCATTATTATCATCATCATCATCGTCATCATCATCATTATATTCTTCATCATCAACGGGTGCACAAAATAAATAACTTCAGATTGGGGGCTGTGTATATGCAACGACAGCAACAACATGGTCGCCTCTTGTCGCTTGTTGCTTGTAGACTGACTGACGGTGATGACATTGATTGTATTGGAACAGCAAATTTGCTCAGCAGCTTTGGGGCCTGTTAAAGCGACTCTGATTGGAGCAAACGGCTGAAGCACTCTGCATACTACTTGGTATCATGATAGATGCATCTCGTTTGACTGCATTTCCTGCATTGATTTTACCTCCAAACGCTACCAAATGATGCGGCTTATGCAAATGCTTTGCCAATTTATTAATGCCACAATTCTTGGGCGAACAGTTCATATTTTATTCAACAGCTCAACATATTTTATTGCCAGCAGAGCAAAATAGAGAAGTATAGAGTGGGATATTTTGTAACTGGCTCATTGCCTGCCCCACAGAATGCTTCCCTGGTGAACGCTTCTGCTGCTGACGCCTGTTGAAAAATTGCCTTTTAATTAAAAACGCTCAAGTGCACTTAAGTGTGCGTTTGCCAGCCACGTCAACAATCACAGGCAGCAAGTGCACACCTTCAACAAAAACACAAAAGAGCCAAAAGCAACAACAGCAATTAAGAAAACAATGCTCTGATGTACAAGAAGAGGAACAGCAAAACAGCAGCAATGGACAAGGAAATAAATAATTGAATTTTAAGTAGTCGCTTGTTTCATACACTAAAATATGAATCTGTGAAGAATTAAAGGAACTGAATTTTATGTAGTAGATTTTATAAAAAAATTATTTATTATTTAAAATAGATTATTTTCTTAGATTCTAATCACATTTCTGAATTGTAAGTGTAAGTTTTTGCATACACTATTCTCAGATAGAATCTCACAAAAAATGCATTCATATTCTATCTGCCCAATGGAACTTTGAGAAATCTAATAAACTAATAGCTTCAAAATATTTTAAAATCATTGCACATATCTATTGCCCATTATAATTTTTTCTCACACTTTACTTATTTTATTTGAAATGAAGTGACCAATTCTGGGATTAGGGCATTATATGCAAGTCATTGAATCACTGCTGTTCCGCTGCACTAGCGGACTTTACTTCTTCTTTAGATCTGCGGCTGCTGTCGTGCAGCAACTTCACAGCAAGCGCATTGCATGTGTAATTCCAAGCTGTGCGTCTTAACGAAAAGGACAGGGACAAAAATAATGGGCTTGGAATCTGTCCCCATTTCCCATGTGAGGCAGTGAAGCCTGTCGCTGATAAGCTGCATCAAGTCTCAGTTTGTTTGTGTGTCTGTGTGTGTGCAGGAAACAGGATATGACATATTTAATGTGGAACAGATGCGTATATCTTTGACTTGCCTTTATGGAAACATTTAACATTTTATGTCATCTCGGTAACTGTCTGCTTCAGCTGCTGAGTGCATAATTGCGGAATTTTCGAAATGAATACAAAAAAATTTTACCATTAATAAACCAACTTAAGAGAGAAGAGAATGGAACAACAAAATGGTTAATTAAATGCAAATGCAAAGTGCTAACCCATAAAAGATTGATTATTCATCAATGCAGATTGCTTCAATATGGGCGAACGGGAAGAGAATAATTTTTTTTATATTGAACCATAAAATCAACCAGTTGTAAAAAATGATATGATGTATAAGTGCAGCTATATTAAAAATAGTAAACCAATTAATTATTACATTAAATACAATAAATTTAACACACTTCTCGACTACAGAGGGAAGCGTGCTGCATGATGTTTGCATAAAGGTATTAAAGACTTTAATTGCATTAGCAAAGCAGACTTCCCAGTTGGAAATCGTTTTTTTTTTCTATCTAGATATAATAGCTGAGATCCAGACAAGAAGGATAACAACACAAGCGCAGCGGCGCGTGGGCGAAATGTGTTGCAACTTTTTCTCTTTGCTTTTTGCATGGGCTTGTTTTGAGTTTTATTTTTTATGACTGGGTGTAAATGCATAAAACTGCTGGAGAGAGGCTTGAGTGGTGCTGGTGGCAGGATGGTACGCCACTGTGGGACCACTGGATAGCCACGTGTACTGAAAAATTGTGAAAAGTTGTTTCATTTGCGCTGTGTGGCAC
Organism: Drosophila basisetae; assembly: GCA_035041595.1. NCBI lineage: Eukaryota > Metazoa > Arthropoda > Insecta > Diptera > Drosophilidae > Drosophila > Drosophila basisetae. The sequence continues at coordinate 1,944,029 of JAWNLB010000090.1, forward strand.
AAAAACTTTCGAGCTGAACCGCAGCAGCATTAACAACACTTAAAATGCCTGCAGCGTTTTCCTTTAATACAAGTGGACAGTTCTCTGTTTTTTCTTCTTCTTTATCTTCCATTTTTTTGTCAGCCGAGGCAAGTTTTGTAGGACACTCGGCCGCCCATTTGAAGCGGTTCTGTGCCAAAACTTTGTTAAGGGTTTCCCATTCACACTTTAAACTCATTTTGATTTAGTCGTCGCTTAGTTTGCCTTCTGCGCAAATTTTGTTTATTTTACAAGTATATATACATCGTATATAGGTTTTTTTTCCATCGGCATCTCGAGAGGGCGACAAGTGTAAATGAATGTCATTTATTTATCGCCTTGCATTCACTCTCTGCTGAAAGTTTCAGTCGCAAACATCCTGCAATGTCTGTATAAAGTCCTGAGACCCGCTGTGAAGATGATTTAAATGATGATGTATTTAAGTTGTGCTTAAGTCTGTAAAATTAACTACAGCTGAGGTCAGCCACAGTCTGTGATATTCATTTAATCCTTAAAAATAAATATTCCAATATTCAAGCAAGCAGCACTAAAGCTTTGCTGAGGTTTCTGTTCACTCTAATTTTGATGCCTTTAAGCCTCAAATTTAAATATCAATAAAACAAACGAGAAAAGACTGCATTTGTTTTATGACTTAATTAATTTATTATTTCGATTAGCTTATATATTTGAATATTATATAATGACATAATGAATAAGATTGCATAATGAAGAAATTCACCTTAATATAAAATTTTCTAATTTGTATATTTTCATTGTGGTTTCGTATTTCTTGGCTATTTTCAGATTTATGAAAAATATTTTCGGTATTCTTGAGAAACTACTTTGCAAATAAGTTTTGAAAGTTTTACCTACTTACTTAAGTGGATACCAAAAAAAATAAAAAAAAGACGTTATTCATCTCCAAAATAAAAGTCAAATTGGACAAAACACAAACTACTTGAGTTGAGCTGAACGCATTTCATAGCATTTTTCTTGGCTATTTTTACGTCTAATTTATTTGCACTTCACTTTGTGGCCAGCTCGTACAAACACTTGAGCTGCAACGAGAACCGGACTAGTGCTGCAGGACTTGGCCAAAATGCACGTTTTATTGGATAGCTTAAGGGCATTTTTAAGAACAAGTCTAAGTTCTGGCATAATTACCAGCAAATTAGTTGGCATTTGTGTGTAATGAAATAATTCGCTTGCATTTCCTATGATATTTTTTGTAGATGGAGATGAGATTTTATTTTAATTTTTTTTTTTTTTTTTTGCAGCATCCCTACTATTTTTTCCCAATTTTGGCTTAATCTTTTTTTGCATTTTCTTTTGGCTTTCATTTTGAAAGTTGCTCATTGCCTGGCTTAATTAGAGCTGGGTGCCGCCTGGGAGCGTGTGGAACCTTGGACTAACTTTATTTTTTTTTCCAACCTTTTTTATTTTTGTTCAAAGAGCTACTAATGCCATATGTCCAGTCAAAAGCTGAGCAGAGTGAAACACAATTAAATTTTTTTCTCTTGTTATCTTTTTTGCTTTGCTTTGCTGTGTGATTTCTAGTTCATTCTTTGGAATTTTCACTTTCAGCTTGATTTCAAGCATCACGCTGGAATTTGTTCTTCTCCTTTCTTATCATCTCCTTGGTGGGCGTGGGTGTTGCATTTTAAAATTATGCTCTACGAAATGCAATTATGTAAATGCCTGCAGTGCAAGAATCGAAGTTAATTAGGTCGTAACTGTGGTGCAAATTGTAATCCCCTGCGGCTCTCCGCCTGCTGATGACTGCCTCGTGAGCAAATTGCTTGGCTTGGAATTACTGAAGCGCAAAATTGAAAGGGTCATAAAAATGTCAGTTCTCTTTATTAAATGAGACCCCAAATATTCAACATGAAAAATGTCAACCAGTCTTACAAGCAAACAAAAAAAAAACACAAGTAAGAACGCTGTAGTCAAGTGAGCTCGACTACAATGTACCCTAAACTCAGCTGTTAAATATATATATAATAGTTTTATTGGCAAATTTCTCTTTAAACAATGTGAGCAAGTGCCCACATTTCTTAAAGCAAGCACTGAAGAGTAAAAGAACGAATGCAGTGCATGTTTTTATTCACAAGCCCGAACTGATCCTAACGGGTTTGCGGTAAGCAAATGTATATATAGATAAATATATATACATATATATATATATAAATGTATGTATATATAGGCATACAAACGTAGGAATCGTGGCTCTGCAAAAATATTTACAGCTGCTGATAACAATTAGATCTTTAGAAGCCTCTGCCTTTAAAATGTTTGCATTTATTGCTATCGAAAATCGAAATGTATCGAAATTCGAGAAACGGAGGCAGTTACCAATTAAATAAAGCAAACTTGTAATGAACATATATTCCAAATTTGAAATCTCTAAGTCTTATAGCCTCTGAAGTCCACATGTTCATACAGACAGACGGACATGGATATATCCTGATCAAGAATACGTATACCTCATGGGGTCCGAGATGCTTCCATCTGCCTGTTACATACATTTGCACAAAAGCATTATGCCCTTTTTACCCATTTTCAATGGGTTTAGATTATAAAAAGGGTTACAATGTGCTCATGCGGATTTATTGATCTGGACTCTTGTTCTAAGCTTCACAACATTTACAAATAAAGCCAATTAAAATCGGTTGCTGATGTGGCAAACTCTCAAAGTAGCAATTCAAATCAATGTTGGCTTTAATATTTTAATTTGAATTTAAATTTCTACTTCGATGCATATATGGTTGAGCTTTCGATTGTCAACATCGTTGTCGTCATTAGCCATTTGCCATTTAAATGCCAACAAAATTTTAATCAATTTGTACGAAAAATATTCAAATTTATATAAACACAAATTGTGAAGTGTAGTGTCTCATAAATCAATACCCGCAAGAGCATACAGGAAATATAATAAAATTTCTGACGTGCTAATAATTGAGTTGAGCTCTGATTATAATCTGCACCATTTCCAATTATGTACAAATATTTGAAATTTTTGCAGCACAAGCTTGCCAAATATTTTGTTTTGTTGTGCAGCGTTAAGTATAAGTAAATAATCAGCTTAATTTGAGCACATTCAACATTTATTTAACTTTAGTTAGTTATAATTAATTTTCCACAGCTGAACAAAATTTAACTTTCATTGTATTTTCCTCAAAAATCCTAGCACGAAACTGTTTTAAGATTATATTAATATTTCCGTAGTTTGAATTAACTATTCAAATTTAAAATGATTATCTGCAATTCAATCTTGCTTGCAAATGGCAAATAAGTTTAAATTTGCGAATAAAAGCATGCTATTTGTAATGATTAAATGTATTTGATTGTCTGCTTGAATTTGCTTCATTTACAAGTTTAATTACCCGAAATACGTGCACTCAGTACATATATTATAAATATATGCATACATATAGTATTCTCTGGTATTTCGACTTGTTTGACATAGCTCATTGATTATTTTTAAACGTTGTGCGTTTTGGTAAGGGCCTTCAATTTTAATTAACTTGCAATTAAAGAAAAATTTATGGGCGCACTTTGTTGGCCGTAAATAAGCAACTCGAACGACGTTTAAAATGTCCGAACGGGAGCAAATCAATTTATAAAGCGGCTGCCAGTAAAAGTGAAAAACTAAAAAAGCTGAACTTGTGGCAAGTCAGCCAAAGGTCCAAGGCCAAACAGGGCTAGATTTTTTTTCACTCGCTCTACGTGACGCATGAGCATCCCAGACCAGCGTGACAGACATGCGACCCACACACACACACACACACACACACACACACTCACACACACACCCGCACGCACACTGACACACAGAAAAAGTGTGAAGCGAAATAGGGTTGAAAGGTTTGTTTGGTTGTTGGCAATCACCTTTGAACGTTTTTGCCCATGCCCAAGTGTTGTTGAACTGTTAGCCCAACACAATGAAGAAGTCAAACAAGTCACTTAGCATCGACTTCTCCCAGAGATGCAAAATTGGCCCACAAAAAAAGATAAAGTTTACCTAATGCTGTTGGATCTTGGGTGCCAAGTAAATTCTTGGCCATGAGCCAAGCTGATTTAAGACTTTAAGTCAGATTATTCACACATACTGCACACATTGGGTCGGTGCACTTAGACTCAGTGAGAGATTTGCGGCAGGAAGTGTCCGATAAGTAACTTGAAAATGACTCTCCCAAGGGGCTTAATAGATATATAGCTGGGGAATCGAATGAGTGATCAAACTGTTTTGGCGATTAATAGCTGAAGGAAACTCAAGAGTGTTGAAAAGAAAAGTTGCAATAGAATTTGTGGAAAGATAGAATTGGACAGGAAATAGATTAAGATAAACTAGTAGATGAAAGTGTTTTTCAAATTAATTGGACTTAAAGACAGAGTTTGAATACTTTAATTTCTGTGAGAAATAAATAAAACAAAGTGAAATTACATACATAGTGTTAGTTAGGTAAACAAGAAGGTATAATTGAAAGTATGCATATGTATTGCAATATATTATATATTACATGTCTACGTATAAATATATTTATAAAATGAGTTAATTTATGGAACAGAAGAGAATTCGAAAATAAATTTGCAAATAAGAGCAAATAATAATTTTAAAGTAGAGCACTATATATTTTTTAATTTCTCTCTTTGCCAATTTGCATAAGAACCGATGTCCAAAAATATATTTTTAGGAATATCTACCACGAGAGATACAAAGAGAGTCCCAAAGAGAATGATCTGCAACAGACGACAAATCCGAACCTAGCTGAAAAATATACAAACAGTTGTCGCTTGAACGTCGATCGTGCAGCTTGTATAGCAATTGTGTCGTTGTTGGACGGTCGCTGCGGCAGCATCTTGGGAAATACTTACGCCAAACAAAGTATCTACAATATACATATTTTCACGGTCTAAAAATAAACGGGGAGTTGAAAAAGGGGGACAAAAACAAACGCGCGCGCCAAGTGCAAAACATAGGGTCAGACCCCAAATCTGATAAAACGACGAAGAAAAAAGAAAATACAAAAGGAAATACCCTATGTGAAATTGCCTACATCAATAATGGAACGCCAAAACGGAAGCTTATTTATGCAACCGATTTGTGAATCTAAAAATATTTATTTATCTATGTGAAGAAAATACAAATATTAATCGTTGCCAAGAGGCAAGCGATCAAAGCGCTTGTCAAAAGATTCAACGTTCAGATCAAAGTGCCCCGAAATCATAATAAGCAAATCAAGCGAAAGGCCACTGCGAAAATTGGTAAATGCAAATTGTCAGAAATTGATAATGCGTTTAATTATTGCGTAAATAAAAAAGGAGATAAAAATCTGTGAGCATTGCAAATATTTATTTACATTTTTTTCCTGTATTTAATTCAGACTGAAACCAGTGGCACTTAAATTGCTTTTTGCATTAATTCATGAATAATTTCACTTTGTGCTGGCATTAAATAAAAAGGTTAAAAATCATTTTGCGAAATCGCTGTGAATATATGTTTAATTATTTCAGCTTATGGTAAATTAACTGAACGCATCCATTTAATTTTTATAATATTCTGTTGTAAAAATACAAGCTTTCTTACACTTTTAAAGTCATAAAAACCCAATGCTAACGCATAAATAAACTGACGTCAAGCTGTGGAAAAACCAGAGCGCAAATATAATGTGATTTAAAACAAAAATAAAAAGAAATAAAATAATAATAATAATAGCAAAAAATTTTGTTTTGATTTATTTGATTTCAGTTGTGTGTTGAAATGATTTTTGTGTAAATACATTATTTAAAAAAGTGATTTAAGCTTCCTTCACAATACATAGGAAACCTATTTCAATGAATTCCATCGCTTTATTTTGCATATATGTTAATATTAAACAAATAGTTTATTTTTAACATATCCAAAACTTTGTTGTTTGTGACACATTTTATTAGCAAATTGCAATACAATCCTTAAAGATTTAGTTTATTACCAAAATCTATAATATTAATAACAATGCATAAGGTGACATTTGAAAGTTTTTCTTAACAAGAATTATATCACTTTGCCTGTGTATTTAATCAATTATTGTCGAAAATCTCACAAGTAAATACAGATTCAATTCTTTTGCAATAGTGTAAGCAGTTTGGCATTAAAAAAGTTATCCGAGCAGAGCCCCGATATTTAAAACTACAATATATATGCTTCACTTAATTTGCATGATAATGCGCCAGATTTTTGCATTTGTTGACGGGCCGCCCACTTTATTCGACTATAAGGGGAGGGCGTGGCTTCGGCAGCATTCTGCCCCAAAAATAAATCGCATAATTCGAAATAATTTTTGGGGAGCATCTTGTTGCAGCTTCGGGGTTTGTTGAACTTATTTCGCACAAATACGTTTCGCTTCGTTGCGATCTTATTTTGAATTTCTAATTTCTGAGCCCCGTGCCCCACATCCCCTGTGGCATTTTTGCTTAGCTGCTAAAATTAGTTGCAGATAATTTGTTGTTATTATTTCTGTAGCTTTTGTTGTGTTTTGGGTTTCACATTTTCAGCTTTTCGCCTCGTCCCGTTGAACTGCGTGTCAAATGTGACAGATTTCATGCGTTCTCATGTCTATGCTAATTATGCAAATGTCCGCTTCTCGCGTCACCCCATTGCATGGTGTAGCTGCTGCTGTGGACCTTTGACATCATTTGCATTTAAAATGCAAAAGAAATTTCACCGCTTGTCACTCCTCTTACGAGCACCATATGATTTATGACATTTTGACAGAATGCAAATAAAATACGCTGCAAATCAAAATTTTTCCAATACTTATTTCCTTTATTTTGGTCGTTTTGGGTTTCGCAGTCGCTGTCGCTGGAATAATATTTTTCTTAGTCCGTTTTTTATACATTTGCATTTTTTCATGAATGCAACTGCATGTCATTGATACTTATATGTGCTGCATATTGTGGTAATCGTAAACAAGTTTGATATGCTTTTTCTTTATGATATCCGTTGCTTAGCATGTATATTCGTGACACTATTTTTATAAATGACTGGCATTTTAATAAAGTTTCATATAAAGTTCACAATTTGCTTAATGGTTTATCAGCATTTTTTGTAGTAATCAAAATACTGACCAAGTTTAATATTGAAATTTCCACAATTCACCAAACGATAAACTCGTTTCAAATTAAAGACCCCTTTAACATACCCCTGAAAATATTTTGCATAAATTATCAGCGTAACTGGAAAAGTATGTTGTATTACTTGCTGATTCTCGATCATCGCTTATATTAATAGCTCAACATTATTCTTAAAATTGTTATATTTGAAACATTTAGCTATAAGTAGAATCATTCACATAAAGTCACCTCTCAACAGTTTACTCTAAGTACAAAGCATTTTCCAAAATGTCTTCGGCAGGTCCGACCGTGTAAAGTTCTTGGACTGGCAGCGTCGACAACGTAATCCAAATCAAATCACTTTACTTAACTTAAATTCCAATTGCAATACGAAGAGATCCTTTGTCTTCGCCATTACCAGCTGCCAGTTCTTGACAGTTTCCGCCAGTTTAGCTCGACTGCATTTTCAGCTTGTATTTTTCTTTGTTTTTGTAAATCTCTCATGGGTAGCCAACGAGAGCTACAAGAATACCGTAAATATTTTTTCGTCCCGCTTTTAGGATTTTATTTTTAAGCATTCGCAGTTTATTTTAAATGTTGTGCATTTTATTTAAATTTGTATTGTGTGCGTCTATTTATTATTTATTTGGCTTATTTTAAGCGAAATGCATTTGTCTTTACTAAGTGAAAGTGAATTAAATCATCAAATCCGTATCCACTCTCTGGCTAACAGCTGATATCAATTTGTTGCGTGTAGCACAGAAATAGCAATAATTTTCAATTTCATTAGTATTGCTGCTCAATGATCTACTCTATAAATACGCAGCACATATGTACCGACAAAAAACCCAAAACAAACACCAGCCAATGGTGACTTAATTAGCCCCTACTCAAGTGAAAAGATTTATGAGACTTTTAACAAGAAACTATTATCGCGGCTGCTAAAGTGCCTGGAAAAACTTTAACAGCGAGTGAAGACTGTTCAAAAACTCCAAATTAATATGTGCAACTAACGTACCTTGACATTTGTGCAGCACACTGCTAAAAATAACGTGGAATGCAATAAAAAACTAAAAACAAAAATACAATATTTTATTACGTATTCTTTTGGACTCACAACTTTGGTTTGTAGACGATAGTTGGGGCGGACAGCATTTTCAGTGCATCCGGAAGTATTAGTGAATAACATATGTATTTATCAGTGCTCAACTTAAACTACGCTGTTTTAACTAAAATTCAATTCCACTAAACTAGTTGTTTGACTAAAATTCAGTTTGTTTTGAATATATTTTTTTAATATTTTTTGATCTGTTTTTTTTTTCGTTACATTACTTCTTTAAATTTGTTGTTGTGAAGAAACGCTTTTAGACCGTCACCGTATTCTGTTTATTTTGATATATATTGTAAATTAACGCACACACTCGCACAAATACATACACACACACACACAAATTGGCTGCTATCCCACACATGTTGGGCGCATGTTCCTATGTGTTGAGTTCTTGTGCTCGTAAAAATCATTTAAATGGCTTTTTTTTGCTTTCCGTTTTTAGATATTTGCATTGGTTTTGCTTTTGTATGTTCGATGTACGGAATTTGTGTCAACAAATAAAACTCACACAAATACAAGGCTGAGTATCGTTCGAATAAGAAGCTAATTGAATTTTTATTGGGAATTTTATGATTAATCGCCATGGGAAATTTCCTATATCTGTTGTTTGTTTACTCAACGATATTGTGAATCTGACACTTAAATTTCGAATAGCATTCAAATTTCATTTGGCATGTCTCCCAACTTGAATGATGAGCGTTTGTTCTATATATTATACATTTTCTTTCTGTCTATATACAAAAATGTTTTAATGATGGCTCTTATATATTCAATGACTGGAAGTTCTCAGATGTTTTGGATGTCTACATAGACAATCATTTAAGTTAATTGAGTTGATAATCCACAAAAGTGTTTGTTCCCAAGTAACCAAGTAGCCGGCATGAAACCTGCTACAACCACACACACACGTACGTAACAAGTGTCTTGCAACACAATTGTCTGCTGTCGAAAAGTTTAACAATAAATTTTCAAATTGGAAAAATGAAGAGCACTTTGATGAAGAACCTTGTCAATATGAAGTGGAAAAACAGAATTGAATGATGTGTACATCAAGTTTTCGAGAAATTCAATTAAATTACTTTTCTTTTAGCTACAATTGAAAATTTATAAAAATAAACACTTCATAAAACAAATGAGAATATTTGGAATAAAGTATAGGAAAATACAACGAAACATTTTTTAAATTGAAATAAAGTCTAAACAACTAACGCTAAAATAAATATTTAACTGCAATGCGCATTTTACGGTTGATTTTTTCTAATATCTTTGACAAATAAAAAATTCCACAGGCCAAGGCAGCCAAAAGTAAATATTTGCAATGAAAAAGATAAAATTAGAAAATAACAACAAATATAAACACAGCTGGCCAAAAAAGAGAAACAAGAAATTATTTACTACTTTGGGTTTTATCACTTCTTTTTTTTGCACTTTGCACAAAAGGAAACTAAACGAAAGTTTTTTGCAGCTGGAATGCAGGAGGCGGGGCACACTAAACAGTACTCGCAGTACAGGAGCCGGAAACATGCTAAGAATTTGAAGTAAATAAAATAAAAGAACTATTCGAGGCAAGCAAGAAAATCCATGTAAATTATATACTGGAAAATGTGGCGATTTGGGCAGGGTATAAAACGCAATTAGCAACAAAGGAAAAAATTGTCACAAAAGACAAATACACAAAACAAAAGTAATGTGAAACTTGCGCTCGGCTAAAATTAAAATTAAAATTGAAAATCAAGCAGAAGAAGAAGCAACAACCGGGTCAAGAAATACTGTAAGCAGGCGCCATGAAGTTTCGTTTGGGCTCCTTTTGGTTATTTTTGTTGACAGTTGGCGGCAATGAGAAGCAATTAAGCGCTGATTGCTGCCACGGGCTGGCCACTTGGGGCATACCAACTGCGGCCGCATCCACTGCACCACTAAAGCAAAAATCAATTGAGCAGCCCCACAGCCGCAATCGGTACACACACAACGGAAATGGACTGGAAAATGCAACGATATTCCATTCCACCGCAAAGCAAACACCCACTGAGTCTCCCCAGTTTATTGGAGACATAATAACAACAACACCACAAACAACCGCAACCACAGCAAGAACAGAAATTCAGCCGGATGCCACAACAGTGACGGCCAAATCAATTGTTGAGCTGCTTTTCAGGCAGGCAAGCAAGGCAAAAAGTTTGGAGCTGAGCTTAAAAGAGCACATGGCAACACTCATTGCCAGCGAGCAGCATGAAACAGGTGCAGCAACGACAGCAGCAACAACTGACAATGATACCAGCAGCAGCGGAACAAGTACCCACCATCCGGAGCGTCGTCATGTGGTGCCTGACAAGCTGCAGTACACGAAGGAGTTGCAAATTAAACAGGGTCGTCTGATGGGCATAACACGTCGCTTTCAGGTGACCAGCGGTCTGCGTGACGTGGATCAGTATCTGGGTCTCCCCTATGCCGAGGCGCCCATTGGTAGCAGACGGCTAATGCCGCCAGGTGAGTAGATGCACTCCACTAGCTGTGCTGAGCATTTAGCTTTATTTTAACGCATAACATGGGTATGTAATTTTTAAGAAAGTATAATTTTTTCTTAATACATCATTAATTTAATTACATTTTTGAAAAAATCTGATACAAAAATAATATTTTTGGAGATGGATTTCAATTTAATTTGAATATAAGTTATTCGTTCTTCAAAAATACAATGCGAATAATAACTACATATTTAAAGTCCGTATTCTTTAATTTACAAAATTTGTGATACACACAATGCTTTAATGTTATTGATTGATAAGATCAAATCGACTATATAATTATTATCGTTTTGCATAATATACACTGCTTAAAATATTATTTATTTATATATAAATAGCTCAGGTATCTATGAAAACCATCATTTATTTTTTCATATTTTATGCATTTTGTAGATTTTGTGTTAATTTGGAATGCTTTGACCACAAGCAAAAATATGGAAAAACTGGTTCAAAGTGGCAATATATATTTTTCCTTAAATTTTCTAATTTCAAGTTATCAAATAAATGTATTATATAATATTCCAATTAACTACAATTCAGTTATCTTCTTAGATTGCATTGAAATAGTAAAACTCCTTTCACAAATTTTAAAGCATTTTTCCGAAATGATAAGTTTGTATTGCCAACACTGCTGCATACCACAAATATGATGGCAATTTGGCACTTTGCAGCACCGGCACCAGCAAACGAACTAAAATCAAAATCAAAATTACACCGCAATTGCCGGTTACACATTCTGACCATGTCTAAGCTGCTTGCAAGGCAACTTAGAATTTGGCCTGCAATTTAAGCAATTATCTTTGAAGCACACCTGGCAAAATACATTTTCAAAACCTGACACGTACAATGTACCCGTTGCTCCCAATTGCAACACTAGGCTGGAGGGATGACTATGTGGACCTAGTTAAATGTTATTATTCTATGAAAATGTTGGCTAGCTAGAATATTTCTGTATTTATTTACATCGCAAATATGTTAACGTATTTTTGGTATTTATGGTACTTATATGGCTAGTTGTCAGTACTCGTATTGTTGTCCTTAACAAAGTTTGCTCAATGTTGGAAAGTTCAAGAAAATGCTTGTTATCTGCCCACACAAAATGCAAATGTTTGATAATTATGCGCTTGTTGATTGTAAAATACCAAAATTAAAATTATAAACCTTCGAGAATTGACCAAGTAATTTCCGCCCATTGAATGGGCTGCTAAGACATTAAAACCGCAAAATCTGCTAGTCTGCGACTATTTCAATGCGGCTACACTTTGGCACAATGTTGTTGGCAGGACACGGGCCAAAGCAAGGACAATAAATTATTTAGCATGCTCGAATCAAATCGCATTGCTTCTCATCGATTGGATACGGCAACATTTTTTGCCAGAGCGCCAATTCCCCAGGCCGTGACAAAAATGCTTGTCACGATTTATATTTGCATTTGTGTCTGCCCGTATATATATGTGTATATATATGTGTGTGTGTGTGTCCTGTGTGTTTTGAGTATTTGCCATTGCGTCGCGTTTATTGAGCACTTGAGTTGCGCGCACGCAATACACGCGGCAAGTGCAATAATAACGGAAGACTGCGGACAGGCGCTGTCGCTGAACGCAGCACTGACGCCATATTTGCCAGCGGAAATGTTGTTCTGCTTGTTGTTGTTACCGTCGGTAAAGTCGACGCATTGTTGCAACAAGCCGCAGTCAAATTTTGCCAAGCAAATATAAAGCCAATGCAAATAAGAGATTTGTTTGCGTATGCGTAATGTATGTAGAGTAGATACAGCAACACACACACAACTCACCCCGCCTTTCACACACACACACCGACACACACACGGACACAGACACACTCACACATTTGCGAGTTTGTGCTTGTGCGGCAGTCTAACAAACACAATAAGTTTTCGTCCACAGATCGAAAATGGTTTTGAGTTTTGTATTCTAGTATTTATCTTTGCTGTCGCTTTCGAAGGTTTGGGGGGTCGATGGGTTCATTGCTTTTATTTATGTACTAGCAACTCGACCTTTTGCTTGCTGTGAAATTTATTAATAACAAAATGCAAATAACGCCACCGACTGACGCGCTTTTGTGGGACGCCATTCGCGTATTTACAGCACCCACCAAATATGTTCTTTGGCCACATGCGTACTGATTTTTGGTGTTTCTTTGTTTTATGAGCACCATAACACGAACCATTCGGAAAGAAAAATCAATTTTGTTTGCCTATGTCAAAGTGTAAATGTTGCATATTTTTGGGCGCACAGTCGTATAAACCTTACGAAATTTATGTACACGAAATTGATTAAAAATAATATGCTGTTCAAATTAGCATTTCTGATAGTGCAAGTAGTTTTAAGCTTAAAGCTTTCATAATATAATCGTGATTTTGATTGAAATAATAAAAACACGAAGTAAACACTTTAATGGTTACCTAGTTAATAATATGTAATAAGAGTCTCTTGCTGCTTGGACGATTTTCTTGGCTACTATCTGAGAGTTGTTCAAATTGTATTGCAAAAATGATTTTGCTTTAAATTTATGTCTTATTTTGCTTTAAGTTTCTATATTTGAAATGGATGATTTCATACTCTCCTTTCTCCTTTCCAATCACTACGAAAAGCCATCTCAACCAACAATTTCGCTCTTGACCACCTAATCAAGATTTGCATAATGAATGTGAATATCGGGCAAAAATTGTCATTGTTGCCAAACTGAACCATTTGGGTAAGGCATTTCAATGGGTATGTGTCGAATGAAGTGTGTTGTGGGGACAGTTGTGGCTATGTGCTATTCTGCGAAAATGCAACGGAATCGAAATTAAGTTGACCAAATCGTGGTTCCATTGCCCGTATTCGCATGCAGTGCGACGTTAACTGAAATGCCAAAACCTAGCCGCAGTCAACTTGGCCATATTGTCCCGAGCGTCCCTTCTGTATCGGCACTCAGATGCAGGAAGTGTCCTGTGCATGTGACTGTGAATGTGAATGTGGGTGCGAGTTTGAATGTGATTGTGGCTGTCTACTCGTTTACGGTGCTTCCGAGTGCTTGTTGACCGTGTTACATAAATACGAAATTGACTTGCTGCTCCCCATGTGGCACAAACCAATCGAATGCTTGTTTTCCTGTGGTCACACAGAGAAACACTCAAAGCGAAGGAGAGAGAAATCGGGAAAAATAACCAAGCGTGAAATCTTTGGTTATAATGTGGGTAGTTTGTGATAAAATCTTGAAAAAGCAAAGAATAAGCCAGAATCGATTCGATTTTGGTGAACAGCTTTATTGTCATAATTCAGTTTTACTTTCGGTGATCTTTGATTGAAATAATAAAATTATAAGATAACTCTATATGCAATTATGTAATTTAAAATCAAATTATATATTTCACTTAGATTTAACGTACGTTGATACGTTGTAGTCGAGAGCTGATCAACAGTAATTTATAATAGTTTTATGTCTTTTGTATCATTGTGTTAATATTTCTCGTGCTCTGTTTTTTTATTCTCGTGGTTTTACAGGTGCACCTCTGCCGTGGCAAGGCTTGAAGATAGCGCGTCATTTGCCGCCGGTTTGTCCCCAGAAACTGCCGGATATGTCAGGACAGAATAGCAAGAGTATTTCACGTGCCCGTTACAAGCATTTGCTGCGACTGATGCCATACCTGAAAACCGAGAGTGAGGATTGCTTGTACCTGAATCTTTACGTTCCGCACGAGGGTAAGTTAATGATGCGCTCACCGAAACTGAAACTGAATTTATCTACTCCATGTAGAGCCTCTCACTACGGCCAAGCCACATGCAGTACTTGTTTATTTGCATGGCGAATCCTTTGAGTGGAACAGTGGCAATCCCTACGATGGCTCAGTGCTGGCCAGCTATGGTGAGGTTATTGTGGTCACCGTCAACTATCGCCTGGGCGTGCTGGGTAAGTGTGTAATCGAGCGTAGCCTTAATGGACAATCTGCTAATTGCATAACATGCCTCAGGGTTTATGCGTCCGGGTATCAATGCACATAATATTGCCAACTATGCACTGCTCGATCAGATAGCAGCGCTGCATTGGATCAAGGAGAACATCGGATCCTTCGGAGGCGACAATACGCGTGTCACTCTGATGGGGCACAGCACGGGTGCTGCCTGTGTCAATTATCTAATGGTCTCACCGGTGGCATCAGGTGAGTGTCTCTCTTCTCTTGCTCTTTTTACCCAATAATACTGGGTACCATGACATTGTTTAAATGTATGAAGGCAGTAGGAGATAATTTGATCTTATACTTATCAATCATTCCGTCCGTTTTACCGATTACTCATCAAGATCTTCAATTAGAGTCCAACTTTTATTTCTTTTCAACATCTTTGTTGGGAGTTTAAGGACAAATTCTACCAAACTAAATGTGTTCTTGTCTAGCATAAGCATATCTCCAAAATTGCAAAGATCCAGTTTTAAGGACATATTTATGATGTTTAATATAAACACTTATTTGAGTGCCATTTTTGTACTCTAAATGTTTCATGACAATACGAAAATAAACACTGACTTTATTGAAGAATACTTTTCATTAGCGTGGTTACAATTAAAAATGCATAAAGTTCACACTCAATGAGGTTCAGGGTATCCTTAGTCGGCTAGTGCTCTTCACATTGAGCATAATTGCATTTAATTTTGTCAAATGTTTTGGATTCCACCGCAGGTCTATTTCATCGCGCCATACTCATGTCAGGCTCGGCGATGTCTGATTGGGCTGCCAGCAATCAATCGCTGCAATTGACCATGCAAATAGCCCAGGCTCTGGGCTGTCCATTGAGTGACCACAAGGATGAGGATGCTCTGCTCGATTGCCTGCGCCAGCAACGGTGAGTCAATCAATTTAATCAATTATTAAGTGATACGAGTGATGCTGAGAGTGGCCACTGCCTTTCTCTCTCTCTCTCTCGCTCCCTCTCTGTTTCCCTCAATTTCTCCGTCCATTTTAATCGCACCACAATGCGTGCTAATGCCCTTTAGTGTTACTGTCCATTATGCTCTGATCGATTTGGCTGTTGAATGCGTTAATTTAATTTACGCTGGCATCTTCCAAAAACCAGTCAGGACAGCAGTGTCCTGTACCTTGATTCATCGGCCGCGCGTGTCCTTGTCCGCTACTTAATGATTCGATAAATTTACGAGTTTGTCGCGTTGAGCTCTCAATGAGCCGTAAAGCCCCGTTCCTTGTCCCCGCCCGGCCACCTATAGCTGACCATAACTAATCATGCGTGGGCTGAGATTTGAGCACGAGCTTCATTGTTTCGTATCTCGATTAGTGTTTGTAATCCCTTGTGTTCATGCTGGCCGGCGAATCATAAAACACGCGTCTAATAAGCAAGTCGTTTATTTTGGTGAAGTGGGGCGGTCGTAGTTAATTGCTTTTCAATTAATCACGTTTTGGATCCCTTCCTTGGCTGTGGAGCGAGCCGAGGTCTGGGGTCATCCACTTAGCTGTCCATTAAGTGTCTGGTTCAATACATTTTTCGCCTTATTTGCATATTTTGGCGTACCTTTTGATTTTGTTTTACTATTTAGAGTGGTGTGTGGAGCTCGTTAGGTTTCTTGTGCTTAAGATAATTAATTTCATAATCATTCTTAATTATTCATTCCTTAAGCAACATTTTTTTAATCTTTGGGAAAATGAATAAATTAAATTCAAACTTTGTTTCAAGTGAATTCCATAAATTTCCTGCGATACATTTACAACATTTCTTTAAATATTTTCAGCAATTTAGAAAAAAAAGTATTTTAAAAAAATTTGTATACATTTTTAAACAGAAAATGCAATAAAAATTCGATTTATTTACATTTTATTCATACCAATTTCGTAATTACCGTTTTCCGTAAATATTCGAATAAATATTTATTTAATGTTTCTCAGTCCACAACAATAGAAAACTGTTATTTTAATTGCATATTAGCAGACTACACAAACAAATAGACATATCCTGTTTATGCAATACACATGTAATTATAATCTGCAAAAAAAAACCTAAAAGAAATCGAGTAACTAAAAACAATTTGCATACAAACTGAAATAAAAGCGCATGGTGGAAAATAATGTATGCAAAACAAAATCAACAACGGGACAATAATAGTAATTATGTTAATTATGCCAAGCACTTGCAAACTCTCTCACATACTCAAACAAACAGATGCTGTCACCAGACAAACACTAGCTACTTGATGTGTGTGTTCAAGTGTTGTGAGTGTGTGTGTGCATTTAAGTTTTTTTATTTTTACCTCCTACAAATTAACAGAATAAGTTTGCAGACTGTTGGGGCTCTATACCCTTTTCCAAAGCAAGTGCACTTTATGTGCAATGAGAGAAATGCGACGAATCAGCATTTAAAACATATGAATTAAAACATTGGATACCCTTTCTTAAAAAATCATTGTTACATTTTTTGGCCTTTAATTTGGACAAAAAAATGTATCATTTAAAACTTTATTATTATAACTTTATATTAGCGTGAACTCACAGGATATACAAACTTAAATAACAAGTTGGGATTCATTTCACTGCTGTGATATCCTAAACTGGCACTTCGGGAAATGTGTTAATGAATGAGAAAAGCTTTGGGGTATATGAATGTCTCTGTGTGACAGTATAAAGGAGTAACGAAGTGAATGGGCGAGGTCCATGTGCGAGTGTTAAATGAAAGCAATGAATTATGTATGAATTACTGTGCAAATGTGCGCTACACCGTACACCGAAAGCATGCACACATTCTCAGACAAACTCAAACAGATAAAATGAACGAGATGTGTAAACATTTTTGGCCACATTTGCACTTGCTCTGCTGTTTGTGTTTGTGTGTGAGAAGCCTTTGTCTTTTAGACGCACACACATTTAATATTTAATTATTCTCTGCTCTGTGTAGGATTTGTTGTAGTTATTCAAATGATTTGCTCATTTCCAATGTTTAATTTATTTGTGCTAAAAATACAAGATCTTTATTTGCATGGGCTGCTGCATGGAAAATACATGATTTAATTATTGAGTATTACAATGCCAATTACAGTTTGCCTTGAAGTGAGCATTTTGCATTTAATTTTCTTTGTAATTATTTATTTACAAGTGCATTTGCATTGTAGTTCTGCACAGCTCTCTGATAATTTTTCGTTTAGCTGATTGCAATATACAAATGAATAATGTATGCTAATTGCATTACTCAAAACACATTCACAAAGTGTAGAAAATTAAGATGAATGTTTTTAATATAAAATAAAATAGTTGCTAAATAAAATCAAGCAGTTTTTGTTTATTACGCTCACTTGAATGAAGCAAGGAATAGTTAAATTTAAGATGCTTTTAATAGTCTCAACAATAATTAAAATTCAAAGAAAAAACTGAGCGACAGAAAAAATGAAAACAAATTAAAGGCATAAATAATCTATAGTTCAATTTTGTGTACGGCAGGCAAGCTCACAGAATAAATCCGAGCCAAGAAACTTTAACGCTCTTAATTAACAAAATAAAAAGCAACACATATCAGAAATGCATTAAATAGAAAGCATTAACTACAACTACAACAAGTACTCAAACAGAAATCAAGGCCAATTTCGGGTTAAATAAATATTGGGCCTCTGACTGTATACAAGGCAACAGCAACAAAAAAAACAATAACCAAACTAGTACCAGTTGCTTAAGTAACTGGATGCAGCACACAGGCACAATCATCAATCTTCGTAAATAGCACACACACATGCATACATCTACAAACCGGAGTGTATACGAAGTGCGTGCCCCTAACTTAGCTAGACAAATTTGTGCATTGTATGCGAGTTGCCTGAACAAAACTGTCACAACAACTATTAAGTTCTATACCAGAGAAAGACCATAAATAAAGTCAACTAAATAGGTACAGGATTTGTTTTTTTTTTATCTTCGAAATTAATATTATTTTATTAAAAAGTTTAACGTTAAAGTGATGGTACACATTATATAATTAATGTTTTGCACAGCTTATTTAGCTTATTATTGAAGATTATAAATGATGAATAACTCAAAACTTGCGTCAATGATATTAAAGTATAATTTGAATTGATTTTTAGCATAATTGTAAAATTATTTATTTTATTACCTGAATTATTATTAAAATTCTAAGTAAGCATAAGGACTGTTTTTCAAATAATACATTTATTTGATGTCTCACAAATCTTAATTAAAAACATAAACGTCTTTGTATCGTGACAAATGATATGCGTGTCCCTATTTGAATGCTCGCAAATGTATGCTCTCACATATGTATATACATATATATATCTAAGCCAACTTTATCTAACAAGTTAATCGCAGTTGCAGTTCAACTTGTGACAGTTTTGTGCCAGAGCAGCTAATAAGAGCCGTCTGTAGCGAACCTACGACAGATTCTTTTACAGTATATGAAAATCATAAATCACATTCACAAGACACATTCCAAAACTTTGCACTCTGCAGCTAAATCTCAGTAGAAGCTACGAAAGCAGAGCAAGAACAACAGTCGCTGGAGTCGTTGCTTTGTGATTTTAACCAAGAACCCCAAATTGTGGAGTAGTGTGGAAAACAAAAACAATAGCTCGAAAAGCGATAAACTTGGTCATGTGTTGATAACCACGCCCACAGGCAATCGTCGAGTATTACAGCAAACGGTGCCGCAGCATGTCCTGCAATTGACAACATCACCGTCAGCCTTTGGGACTTGTGGTTGATGGAATCTTAAAGTGTTTGCGGTTGCCTAAGTGGGTGGTAGGTTGGTCTTTTGTAATGGGGAAATGCATTTGCAGTGCAGCTTAAATAGCACAAGACCATTGTCTTGTGAGATTTAAAGGTGCTGATCTCATTTACTGCATTTGCCCAACTTAATGTGCGCTTAGGCGGAGTCACATGTGCTAATTAAATTAGTGAAATGCTTCTGACTGGAATTTATCTCTAAATCACATTTTCCTGATTAAATTTGTGCAATGAACATTTAAGTTTAACCAAGTGCATATTATGCCTATTAGGGATTCTGCTATCTCCATTTCTACACACATTTGCTTGCTTCAGCCCCAACGAGAAGCTTCAGTTGACAATACAATTTCAAATGTCATTTCACAAATGTGGCCATCAAAATTCCAACTGAATTTCTCTACATTATGCCTAGTTAAACTCCAATTGTCCAATATTACCCAGTCGATCATTTTGAAAAATATTTCGCCGTCTGCATTTGCGAGATATCATTTGCTGCCTGACAATTGAATATTCGGTCGATTTTTTAATGTATACCAATTGCAATATACTTCACATATTACTGAGTGCAACAGTGGCTGGTGCATTTTTATGCAAGCTACGAGAATTTTTTTATGCAAGCTACAGAAATTGGACTCAGTTGTACAATTCGGCTACCAAATATTGTATCAATGCCACTTCAACTGCAACTGCAGCAAAAAGCAAAACTGCATTCAGTTTGAGGCAGCTAGTGCAGAATAGAATATATTTATATATATGTATAATACAAAAAATATACTAATTCAGATATTACACTCAGTTGGAAAATGGAGGCATAGAGATGAGAGTTGCAACTCGAATTGGATTGCAGAAAAAATATATATTTTTTATATATTTTTAAATAAATATAAATTTACATTTCTGAAATTGAAGACAACTTTCCTCAACTTTAATTAATAAGTGAAATCGAATATGAATTTATAAATATTTTTTACAAACATAAAATAGATTATTAATCTTAGGTAGAGTGAAATTAATTATTAATCCATTTTTCAATACTTGTATTTAATTTTTTTTTTTATATTTCTTGAGTATAATATTTTGTAGTTATCTCAAAGTTATTAAATTTTGGAAACATTAGAACAACATCTGCTTTTTAGCTGGCCCCCCAGCAAAATAGCCGTAACGACCATATGCGTATCTGTTGGAATGTATCTTTATGTGGTTCACGTGTGAGCAAAGTTCAGGAGTGGCTGTTGTGGTGATTTGGGGTCGTGGCTGTTTTGTGCGTGTCCAGCAATAAATCGCACATAAAATTTATTAGAAATTTCAAATCAAAGTGAAAAGTAGCCGCTGTCAGACACTCACTCACTCACACTTACTTGCACTCAGTGACTCATTCATCCTGTTATATGACCTTTTTACGCAATTTCTCTGATGCTTTCTATTACTCTTTACAGCTACCAGGATATCTTGCACATACCAACATCGCTTCAGCCATTTTCAACATCATTGGGTCCAATTGTCGATGGACACGTAATACCAAATCAACCATACAAGGTCATGGGGCATTATACGGAGCATTTCAGTCGGTTTGTTAAGCAATTGCTGTCACAGTTCTCTACTCTCTCTCTCTCTCTCTATCTCTATCTTTCACCCTCTCTATCTCTCACTATGGTTTAACTTTTGATATTTGCTTTTTACCTTCCTAACGAAAAAAAAAAACCTGGCAAATAACCAAAGGACTATTTATTTATTGTGTGTTACTTGATTAGATGTTTGGCATTTCGGCATGTGGCATGTGGCATCTGGCCCTCTGGTAATATTAAATGGCTCGTGAAATCAAAGTATGCATTTTAAGCGAATTGAGCAGCCAATGGAATCATCTCGGGTACCATCAGTTTAATAGCACCTCAACAGCCACTTGTTGGGCCTAACAGCCTTTTGATGGCATGTTTTAATGTGTAGCCGTTGTGGGCAGCCCCAAGTCTGCAATGTAAAACTAAATATAATTTATATTTATATATATTGAACAGCAGCTGGCAGACAAAGAAAACAAAATGAAGATGTTGCCTCAGACAGTTCACAATCTTTTTTACAAATATTTACAAAGTAATAAAAGCCAACATATTCTGAGAAATAAATATTCAGCTAAGAATATTACAATATATATATATATATATATATATATATATATACATATATATATTATATAGAATTTATTTATATAATATTAAATGTGCAAGCATTTGTAATATAATATATTTCATTCTTGAAATGAAGCTCCTCAGCAAAGAAATTCTTGGCGAAGCGCACAAAAACGGTTTATTTAAATTTTAAAAGCTTGAACGTTAAGAATTTGACTTGCAGACCATATTGATTTTGGATATCCAGCTGCCTAATATCTTAAGCTCAGGAAGAATTTGCGATAATATCGAGCTGTGTTTGTGTTTGAGTTTGTGCTGTATCCACATCAATCAATCAGGCAACAAGTAATAACTCAGGCCTTAACAAAAGGGTTCATTTCAGTATTTTCCTTCTCTTCATCAACATCTTTTGTTATCTGCATTTCTGTCTCACACCACTTTCCCATTTTTTCTCAATGCTCGTTGGGGGCATGAAACATCGTGGGACGTGTCCATTTGCTGCTGGGATGCCGTAAACATAGCTGCGCATAATCATATAAAATGCGTGATTAATTGGATTTTAATTGTTATCCTTTTGCAAGTCGATCGTGTTTTAGACGTCGACGAGATGTTGAATACAAAAACTAGAATAATAGCTGAAAGGAAGTGCCATTAATTACGGTTTACGTGGCAGGTGTGGGTACATGAAAAGTGTTGGGAAGCTGACCTCCCACTACTAACTGAAAATTTAAACTGACCTGTAAGCTTGGCCAAAGTAAATGGAGAGCAATGAATTCAATGGTGTTCAATTTCAATTCTTTTCATGCCTGTAGATCAAAGGCTCAAACAACGACAACAATTATCGGGCAAGCTGTGCGCCAACACCTCCCATCCTCTTGAATTTAACAAGTTTCGCATTTACTTCTAACGACACAGCGCAAAGCTTGTCCCGACACTAATAACTTTGCGCAACAGGATACAAAATATGTAGTTATCTGATGCTATCCCCGTTTTCGTTCAGGGCATTAGCATTCGAGTGGGCAAGGATTTTCTCATTGCAGCACGGCGTTCAACATTGTCAGGCAACGTAACAAGTAACGCCGCAGGACTTCGCTTTATTCGAATGCTTTTAACTGCCGTTTATGGCGATTTCATCGGGTTGTATGCAGTAAGCGAATGATGCACATGACGAAAATTATTTGTTTCACTAGAAGTACATGTTGTAGTTTACAGAAACTTGTTACATTTTTATTAGTCATTATAACTATAACGAAAATAACACAACTTGTTTTATTTATTTTATTTATAGATTAGTACTCATTGTTATACTCATTACAAACTATTTATTTCGAGCTAATTCTCACATACTCAGTTTCTAATGCACGTGAATTTGAAATTTGTTTTGTTTTAGTTATTATACTTCATACATATATGCATGCATTTTGGGTATATGCATTTTCAACAAATTTCTTGCAATGTACAAAATTACTTTCATAGTAAGCGAAGCCTAACAACTGGCACATCTACGACAAGCT
This sequence comes from Drosophila basisetae, assembly GCA_035041595.1. Lineage (NCBI taxonomy): Eukaryota > Metazoa > Arthropoda > Insecta > Diptera > Drosophilidae > Drosophila > Drosophila basisetae. Next base: position 1,967,143 of record JAWNLB010000090.1, read on the forward strand.
ATAACTCTATCGCCACCGACCCAGTCAAACCTTTCACTATCGCTATCTCGCTCTTACTCTACTATTTGCTGTCTCTTGCAGTTATGATTTATTATTCGGCATCACGGAGTCAGAATCCTACCATACATTGGCAGCATTAGCACTCGAGGAAGGATTACGTGAAAATGAACGCGATAATTTATTGCACATCTATATGCAGAGTCGCTTTGATGTACGCCCCGATTTGGCATTGGCTGCCACGCTAAAAAAGTAAGTGAAATTTATGCGCTATTTTATGACATCGTGAAATACAAGCCGACATCGCTGCAGATGGGTGGTGTTATTGGCTGGCGAAAGTTACAACTTGCCTGCATTTAACACTTTGCAAAGTGTACACATACGCACACATGCACAGATATCCATATCGTTTATCTCAATTAGAATTGTTTATGTGGCAATTTGTTTGCTTTAAGTGGCAAGGATTAGCGATGCCAGAGCCCACAAAGCGCCTCAGCAATTTCAGACCACTGACGTCACTGCGTACAGTACGCATTAGCATTGCTTTAAATTGAAATTTATTCGGTCTGTAGTCTAGTTTTTAAATTGGAAACATAAAGTAAATGATTGGATTGTGTTTGACATACAACTTGATTCAAATAGGTTATCCAGACATTAAAATGCACTTAACACAAATCGAATATAAAGCATTTACAATAATTATGAATAAATTATCAATTTTTTTCATTTAAATAACAGATTTATTATTAGTTTTTTGTGTATTTGATTTTTATTTTCTACCCACATTCTCCAAGAATTAATCCGTAAACTAAAAATAAAGAATTTGAAGTAGATTGGTATGATAAATGTCTATTTTGTCTTAATATTTCTTATCTTATACAAATGTAGAAATGTATATTCTTTTTATTATAACACTCTTGCTCAACCTTAAAATATACAATTTCTGTCCCAATCAGCTTTGGTAAATATATCCAATTTAGCCAGAGTGTGCCACATTGTTAAACATATATCATAATTTGTTATCATATTCAGTGCTATAATAATGTGTGTCTAATTAGTGTCAAGCCGACAGAAACATGAAAAACAGAAAATTATTTCCATGCATCCATAAATAATAATAAAAGACTATGAAAAAGACACCGCAAGAGAGGACGAACTCAGTTCGGACCAGGCACAATTATGCCAAGAGTTAGTTAGTTATTACTGCGAGCTGTCTCGGCCCCTTGGCTCCTGTGCACACATTCATTATACCGTTCATTTCATTTTGGAGCAAAACAATGCTGGTGACTATCTCATTTCCAGCAGCCAGAAGCCAACACGACTCAAGTTTTATTTGTGTACGTGTGTGTGTCCTGCTTGGGCCTTGCAATAAATAAATAGCACAATGCACAAAATTCGACCCCGTCCGCCACGCTCCGCAAAAGTCTCCGCCCCTGCAGTGACAACATTTCAGCTGCATTTCTTGAGTGTGTGTGTTTGTTTGGTTGAATTGGATTCCTTAGAGATGCGTCTGAGTTTGGTCAGAACGACACTATATTCCATATATAAAGATATTTGCACAAAAGAGCGCAATTGTTTCTAAAGACACACGGCAAGACACTAAGCGCAATGCCAATAGCTGCAAAAATATATCAAGACTTTGCCCGCCAGTCGAATTGAAGATGCTCTCAAATATTTTTTGTCTTGACAAATACAGAAAATACAAATATCTAAATGTATATTTATAAATGCATATTGAAATTCCGACGCTAGAATTATGAAGTTCGAAATAGTTAAGAAAAAAAATCCATTCTGAAAAGGGTGCAAAACAAGTTGTTCAAAAATGCTCAAAGCGACAGGCCAGTTGCAAGAAGCGGATAACAGCAATAACACCCACGTTGCAACAACAGAATCAGCAACAAACACGAAGAAACAACGACAAACAAACGATTGAAAGGAAGTTCACACAATCAACAACAGATGCGCTTTTTCACATGCGAATAACTGAACATGGAAACTCTCCAGGGAAATTGTTTTGTATGGTGCTGCTTTCGAGGCTTTCCTGCTACATTCACACACATACACATTCACACTCACACTCACATACACACACACGCAGAAAAACCCCTACACATTAACTTCAGTTCAACAGATGCTGCACTGCACTCCCAGTGGCAATACTTTTGTTGTTGGTCATTGAATTAAATGGTTGAGTCCAAATAGCAGCGGGCAACGTTTCGGCCCTTTTTGCTTTGTAGCTCAACATGACGTACTGACTGACGCACAGACTGGACAGCCGGATAGCTGGATAGATGGACAGCTGGACAGTTGGTAGGGCATCAACGTAGCGAATTGCTTGATCCCTTCGTCTAGGGGCTTTGGGTGATTTTAACAATATTCCGAATCCCCCGCAGCCTGAAAAACTTGCACTTGTCCCTGCCACACGACACGATTCAAATGCATCACTTTGCGTGGGAAGAGATGCAATGCGGGAATTGACAGAAGGTTTCCTGCGGGGACATTCAGATAAAAACACTTTGAAAGGCTGATCAGTGCATCGATTGCGTTATTGTTTGTGGTAGCTGCCATCTGACAGTAAGTGCAGCTGAAAGCCATTTAACATGTTGAGTGGAATGTAAAATATATAAAAAAATAGAACAAAAATAGCGGGAGAAACCGAAACAGGAAGTGACAGAGAAAGGAAAATTAAGCGAAAGAAACCGAAGAAGATTTTAATTTTATTTATTTTTTATTTTACGATATTTGTTCTTTAAATAGAAATAATATGAGTGTCGCATTTGTTTATTTAAATTTAAATGAAGATAATTTGGCTTTGTAAAAACAGATTTTTCTAAATTCAAAATTTCCTTTAAGATGTGGTTGAACAGAAAATTTAATTAAATCTCGAGTAAGTCAAAAACAAAAGAAAAAAAAAGAAAAAAGCTGAGCTTATCAAAAAATCGAAAAGTTTATTACACAAATATCATTCCGATGGCTGAAGATTAGTTATTAGTTTGTAAAGGCCACACAAAAAAACCCACTTATTACTACAAATTATCTAGTTACATTTTCCAGGTACTGTTATATTATACGATTAAGCTGCAAGTGATACAAATCATGTGGTGGCACCAATATAACGAATAGATTCAAAGCGCCGGCTACTTTAATATTCCACACAATCCCTTAAGTATCTTAATGACATTTCCGCTTAACCGGAAGCTTTATATCAATATATATGCGTACACCATATTTTTCTACTACTTGAGCCATGCCTTAATTCATTGGGCACCAGAATGTGAAGCACTAAATAAATGGTTTGGACCTCTTAAAACATTTCAATGGGCCATTAATCTGGGCTGGCATCGCCAATGTGTGTCGGTTTTACGGTTAAGTCTTGCCGAAATAGCAGCTCAAGAAGAAGACAGAATGCTTTGTAATGCCGAAATGGACAATTTCATGGCTAGTGTAAATCAAAGATGCCTGCAATTAGGACAGAGTCACACCCACATGACCTGGTGCACCTGCTACCGACCAGAAGACCAATTTGAGCGTAATATGGCAGGCCGAAACAATTTAAGGCAATTGCTTTGCAACTCATTAGCATGCTGTTTGGAACGTGGGCTTGGTCCAGTTACAGAACCCTTGTGTCCCTTTGTAATTTTTCCTCCAGTGCGATTTTTCATGTCAGACGTAGAGCAGCTAATATTGGGTGGGCTGCATACTATCGAGACTAAGCGCACAAGCTCCTGCCAGTATCTGCAACTGTATCTGCGCAGCCATAAAATGCAGCAGCATAACATGTTCAGAGCATGCTAAGAGGGTCAACTCATCCACAGCCCACCCACACAAGCCTAAGCGCCGAGGTCGTTGACGATGTCGGAAAAAAACGTTGGTCTAAAAAGTATCATAAAGCAAAGTGTTGAAAGTGGCGCAGAGCCTAAAAGTTAAAATGCTGCCCGAAAACTTGAAGCAGATGCGCTGATAAAACGCTGTTTAAAGTGGCGGAAAATGCCCTCAAATCCTTACCTCTTTATAGTGAGCATGCTCTGAAATGAAATAAAAGTAAGCCATAATGAACAAAAGACTGCTAGCTCCTACTTAAGTAGCGCGTCAAAGCGAAATTATTAGAAGTTATGGAAAAAGTTGCAGCCAAAAGCAGGGGAAGGAAAGAAAGTTGCCAAGAATTGACGCCATTTACCTTAGAAAGAAGTTAAAATTTATTAACCACTTACGTATTGAAGAAGCACTCTAAAAAGGGTCGCTCATAAGGCTATATAAAGTGTTTTTCATTGAAGACTTTTCTAGACAACTTTTATATATATATATATATATACATATATATGTATATATATGAAAATTAATTTATTTTTTGTATTGTGCAAAATTCGTGGTTTTTTAATTGCTTATTAACTTTCAATTTGACTAAAATTACTTGTCTGGTCGTGTATTTAATCTCACAAATATGCCATTTTTAACAATTTTATAAGGTTTTATCATTCTTTTTTTTTATTGTATAGTAGATAATTAAATTATATTATTGACTACAAAACAAAAATATAGTTTAGGAATTTTAAAACACATAAAATTTTCTGCTTCAAACAAAGAAAGCTGGAAAATTTCTAAAGGAACTTTAATTTTTTATTTCTTTGTGTATTATATTGAACTTGCGCCTTATAAAATATTTGGTAAGTTAATAGAAATTTTAATAATATTAAAAAAAACAGTATGATTCATATCGTAAATCCTTGTAAGACTTAGTCTACTTTTTCCCTTATCCCACAAACAATTCATCAGTGTCCGATGCGGTTTTATAAACTGTTGCGTATCTCCGAAAAATGAGCATCTTATATTAAAGCCAAGCTGTAGACACGACCTTAATAACAGCCAAGCAGCGAATTGATGCAAAAACCCATCTCAAAGTGGCGTTGACAGCTCTATTGTCATTTTAATTTTGCCAATTTATAAACCGCGACGCAACGCCCAGCTCTTTAATTACAAGATAGCCATAGCTAAAGCCACAGAGCCACAGTGTTGCCAAACAGGCGCCGTGAGATACGTAGATAAGGCTTCGGCTGTTGGCCGCTTAAATTCTAGGGTCGTGGGGTGCAGAACTACGGGGTCGATGGCTACAAATGCTGCAGGCGTTTCTGGCCAACAGACGTTTAAGAGCATAAACTTATTTATTTTAATATTATTATTTACAAAAATATGCAGAGGATCCACGCCCAGCTGTTGTCTGGGTCTCGGCGCTGTTGCTGTTGTCGTGGTTGTTGCCGATGTTCGAGCCGTGGGGTTATGATGACAACGCACGAGATGAAGCTCAGTATGCTGCTTAATTTATAGCCCTCAGGCTGGTCCGGAAGTTGCATACATTATGTGCACAGCACAGTCTGGCCTGCAGCAGATCGGATAAAGGGGTGGCCAATACAAAAGGTCACAAACTTTTCGACGCCACTGTCTGTCACTGCCTTTTTCTGCGTTTTGCCTTTAATGCGTTGACTAAATATGCACATTGTTTGCCAACAACTGACGGCCACGCTTTTAGTAACTCTCGCATGCTTTGTTTCTTCTTATTTATCAATAAATCAGATACGAGGGTCAAACCAACAGATTGCGAAAATTTAGAATTGAGAGATTACTTCTATTTTATACCTTTCCTATTTGTTAAAAAAATATTTTGTCTTATCTTAGCTACCATTATCTATGTATTAAGGACATTAGAATCAAATTCCAATTTTAAAAAAGTTAAGTACAGTCATAAAAAACCATCTCATAAAAAACACGTTTTGGAAAAGTTTAACTTTAACTATTTGCATTTAAATTTGTTCCTAGCTTAAAAAGGCGTCGGCAGCTTAAATTAAATTTAACTGATTTTAAATTTAAAAATAATAAAATTCAAATATAGATGTATATAGCATCTTCAAGATTTATTCGTTTTTTTTTTATTTTGTTTTGATTTTTTTCCATCAGTATTACTGTCAATAAGCAAATATATATGAGGTAGAAAACTTCGCCAATGTGAGTAACTTTTAGCTCAAATACGAGACGCTTATATTCGCATTTGCATAAGTGTTTCTTCATGGTATTGGGGCTCTGTGGAACTAGTGCAAGTACATACTCGTATATAGTATGTATGTTGCATGTTTCATAAAGTTTTTCGGCAGTTGTAGCTTTTCTGCTGCTGATGGTTTTGCTGTTGCTGTGGAACGTGTTGTTTGCTCGCTGAAACATCATAAATTACATGCGTGCTTTTTGCCAAACGCCTCTTGTGTGTATGTCTTCAAACTCAATCTGTTGCTGTTGTTGCAACCCCTGACACAGCCCCCTTCGCAAAGTCCACTCAGCTGCATGTAATATCCATATGCATATGTAAAACTTATTTTTATTATTATGGTTGTTCCCGTGGATAAAAGTGCAGCATACAGCGAAGAAGGCGTTGCTCGTATTTATTCGAGTAATATATATATTCGCCTCTATAAATCTGGGAATGGTAAACATTTTAATGTCCAAATTTTATTCATGAAGTGCGAACGCAGTGCGTGGATTGCGGGTTTTGGGTTGTGGGTTTACCGACAGTCAACAGTCGCGAATACAGACACATATGTAAGTTGCTACGAAATAATGCGGGGAAATTGCGTGAAGCTTAAATGTGCATTTTTTTATTACACAAGTGAACGGGGTAATAGTACTAACCATAACATTTAAATGCTTAGGTAATTTAGAAAACAGTATATTTTAAGTGAAAGCTATTTCGCTTGTCTTTTTTCATGTGGATGGCTGATTTATTTCTTATAAAATTCTGTATTTTAGTTTAATATTCCTTCATATTATCAAAAAAAAAAATAACTGGTGCTTAAGTTAATGGTTTTAAGAATTTGGAGAAAATGTTTCATATTGTAGTTAAATCAATAATCAACTAGTTTAGTTTTTATGGCTGGGTTTAAGGTTTTAATACAAATTAAAGGATGTATATCATTTGCCAATCATTTACCGCCAGTAATAGTTTATTTTTTAAAATGTTCTTTCCAAACTGCATTACTTCATTTTGTTGTAATGTGTAAGTGCTGAAGTGTAATAAAATTATGCTTATTGCAACCGAGGTATAATAAATCCTCCGAAAACCTTCCACATTCCAATCCGACACCAACACAAACGAACCCTAGCACACACAACCTCACAATCATTTCGACCAACTCTACAATACTTTTTCATAATCGTTTGTCCATATTGTGTGGCCTATGCAAACAGCAATGCGGCCACAGCATGTGGGACGGCAATTTCGAGAAGCACTTTCGGTGTACGTACTGATGTAAGTGGAATATATTTAGCAGGGAGGCAGGCTAGCCGAAATGCAACAGGACTCACAGCAATAAATAAATGCAATTGAGTGTTGTTAGTGCACTAGAAAAACGAAAACAATTAAAAATACAATTTATTTGAATGTGAGCCGTTATGGGTCAGAAAAGTATCGGCCAACTAAAAAAACAAATACACACAGATATACATCTATGTATACACTCATAGGAAAACAAAAATATTGTGCTTTCTGGTAGCTCTTTTCGTTTTCCATTCATTTGCGAGAAATCCCAGCGGCTTGTTTTCACTATTTAGCTAAAATTGTTCCTTTAAGGGTTGCAAGCCACCGCTTCGGATCGCTTAATGGGGCAACGGCTCATGTGAATCGTGTTAAGTGGGGTCCACGAACCCCAAGCACCAACTCCCACTTAACCCTAACCAAACATAAACATTAACGCCTGAAAATGTTCTTTGCCAGAAACAGTTCCCTTTGGGTTAGCTAGTTATTTAAGCAAATGTTTGAACTGTTCCCATATAAGTAGTCATCTCTCTTTCTCCCTCCCTTTCTCTCATTGCCCCTCCCCCACTCTCTCACTCTGTCTCTGTGGGTGTGTGTGTGATGCCTTAGGACGATTAAACTGATTTGATTTTGGGGTTCGCACTGGCTGTGATTCGACTTTTGTTTATGTATGCTAATGTAGGCTGCATATTTGTGGCTGAGCTTGTTTTGGGATTATGAAATCCGAATTGGAAATATGCCGCAGGGACTGAGAAAATGGAAATACTTTAGCTTATATGTAATCAAACTGTATTTAAGAAAGAGTTATTCAATATTTGCAGATGGAAATTCTAATTGGTTCTATTCCAATAATTCTTAAATCATTGAGAGTGTTAGTTACTTAATACATAGTTAAACCATTTTCATTATTCAGCATAAAAATTAAAGACAATTTAGTTTTGTATAAGTTTTTGTCTGTTGGCTAAGTGAAAAGTTCTCAGATTTTAACAAAATCATATCAAATATAAACATGCTGTGTACCCCACATATACCCCACCTTAGCACAAGTATATAAAAACTAGCATATACTATTAACAAAATTGACTCTTTAACCATTTGGTGTTACCTGTAAACTTTTATCCATTTCGGTCTTATAACAATTAGGAGTTAAACTGAAAGCGAACAACTTTCACTTAGGACCATTGGGGCGTAATCCAACGCCAAGCACTAACGCCTTCATGCTGGAGGGCCACATGCTCTCGTATCCGACAGCATATTCTCATTTAATGCAATTTAAAATGAAATTGCATTTTATTTGCACAACTTCATTAGCAAAACCCTTCAGCAAATTCATTACGACTCTGCCAATGACTATCAAAATGTAGGACACTACAAATGGCAGCAGCCAGCCAAGAGTCGACTGTCACATATACTTACTTTAACATACAAACACATAGACGCACACTAATACACTGATACACACACCTGCACACACTCACCCGTGAACACTCGAAATGTCATCTCAAGTGCGGAAATATTTAGAGTGTCACAAACGCTCCTCGGAAATTAAATGTGAGCATTGCTTATGCTCAGCCACTAAAAGGGGCCACAGGGGGACAACTCTTCGTCGATAGACTGCGGAAAACACACATGTTTTTTTTTATTTTAAACCAATTTAGCACAGCAAAGAGTTGTGCTATATGTTCTAAAAACAATTTATAATTTTTTCGATTTTTAAGTTTCCTAATTATCTAGCTTTTTTCTCACATTTATAACCTTACTTGAGGACCCGGAATATGAAAAAAGTTATTACTGAAGTTTCTATTTTGTGTTGTATGAGTTTTTATTTGTATATAGTAATTTTTTTAACCAATCATAATATACAATTTGTATATTAGAAATGGACAGAAAGGAAGTTCTGTAATTTGTTCGCCCGGCTTAGGTAGGTTGTTTTCATAAATGTACATAATTAGGTAGTAGGACAACTGTAAAGGTATATCTATACGAGTAGTCTATTATGGTACTGTGCAATTTCATTTAATCTGATTTAGCTTGAAAAACTGAAACATTAAAGGTTGCCTAGCATTAAGTAGTAACCTTTGCGGGTTGGTCTGCGCCATGGTCCATCTGCGCCAGACAGTTCACATACTTATGCTTGCCTCATGAATGGCCTTAGCAAACTCTTCTCACCGGCTCCCCAGCAATCAAGGTATCTGTCTGTCTGTCTGTCTGTCCGCGTTGGTCTGTGGCAGTGTCTCCTTTTTGTTGGGCGTGGCACACAAAAACTAAATGACAGTATACGCTTTCTTTGTGCCATCTCCTACTTTTTGCACATTGCTGCTTCTCCTCTACTTTGCATAGCTTGCTCTTTAATGTTCGTTGTGCATATTTTTGGTGAACGCGTTTTGCGTTTTGGTGTTCAAGTGTTTTGCGGTTGGTTTTTGGGTTGCGAGTTTGCGTTATGTTTGTTTTGACCTTATTTGTGGCGCAGTTTGTGGTGTATATATATGTGCAACCATGTTGCACGCATTACGAAACCGAATTTATTAAATTAAACAATCACACGGTTTCTCGCAGTTTTAGTTGCATTTGTTCACACCAAAATTTGGCTGTGAACTCGGACCACAAAACTTTTAATTACGCGTTCGCTTTGGATATTTATGCAAAAAGAATACGAAAAAGAATACGTTGGGGGTTTTCTTCTGAAGCCTTTTTTCAGGCTAACAATTGAGCTTAAGCACAAGGTGCACTGCTCAATATGTAATTAGAACCGAAGCGAGCAAAATATTTATTTTCATAATTTGTTTGTGCTCTGTTTTAAATATATGCTTGACTAAACGAATGAACTTGTATCTATATTGTAAGTTTTAAATTACTGATATTCCTTTGCAGAATAATCAATATATTCTCATTTCGAAAGCTTCAATTTCAAATTTGCAATCTACATTAAAAGTCTTTTCTAAAAATAATCCAAAAATAAATATTAAGGAATGATTTTAACTCAACACTTTGGCTTAACATTCTTCGCTCACAATTTTAAAGTTGATTTGAATGAAAATTCGAGCTCTGACTGAAATACGAAACCAAATATAATTTTCCACACACGCCACGTTATCAGGATAGCTCTTTTCCATTTATCCTCGCTGCTTTCTATTTAATAATTTAAAAACGAAATTTTTTGCAAACGCTGGTTGAGCGCGTCTTAAGTAAGCATTGACTTGACATCTTCACTTTATTTATTACACTCACATGAACAGACGCAAGCATCCTGCCAGCTGCTAGCAATGACAACAACAACCAGAAAACACGCTCTAAGCGTTTGCTCAAGTGTGTGAGATTACATAATAGAAACCGCAAATAAATATATCGCGTACTATACCATATGACATTCGCAACAACAACAACAACAAGAAATACGATAAATACAAACAGTCTTCAAGCATGAACCTCCGGAGACAGCAAGCACTATATGGCTCGTCCTGGCATAGGACTTGCAGCCCGCATCGAAAAATCACCAGCAGACTGGTACAAATGTGAGAGAAAAACCGCAACAACAACTCTTACCTTAGGCAGTACGTTCATGGTGCTATTTCCACCCCAAACCATCGACAACTGGAGGCGAACGCAGTGGTTGTCTTTGCTGGCGACGTTTGGATGTTGTCTGTATCGAGGTCAAAGCGCATAACTTAAGTAGCCGACAATAAAATGCATAACATGCTACACACATAGGCCAAAAAGGCAAAAAGCAAACCTGAGCGAAATTGTAGAAAATACGTCTCTATTTATTTGTACATTAGGCCACGCTAAGTTGAAGCAGCAGCAGAAGCAGACGTTGAAAAACACGCCTGACAGCCAGAGCTGTGTAGACATGTACCAGCGCACCTGAAGCAGTTGCTAGCAAAAATCCAAGTGTGGTTCTTGACATGTGCAAAAGAACCCATTGAGTGCACACCCTGAAGTCAAGTTGAAGTTTTTTTTTTTGTGTACTTTGTTTTGTGTTTGATGCTTGTGCCCCGCTGGGGCTATAATAATTTCACGCTGCGCTGCAAAATCTCATGAGAGTCTGGCAAACGCCATAATCAAGCTAATGAAATTGTGACAAAATATGAAATTCACTTAAGACTTTTCTTTAGCAACTGACAGGCAGATGTTAGACGAGCAGAAAGCATATTACTGACTAAGGAATAATAATTTTAGAGAATTATTCTCACCATCATTATAACAGTGATCAGTAATTGCCGGTTTTTGGAGGAACTATATTCATTTTGTGTTTTTAATAATTTTCGGTTTTCTTCAAATGCTTTTCTAACAAATTATTGCAACATGACGTTTATATATATATTGCCATTTAAGTGACTCTTCTGTACTTGTATTTGGATTGCATTTTACGTAAGCCCCACCGCAGGTCCCAACAAATTTTGAACTTTAATTTTTCGTAGAAAACAAACCGCATAATTAAACGCTGAAGTGGTTCGAAAAACAGCGGCAGCTTAACGAAAATTTGTTAACAAAGCGCATTACAAATACGTCGGGTTGCACTTGTTTTACTTCTTTTATTGTTTCATTCCACACACGCACAAACACAAACACACAGATACCAGGACATGTACAACAATCCGATTAAGGCCACTAATTTGGAACATTGCGATGTTGTTCTGGACATTCTCTCCGATGCAAGCGTCGTTGGACCCCTGTTGCAGACGGGCATGTTCCATGCGGATGTGAATAGACGCAATTATATGTATGTTTTCGGACATAACAGCGCGATGGGTCCCTATGCAAACGTAAGTAGAACTTTTTCAGTATTGTGGGTATAACTGTTATGGCCAATGGTACTATTTTAGTTTATTGTGTAGATTTGTAATAGCCGTCAACTTATGCTTAATGTTTAATTAAAATACTGGGGTCAATTTTCTAAAAATTCAAACAGCATGAGTTGGACATTTTATGTATTTTCATGAACTGTCCGTGCGCTAAAAAACTTTTGCACCCCTCCGCGAGTGGTCCGATCTCCTGTGTGAGTGGCTCCTCTTTGCTGGGTCATTACATCATTGGCTGCTATTTTGGCTTTTCGGCAAAACAATTCACAACTTTGCAGCTGTACAGGACGCGACCCTTAACGATCGTAATAAAGACAATGAACTGCCGTTGAGTCCAGTAAAATCAACAACAAACAAAATGCACAGAAACAACAACAAACAAAACTTTAACTTGCGGCAAAGTCGCTAAGTAGACGGCCAACCACTTTACTGGGAATTCGCTTTTGTTTTCGGACCGCAGGCGGGTCAGTGTTTGGTGTCTGGATTGGTTGCCTGGTTTCTTGACTGACTCGTCTGGTTATTTCTGTCTCTGCTTAGAGTCCTCTCTCAGCGACTGTGTGGCCTTTATTTATTTATTTTATTTTTTGTTGCTGGTACTGCTGTTGCCGCCAGTTTTTATAGCTTTGTCATGCTTATGGATTTGTTGCTGATTGCCATTTTGTGATAGCTTTGGTTGTTCTGGATATTGCTACCCTCTATTTGATGTTATGATTAAATGTGTCTATCGATTTGTAATTAGGATGTGGGCACAGATATTTGATAGAGTAGGATAACACAAATTTGATGACTTGATTGCTGGATGAAACCACTTTATTTGAAGCTAATGGAAATTGAATAGTTTTTTTCGAATTGAATATGAATTGAAAAGAATCTAATCTAAAAAAAAATCAAATGGTCATCATTTAAGTATGAAACAAGTATAATAAAAGGTTCAATTTAAAAAGCTATGAATATTGAGATTGTTTACAATTTTATTACAAATTTTTAGTCAATTAGGTATTAAAAGATTACGACATTAATTGTCTTTTTAAAAATGTATATTTAATTTTTGATGTGCTTAAAGACTTTTGTACAACAAAAATCTTCAGACACCAGAGCTTGACAAAATGTTAGTAGTCAAAACAAAAACAACACCAAAAATCCATTAATAGAAGGCAGTGAGACTGAAATAATGAATGGGCAGAACACGAATAAAAAATCGAAATACAAAGAACAACAAACTGAGAAAATGAAAAAAAATTGTCGCTTGGCATTGTATTTTTGAGAACTTTAGCTTTGGCAGCGGTGTTAAGCGTATTTTTACAGCTGTAGCTTTCAGTCTGGGTAGGGTCATAAACCGTGACCAAGTCAACTAAACCCCAACATAATGAAAAAGGACTTATTTCAAGTGGGTCATAATGCAGCAAACTGACTTTTTCAGTGCGACACAATGTGTGGCTTATGCGGGCAGTAAGGGAAGTGCAACAACTTCTTAATAGCTGGCAATTAAAATATAAGGATATATACGCAATGACTGGAAAATAATGAGCAGACAAACTAGAGAGTTAAATACGTGTACAGCTCTTATTATAAAGTTTATATTTGTGTTATTTGAACTTCTCGCTAAAGTAGCTAAATAATAGATGAGTGCATGTGCCATAGCTTAAGGGACATTTATATTTATGTGTTTGATATGAGGAAAAATGCGAGGACGATCAACGTAAAGCGCCAAAGCGCATTAGTTGCAAATAAATTATGAAAAATAAAATGAAATTCACTTAAATAATTCATGCCAAAAGCAAAGCCAAAACGCTGCTAGGACAAACATAAACAGAATCCTGGGATAAGCAGGCCCAGGCTTGCCTACAAATTATCGCTGCGAAAGACGACAGCCCTGGCACCATGTGCTTCGAGGGCGTTGCCAGACAAATAAACAAACTAACCAGCCCACACACACTCAGATATATACACATTTACGTATATGTATACAATTGTGTGAGGCGAGCTCCAACAATGCCGCAACATTTTTCTCTTTTTAGCTTAGACGTTTTATTTTTATTTATTTGGCCATTTTTGCGGCATTTGTTTTGTGCTGTGTGCCAAGCCAAAAACGCAATTCGTTATGCACAATTCTGCATAAACTGCGATTCTGCACTTATCATCAATGTTCATATACCCCGTTGTCTTGAAAAATGTTTAATATTTTACCTCTTATTAAAACATTCTTATTTAAAATTTAGAGGCGTTCTCATTACATCCTTAACAGATATATTTTTATTTAAATACATTTTTTGATGTCAGCTACTAATAAAAAATAAACTTAATTTATATTTGAGAGTGTGTTGAGAATATTTTTAATAAATGTATAAAATATTTAGTTTATAATATTTTTTGCTGCCCATAGAGTAACTCTCAGTAGACCACTTACGCCTTCCGTTTAAGATTTTTAGTTATTTTCATGCTATGGACATACTTAAGCATCTCACTGGATACGCACTGCCTGACAACCGGCCACGCCCACATCCTAACTTTAACTGACAAACTGACTGAGTGAATGTCTTCTCCCATTCTTTGCCAACACACTATAGACTACGAGTATCTCTGGCTAAAGCTGCGGGCATATTGTAAAACTTTTTGGCACATGTCTTCCATGTTTGCAGCTGAGAGAAACTGGCGTTCAAGGCGCTCACTTAACCAATGGCAGCTGGGGGAGACACTTAGTCGGGTCTGAAGTACACACTATGGCGGCCGAAGCCAATTGCTAAAATAGCAAAAATTATGCGAATAAAATAAGTTTTAAATGAATCCAAAGTTTGTTTAAAAAGAAATTGCCAGTTTAAATAAATTGCATTAAATGCTGGTATCTTAAACTGGAAAGTGCTAAGCAAAAATTACAGAAATTCCTGCACTTAAATTTTACTTTTAATCCGCATTATTTACGTTAAATATATGTACGAGTATATATATATTATATATCGTTATATATATATATATATAAACATGTCAAGAATTTTGACTAATATTCCGGCAGCTCCTAAATAATGGAAAGAGTTTAATATATTCAAAATGTTGATGGTATATTTAGGAATAAAAAAAGTGTGTTTAATATTGTTTTGCATATTAAATTCAGCATTTTGTACACACCCTCACTGTCATTCCGGGCATTTCAACTATGCCCTGTCTAGTCCTTTTTTTATCGTGTCTTGAATAAGTTTAAGCCAAGTGCTTTCGAGCTGCCTTTTGGATAAGAATGCGAAATAAATTGTCAGAGGAAGGAAACAAAATTTACGAAAATAAATAAAATAAAAATGAAACTAAAATTTGTATATGCATCGCATTGGAGAAACTTTTGTTGACCGCATTCATAAAAGAAATGCGACTCAAGACTTAAGCAAATAATAAAAAAACTTTTTTTACGTAACGCGAAATGTGTTGCATACTTTATGAGACAGCCACTAACGAACAAAATATGAACTAATAACTTGGCCGAAACTTAAGAAACTGACGGGAATTTCCCATTACGAAATAGAAAATATCAAATTAAAGAGCCGCCCCAAAGCAATCAATTGGGCGTGCCATTTTAAGCTTATAAAAGTCCATAAAGATGAGTTATAAATTACAGCAACCACCTACATTCCCGCGGGGGGTCGTGGGTCTCTGGGTAGGGACACGCCTGCTGTCGTTTACATTTAGCAAATTTGGCAAACATTTTTGCCAATTTTCGGCTTTTGACTGCATGAGGTTTATTAGGACAAGTGGCGCTTCAGCAAATTGTTGCTTCCGTTAGCCTTAAGGTAAAGCGGATGGTAAGACAGATATTGTGAGGGACATAGACCCTTTGCTCGAGGGGCAGGATAAACAAAAGCATAAATAACACAATGAACGCATTTACTCTAAAATTAAAATACAGCCTATTCGTTTTAGAAAACAATTTAATAAATTTAAAAAAATTAATTTTCTTACAATTAACTGTCCCTTAAAACACACAATTATTTGCAATTAAATATAAATGTTATGCGTCCACCCTTTATAAGTGCCTCTCAACTAATGGATAATGTGCATTGGACACAACTGTCGTATTGTTAAGACAGTTGTTCAAGTCTTAAACAGAACTGGTGTTAACAATAAAAGCTCAAACAGAATTTAGTACATATAAGATGATAATATTATCTCCAATTGCGTTTGGAAAATTTGTTCTATTCCACATCGATTGCATAGAAATAAACATATGCTGGTACATGGCAACAATTGTAGCCATAAACAAGTATTTATGATCCATACTCAAATAAAAAGTTTATTGAACCTAAAAATGGTATTACAACTCGTCTAAGCCAATATAGCTACATTTATACAGATTTTTTTTGTATGCGAATTTTATCAAAATAATAGAATAAGCAAAATCAAAAATGACATTCAACATTTATAAGCGACCCAAATGCTGGTGACAAGCATGAAAATGAGCTAAAATGACCTGAAGAAAGGACAACAATAATACCAAAAACAACAATAACAGCCACAGAAGGCGACAGCTATTTTTATGAGCGCTAAAGCAAAATGCTTTGTGACTTTGTTACATTTTTCATGGTAACAGTAAAAAGTTGCGTTTATTTCCTACCCACTTACTGCAGTTTTTGCTCCCGTTCCCCCTCCGTCTGTTTGTCGGTCTGTCTGTGCGTCTGTCTGACAGACTGGCCAAATATTTATGCAGGCACCACTAAGAAGATTGATGCTGACTATTCAAAAACTGCTGAACATATTTCTTGCTGATCTGAATTTTTCACTCAATTTTTAGTGAATGTTAAATCATTTCAAAGGGCATATTGATTTTGTAAGAGAAACAGAAAATATATGAAAGAATAATGGCTGCTAGTAGAAATTACCCAATAATTTATTTCAATAATGTTCGTTTTTTTGGAAATAATAATCATTATCAATAATTATCACTATCGGAAATAATTATCACATAATTAATGTGTTAAATATATTATTACTCAAGTGTTTATATTAAACGTAGAAAGGTATTTATTTAGTTCAGCTACTTACAATATCTAAGTCTATTCTGATGTCATTCACTTGCAGCTACCGCATAGTATTATGGGGGAGGAGCTTCCGTTCGTTTTTGGGGCGCCTCTGGCGCCAGTCGGCCCATATCCCAGCCACAACTATTCCGTGCAGGAAAAGTTGCTTTCCGAGGCGGTAATGGCATATTGGACGAACTTCGTAAAGACCGGGTGAGTAGTGCTGTCTGTGCCAAAAGCGAAATTGAAGAGTGCATTTGGTGAAAGTTTGCGATTGGAAACGCCACAGGAGTGGCAGCTGGAGTCGGAGTAGGAACTATTGCGGGTTCTGGTATCTGAGCCATCAACACGACGAGTCGCAGCAGTGCATGCAAATGGGCATGCAGCAGGGAATGCGGATGTGGATGCGATTTCCATGGCACTGGATAGTGGCACGTTTTGTAATCTGCAACGCTCGGACAGTAAAATGAATAGAATTTTTATTGCCGCTTTTGTTATTATTTCGCTACAAAAACAAGTGCAAAAACGGGTCATAAGCTGCGCAACATCCACATCAGCAGCAATGCAAATAATATTAGTTGAAATGCAGCATTGCGACGCGCCCTCCGGTGAAATGGCAATTAAATCTGAAATCTGAGATCTTTAGCACATTTTTTTTTTATATGTATACTCGTATGCATTCCATATACATTTTACACTTAGGCCAAGTGGTCATTAGTCCTATGCCGGTTGGATTCAAAAAATGTCGCGAGGAAAATGTGCTGAAAAATAATTCAGAAAATATATGAATTAAATGATGAAGGATTTAATGCTTAGTTTAATGAATATTTAGCGAGATAATTGATAGTGATTGCGCTTATGAGTGAGAATGATTAACAGTGAATTAGTATTTGGTATTTTATATTTAATAAAATTTCCAACATTTGTTTCTTTTAGTTATTTTTCTTATAAGAATTCAGATACATCTTAGTTTTATTAACTGTAGAATTTGGCTTGAATTTCGCTTTTATTTAGATTATATATATTTTTTTTTCGTACCTAACTTTTTTTTAGCAATCCAAAAGCGCCCTGGAAGGGCACATTTCTGAATTCACATCTTTTGGAGTGGGACCGATATGATTTGGACTGGCCGGAGTTTAATAAGCGTGCACAGGCCTATCTCAATATTGGTGAGTATCTCCTGTCCACTCATATCCATGCAGAGCACCAGCAATCATAATACCAAAACGAACTAACGAATGCCCTCTGATGCATTGCCTCTGGTGGTAACTGTTTGATTTCGACAATGTTGCAGGCATACCGCCGACAGTGGGCTACAAGTACCGCCAGATCTACATGAATTTCTGGAACAAAGAGCTGCCGGATGAGCTGAATCAAATTGCGGCAATACAGCAGAAGGGGCAACAACAACAACAGCAACAGCAACAGCAACAGCTGTTCCCCGGAAACGGTGTAATTACGGGTCACATGAGCAAATACGGTGCGCGCGACAAAGGCGCCGAGGATCCGGTGCGTACGCTGAAATTGTTGCTTCAAAAGCCGTTGCCATCAAAGGGCAGCGAGCAGGCAGAGACCGCTGCGGAGAACATGTACAACGCACCCCCCACATTCGGTCATGTGCACAGGCAGCAGCAACAGCAGCAGCCGGCCGTTGAGGGTGTGGCCACATCCGGGGAGGATTCCACGCAAACCTCCCAGCACGTCAGCGACTACGGAGAATATGGGGCCACGGTTGCCCCAACGGAGCCCATTGCCAAATCGGAGACAACGTTGCAGCTCCTCATTGCACTCATTGCCATTTTCATAGTGCTGAATGTGGTGATCTATGCGACTTTCTTGTTTCGGCAGCGTCGCAAACAAAATACTTCATTGCAACGCAAACTTGGCGGCCAAATGCTCAGCTACGATGGCGCCAACGATGATGAACTGAAGCGCTGCAGTAAATCACGTGATGGCGATGAGAGTTATGTGCTGGATATCGTGCGAAAATCCAATACTTATGAAGCCATCAAAACAGGGCAGCGTTCGCCCATCAATGGCTTTGCCATGCAACGCCAATTGAGCAGCTCAACGGTAGATACGCATACAAAGGTCTGCGAGTGGATGTCGTCGCAGCAACAGAGTCCAGCACAAAAGCTGCTCAAATCAGGCAGTTTTAATACGACGCCAGCTCCGCTGCCTGCTGCACAGCCAGACAATCGCATCATCATCTGCGAGGACATTGAGGTGGCAGATGCGGCGCTTTTAACCCCACAGCATATGCACGAAATGCAAGAGGGGCTACACTATGAGTTGCTGCTGCAACGACAGCATTCGGCGCTAACAGAACCCAGTGAGGCTACGCTGCAGCCCCAGCATTCCCACACTCACTCAGATCCGGTGGACATGATTTTGGCTGCTGATGAGCAGGTGACCAGCTTTGTGCATGCCGATGATGTGGACATCAATGTGACCAGTCGCGATGAGTGTGAACTTCAGCTGCAACCACTGACCGTCGCACAGCAACTGGCTTTGCTGCAGCAGCGCAACTACCCAAAGGTTCTGCCCACTGAACAGGATGTGCGACAGAGCTACAAACGCAACTCGCTGCCTCCACAAAATTTTCAGGCACCGCTGCCACCACCGAGGACTATTAGCAGCACACTGGGCCGGCGGCGACGAGATAGCAGTAATATAACCACATCGCCACTAATGCTTGCCCACGACAACGGAGAGGACGAGCTGCGTGAACCGCAAATCACACAAAATACGTTGATAGTGGGGCCCATAGTACCCAAATCTCCAGCGGCATCGCTGAAGCGTATTAAACGGCAGACAGACACGGCAGCAATTTCCAAGCTGAGCGGCTCCTTTCAGTCCTTCGAGTCGGTGCCGCCGGCGCACGAGGCAACCCCGCCGCAGGGTCAGCGCACCGAATGCGTCTACGCGATTGAGGCAAGTGCCAGTGTCAGTTCCTTGCCCAGCTGGTTGGCGCCCAATGGTGACGTATATGCGCAGCCCACAAAGTCTGCTTCGAGAACATCACTCATACCGCGACCGCTGCAGACGACAGTCGAGACACAACAAGTGTCAACTGAAGCAGCAGCAAAAGCAACAACAGCAACTGCTGTGGCAATGCCTAGCCGCATACCGCAGCTTCAGCGCCAGGCATCCGGCAAGGACCTGCAGTCACCTCGAGAGTCTCTCGCCTTGCTTGACAGCACAGACGGGCAATCATCCAATGCCAGAGCAGATTCAACTTCACGCACCAAGTCTAGCATCTCAAATGATTCCTCGTGGCGATCTTCTTCGGCTTCATCGTCCTCCTCGTCGACGGGCACAGTACGAACGGAACTGCAGCAATACCAGCAGCCCAGCAAAACTATTGCGACTCAAATATAGAAGATGGCAGGCACTGCCTTAATTCGACACCAACAAAAAGGCAGACAACTTGCTGTGCAACAAACGCAATGCGACGACAGCTGCAGATCCTTATAGGCGCCAACTAAATCCTTTGACGGCTTGTGGTTTGAGCTCGCATGTACTTTCGAGTGTTTTGCACAAATTTAATAATACATTTTAGTAGAAAGTTTATCTTTGACTTGGCGGCTAAAGGCTTGCAAAAGTAGCTACAGCTTGTGGTCGCTTCGGTTAGAAAAAGTTTTGAGAGGATTTGATTTAAATTAAACCGAACGAATAACGAAACAACCAATGGAATTTCAAGTGAATAAGAAAAATTACGGAGAGGCTCTTTTAAAACAGATAATTTGTTGATTGAATAAAAAGCGGCTAAAATGAGGAGAACTTTTAAAGAGTCAAGCATTTTCGTAGAAAATTGCAAAAAAAAAATGTCAATTTACAACAGCTAGCAGCTGTAGCTATTCGACAAATTCACTGCAAAATATAAATTCAAAATATTACCTACCTCGGGTTGTCCAATTTAATTCTGCAAAAATGAAATTGTTAAAAAATGTGTAATTTCATAAGATATAAAAATATGTATTAAAATAATTTTAATCGCAAATGGAATATGCACATGTCAAAATATTGGTTTTAAAAAATTAATTAATAATGAAAAACTGTATAAAACAGCTGTTCCATGGGTCAGACTGCAGAAAACCATAATAAGACTATATAATTGGGAAAGATAAGAAATATTAAAAGATCTTAAAGGGAGACCCAAGATAAAATGGAAAACAGCAAAGAAATCAAGTACAACTGTACAGCAAGAGATTTTGTGTCTAACGAAATCACAACCAAGTATTATGGAAAGATAAGGTGGAAGCTACTGATTACGATACCTTTTAGCTAGATTATAATTACACTAAATATTATCAAATAAAAATATAAGTAAATATATATTCGCATAAGTTCCGTTTGTTTATTTCAACTTTAACTGCTGAAGCCAAAAACTTTTGCTTTGCCTCCTTCGAAACTTGTTACCTTCGAAGTAGCACAACAATACGACATTTTATTGGCATCAATTTGGCCAACTATTGTGTCAGCAACTTTGCATATATAAGCTTCTTACTAATATATATATGTATAGTTGCCAATACACAAAGCACAATTTTATGCTGCTGCCAACTTAATTTGAAGCCATAGCTAAATCTGAAGCAATGGAAACATTTGTGCAGCTGCAGATATTTCAAATATTTGGCATTCTGATTCTATAGTTGATGTCGCCGCTGGGAGTTACATCAAACTTGTCACCGCAAAATAGTTCGCTAGCCGTTCCCTAAACTTAATCCTGTTTTTTGTTGCCTAGTTTGGGTAAAGTTTCGTCACTGACTTTTATGCCCCTCCTTTGTGGCGTTTTACTTTTTGGTTTTCCAGAAAATTGAGTTATTGCGTCGACATTTGCTTTTATTTTTTTTTTCCTGTTTAGCGCGTGGATTTGGTATTTTATGCAAATTGCTGTCACCCAATTGTCGCTAGCATGTTTTTATTCCGCCTGTAACAAGACAACGTTACAACGACAAAATGTAAAAGAGAAAGTTTCATTTTGGAAAATTGAAATCCTCGCCATAAACATAATGCAGAGAAGTTGTAATTAAATTGTGCGCCCAATTGAATTGTTTTGTAGCAAGGTGCAAGCGGCGAGTTAATTTAATTTTATCGCTTTGCATTAATATTTGTTTTGCGCGAATTATGTTAAGTAATAGCACAGAGCTCCGACGACGAAACTAATTGATGTAAACAAAAACTTCGCCAAGTTTCAAAAAGATATTAATTATTTTAAGAATTAAACAAATATTATGAGTTTGTCCATCCGGTTGTCATAGCAGTGTCGAAGCCATTGAAGTATTATATAATATATGTTGTTGCTTATCAAGCATGTGTGCATTGCTAAATTTCCAACTATGTTCATTTTCATGCAGGTCTGCTCTGTGTTAATTTGCAACAATTTCAAAATGCTCGAAGCATTCTCTATCACTCCATTTGAACCCACATTTTTGGTCCTCTCTGTTTTGTTTCCTTCTCAGTTACTTTGGCATGTGGGTCATTGTTTGAGTAATTTGAGTATATGCCTTTTTACATTGTTGAGTCTTCAGCGGCGTAGATTGAACAGTTTTTTACAGCATTTGGTTTATTAAATCAGGCAAGACTATTTTTTGATGCCATGCCATTTTTTTTAGAGATAGTTATTATCAGTAAAAAAGAATAAACAGGAATAATTTTAATTGTTTTGAAAATGTAAATACTTTCGAACTTAATTTGGTTTATTTTTATGAATATGTGTACACAGTTTGTGGTTCTTACATAATCAAAATTTCCTTAGTAATTTGTTTGCAAATTACTTGAACATTTGATTTCATTAATTTGATATTAAAACTTTAGCAAATTTTTGAAAAGCCTTTTTTTTTTGATTATTATGATTTTTTTATCAAGTTAAAATTGTTTCGTTTGACAATTTTACAACTTTTCCGTTCCAATTTCAAAAAACCTAAAATGGCTTAACCAAAAACCAACTGGAACTTTCCTGCCGATGAATAAGCCACACAAACTACTTCAAAAATAAACGAAATAATTTACCGAAATTGATAACAACCACAAATTAGTACAAGTTCAAGAGTAGATTAAAACGAAAATTGTATGCTTGATTAGCTTTTTACTCTGGAAAAATGTTCAATCGGTGGAGAAAGATTAATTTAAAAATTTATAAACAAATACCAATAAAGAAATACAGAAAAAAGTGAAGTGACATCCTGTAGATGAAATGCGGGTATAAGTAAATTTGAGTTGCACTCAAACCACTTTTTTGATTTATAGTAGTTCTGAGCTTTTTCCGATTTATTTGTGTGTGGCAGACTATACATTGAAGGTCGGGGCATGAGAAAATTTAAATGTATGTCTACATTTAAATTGTTAGCCCGGAACAATAAAATTTAAATGGAAATTATGTGAATTACATTTTGCAATAATTGATTGCGACAGAAAAGTTAATAATTATAATTGATTGTAACAAATGCATATGTGTTGATATAGTCGGTGGAATTATCGTATACAAATTAAGCGGCATAAATACAACATGACTAATTAATTTACTTTGTAATTAGTATTATAAGATGATCATGATTAAGTTATTTATGTGGATGCATTCATATAGTAAAGTACAAATTGGATCAAAGGTCAAAATTCAATAGCATTCAACAATAAACTGGTTAAACATTCCACAATATGCCAATCCTCTACCAGAGCGAAAACCAAAACAAATGAGTCAAAAGCCAATATGCATCGTATACAAAAAAGTAAACAAAAGCAAATTTGCCAGTTATATTTTCTCATGTATTTAACATTATATTATAATGGCTTTGTGTTGCTTACTGTGTGAAATGAAATTTTAATAATTAAATAGGCTCCTGGCACAAACCAACAAAGAACATAACGTTAAACAATCATCTGTGAATTATTTAAACGGCAATCACTTAATTTATTCTGCTTTTGTCAAAAATTGTATTGTTATTTATATTAAAATAAAATCATTCTATATTTAACAAAGATTTGCATATTTTTAATTTGGTTTGGGGAACAATTATTCTCACAAATTTTACAATTTTATAATTTGGACAGATTGACAGTAGGCAATCCTTTTGATTATTGATGTCTCCCATCCAATAATCAATAGGCAGAACAATCGAAAATATAATTTCAGTAGTACAGTTTTACAAATTATACATTTTAAATGCATTTTATAATTTCAATTTTAATATGAACTATTTAATGAAGAACATTAAACACTATGACTCATTTTCACAGTTCAATTTTTATGTTCTGAAAACAATTTTAAATACATTTTAATTGAATGTTCTAATAAAATACATTTTACTTTTAGAACCGTAACTTTTTACACTGTGCGTTGACTACTGCGCCACTCACGTTTTTTTTTTTTAATTAAACGTTGTTTTGCGGTTTTTATGCTGTTGTTTGATCGTAATTATTTTCATAGGCAAATACAGTTGTGTCAAAATAATAAAATAAATAATTAAATATATATAATTACTTCTCTCTTAATGTTATTGTTGATGGCCCGTTTGTAGTGCATATTAATCTCATTTTAGTTTTCATTCATCTGCATAATTGTTTATTTGTTTATGTTTGGCGTTCCGGCTGAAATTCAATGAGCTGTAAAATTACGGGTTATATTACGCGTATGAAACCCAAATAATTTCAAAAATACCATTGCAATTGGGACAGGAATTAAATATTGGGTATGACATTTTTCCAACAATATTTTATCAATGATAAATACACTTATTTTGACATTGACCGCAAATAAAATTAAATCGAATCGACTTAAGTAGATAAATAATAGATTAAAATAAGGCGATTACATTTTCAAATTTTACAAAGCTTATTAGACTCATAAATTTAGCGCAGCGTTGTGTTGACGAAAATTCGAAATAATAGAGAACCCACAAGAGTTCTAGGACAAGCATATTTTATTTTTTTACATTTTTTTTATGACTTTTATTTTGTTTTCGCATTTTACTCTGTTTATGCATGCATTTATTTTTTTTCCTGGTGTGGAATAATAAAAACAAAGCATATCTGAACTAAGCAAACGAAAATATTCTTCAAGAGTAAATGGAAGAGCAAAACTGTGAAGGAAACTTTATAAAACGTGACTTCGAACTAGAAGTGAGATAGCAGTAGCAGGAACAGTAGTGGGAGCACAATCAATGCGCCGCCTGCATCGTGAATGGTGTGGCAAAGTAAAAGTCTCCCGTCTGACTGCCTCCATGACTATACGAGACGAGACTAACTGCCTTCGAGTAGCAATTAGCGCCATGATATTGCGGTTTAGAGAGGCACGTGGCATGCACCATTTGTGCGCATCGTTAATATGGCAAATGAGACGCATTGAAAGGCACACTTGCCACCAGCCAGTGGCAAGCATTTTTATTTTTATTTTTGTAGCACACTTTGCAGCGCCATTTGCAGCTCACACTTTCAATTTGCTTATTGCCAACGTAAACTTATGCAGACGATGACAAAGATGTCGCCAGCAACCAGCCAAGTTTGTTGTAATTTGCAATTTGGGTCGTCTTTGTTGTAGTTGTCGCTGCGTTGTCTGCTACACATTTGCCGCTAATTTGGCGCGAAATGCCTCCAGTCTCTTACAGTCCCTTTCAACCAGTTCAGATCGCAGCTCCGTTTATAATTGGTTGGCACCAATTGTTTTAAATGCTCTACGCGCGTACACAAATTGCTTGACTGCTGCCACCACAGTGCCGCACTGAATGCAGTCCTTTAACCCAGTTAAGTACTTTTACACCAGTCAACAACAATCTCAGTTTAAAGGTTAAACGTTGAACTTTGTATTCAGTTTAATAGCATATGGAATAGAGGGAAGAAATTGAAAAAAAAAAGTTTGTAAAAACTGCGAATTTATTTCCAACTATCTTTCTCAACTTTAGTTATAATATAAATTATAATATATCGGTATACTTTAACATATAAAATATAAAATACGAGTACATAGAAACTATGGACACGTTTTTCATTATTTTTATATATTTTGCACCGATTTCGAAAAATTTATTTGAAGTTGGCAAAATAATGTCCAAAAATGTCTTCCCAATTCAAAGTAGTATAAGCGCCTTTTTCCTTTTTTGAGGTGCTAAAAAAATGTGCAAAAGTGATCAGAATGCTGCCAAAAGTGTCCCTCATTAGTTAAGTATTTCAATATTTATTTGTGTTGTCTAGTGTTAACATCAATGGTTTCGTGTAGCAATGAGAAATTGCAAATGTTTTTATTATAAACAAAGTGCATGTGTGTGAAGGTGTGTGAGCGTAAGTGTGTGTATGTTGGTTTGAACTTTTCGCCGTTTCAACTTGAATTCGATACGCATCAATATTCAATATGTTGCTTTTACTGATATCGAATTCAGGCAACCAGCTCAACTACCTACCACAGCCCCGCTATCTTCATCCGCAGGAGAAGTAACGAGAGCGCAATCTCAATGAGAATCCTCGACGAATCCATACGCCAAACGCCAGCTGATGTTTGCTTTACTTAATGGAATTGTGCGGTGAATGGTGAGTGGTGGCACATTTTCGCCTTGGCCCCACAACGTTTTTCCACATCTGACTTTTCTCAGCGTGTGTG
Organism: Drosophila basisetae; assembly: GCA_035041595.1. Lineage (NCBI taxonomy): Eukaryota > Metazoa > Arthropoda > Insecta > Diptera > Drosophilidae > Drosophila > Drosophila basisetae. The sequence goes on from JAWNLB010000090.1 coordinate 1,993,822, forward strand.
TGAAATTTCCTTGGCTTGGCGTATAGATTGACGGTTCAGGGGCATTCAATTGACTTGCGGCATGCTGAATGCGAGCTGCATGATGCGTAAATGTATCAACATTTGCCATGCATATTTTCGATGCCACTTCATTCAATTTATATTCGATTCAAATTAAATGAAAATACGCCAATCTTTAATTTGGACCGTGTTGCTGACACGTTGACAGAAATGAAGTAGTCTGCAATGCTCAGCATGCATGGCTGATGTTCCCGTTCTTATTTTTCAAAAACAAATATTAATTATATGGCAATTATAAGCTTTCTTGTTCTTACCCCATATTTGGAATGTGATTTTTTTTTTTAATGCCGAACTACAGCTGCTAGATATCTTGAGGGTAAGCTTATCATATGTGCACCAGGGTTGAGCAACAAAGCAAAGCACGTGCTCGTATTAGCTACCAACTAAGTGTTGTTATTCCACAGTTTTGCACCACAATTACCAACTCCATAGCACCACCGACTACACCCACAATCCAATCTTACTGGTTACGTGCCGCACGGTACCAATGTACGTGTCGAATTCGCAAATATCCCCACGTCACTCATAAATATTAGACAATGTCTGCCTCATGCAGACGTTTCTGTGCCACAGTCAGTGTTGGTAAGTGAGATAGAATGTGTCATGTGCATGTTCTGGCATCTTTCCACACCACCTTGCATATCTCCTGGCTGTTTATAGCATATGCCTGCCCATTTAAAGTGTTTTTTCAGCACGCCCCAAAAAAACACTTTTGCTACTACTTCACCATGCTCCACACAGTTCTCTAACAACGTTGTATTATAAGCGCTACATTTTGTCAGTGGCTGCGTCTTACCTATGCATACAGCCACGTCTGTGTGTAGCAACAAACTTCTCATGTTGCTATTGTGTTCCTGTAGTTGTTTGCGTTCCACTTTTTGCAATGTTTTGCCAGTTTCAATATTCCACAGCTTAACTATGCCTGAAGGGGCCGTTGAGAGTGCACTCTAAATGGATGGGGATTAAAAATAGTTGTCGTTATGAAAAATCAATAGGCATATTATTGCTCAGGGCCAATCAGGCATTTTTGCAATATAACAATACCCACAATTCAATTGATCATCTCTTTAGAAAATGTGTATACAGTTCATTATATAGGAATTTAAAAATCAAGAGAATAAGGATTATTTATCAATATCTTTATTAAACTAAAATGTATTTATATTAGTTTCATTATTCAATTTGTAAAGAAACTGTTGAAATAATAATAAATCAGTGGTTTACTTTATTTAAAAAATTATACAATGAAGATTTAAATAACATTTAAGTAATATATAAAAAAAAAACCCTTTTGCTTAATTCGAGCTCCAGTCACCCAGAAATTCATTCACACCATTTTGATCTCAATTATTTTGCCATCAGGCGTCGACACGGCTTTTGTATATAGTCGTCAGTTAACCCAACCCGCGGCAAGGACAACTTCCACCTGAACCGAGAGTCGGACGCGCCCACACGGCAAAGTATTCAACCTTTGCTCAATTTAGTTGTTGCTGTGAATTCTTTGTCGTACGACTTTGGGGAGGCTTCAGGTTTCCCACTCAGTGTGTCGCCATAATCATCCAGACTGTTTGCCCTTTGGCAGCTTCCTGTTCGGAGTTTAGGTTCGTTCAATTTGCAGCTGAAAATAGTTGCGTAGTAATTGGCGAAAACTAAAGTTGAAATGTGAATATCAAAAGATTGGACTATTGTATAACAACAGTTAAGGATGCAATTATTTGAGCAAAGTGCGAGTGATGAATGTTAAATTTTTATTGTTTATTTGTATATTTCATTATGTCAAGAGACATGCATATTTAGTTATCTTTATAATATTAACATTTTATCCACAAGAATATTTTTTATTTAATTTTTAATTGAAAAAAATAAATGGAATAACTGATTAATAAATATAAGTATACTAGCTAATGGAGTATTATCAAATCGGTTGGTTAATGTCTACTTTGATAAATTAAGACACTTGAAAAATAAAATACACCACACAAATGGCATTAAAATACACTGACCTGCTATTAAATGGAGCTGCCACCTAGCAACATCCAAATGTCATTCTCAAAACACAGGCTGCTGGCAACGCCAATCTGAATTTTACGCATTTCTCTCATATATATACAAAACTTTTAATTCGAAACGATTTCTCGGTCCACTGTCAAACAATTAGAGCAAAAAGGAAAACAACGATGCTGACGCCATGAGCAAGCAAGATGATCCCACTGCCATAAGCCTGCTTCACGCAGGCGGAGAAAGCAACAGCGACCTCAGCAACAAGCCAAGAGTCCATCACAAACAGGTGTTCAATGATCCGCGCTTTCAGATCCGCCCACTACAGCAGGTTGCGTCAGCATGCACTGGTGCAATCATCACTGCCTTCCTAATGACTCCGCTGGATGTGATCAAGACGCGAATGCAGTCGCAGCAGTCGCAGTCGAACAAGTGCTTCCTCTACTGTAATGGCCTGATGGATCATCTGTTCAGGTGTGGCGCCCAAGCGCACCACACAGCCCGCGGCACATTGGCGCCACATTTTCGCAGCACACTGGACGCCCTCATTAAGATTAGTCGGCACGAGGGCATCGGCGCGCTCTGGTCTGGCTTGAGTCCCACATTGGTATCGGCGCTGCCTTCGACTATCGTCTACTTCGTAGCCTATGAACAGTTCAAGGTCAGATATATTTCACTCTACCAGCGATACTTTGAACGGTCGCACAATCTGAATCGGAAACCGCCCCTGCTAGTGCCCATGTTGTCTGGAATAACTGCTCGTATTTGTGCAGTCAGCTTTGTCAGTCCCATTGAGCTGGTGAGAACGAAGATGCAATCGGAGCGGCTCAGCTATGCGCAGGTAATGCAATTTGTGCGTAACATAATTGCATTGCAGGGTATAGCTGGCTTGTGGCGTGGATTACCCCCTACCATACTGCGTGATGTGCCCTTCTCGGGCATATATTGGCCTGTTTACGAGTCCCTGAAGTACTGGATCAGCAATAGCAGTGATGAGCACACTTCGTTTGGCTTTAGCTTTGTGGCCGGCGTTTTGGCCGGCTCGTTGGCCGCGATCGTCACGTGTCCCTTCGATGTGATCAAAACGCACGAGCAGATCGCCTTTGGGGAGCGCGTCATCTTTACGGATACGCCCAGCAAAGACATGAACAAGCAGTCCACCTATAATCGCTTAGTGGCCATCTATCGTGCCTTCGGCCTGCGTGGACTCTTTGCCGGTTACGGGCCACGACTGTTTAAGGTGGCTCCTGCTTGTGCTATTATGATATCCACCTTTGAGTATAGTAAATTATATTTCTTCTATTACAATGTGGAACAGCATAACAAGCAGCTGCTGATTAACAATCCCAATGCCAAGTTGGTCAAGTTTGATGACATGCAATAGTAAACTTCATAAATTGTATCATTATTTCTCTTTTCTTTTTATAAATAAGCTGTGCGTATATTTACTGTCATAATTCGCAAAATTATTTTATGTTCAACACGACTTAATTAACCAAAAAAAAATCAGCTTGTGCCAGATTTAAGGGAACATTTTCACAAGCTGACACTTGAGAGCATGTAAAGGAAGCAATACTGCCTATTCCCTGCAAGGCGAAACAAATATATTCAAAGCGGTAATTGGTGTACTCTGTGACAATAATACCAAGTTATTATTTCTTTAATGCTATTTTCGATATAATTTTTCATAACCTTATTGAACGCTTTGTCTACTAAAAATAGTCACAAAATTCAGTTCTTACTAAGATTAAGCTAACATTTAGAGTATATTTATGGATATTTTATTTCAAGCCATTGAATCACTTTTAGTATGAGTTTCTAGGAAATTAGAGCATGTCTGCAAAAAAATGTTTCAAAATCATTTTATTTTATTTTATCAATTAAAATAAAATGGAGAGCAGCTGATCGGCGTCCCTCTTAGCCAACCAGTTGGCATGACTGATTGGTGCGTCTGGCAACGCCATTGCAATCGAAGTGCAATCGAATCGCGAACATTTTTCTAATCAGCGTGCATCGCGAATTGATGTGGAAAATAAACAATTGTTACTGAAGAGCTTATTGCCTGCTTCGTCTGAGTGGCCACTGCCGACCTTATTTTTGATCTCGAGCTTAGTCTTAGGACAGGTATATTTCCGTGATGTTTTCTTTCAATCATAGCTAATAATAAGTGAAGTCAATAAAGGCATATGTGTATCGAGAAGCAAGCTATAATTTGAACAAATAAGACCCTATTTGTAAATTTATTAAAGCACGAGCGAGCCTCACACGTGATTAAATAGGACAACTTTTATGTGACGTTTGGCCTAATATACCTTTTCCCTTAAGGGAATTAATATATGCTTCCTTATGTCTTTGTCTACAATTTTTATTTATGTAACGCGAACGCACGAAAGTACATAGACTTGCGCAAGACCGGAAAATTGAAGAAGTCAAATTATTATTGTTTATTTAGAAGTACGCAAAACAAGAAAAATTATTCTATCTTGTTATTTTAAGTATTTAGAGAGAGTACCGGAAGAAACCCCCCTCATAGCAAGGCCGGAAAATTGAATAAGTAAAATTATTATTGTTTATTTAGAAGTACGCAAAACAATAAAAATTGTTCTATTTTGTTATTTTGAGTATTTGGTATTTAGCTCTGGAGCCCCGTTAAGTCTCGACAGCATTGTTTTTTTTTTCAATTTGAAATACTTGAACAATAAACGGAGTGCACTCCGTAGCAATTTACTGGTCACGTTCGCATACAAAAAAAGGAAAATACCCAAAGGAACAACTTAGCTCGGCTCGTGCCAATTTATTGATTGCACATTTTCCTGACAAGAGGAGAAAATTCAGTTATATAAAACAGAAATATTGAGCTTAACATAAGCAATTATGAATTGCCTTTGAAAGTTGGCACTGAAATCAAGGTGTAATTATGTTGCATTTTTTCAAAATTATTGAAAATAATTAGAACAACATCCACTTTTAGTTTTAGTATACTCGTAAAAACATAAATAAAAAATTACTCCCTAGGGAATATTTGTTATACGTAACTATATTTGTACGTTTTCAAGCATTGAATAAGCAAAATTTACAAAGCATGCCGGAACACGGGATCTAAATGGATACATAATCAATCATTTTGCTGTTTGTGTTGACCGCTATTTGCAAAAGATAACAAAAAGGAGCATGGAGTTTGAGCTAGAGATGAGCACATCACATTAAAAATTAAAACATTCATTTTAAATATACTTGGTATTCAATATTTAATATACATATATTAATTGACATCTTATCTAGTTTATTATTCTTTTTTTTATATCTGATTTTGATTATTCACATTATTCTAAATTTGTTGTGAAGCTATTTTCACACAGTTTCATTTAGATTTTGTCTTGTTAAAATTTGCCATTTGCAGAAAAAAGAGTTGGAATATATGAATATATATATATATATATATATAGTCTGCCGGGCAATGGGCAAATGGGCATTTGACGTTAAAGTTTTCTTTGTTAAGTGAAAATTGGCAATAAAACGCATTTAAAATATGCTCCCACTCAAATAATTGAAATTATTTTAAAGTGAATTTCATTCATGCGTTTGTGTAAGCCAATTTGGTACTCAACCACATGAAGGCGTCCTCTGGCACCACACATCGCCCAGCCCCGCAATTTATACAACCACTTCGTTTTTTTCTATGTGCACATACATTTCTATCCATATTTATTGTGTTTCTTTTATTTTTTGCACTGCCATTTGCTGTGACTGGGGCGTGTCCACCGTCCATATATTCTGTCAGGCTGCTGCTTGATTTTTTTTCGCTCACTACCAGCTACAAAAATATTTGCGCAAGCACCAACAAAAAAAAAAGAGCAGGAAAAGTTGTTGATGGCCAGCCGAATTGGGGAATTGTTGTAATTTCGCCGTCCAGCAGCTACTGCGGCGGCCATCCTTCAACATTTGCCAGACTTTGACAGGAATGAGCGGAGGTTTTCTGTTTTGCTTGTTGCGTTTGGTATTTGCATTTAATTGTTGTATTAAAAATATACCAGCACGCGCACAGCCACAGATCTTTATTTATGACTATTACCACGACTTTCTACTCTACCTTTTTTGTGTGTGTGTGTATGTAGTATGTATAGTAAAATCATTGACAGTATCTGGGTGTGGTAGGCATTGGCAATACTTCATGCTCGCCCCGGAATTGATTGGTCCGACGCTTGTAGCTTAAGCAATAAAATTGATTTAATCTGATTTGATGGGTATTCAGTTAGAATTGAGTGGGCATTGGCTTACATTGAAAGCTCTGTGCTGCAAATAATGAGCTTAGAATAAGCTGAGTGATGCGCAAATATTAAACGGCTATTAAGAATAGGGTTTTAAATGGAAACTGAAAAATCGGATAAAAAGAAATTGTCCTCAGTTTTCTTTCCGGCTTTTATTGGGGCCCACATTAAAAATAGTATCAAAAACTATTCTCTTGATTGCTTAATTTTATGCACAGATTTCGCTTTAGCTTGATTAAAAGACTTGCATTAAAAATATTTAAATTTATTCCCTGTTTTTGGCTTTATATTTATAGACTTTGGCTAACTTACATTGCACAACTATGGATTTTCCTCAAAGATAACAATTTGCTGTGTGACCTTGTCGGGGTCGGCGTTAAATTAATTTCTAGAGCTTAGCAATATAAATGGCGGCCAATGCTCAGCAAAGAAAAAAGTGAGAATATTTCATACGTACTAAATGAAATGAACAATTTTTCACGGCCAACAAAGTGCTGAAGACTTTTAAATTGGCAAATTTTTAATTAGCGAATCCCTTTTGCAATTTTAACGCCGCTTACGGGCAGACGAGTATTGTCCTTTTTGCTGTTGCCTGTGGGTTTGTACCACGCACCTAAGTGGCCTCGCCCGAGATGCCAGAGTTTTAATTAAAAATACAAAGTGAATACAAATAAAATAAAATCACCGGAAAAAAATATTTGCTTGTTATTTAAAAAAAAAATAAAAAACATAAATTTCTAGACTAAAGCAAAAGTTGTCAATATGCTATGCGTAACCTTTACCTTGGCCTTGTTTGCATGCTATTTTCAGTCCGCATTTGCAGGGATTTTCGAAGCAGCTTATTATGCAGTGTGTTCAAGTGTGGTTTTTAGCAGATCTTTGAAATTGTAAAGTGCTTTTAATTTTGATTGAAATTGTACTGTGGTTCATTGGCAAAAGAGCAAAATGCAGCAATTTGCGATTTCCCGTCATTTTATGCGCAATTTGCCTGCATTATGTATATGAAAAGTATTTTCATTTATAATTTTTTTATTTTTCATTTTTTCTTTCATATTTTAAGCTCGGTGCTCTACGTACCACGTTGGCTCGGTTTATTTTGAAATTTACGCAGAGCCAACTAAATTATAAAAGCGATAATGGCCCGTAAGACTCGTAAATTTTGCGGGCACGAATTGCAAATGAGTTCTGTTAAGAGGTGTGCACTGCCTTTGGCCTGCCGTTAAGTGCTGTGTTATTTATTAACGGGCAATTTTAATTGATCATATTTTGAATGTCATTATAGCCTTGGAATGCCTTGTAAATAAGCATTTTCATGTTTTATTTAACTCTGACTCCTTGCATTACCTGGAAATTATCTGCATTATTTGATTTTCATTGTACGCCATTCGCTCGTTATTAATTCATTTTCATGATTTAAGTTGTTTTCCTCTTTAGTTCAAACAGGGAGCAGGTCTTTCTAGTCACAATGACCATTGCTTTGCAATCTTTGCGAATACTTTTATTTTATTACATTTTGATAGACTCTTATGAATTATTGATTAGACACTTTTAAAGACGAACTGAATCGCAAATGATCCCAGTATGATAGCGAAGTAGTCAAAATAGGCAAAATACGTGGAATTGCTTAAGGAAAATAAATTGCACAATTTTAGCATTATGAAAAATGTGACATTAATATGTTAAGCTATTACATTGGCAGTTCTAAAGTGAGGGCTCATCTTTGGTTAGCCGCGTACATTGCTTAAGGATTCAAGTTTAATCTATTTGTATATTTATATGGTATACTGCTATTGTAACAGAGAACTTACCTGAGAATAAGTGTTGGCTTTGGGTTTCCTATCTGTGTGATAATTTTTTGCAATTAAAAACATATATATTATTTATTATGCAAAAAAAAAGGTTCGAACCCAAAATATCAGTAACACTATTAGTATCAAAAACAGTCAAAGGTTAAATTCATGTCGCTTTAAATAATGTAATAAATTATTTAAATAAAATATCCACTACGTTTCAGTTTATTAAAAATTAGGTATATACAATTTTACAAGTTTTGAAATGGCGTGTGCCCGAATTGAGTGCGACGCAATCGCTTTAGTCCAATTTGCATATTCAAGTAAATTTCCAAAATCAACATTAATAACGTTGAGAGTACCTATAGGCATCGGTATAGCAAAACTTTGATGCTTGTTGGCTAACAAAAAAAAAGAGAGACTACAAAAATCGTAAATTTGCATATAAACTTTTGGTTCCCACAAGCGACTGTTTTCCTGTAGAAGAATTGTTTATCTTTTTTGATAACACATCGTATGCAAATGTTTACCGTAACAACTCACACATACCCCACACATTTTGACCCAAGGTAAAAAAAAGGTTCGAAACTTGTGTAAACTTCGCGCATTTCCTGCTGAACAAAGCACTGCGCTTCATTATGACAGCCATTGTTATGTTAGACAAACACCAGAAGTTCCGCGGGGGAAAGGGGACAAAATTTAATTAAATGCCGCCTGAGTTTATTTATGGGTGTACAAAAATGAACAATGACACAATTTGATCGACTTTTTAAACAACACACAACGGAACAATTGCAATTAATTAAATCATAATGAAAGATATAAAATTGAAAAATAAAAAAAATACCAAAACTGTACACTGCCACTCCTTGTAATAATTATCGTAAAAATTACATATAAAATAGAATTAACTTAGTTTGTATACGATAAGTAAATGTAAAGGGTGTAGATATTTTTTCTTTTACACAGAAATTCACATCATATTAAGTATATGTACCCCAAATTTTAAATTTATCAAATATGCATTGAGCTAAATAATAGGCTTATATATTTAAACGGGGTATTATAGCACATGATTTTTTTCATATTGTTCTTTTATCTCATATAATGTCACTTAATCTTATGAGCTGGGTTTTTTTTTTTGTTGCCAAAAAGGAATTTAAGCTGACAATTATTAATTTGAGCCGCGCATTTTAATTGTAATTTTACGTATTCCTCTCAGTGCCAGAGACGCACATTGACTGAATTTTATAACATATACCTTGACAACAGAGTGGAGCAGATTCAACAATAGCACCCAGAAACCTGCAAGCACGAAGGATAAAGATACACATACACTAACACTGATGGGCAATGGCAGGCGTCGCTGACGGCTTGGATATGAATGCTGGCAATGGCAGTCGTATACGACTGTTGACAGGCAGCTTTCGTTATGACGCACGTACATATACACCCATGTGAGAACGCGTACATACAAACAGCAACAACATCATTCAGTACAACCATTTTTTTGCCGCTCTTCGCTTATGAAATTTGTTTTAAATTCTACAGATGTTGAGGCACCCGCTTCCAAACCTGTAAAAAGCCAACAATAGTTTATAGCTGTATGGCATTCTTGAATACATATTCTTTACAACATTTTTAAGCTGATGTGGCATGCTTTTACCGCAAATAAATTTGTTTTTTTTTTTTGGTCAAAGAGCTTAAGAGCCTTTAATTTTTTTTCAAAATGGTACAATTTATTAATTTTTATTTTAAGTGCTCTTTAAATAAAAAATAAATAATTAATATTCCGACATAATTTCTATAGTTTACAATTCCAATAGTTTTCTTATCTCAATTCCATTGTGAAATATTAAAACAAAACGAGCGTGCAAATTGAAAATTATAATTTGGAACAGTTCCCCACAAAATCAAAGCCAAAAAAGAGTAGAGAAATGATTGTCGCTTTAATCTCACGTATGTAAATAATTACTCTTGAAGACCTTGTAATTTAGTTAAATTTTTTTTTGTACGAGTATGTGATGCAAACACAACACCACTGTCGACAACCAGGACAACGACTAATGACTTGGAATTTGTTGCCCGCCAGCCAAATGAGCGAAACAGTATGCATCTTTGTGTGTGTGACTGGATGTATATATAAGGCAGCTGTTGTCACTGATGTTTGCCATTAACGCCCAACACAAGCAACAAAAAAGGGAAAACTGCAACTTAAGTGGAAAAGCAGAGTAAAAAACATTAAGCTGCAGCTGCCAGGCAACACATATCACACCCCAGAACTACAGACTGTCTGAGAGGCAGGCAAATGTATCTTTTTTATTCCGGCAGACATGACGTATGAGTTTTGTATATAAATTCCATGTCACATCACTCATATGCCCCAGTAGCTTTAATTACATTTACAGTGCCCACGCCAAGTGAATGGCTTGAAGTGGGTTTCTTATTCCTGAATACAATTTGAGTTGTCAGATTATTGGCAAGCAGTATATGAATAGTTACAATAGAGACTACTAAAAATACTGCAAGTGAGTAGTAAGTAGGCATGGAGCAGGAAATATTTCCAATAATTGTAATTATATTTGGGAATTAATCTACTTAACAGGAATACACAGAGCAAGTCTAAGCAGCTTACTTTACTAATTTATAACAAATGTGTTTTCTTCCATATTTATTGAGTAACAATAAAATACTCTTAACGATTGTCATGAGCGATAGATAGAAATATGTGCTGTTGAAATTTGGCTTTAGTTGTAATAAACGATTGCAAACTATTTCAATTTAATTCGCATTTAAATGAATATAAATGCCAGCAAAAATTGATGTAACTGCATGTTAAATAATATACTTTTAATGATTCTGATTTGTGCAGTAGAAGTTATTTAAAATTTATAATAAAATTCATAATTGGATTGAGTGACTTCTGTCATGCAGCTAAGACGTCTAATATTATAGAAGTTTTTTCTTTTTGGTTTATTGTTTGCTTATTTATAATTAATTCAATTAACCTGCTGATATTTATTCAAAAACATGTTAAAATTTTTTACAGTTTTCTTATTTCCTTCGACTTTGCTTAGCTTTAAATTTATAAAAATATTTTCCATTAGCTTTACGTATATTTTATGATTTAAGCAACATGCACTTGACACTATATAAAAAGCAATCATCATTACGGTTGTGAATTTGTGGTTGCACCGAAAAGCCACATGCAACATTGTCTGTATTGTGCAAAAATCATTTGATACAATACATTTAATGAACCCCAGAGAATGGTGGCAATTACAGTGCTTTTAAAATAACAACACAAATAAAGGAGTGGAAGTGTGAAACATTACGTTAAAGAGCGACTGTGACTAACAAACAGCAATCGTGTGAATATTATATTTATTGTGGTTGCTTTATTATTACACCTGCACAAAAGGCTGCGCCTAAAAGCATGCAGCATAAAATGTTGAGAGCGCAAAAATAGCAGCGACTGTTATTGTTGTTATTGTTGTTATTGTTCCCGCCGTTGTAAAACAGTCAGACAGTGAGACAGACCATCGGACCCCATATTCACACACCCACCCACACACACGCACACACACATGCATGTACATAAAAACGGCATTTATGCTGACTGATAAACAACGACACAATTGACTCGCAATCGCGCGCACGTTAACGCACTCAGAGAGATTGAGGAGAAGAGGTGCGGAGAAGGTGGGATATAGTGAGCCGGAAAACAAGATAAATTGATGGAGAGAGGTCGACACATATTTCATAGAGCTGCAACTGCTGCAGTGTAAGCCATTATCGTGAGTCACAGCAATTTCCAGATTATTTCAAAAATAGCTTAAAAATCAGAAGTGTTTTATTTTCGAGTGGTAAGTTCCCATCTCCAATGTACACATTTCAATTTATTCACCATTTTGGAATAATCGTCACGACACTTTCACGCTGTTTTCTCTAGCTCGACGCATTTGTAAGGCTTTTCTGATTGCCTTTTCACAGATTTTTTCATATGTATATAGTTTCATATTTGTATGACACGCACTTTTTTTCGTCCAACTGTAAAATGTATTTGTTGGTTTTTTGTTGTATATCAATATTTACTTTTTGTGGGACCTGATGCGCATATCGATAAACATAATCTTTTATTAATGACCAATATGTACAGATTTCATTTTGAAAGCACTATATGTTCAGCTTTAACCTCCTATCATTGTGCAATTTAAATTTCATATTCACTGCCTTTGCCCAATTTAAAGTGAGCGTAATTCGATATATATTTTTTTTTTTTAGGCAACACACAAAAGTGATACAAGTCCAGCGGCAGAGATTGTTCGTTATTATGCAGTGTTCAATTTAAAATTCGGGGCATCAAAAAAAATTGATCATGATTAATGGCCGGCCAAATCGAAAATTTACGAAGCGTGCGCTCTTATTTAATTTAATTGAAGAAAACGAAGCGAGCAAACGAACAAAAATGAATTGATTTCAGTTAATGGATTTACCTACAGCATATCAGTATCGGTAGTACGTTTTCAATCTACCGAACCAATGAATACAATAAGCTCTGAAGTCGATTTTCATGTTTTCTTTATTTTAAAGTTAGGAGAAAAGTAAAATATAAAGTAAACAACTCGAGTTCAGTCCAACGGTGTTTCTGTAGTGAGGTTATTGGCATGCCCGAAATTGCCTGTAGAACATTTTCGGTCATCAGCTCCAAATTAAAAATTCCAACAAAATCAAAGAATTGAAAAAAAATGTTTAGCTAAATGAAGACTTTATTTTTGCAAATAAAGAATAATAGGCAATTACAAGTACTAAATAATTGATTACGAACTAAGAACGTACTTTCCTTATGCCATTAATGAGTTTTTAAACAAAGAACATTTTTGACTAAAAATAATGTTCAGCTTTACGTTATTTACAAAGAATATCCAATACCAAACCATTTGCAACCAAAAAAAGAAACTTTTTAGCAGGTGTTCATTGTTCTGAAATCTGTCCTCGGACTTGTTATGTGCCGCCTGCTTGGGGTCAAAAAGCAAAATAGGCCTTATTGTAATTAATGGCTGGAGCGCGCAACAGCCGCCACATTCGATTAACAAGAACAATGGACAAATGTCAAACTTCAGCATGCTTCACTGCATACTGAAATATGGTATATCCCAATTTTCAAGTAGATCTCGAGACATAAATACAGATACGGCCGATTGCCTGGAAGTAAATTAAAACATTTCTATTGGGCTGATTTTAAGCAACGATTACTAGAATTGATCGTTTTGCAATCAATAGCCCAGCCTGAGCAACCATTTAAAGGCAAATCTATCGGTAAGCGTTCAATTATGCAAATTGCAGCAGCGCTCAGCATTGACAAAACTTTCGTGTAGCTTGTGGTTGCTGTGGGATGATGTTAGGCGGGGTTGGGGGTAGTCGTTGTACATTTTCGCCACGTTGTTCGCAATTAACTATAAAGCTGTTGTCATTGTCATTGCCTTTGCACAATGTGGATACAGCAACTATGTTGCTGATGCCTCTCACGCTGCTGCTGCTGAAAAATGCATGAATTTCGCGGAAGCGGCTACCACCAGCTGTGTTGGTCCCATTGATCCCTTTTGGCTGCCATCGCCAGCAGGGAAAACCAAGTGCAAGTTTATACACACACACACACACACACACACCACACACACACACAAACACAGAACCACTTCGCAACTCTAGAACCACATTCCACCCACACTTCAGTTCACTTTTTGTGCACATCAATTTTTCACACATTTCTACCACTTTAGCTTTGGCGCAAAAAAAGTAATTAATTTGATGGTATTTCGTGTTGTTTTTCTTTCTGTGTATATTTCTTGAAATATTTGTTGTTGCAATTGCATTTTATGTGCTCTTTGGTTTACCAGCAACACCTTACAAACTGCTTTACAGGTGTTAAAGAAAGTAATTTCGCAATTGTGAATTTCACTCGATTGCTTGTTTTGTTGGTGTTGTTTTGCTTGCTATCTTGTTACGTGGCCAGATATTTCTGTAGGTGGTCAGTTTGCTCCCTATCTGTTCGTTGTTGTTTTCTGTTGTCGGACCAAGCGAAGCTTTTGTCTGGAAAGGCGGATTTACATTTAAATGGCAAGAAAAATATGTAAAGGTGCTGGAAAGCTATGGTGCATACAAAGGAATGTAGTGAAAAATACTTTTGAACAACCTATTTGTAATTAGTCAAATTATTTAGTAATACTATACAAGCAATAAATACAAAATGTAGCAATATGAATAAGGAGCTGGGCTAAAAAAAAAGGATTGCAATCACTAACTGGGCTAATATAATAAAAAAAAATCACTTCATTTATATTAAACCCACTACAGCATTTCATTTTGATTTAATTTCCACATACATCGAAATAATTTTACTATGTCCGCAGTTTCCATTGTATTCAATTATTAACCTAATTGATTTTCAATTACAGCAATTAACATGCTAAACTAATAAAGGTATCAGGTAAAGTATTTTTTAGCTACTCTACTACGGTTCAACTGATTTTATGTCTGCAATAACCACATAAATAATACACTTAACTGTATGTAAAATGTAATTTCAGAGCCATGGAGTGAGTGGCGGGTAAAGCGGATTTATTGCAATGTCCTTTAACTCGTTTCATTCGTCACTCTCACGTCATTTCCATCTGGCAAAATTATAGTGGATTTAACGTTCTCGTCTGTAGGGCAATGCCACCAAACAGGTGAACTTATATCCTTTCCCGCAGGGAGAACCAGAGCAGAACCGTGTAGCAGCAACTCCTTTCAGCTGGTTCATCCTGCTCATAACGCAGAGGCAGTAAGAATAATCGAAATGACTGCAGAAAACTGCAAGTATACGACTTGTGGATACGCTGCGCACAGATGTTAAATGGAAAGTCTTTAGCCATATATTTATTTTGAATAAAAATGCTGCTTTGGGCTAGTAATTAGTCAGAGATCAAGCGAACTGAAAAAAGCATGAGCCCTGCAGCTATACTAATAGTTAATTGTTTCATAACATAATATACCATTTTGCGGGGCAACCTTATGAGCATAGGGTGCTGCAAGTAAAAATCACCTGAAATAAAATTCTTTTACAGCGCACGCTTACAATATTTAAATAGTTTTCTGCTTTCCGAATTTTATGAGTGTATGCCATGCCAGCTGCGTGGTTCTGTTTCACTCCACTGAATCTGCTGTACTTTGGGCAGGTATTAATTATCTTATGGGGCTCAAACATCTTGTGTATGTGCTATATAAAGTGTATATACAGATATATTGCATATAATTTTCTGCTTCAATTGTTGGGCACAATGACAGTGCAATTGCTTATTGATGATAAAAGTTCGATAATAAATATGAACAAAGTGCACATTCAATGAGCATGCCCTTTGCAGGTGAAATTGCGCTTGGCTCGTATGGTTTGGCACTCATTTATCATTGTATGAATTAAATTCATTTCATTATATTACAATATAGCTTACCGTTTGCTTCAACTCGTGAGTTATGTTTTATTTGAAGTTACAGATTTTTCTTTATAATAAAAATGGGCCACGTAGTTATTTGATCCTTTCTGCGCTTTCTTTGTTTCACAGTGCTTTTTAATTAAATTCCTCATTCTTTTGTTCTTTTCGCACGACTTACTTATTACTTACATTGCATTACTTACATAGCATGTGTCCGCTGTGCCTCTTTTATTTTGTTCGGTGGCTTTCACACTTTGTGGACACCACATTCACAGCACGTAATTTTTAAATATTATTATATTTCGATCTTGGTTTCCATGTTTTTTCTCTCTCTCTCTCTCTCTCTCTCTCTTTCTTTGCCTCTTCATTGCGCTATCTTCTTCTCGAACAACTGGCCCAGTCTTCAGTTTAAGATTTTACTCGGTTGGTTGGCAGCTTTTCACTTTTTTAAGTGAACATCAGATCAGAAGTTTACTTTCACTTGTAAGTGAAATTTATTCGCTTGATGATTATTTATACATTTGTAAGCATCATCAAACACTTTTGTGTCTGCAAATCTCTATAGTTTTTATTACACATACCACTAATGTTATTCTTGCTTTTTCTTTTTATCTCTTCCTCCAAGTCGGTCGCGCTGTCGTAAAAATCATCTTTTGTTTCGCTGCTCTTCAGTTTTGAGCCTTTTACTGCTGCTCTTGCATATCAAATCCCACTTGCATAATATTTTATTATCCTACGAGTCTTTTTTCTACTTGTATTCTATTGTTCTTGAGTGGCCATCCAAAGTTGCGGTTATCTTGCACCACTGTGTGGCACACGACTGTTATCTCAGCAAACGCTTTTACTTGGGCGCCAGTTAACAAGTGCAAGTGCGGCATGAATTTAATATTTGAAACGTCTTTTGTTGTAACCGGTTTTGAATTACATTTAATTTAATTTGTCGTTTTTATACACGTACATTCCGCAAGCGACCAACGCCAGCTCCTGCCACACAGCATTTTCTTAAATCCTTTACACAAGCTGTTTGCCTCGCATAACAAAATAATATAAATAATCCTGTTAAATTGTAAAAATCCATGGAAAAATCCAAGCAACAAGCACAGGATACAGCTGTAAGAATTACAGCAACAACAACAATAGCAAGAGCGACGGCATCGTATTTCGTTTAAAATTTTCTTTGGAGTTGACTACCGTTTTCAGAGAGTCTTCTTTCCTGTGTTGTGTGCTATGCACACGTACGCGGCTTAAGATTTTCTCATTCATAACGTGATTTAAGGCATTTCCCAGCATTTCAAATTGTGGCTCACATAGACTTGGCTGCTCAATATGCATTAGAGTCCTTCGTATATTTTACCTTCACGAGTAACAGATTGTCGTCAGCTGCAAAATTGCATTCAGCATTTCAAGTGATGCACTTTTTTATACACATACCTTTACATCTACATAAATATATATATATTTTTTTATATCATTTTGTGGCAATAAAATATGCAAATACCGAACGTTTAAATCCGGTGGCTATCATTATAGCTAACATGTCGTTCTTGGTAGATGTGTGTCACGAATTCCTGCCAGGATGTGGGCTGCACACTTAACGAATCCGTAAACACCTTCTCACATCTATTGCTTTCAAGTTCCCAAAAGGGCTTCAAAAAATTTGATGTTCAATTTACTGTCAGCTTATAATCGGTTGGGGCCATCTGGCAGCGACGCTTTTATGACCACTTAATCGCTTTAATTAAAAGTCGGCCATTTAATCAAGAATGTTCTGATATTTGAGCTGCCACAATGAGCGTCTGGCGAGTTAAGAGTCTTGGCAATTAAGCCGAAACTGATGCTACATCAGCTCAAGTGAGACAACAATTTGCCATTGAGCCGCGTAGAAAATTAAAGGATCTCTTATTGCTACAATGCCACTGACTTACATACTTATACGAACACTTAAGCGGATTACTCTCAGCAGAGAATGCGCATTATATACGAGTCGATTTCAAGAGTTTTCAATTTGTGATGTTAAGGTTCTCATCAACATCTCACATTTTCATAATGTGAAGTTTTTACTTAATAAATAACATGATTATCGAGCATTAGTGTTATATTTGCTTTTATTTGCTGTTATTATTTTTGTTTTAATGCATATTCTTAGCCTTTAGATAAGTTAAGAGGCTTAAGCTACTATATACATATGTAGTACAGTTTATATAATACATATTATATAATATATATATATTATAAATTACCGTCCAAACAATTTCTTAACCATTTATTTTAGTGGTGCGATCTTTATGGCTCAATGCATATTGAATTTTTAAAGTAATAAACTTTACTATTGGCATCTTATAAAAGAATTCAAGGGTCTGTCAAGATGCAAGATAGGCATACAAAAGCTTTATATGAAAACCTTTAGATGTCTGATATCTGTTATTGCAATCATTCAATTCAAAAACATTTATTTCTATACACATTTGCAACCCAACTCATGTTTCGCTTTTTAATCTGTTCGAGTCCCAGTTGTTAGGTGCCAATTCCGTTGTCTACCCAAACCACTTTATTACTTTTCATGTTGTTCGGCCAAGCCATTTCTATTGGCAACATGTCGTCTGCGTAATGCAATCGACGCCATATATATACATATATCTGTCTGTTCGTTTTTGGGATTTTAGCATCACAGAAAGGCGTCCAAGGCCCAGCGATTCAGTGACTTTTCAATTTGAATAAACGAATGCCTTCAAAATATTTGATTTATTTTCGTTGACCTTTGTCAAATGCTGAGACGGAGAGGCACTCCGAGAACCTCAGACACGAAGCTCAAACTGTTAGCATTTGTCTACTTTTATGTCACTCAAATTCAATTTGCCTCATCGAAAAGTTTATAATATTCATAGAAACAGAACCCAGACTCAAAGAAATTCATATGACAAGCAATTTTCACTTTATAACTTTATTGTAAAACAAGGTCGAACCAGCGTCGGGCTAGTCGCCTGTGTATTTGCGTGTGCATGTCTTTTGTTGGGCGAGAAAAACCAATTCAAAATAATCTTACCAATTTCTGTAGACGTTACATCAAGGTCAACTCAGTAATTTCACTAACGAACAAATGATTATTATTGCATTACGGGCCCAGAGATACAGATACGGACGCAGACACACACGCACATGTGAGACGCATGCAGATAAGCAAATGTAATAGAATCAGCTTATAGCTGCTACCCACCATTACGGCCATCCGCCCATCTTCCACCCACAACATGGTCGTAAAAGACAAAGCTAAGCTCAATTTTAGGTTTGCAGCATTTTGTGGGTTGCTAATTTTAAGGCGACAGTTCACGACATTCATCTGGGAATAGAAAGCTGAAAGCTAAACTGTGACTCTGATTGGGACTCTGCTGAGAATTCTAGGGCAACCGCTTTGAGCCAAGACGCACTAAACAGTGACGAGACACAGACACTATGCAAATGAATTATATTTCTTTTGTAATTCGATTATTATCTTGTATAAGTTCCACATCAGATTTATTATAGTAAATAAAATAAATTAAATTAAATTGGTGTTCAACTATTGCCAAGCAATGTTTTTATTTTGCTTATATACGTTTAAAAGTATTTATATAATATTAAAAGAAATCTAACTAAATCAAACTATATATGATATTTTGTATTAGAGATCTGGTGCTAAAAGTTCGGGTTGCTGTGGGTTGCCTCGCACATGAATGCCATGTAAAATTACTCAACGGTTCTGCTGTTATTCTGACTTCCATTCAGTTAGCTGCCCTTTTTGGGCAACAATGATTATTTGTTTTGTTTATTTTTTTTATAGTTGACCAACTCAATTGAGTGTAAAACAATTTTATTATATGGGCAGCGAGGGCAACGAACAACAACCATGTTACTGTCTATCGAAACGAAATAGTATATATATATATGTATATATATATATATATATATATACATACGTACGCATTTTGAAGAGTCGATATTTCGAGTCCTCATCACTGTCCTGCTGGTCTCTGCTTCACTTTGTTTTATTTTCATTGTTATTTTATTGTCTGTATGGGTGCAGAAGAGTCGAAAGCCATGGGACATGCACTCAGGCTGAAGGATTTGAACGCCATTGCAATTTATCGCATACGCTTTGATGACATGTTCCCAGGCACTTTTATCATTTCCGCATTTATGTGGTTTCCGCTTGAGCTGCAAGCAAACTAAGAAGTCGGTTTCTGCGTTATTGCCCTGGCTGTCCTGTGTTCGATGAATCTCTTCGGTAGATGTGTGTGGCATGGCGCAGTAATGGTGCCAGCATGCGTTTCCATGCACCAACTCGACGAAATTAATTGTTTCGTTGAAATTTATTGAACAAAACTTGTGCAAACTGTTGCCAGGCGATCGCCAGTGCTTTGTGCGAGCCAAAGACATAGTAATTGAAAGAAGATATTTTTCAATTTTACTTATATGAACTATTGTACAAAATATAAAATTTATATTTTGTACGAAATATATAAATCTTATAAATATGAACTGATGAAATGCAATAAGTACAAGTTACACAACTTATAAAATCCTCTTTACTCATTATTAATGGAATATAAAATTGAATACAATTTGTGGCTTAAATGTGACTGTTTAATATGGCACTGAGTGTTGGAAATCTATGAACGTTAAAAAATATATATAATAAAAACGAAAAGTGCTGTTAAAAAGTATTACAAATTCAACAAAGATAAATATTGATAAAATTACGAGTGATTCTAAATCTTCAAAAATTATACAATATAATTTTAAGCTAACTTTTAGCCATAGACTCACATAAACTGCTCTTAATATTTAAAATACTAAGTCATATTATCATCACATAAAGAAAAGAAAAGTTTATATGCCGAACAATTCCTTTTAATTTCCTCGTCCCAGAAACTACTGTGCTGAAGCTCAGTTCGGGATACAAAGAAGAAAAACGTGAAACAAAAGAATAGCAGAAATTATAGGCAACCCTGGGTGACTGGCTCGCTGGAGAGTCTTGTTAAGGGTCTGTAATAAATCTCAGCAGCTTGCTCTGTAACTTAAATTGAATGCTGGAAATCGTTTGGACCTTTCCCCCTCCCCAAGTGCTGTCCCCGGCCGAGAAGCAGTCGGGTCAGAAAAGGAGAAAAAAAAATCGGTTGAAAAATGCGACGCGTTGGCAAATGAAAAGCCGATGTAAAAGTGCAGCAGGACGTGAGGCAAAAAAAATCAAAAAACAAAAAATGCTCTCGTCGAGTTGATTCCACTAGGAGATACCCTGTGTTTACCTATCATAAGATATCCGCATCTATATAGAAATCGCTGTATAATTATGCGTATACGATTTTCTTCTGACGATCTGAAAAAATAGGTGCAGATGTAATAATAATAATAATATTATATATATATGTATGATATACGAGAAGTAGTATTTCAAAGTAAAAGTATCCTGATCTTATAGTCTCGCAGGCTCTCTAAATCATAGATACAGATATGCGGGCAGACGTCTATTGGTGCTAATCAAGAACATATCGTAGTTTTTTTCCTCTAACTCATATCTTGCACAATTTCACTATACCCCTTTTACTCACTGGCAAAGCATTCAGGGCATCGGGCATAAGAGTGTACCCTGAAAATTAAATTGAGTTTTCAAAACAAGCGGCTAAATATGCTGCAATTGCTTGGGTCTGGTTATGGTTTCAACTCCGTCTCCATGTACAACTCGAAGTTCAAGCTTCTTCCATATGCATTTGGCAAAGTCACGAAGCCGCAACGAAAAACTGCACGTGGCAACAAAAAATACTGTTGTCTGCTTTTTGGCGTAAAACGGTAAATTTATGACTTCTGGAATTTGCGTGTTTGCAAGTCCGGCAAACAAAAAAACGAGCATCAAAAAATAAAAGCAAAATAATTTCATAGCGATTTTACACACGTAAAATGTGGAAAAATAGCGCTCTGAAAAACGTCTAATAAATTTAGCTATTAAAAAGCCACAAGCATTATTTACCCAAGTTAAACATCGTTCAAGCAGCCAGCGAACATGTTTTTTGATATCGCATTTAATTTCAATATTCGATTTGCTGTTGTGTATTTGCATAAATAATTCAATATATCAATAAATTTCTGCACTTTCCATGCAAATTGTGTGGCAAAAAGCTTCTTAAGTTTCTCTGCTGAAATGTATGGCTTTTACTATCAGATTTGATGCCGGCAGCAAAAACATTATTTCCGTAATGGGCTTTGCTCGTTAACCATGTGATTTTTCTCAGTAAATAGAGACTCAATTTTCAGCATCAAAATTTGAAGAAGTATAACTTGTTTGCAGAGAAAACAGATCCACGTCATTTGAGTATTTTTTTCTTTTTTTAGTTTTTAATTTTATATATTTTAGCACACTTAGTTCAATAAACAGAAATATTATAGCTGCCGAAAACTAAGATATTGGTGTTGGTATTGACACTATAAATGATGTATGCAAAATGTTTTCTTCTCAGAATGAATCAAGATAGTTGATCCCTTAGTCCGGCTAACCTTGTTTTGATTGCAGATTGGTGTTCTTACGAGAGCTGGTGTGGTCAGCACGGAATAGGCAATCCAAGCGGTCTGTTTCAAAAAATGAATAGACAACACGGACATTGTTGGTGAAGCCTCCGCCATCTTTCCACGCGCTTACGATCACAATGGGATCGCCATCATTGATTAAATCACTCTTCCTGGCGCTAGTCAACGCAAACCGTACCCGATCATCAACATCACTGGCGCAGGTTTCACCACATTCAATCGAGTAGAGCAATGGTATTATGCCACGATGCAAGTTAACCCAGCGAGCAGCCCTCTCGCAGCGGGTGACTGCCATAACTGGACACCGAGGTCGAAATTTGCTAAGCAGTGCTGCCGACCGACCCGATGATGTAAGCACAATTATGAGAGTTGCTTGCGTACGCCTCGCTGTTTCTACGGCCGTAATCGCTGTTGAATGCGACGCATCCAGCTCTGCGGTCGTTTCGTGTACCAAATCCTCAAAAAGATTCCGATACCAGACGACCTTCTCGGCCTCACGACACAGCGTATCACAAATCTTGATAGTCTCTATGGGATACAAGCCAATTGCTACCTCAGAGGAGAGCATAATGCAATCAGCCCCATCAATCACTGCGTTGGCCAGATCAAAGCACTCGGCACGTGTGGGAAATGGATTGTAACGCATCGACTCCAGTACGTTGGAGGCAACAATTACTGGCTTGCCCGCCTTATTACAACGCCCCAATACCGTCTTTTGTGTTATGAAAAGCTTCTCGATTGGTATCTGTGTGCCGAGATCGGCACGACTGAGTAGAATGCCATCCGATGCGCCTATTATTTCCGATAAGCGACCCAGTACAATCTTGCTGTCGATCTTGGCTATGATCTTGATGTGCTTGCCCTTAGCCCCGAGCACCGAGCGTATGTCCCTAATATTTTTAGCACAACGCAGACCCGAAGCCAACACAATATCCACATTGGCTCGCACACTGAACTGTAAGTCATCCATATCCTTCTCAGACACAGCCGGCAAATCGATTTCCACTTCCGGCAATATAACATTGCAATTATTGCCCAGCATTCCACCTAGATGAACCTCGCAGAGCAGTCCATCGACGCCCACCTCAAGAATGGTTAGAAATAGTTTGCCATCGTCAATGAAAACTCGATCCTCCGGCTTTGCCACATTTATAATGTTCGGGTAGTCCACATAGACGGCCTCCTTGCTTCCCTTGTCGTAAAGATCTCGATTAATGGATAATCGTATACTTTCTCCATTTCGTAGTAATATATCATTGCCACCATCCAGTAATCCGGTGCGAATCTGAGGCCCCCGTGTGTCCACTGCAAATGCAACCGCTATTGTTTGGCCTGTCTCACTTTTGATACGTTCAATAGCATTATGCACCAGCTCAATAGTTTGAGTATGTGCCACATGCGATTCGTGGGCGAAATTCAGTCTGATGATATTGACACCCCTCGATAACATATCGTAAATGGTTTCCGGGTTACGTGAGGCATGTGAAATAGTCGCTATCAGAGAAACGAGGCGTCGATGAGTGGATGGTTTCTTCACATTCAATTCGCATATGTGGGCGAGTTGGGTGGAACCCTTCTTAAGCATTTCTTTGGCTGACGATGACATCCTGAAGAGTTGAAGTGCAGATGCAATTCAACTGACAATTTTTTTATTTCTATTTTTATATACTCTGTAATTTAAAACTCTGAAATTTGTATTTTTAAATGAATTAAAAGTCAGTGAGTGTGCTTGCATCTAAAAATACAATACAAATACAACATTATTATTTGGAATTTTGGGTGTATATGCCGCTAAGTTAGCCAGATCGAAAATTGATTATTATTAGAATTTTCTTCTTTGAAATATAGTTAATTTTCATAAAAAACAAAGTTTATTTGGCAACACATATTGCATGCATTACATTTGCACAGAATGATTTAAAATAGAATTTAATAATTAAGAGCCAACTTAAAGTTTATTGATCTGCAAGATACAATTTATATTCATTAAAAAATGCAACTACAACTCATGAAAAACTTTGTTGGCCATCAGCACAAATTGCAAAACCAATCAAAAATATTTTTCACTTAACAACAAAACTAATTTTTAGTGCCAGTTGCAGAATTTTCCAACCAGGCAATGGCAACATTTTGGCTCCATATGCAGGTGAAATCATAAAATTGAAATTATGGCAACTTCCAGCTAATGAACAGCTATACAAATAAATACAAACATTTATGTTTTTATTTTTGTGTTTGCTCTTTTTTTTGTAGTACCTTTCATGCAACTGCTGGCAGCAGACAAAGTTTCGCTTTTTGTAGCACACCTCAACGACTTTTATATGATACTTTGGACGCGCCCCGAACTTCGAAAGCAGGGCCACAGAAATAGTTGCCCCTTCGAAGAAAAAAAAAAAAAATCAAAAAAATAAGAATAGAAGAGAAGAAGAGAAGTAGCAATACCCCGTCATACTATTTCAATATCTTCATTTAGTGAGACCATCTCCAACGGAGGCATTCTTTCAGCTTCCTTTCGATTTGACTGCAAATTTTACGTTTCACAAACGGTGCAAACCAAATGAGCAAATGCAACTTTGAGTTGGCTTTTGCCAGATCGAAAACTACGCCTTTTTAAATGTGAAAAAGTATGTGTAGCGTACTCTGGTGCGCCGCTGCTGAGTGTTCGCTCCTGCACGACGAGACACTGACTGAGTGTGTGCAAGCCGTGCTGCAAAAGCCGAATGCTACTTCGGCAATTGACGAGTCGCGAGCGAGAGCGAAAGCTTTCACTCTCTTAAGCGCGGCGCTCAGGCGTGCAGACGTGCTCTTAACTGTGCGAGCGGTGCAGCATTCTATTGCTTGCGCCGCCAGACTGAGATGCCTGCTAGCACGCTGCTCTACTCGCACAAAGGAAACAGCGTCAAGTGCCACTTGTGACGCTTTGGCAAAACAAATGTTAATAAAGCATGTGACAGAGGCTGCATTTGGTTTTCTCTCTGTGTGTGTGCTTGTGGGTGCGACATGCAACATTTGACACACCTTTGTTGCTATTGTTGTTGCTACTTGTTTGTTTGTTTTGTGTGCTGTTGTCTAGTGTTGACTAGTGTCGTAGACGCCATTTGCCGCTTGCTGTTTGCTCTTTGGGGATCCGAAGCTGCAAAGTGAAAAGGTTATCCGACAATGAAATGCATTTCATGCCCATGTGAGTGGCCAGCCCATGGTTGTTGCTACACACAAACACACACAATCATGCCACAGACTGCTGAACGCCACCCGTTGAAGCACTAAAGTGAGCATAAATGTGGGTTAATGGGTTTTTAGTTGCACTTTTCATTACGACTTGACTGCCCCCAAACAGTGGTTGCTATTATTGCAACTGCTGCGTACTAAATGCTAATCGAATCAACAGACAAATTCAATTGCAGTTGGAAAGAAAACATGCAGCTAAAATAAAACAAGTTTATTCATATGGAATGTTAAATATCCTACTTAAAAATAATTGAATATATCGAATATATACATATAAAATAAGGCAACATTCAAAAATGCAGTGCTGGAATATTCCAAGTGAATGTTAAATGAATATATGAGTAAATATCTATCAAGAGCGGGTACATTATTTTTCCATAACTATTATATTTAAAAAATGTATATAAATTTAGACTATGCTGCAGATCTTTTAAATACATTTCAAAATATATAATTTTAATATTCCCAAATATCTCTCGATTGTGCTTATCACTAACACAATCAAGAAGGTAAGCAGAACATTTCCACTTTACATAGACGCAAGTTGGTTTCGATTGAAATTAATGAACAAATTACAACTCACCCTTTCCTTCCGTCCTATCTTCATGCCCTCGAGCACAATCTCTCAACAAATGAGAAAATAAATACTCTTTCGCTAAGCTTGCTGTTCAGGAAGATGAAACATAATTTGAATAGAAGTGTGAAATTGTTCGGTTGAGAGAAGCACCGCAGTTGACATTGTGCAGCACTTGACAATGGAAATGTTTGCCTATTTCGCAACACTAATTAAACTGCACTTTGCAGAACTGAGAGTTTTGCATACAACACACACACACACAATGCTATAAAAATGTCAGCCAAATATAAATTTACCTAATTGAACATGTGTTTGCCGGAGTTGCGGTGGCTTCACTACGTGTTTCAGTGGTGCCCGTGGCTTTTATGCATTCTTTTTAGTTCATTAACTTGTGGGCGGTGGTTCCTTTTGGACAAATTTAAATTAAAAGGTCGCTAGTTATGCACACACACACACACACTCACACACTGGCATACACACATGTTTGTAAATACCATTTGTGTTTGTCCCTCTGCGCTAATTTGAATATTTTTGTTTTGCTTTTAGCATTATTATTTTTATTTATTTTTGTTTGCTATCAGTGAAATTTATGCGCAATTCCGGAAAAAGTGCACTTTTAAAACCTTAACAAAAAATTGAGTTGTAAATTTGGCGCCGTTTTGTTTTTATATAAACTTTGCTATTGTCGTATGTTAAAATTTGTGTGTTTTTTTTAAAATAAATTTTCCAGTTGAAATTGTAATGGTAATTATTGCATTAATTAGAATTTTGTGCGCTGCTTACCTTTACACTTTTAAACTCTTTTTATTAATTTTTCAATGTAAATTGTAGTTTAACTTTTGGTAATTTGCATTAAAAACAATTTTGAAGCGTTCTTTACTTTATAAATATTTAAACTTTTTGCAATGACTGTCAACTCTGAGTTGTGTTTTAGCCTTTATTAGATAAACTTCTGACACCAGATTGGCATACGTAATTATCAACCACAAAAGACTTGTCAAGCACAAAGTAGAAGAAAAATAGATAATAAATAAATAAATAAATAATAATAAAATAGAAAGAAGATAATGGCAATGGTTTTTAATTTCCAAAGTCTCCGCTAATTTTATTGCCATCAATTGCTGAGTGGAAATTATTTAGGAATACAATTAAGCAAATGGGCTTTTATTGCGCAGTGCGAATTTTAGTGCTGAACTTGATGGACAGAATCAGGCTGAGCTATTAAATCTTCAAATATTTACATAAAGAGTGAGTTGGACTAGACTTGAAGAGGTTGAAGTTCAATGGTTTATGATTTAGAGAATCGGGAATGAGATGGGCTTTCTTATACAGTTTGTTAGACACTAATGGAAAATGGGAAAGACTGCTCACATTAATAATACTGATGGCTCTAACCTAAAAAGCCCTAAGAGTCTTCTGATTGCCTTTAAATATTGCTGAATTGGAGTCGACTTGTGTACTACTTATTCAGGGCATATTCCTGCGCTGCTATTTTTGTATTTAAATTTCTATTTCTATGAAAACAGTTTATGAGCTTATCAGTTAACATGAGTTGGCAGGTTCCAAATACTGTCAACGAAAATCCAGTTTTCCTGCAATTTATGGTTGCTCTAAAGTCAGACGAACCATTTAAATGCTTAAAATGCAACTAGAAACCGCTCAAAATTTAGAAAAGGAAAACTTTTAATAAGCTTTGGTTGCCGACACGCAAATTATCTAACACGATGATCCCTAACATCAGTTTTAAGAGCAGCTGTAATTTCATCATTATGTCCAGCCACGCTGCAAAATTGACCAAGCAACATGCAGCAGAGGCAAGCCTTTGTCAAATTGTGCCAGGCTGTAGAAATTGCCAACAAGTTTCACCGGTGTCGAACAGCATCCGAGGGGTGTATCCAGCAGCAGCAAAGATTGTACAACGCGCAAATACCCTGCACAATTTAGGCCAAGTTATTAAGAAGAATTACAAAGTACTCGTATATCGTAACACCTAAGATCTTAAGCATCAGATCTTTACATATATATGTTTCATATACATTTAAACAGCTGCATTCCGAATTTCAGACGTATAACTCCGGGATCTATATATTTTGTGTATGGTAGCAGATGCATCGACTTGCCTGCTCTTCACAGCTTGTCACAATTGTCGTGATTCCCCTTTTAGTCATCATCAATGGGTAATGTCAGGAAAATTATTAAACAATGCGACAAGGAGCATAGTAGAGGCGTGCCGGCAAACAACTGAGATAAATGTAGGTATGAAAAAGCAAAATTCTGACCTAGGCCAAACACAAGCAAAAACGACACAGATGACACAAAAAATGGGAGATGACAAAAAAGTCAACAACTAAGCTTGGACAGGAGTGGACAATAGCGGCGTCAGTTGCCCGCCTCAAAGGATGCCAACATGGTAAAAATGTCAATGGAGCAAGAGACAGCCACAACACAAGCAACCCAAACAACACAACTCAGCAACTAAGTGTTAGTCGAGAGTCCTGCAAAACGTACCGTTAAAATACTCGCAACTTAGCTCAAGTATGGGGCCACCTGTTTGCTTTAAGGCAGTTTAAGCCGGACACGGAATTATGAGTGGGCAGCAAAAAAGGCAATGTTCGAGCTGAAATCTCTCGACTAAGCAATGCTCTGTCAAAGCTACACTGGGCAAGAGCCTGAATGTGAGTTGAAATTATAAAAGCATATTGATAACAAACAGTGATATTTAAACCATCTCTGTAAGACATAATCAACAATTATCAAAGTAATATGCTCCATTTGAAGTGGTGCATAGTGTGTAGAAACACAACAATCGAGTTACTAGTCAATTTCTAAAGGGATTGCCAGACAAAGTGCTGGCTAAGAGCTACAACTATGCAGCCCTCCCAGCAAACAAAGATGATTTGGCTTCGGAGAGGGGGAATGGGAATGGGAATGGGAGTGGGAGCAAGGTCCGGGTCCGGGTGCCGGAATTGGATTGGGAGGACAGCGCAGTGGCAGTTGGATGCCAACTGATCCAATTCGCTTCGTTTCGGTTCGATGCTAGCAGGCTAAATGCAAAAGCCTGCCGAAATGAAAGCAACAACAAAAAAACTTTTGGTTTTTGTGCATTTCGTTTCTGATTCCAGTTCCTGTTCAAAGGGGGCCTAAAAGATAAAACATTTGTGTTTGAGATGCTTATTTAGCCGTCCTTCCACAGTTTTTGTGTAAGTGTAAAACAAATGTAGAAATCCACACTTAAGTTTAGTTTTAACTGTTCTTGGTTATATTTGAATTAAATTCTTAGTGAATATGTTTAGATGTACATTTGTAAGAACATAACGCACAATTAATTATAAAAGGAATCAATCGTATCTTATCAATATTGGGCAACTAAATATACATCACATATAATGAATTGCATATTATCATTTTTTTGCAAATCTACGTCAGCACGCAAATATCTATACTTTTGAATATTTCCCAAGCACTAAAATACTTTTGAAGACTGATTTGAACAAATTGGAATCCCCAACACATTGGGAATTTCCATCGAAAAGGAATTGCAAAAATTCAAAATTCCCAGACAAAAACAAGCTAATGTTTTAGGAAATTTTAGCGTGACTGGCAACTAAAAGCACCTACGACACAGATTAGATTTAAAAGAGTGGATACGATTTAAGCAAAACGATGATTCTTTTTCAGCTCGATTCCCGCACTTTTGTGCTTTGAGTGATATTTAGAGACAGGGTGTTTCGTTTTGAAGAGTTCTTTTTTGCAAGCTCACTTTTTTTGTACATATTTTGTAATGTAGATTTTAGAAAACATATGCGTAATTCATGTGATATCGGTGTCCATAATATACTTGAGATGCATTTTCTCCTTTTCGGTGAGCTGAAAGAAATGCTGGCTCGTATGCTTCACCTCAGTCATATTATGTAAGGGTGGCCATAATGTCGTAATCGACATGCAGCTAAATGAATAAAATGCAGGAATTATTGCAAAAGCATTTAACACTTATTGCAAATATTTACTAAGCTGAGCTGAGACTCACCGCACAAAATAGCAGGCATCGGCTGCTGTTCTCTGAAAATCAATATTCTGGTTTATCTCATGCTCGAGCTGTGCCTCGTAAGCCCTTTTCCAGTCCGAATACCGATTAGCGCATATCATTTCACTTCAAAAACGTAAAATTAGTCGAAGCAAATGCTTAACATTGCCAGCACTTACTAGGGTATCTTGAATTTTGCGAAGCTGGGCTCACGACTCTTTATATCGGCGGCATCATTCGGCTTGTACTTGAGTTCAATCACTGGCGTTACTATGAATGTTTCCCGCCGGTAATTGGGTCGGCTGGGACTCTCGTCACAGCGACTCGTAAATCGATGCAGAGAACCGCTTCTGTCAGCATTTGGCACTCGAAAGTTTGATTGACGCTGCGATGATCGGCTTTGCCCATCATACAGTTTTGACATCGACTTCACATATGCCGAGCCACGTGTTGGTCTATCGTCGACACCTGTCTCCGTCTCCATTGCGTTATTAAATTGTATTTTTGTGTTTAGTATATATATTTATTTTATGTTGTTTTTTGTTTTTGCTTTTTGGCTTTCTTGTTGTGTTGGAAAAAACAGAGTGTAGTGTGTACAGTACTAGGTGTTACTGCATGGCCTACCCTGCTTACACTTTTCATTTATACCTGAGCTCAGGAATAATCTGAAAGTAATGGAAAACATTTCGTCGGATATATTTCAAGGCTCTTGTTTCGTTGCCCAACAAACAATATACTCTTCTACCTACTTTCTCAGGGTATAAACTCTAATCAATGAATACCCATTCGTTTTGTTCCATGTATTTGATGAGTGCATTGGGCGCTGCTGAGAAGAGCTGTCGCCACTCTCTAAATTTTATACGAACTCCGACTGTAGCTCTTGCTCTTGCTCTTGCTCTGACAACAGCTTCGCTCACTGACCAGATGCTGACCAGTGTGAATCCCACTCGCGCTGCTCACAATCTGGGCTGCTCACTGATAATAGAGCCGGTTTTCGCACACGCTCAGAGAACTTCGCTCGCCGTTAACAGAGACGCTTAAACGACAGTTGTGCAAGTAGGTAAGCACAGCTCATACTCTTGTTGGTAGTCACATTATATTTAGATGCGTTGCAGCTGTCACGTATATTAGTTCGACTCGATCAGCGCCAGCGTCAAGGTCGAAGAATCGCGTGTGCCCCGGAATCGAAACTACATTTTTGGCTGGCTACGATTCGCGTGTGTTGCTGCTGCAATTGTGATATTTCCCAGCATGATATCAATTTTAAGATCACTGGGATTCCTGCTTTTTTCGGCGTTGCTGTTGCACTGCGCAGTTGACGCACAACAAAGTTAGTAACAAAAAAAAAACAAAGTCAATTAACGGGTTCTCAGTGAATCATTCCGCGTGAAGTTGATTATACTCGTATGACTCTGCATCCACCGTCGT
This sequence comes from Drosophila basisetae, assembly GCA_035041595.1. Taxonomy (NCBI): domain Eukaryota; kingdom Metazoa; phylum Arthropoda; class Insecta; order Diptera; family Drosophilidae; genus Drosophila; species Drosophila basisetae. The sequence goes on from JAWNLB010000090.1 coordinate 2,025,222, forward strand.
TTCCCATTGTCTATAAATATAATAGAGGTTATTCTACTTTCGAGAGCAATGACTAGCCATTGTGCTGAAAATAATTTATACTTTCATTGAACTCAATTAATTATATAAATTTGTATTTGTGTTCGGTTATCAGGAATGGCTTTATGCTTAAACATGGTACGCTTGGAGCCTTGCGGTTATAAAGAAATAAAAAAAATAAATATATGTATATTACTGATAACATAATCGGAATGATAATTGTTGTGCACAGAAGAATTTTGTTATTTGAAAACAGGTCGAAATCATTTCAACAGTTTTGCCTTTATTGAATAAATAAGCAATTATATGAATTAAATTGTTTTCCACTAAATATGAAAATTATAATTTTGAACTGGTTGAACAGCTATTTTACTTAGATCAAGTTAATCGCTGGAATTTACACATATTGTGTGTAATTTTCATGTGACACGTTCTGAATACACATTTTGCTACAAATTAGATTAGCGATTAGACCAACAAAATGATTGGTAATGAAAAATAGTATAATATAATACAATTGATAAAAATAGTGAAGAACAGATCTTAAATATGTTGAGTAAAAAAATATAATACTTGAGAAAACAATCATGAATGCTGTTCGTTTTTATTTTATTTGAGTCTGACTAAATTGATAAAGAGCGAAAAGTATATAAAAATCATAGTTGAAACAAAAGTAAAAAAATATTGATTGCACTGTTTAATAATCTCAGATTGCCGTAATCCCAATCAAAATGCTGGCTACTGCATATCCATCTATGACTGCCCCAGTCTGCTCCGAGTCATCGAGAAGACAAACCTCAGCAACGATGAGCGCCGATTTCTGCAGAATTCGCAATGCTTCAATGGATTTGGTCGACAGCCTTATGTTTGCTGTACTCGAGACACAACTTTCACGGATCTCCAGCGCACAACAGCAAATGTGCCAGTTGCAATGACAACAACAACAATTCGGCCAAATGATGCGACAATAGCAACAACTCGAACAAGCACAACCCAAACCACTACAAATAATAACGGCAACAACTTGTTGCCTCATGCACCGGCTTGTGGCCCAAACTCATTTCTTGATCGAGTTTACAATGGCAACGACACAGCGCTGGATGACTTTGTATGGATGGCCCTCTTGGAATATAGAAGTCGTAAGCATATGCATGCTCACACATCCCAAAAGTTATTAATACTCTTTATTTATCAGGTGACGGCCAACGCCTTTTGAACTGTGGCGGCAGCTTAATTAATAATCGCTATGTACTAACCGCTGCCCATTGTGTCACTGGCGAAATTCTGACCGAAGTGGGGGCACTGTAAGTAATTGAAATCTGTTCCATTATGCCATATACTAATTCTATGTTATTAGCATCCAAGTGCGCCTTGGCGAGTACGACATCAGCAGTGACTTGGATTGCGTGAATGGGGTCTGTAATCGACCCATTCTCGAGTTTGGTATCGAAGATGCTATACCGCATCCGCAATACGATCCAGCTAGTAAGCACCGGCATCATGATATCGCTCTCGTACGCCTTAATGCACCTGTCACTCTCAACGCGTACATTCAACCCGTCTGTCTGCCTCTGGCCAGCGTCCGGTCAGCCATTAACAATATGGAGCTACTCGTTGTCAGTGGCTGGGGACGGACACTACTGAGTAAGTTTATTTGTTGTTACTACCAGCTAATATATTTCCAATATATTTTTGTATATTTTATTTTTGCGAATTTTATTCCGATCAGCATTTGTCTCCAGGCAGGGATTCACAATCTCCGTTCAAAGTTCAAAAACAGTTCGCCGAAGAAAAAAAATTCTTAGAAGATCACATTGAATATTATTATTAATTTCGTCATGATTTTTGACTCCAGGCAGGGATTCACAATCTCAGTTCAAAGTTCAAAAACTGTTCGCCGAAGAAAAAAAAATTCTTAGAAGATCACATTGAATATTATTATTAATTTCGTCATGATTTTTGACTCCAGGCATGGAGTCAAAGTTCAAAAACAGTTCGCCGAAGAAAAAAAATTCTTAGAAGATCACATTGAATATTATTATTAATTTCGTTATGATTTTTGACAGCAATTCGAGTCTTAGAGTCATTCGATGAAACATAATATAAAATTAATTTGGCATTATATTAAACGAATCAGGAAAGAACACGTCTTAGGCACGACAACGATTTGATTCACTTGAAGTTCTGGTGATACATACATTTTTGTTCAGGTCTTGAAATATGATTATTTTTTTGTCCATTTTAATGAAATTGTTTTGTAGATATTCAGTTTTACTAGCTGCAGCGAACTCAGTACTTTTTTCAGCAAATGTTATGAAACGCCTTCTTAAATGCATTGCAAACTTGAAAACAATATTAAAATACCCTCTACAAACTTATAAGCATAGTAAAAGGAATATCTAGGGAATCTAGGCTACAAATTAGTTCACAAAAATGTGAGCATAGCTAAGAATATTCAATAATATAGTTTTCATATTCTTTACTTATATTTTGTACTTATATGACTCATATGCTTACTCTTCCCATTTGCAGCACGCCAAAGCAACATTAAGCAGCGTCTCGATGTGCCCGTCTCAGATCCCGATTACTGCATTAAGAAATTCGCCACGCGGAATATTGATGTGATTCCCTCCCAGTTGTGCGCTGGCGGCGAATTCTCTCGCGATAGCTGTGATGGGGACTCGGGTGGTCCGCTGATGCGTTTCACAAATGCTTGGTATCTGGAGGGCGTTGTCTCCTTTGGCAATCGTTGCGGACTGGAGGGGTGGCCAGGGGTTTATACCCGTGTTGCGAACTATATGGACTGGATTGAGAACACAATTCGGCCTTAACGGTAGAGTGAATGAAGTTAACGAAGTACACCTTTTGTAAGAATAAGTTCTAATTAAAGAGAGAGGGAGAGAGAGAGAGAGAGAGAAAGAGAGAGTCGAACTTGACCAAGTCGACGCATTTTAATTAACTTGCATTAAATGCGATTTTATCGGCAACTGCAACGTGGCGTACACGTAATGCGCTTACTGCCGCCATTTGTGGTAATTAAAACGGTGCCTCGAAAAGTTACTTTGCCAAAGCGGCGCCAAGTTTGCCAGCGGCAGCAAGTTCTTCCAAGTCCTCACAGCGATTTTCTACGCAATTTGGCAATGAATTTCTATTATTCGCACTTGGCGAGCATGGAGCCATGGCAGCCATCATCTCGTCCTGCACAGTCCCGATTAAATGGTTTGTTAGCGCGACGTAATGGATGGGCGTGGCAGCACCAGCAGCCAGGGGCACTGGCTCAACAAAATTAGACAATGGATGGACTGAACGAAAAGGTTAATGAGGCCTGTAGGAAATGCAGCCAAATGAGGTAAAAGAAGCTGCAACATTGAGCTCCAACTGGTCGAAAGCGCAGCGAACTGTGTGACCGGGGGAGGAGGCGAAGGCATTGGTTTTCCAGTTAAGCATTGATTTGAGCCGGCAGCCCTTAAAGTGCACAGCGTTGCAGTTTCAACTGCTACCTGAGTCTAATTTTGCTTTCTGGTTAATTATGAAAGTTAAGCAATTAAGCAAATCCTACTAGAGAAAACAAAATGCAATAAGGAATTTGCAAAAATTGAAAATAAGCTAAATCAACTGAAACGACAGATAGTAGTAGGTTGGACGAAGAAATTAACAACAATTGTGGGAAAATTGTTGATTGACAGTTTGAAAACATTTGAAAACTAGAATATTTTAACAAATTACATTTTTCAGTTCGGAGACATCCGATGTATGTCTGAAATATTTTATTCTAACTCATTATAATAATTAGCATTGAATTCGGTTAAATTTGTAAAAAAAATAAATAGTATTATTAAGTTTTATTTATATTTCCAAAATTATTTTCACATATATATATTCTAATATAATTTTTAATTACTGAGCGACCACTGCACTTGAAGTTAATCAGTGATTCATTTTGTGGCAGCCATCAATTTAAAATATTCAAGTTTTTGCCAATTCCTGAAGCACATTTTCATAAATCTAAAATCTAATATTTTATGTTTACTAAAAAAGAGAAAAGACAGTAAATTTAGATGAAATACTGCTGTGCTGCAGCGCTTTAATTATCAGTTACCAGCAACTTGGAACAACTGTTGCCAAAAACTCTCGCCTGCGTGCTGAAAAGTTTCCAGTTTCGCCTTTAACCCGGGACATGTGTGGCCAAAATGGCAGCAACAAAGAAAGAAGGAAGCAAAACAAAAATAGAAAATAAATATAAAAAAACAAATATATACAAAAATACTTTGCCTAAATGCTTGCAAAAACTTGTAATTCAATTTTGGGAAACTTTAGCCAAATGTAATTAACACACACACAAGCTCTCTGTCTCTCTCTCTCTCACACATACACTCTTCATAGTCGCACAAATAGACCAAATTGCAGACGGCTAAAATACCTTTACACCTGTGAACCAGCATGACTGCCGTCAATTGGCTTGAAAACGCTTTCAAACTCACACACCCAACCATGTGTAAATTTGTGTGACGGCCTCTAGTGGATTAGGTAGGTAAACCTAGGGGGGAAATGGGTGATTCCGCTGTGGAGTGTATAGTGTGGGGTGCCGAGTCCAATGTAGCGTAATTGAGTTGTGTTTGCAACATTTAAAATAGCCATCGGCTTTAACGAGCCGGACTCCTATAATCCACATGGCTTACAGTGGAGTATTGGCCAAGCAAAGTTTGGTAAATAAGTTCAAATAAGTGGGTCCTGTAGGGAATACAGATTAGATATAAATACAAAGATATATAGATATAAATATATATATATATATATATACATATGTTGCTATGGTGCAAAAGCACCGTGAGTACTTTTTGATGGTTGTAAAATCGAACGTAAAACTTGCAAATGATTTTTGCATTATTGATTGTACATAAATAAATGTAATTGATATAAATAGTCTATTCTATAAAAGTCGTGTATAGTATTAAACTTAAAGCTTACTAATTCAGCCGGCAGCTAACCCAGGCTCAAGTCGTCTCAGCTTCCATTTCCTTAAGCTATTCATCATTTTAAGCTTTGGCTAAAACTTCAAGCTTTATCTACCCATCTCTATTGTCAAACATTTACATTTTACTTAACACTCTTGTAAAAAAATGTAAATGTATTAAAATTTAAATGATTTGCACAAAGTGAAAATAAATTTTAGAATGGTTCAGCAAGTTGTTCCCTGCAAACGTTGCAGCCCACAGTGTCAACTAGTACACACTCCCAAATAAAGACAGGCACAGACTCGTAAATCTAAGTCAATTTGTTTGGCTGTGCTGTCCAGAAAAAGAATTTCACATATCACAACAAAAAATGAGCCTCTGACTTGGGCTCTTCGCGCTGATTGATGGATTGAGCGAACGATACGCATACGCCATATGCGTTAGAAGAAATAACAAGAAAAAACCGGAAATAATTTCATTTAACATGCATTGCCAAACAGCGATGCATCTATTCCCGCCCACACCAAAAACCAAATCCCGATTTCTGTTCAATTTATGACTTTGGCCCAAATAAACTCGTCACTTGGCCCGCTTTGCAGATTCCAATGCCCGTCAAAATGCCAAAATGGATTTTGGCAGCCATTTTCGTTTTTACACTGCCAAAGTGTGCTCCAGTTTCCACAAATCGATTTTCATTCGAATTAAACAAAATTGTCAACGTCAAATTTAGCCGCAAAATGGTTTTAATTTAATATTTCTTATCCGAATTTTTTAATTGTTCTTAAATGTGTAAAGCTAAACAAACAATTTGGTTAACTTCTTTAAATAAAAACATTGAATATAGACTATCAGTAAATTTGTTTTTGCTTTCAAAACGTAGAATCAGTAATAGTAACAATAATGTTTAAAAATTTCACATAACTAATTAATTAATAAAATATATAAAGAAATAAACTATTAATATGTGTAAATTAACAAATGAATGAGCCAATTGCCGTTTAGTGAAGGCAGCCAGCCTTTCTGGAAGAATCCAAAGTAAAATCAAGTTGAATTAATTAAGCTGGAGTAAAATACAATGTAATTACTAAGCAAGTAATGCTAAAACTAAAGTCTCTTAAGTACATAAATTTACCTTATGCAAAATTAATTGAGTCGAAAACAAATAACTTGTAGATGATATTAGTTTTCTTATTTGTGAATCAATAACTGGGAGCACAGTGGGGCAGGCATTGAATGTGTGTGGCTGCGATTTACTTGTGTGTACTTATGGGGGCATGCTGCACATTTGATTACCGCTTCGTGGCACTTGCATGGCCTTTAACGCAGTTTCGCCCCGACCTGGTTTATCAGTGGCATTTGCTGATTGTTGCCGTTGATGCAAACGGAGGCCACAACATTTGACGGCTCCAATTACACAGTGCAATTCAATTTTATTATTTACTCTTCATTTGCATTTTGCAATTGCCTATGCGTGAATCACGTCGATATTCTAATCGATTTTTATTGCAGCTGATTGTGTGCTGCATTTGTGTTTGCAATTTGAATTTCAGGCCTAATTGAATTAAATATTCGCAATAGCGAGATCACTGCATTAAGCCAAGAGAAACAACATTTGATATCTTCATTATGATTATACCTTTAAAACATATGTTAAATCTAGACAATGAGTTGTAGTTTGGTTTAATTCCATTGTCTCCATCAAATAAAGGTTACCGCAGTGGCTAAGTAATATCAAATTGAGCGTGACGATTGCCAGTCAACTGTATTTTCATGAAATACTATTAAAAGACAAGGCATACAAGTACGCTACTTAACTCAGTTTTATTAGTTTTCTGTGGGCCTATTTATAATATAAATCAAGGATAACGTGAAGTAAATTTCAAAATAATACAGACCATTTAATTATCAAAATCGTTAAATACGATGTGTAATAATCAATAAATACTACAGACGCAATATATAAATTATTATGAGAATTAAAAAGATTTTAAGATTTTAATCAGAAATTTTTCCCGGCTCTCATGGCCTTTGATCAACATAAACTGGAAAGATGCTAGTTAAATTTTGAAAGCGGTGAACTTTTAAAGTGCTATCAATTACCATAGCTCTCAAATTTCAAAAGCTCAAACAAAATGTCGACTCATCAGTCATTGAAAAAATCGGAGGTAAATATTCGCTTGCAGAAATCTGAGGCAGGTATATTTTCCATTTTTAAAATACATAAAAAATGAATAAATAATATTTTGCACTCAACGCAACAAAATGAACGAACGCTACTGAAATGATTAAGTATTTGTTGGCAGCTTTAATAAATTAGCGGCATGATAGCCACAGGCAACCATGAATTGCACTTTTTTGTTTGGCCGACAAAGTGGCAACATCATAATGACCCGGGCCGAGGAGTTGCCCCAAAGGGAACAAGGGAAATGTAATTTAAATTTATTTAACAACCAACTTGTTAAAATCGTAAACACACAAAAAATGAACTGCAGCAGCAGTAGGAGCTCAAAACAACAACATTAAGTAACTCATTAAATTTCCTTAAAGAAAGAGAACCCCATGGCAGATAGCATTGCATATGGCAAACCCACTGCGTTCTGCTTTTATTTTATAAGTAGAAAATATTATAGCAGCAAAACGGCGCTAAAAGAAGCGACTGGCAAACGAAACGAGCGAGCTGTAAAACCGACCGGCAAGTGTATTTTTATTGCGTATAAAATGCATTTTGCAATGCCACAAAACTCAAGTGTTGTGCGCCCCGGGCGAAAGTTACGACCAAAGGACCACGACGCAAGCCCACAAGTCCACACAAACAACCAAAAGAGTTGTAGATGCGAATACTGAGCAAAAAAAATAGAAGGAGAATGTTATGGAACAACCGACAACTGACAGACTGACAGACTGACTAAAAGATATGCTGTAACTACAAAGCGCATTAGACATCTGTGTAAATATTTTGAGAGTAATTTATTTAAATTCATCAGTGGGAGAAAAGGGTTCGGTTTCTTAATTGTCTACAATTCTATTTGGATAAGGTGTATATCAAACTATTTTCATATCCTTGAGTGTATGTATGTAGTGGGAGAGACGGAATCAATATTTTAAAGTTATTTAATTTGATTTACATTAGGTTTAAGAGAACCATACCACTTTTTTAGTATACCAAGCTATTTTCTTATCGGTGTTTTATATTTGCTTGATACAATCAAATAATTCGCGTATATTTAAATAACACTTCCGTCTGCTCGATATTGTTTTGTAAGTCAAGTCAAACACATATTTGTAGAATAGAGTCTTATCCTATTACATAGTGTTATTGTTACAGGGCATAATAAATTCAGATGATAAGAATTATACCATAAAAATAAAAGAGAAAACTCACAACACTGGCTGGCAATGATTGCACAGGAAAACTGTTGTTTAAATATGTAACGCATACTTACTTACCAGCCGCATTCATTTCATCTATGAAGTCCGCAATGGGGTTGCTCGATAGGAAATTGATTTTCAATGTGCTAGACAGTTAAATGGAGAATTTGACTTAAAAAAAAATAAATAAATAAAAAGAAGGACTTTTGAAGTTAATTTATTGACTATGAAGATTTAAGATTACAAATATCAAAGTATTAATAAAATGGGTCCAAGTATATTAAATTTAATATTTAAATATCATTAATATCGAACAATTGTAGAAAATCAGCAAATTTTTCAAATAACAAATTACTTGCAGTTAACTGTTTTCTGCCGTTATTTGACAATATTGCTACTGCTGTACACTCTAAAAGCAGCAGCAGCACGAGTTGGCTAATGGTTAGAAAGCTGCTGTTCATGGAAAATGCCACTTAAGTAATTGGGTTGAATGAATGTTAAAGAGCCGCAGTGCGTTTTTGAAGCGCAATTAATAACAATTTAGCTGCTGGCAACATCTGGTTTATGTATGTTGCACACAATTCGAGCACAGGTACACAAAAAGCCTCACTAGGTAAACATTTTAAATATATTTTAAAAGTAGCCCCAAAACTCGTACACGTCCACTCACGCCGGAAATTGGCGCACACCTTGCAGCCATGGTCTGCTGTATGACAACAAAGATTTTTTCTATTTGGCTTTTTCCATAAGCATCATAAAAACCGGAAATGACCAGGCGGGCCATTGCCCAGCGGCTGGATCTGTGGCCATCTAGGTGTATGACACAAGAGCCAAGCGCAGGCAAAAAAAGAAAACACAGCTCAGCATGCGGAAATTATAATTTATTGCAGAAAGTTGCGGATGCCGGCCGCGGCCACTGTGACTCCTCCATTCTCTTCGTTTTCCCTCACCGCTCACCCTTTAGCAGCCCTTAAAATTTAGGTATACTTAGTATCAAGCTTTAATAAAAAAGTGCTTGTGTTTTAAGCGCGTGAAAACCGCAAGAGTTTTGCTTTCCATATTCCCAGTGTTTCACCTGCCTAAGGAACCATATTATTCGACTCAAATATTCATGACCTGATGTGCAAATGACTTCGAGCATGGCAAGTGTTTTTAATATTTTTCGTTCATCTGCTTTTCTGCTGCCTAGAGGATATAATAACTTAGCACAAAATGTGCTGAGTATGTATATATAACCTAACTTTAATGTATACATTGTATAATGAACTCTTGTTTCTGACATAAGCTTTTTCTAACTGATTTTTAATTTAATAATGATTAGTAAAACAACGTTTATAAAAAAAATCGAATATCATAGTTTAAATCTTAATCAGTTAACGTTAAAGAAAACTTTAGTACTTAATTTTGAAAATAACTGTAGATTCAAGGGTATTATACTCGACAAGAGTTTAATATGTTTTCTTAAATCATGTAAATCAAACGAAAATAGCTTTTTTATATTATACATTGCTATTGCTTAATCGGGTTCACTGCTTTTTCATGTTAAGCATGCGTTAAATCAATTACTTTTAAAAATATTTAGAATTAATGTACTTCTTAAATATGAACTATAAATAACACCATACTTCAACTATAAAATATATAACATTCGATTAAACTCAATTTAATTTTCATGTATATCTGAATAAGTCAAAATAATGGCAACATTTTGGAAATCAGTCGGCATATGCAAACACAATTTCCTTTCATATTTTGGCTGATTTATTGATAAATATTGTTTATTTTTTTTGTGGGGGGAGGAAATTGTATTGTTATGCCATTCATTTTAAACAAATAATAATTGTCGAGACCATGAACAAGGTAATCAAATACAATACCGACCAGAAGATATATTTATGGGCAGGTAAATTACAACAATTCAGTACATATAAAAAACAACTACATTTTTCATGAGCGGCAGCACAATAACAAATTTATTATTGAATTTAAATATATATATGTATGATTTTGTATATCTAACAAGGTCACTTGTAAGGGTTTGCCAAAACATAAAAACCAGCTGAAAATTTTATTTGACAAATGGCATACTTCCTGTTAACAGACACTTACACACGTATACAATAACGACACTTTTGGCCATCTGATTCATGTGCCAAAAAAAAGAAAGTAAAAATTCTGCAAAAACGCAAACAAAAAGGTTGAAAAGGTTGAATCATTTTCACAAACTCAATTTTTGTAATGCATTACAAGGATTTATTTATGATTGACTAAATAAATGAAAGCTATTGAAAATTAATATTGAAGAAGAAAACAATTAATTTATTCAGAATTATTAATGATGCCTGAGCCATATTAGCGATTGAACGAAAGATTTTAATATGGCTTCATCATCGTCATCGAATTCAAGTAGGCTTCATCTTATAAATCTACTTGGTTTTTCACCATTAGTTAATTATTGGCAACATCAATCTTTCATTTCTATGTCTCTTTAATTTTCTCTTCCTAGTACGCCTACTAGGAACTTTGCGACCTTAAATTGACAAATAAATTATCAGCTACTAAAAACAGCTCAGAATTACTATATAAAGCTCAGTTCGGTGTTCATTAGGTAATTTAAACGTTTCTTTTGAGGCGACGTCAGTTGAAAAAACTTTTTTATAAAGATATCCAGCTCGGGTTTTGTATGCAAGGGTGGCCAAAACGTTGTGTACGAAAAGACTCTGTTGAAATGATATTCAGTTATAATATCATATCACAACATATCACAACAATTATCTTGAGACAAACCTTCTTGTAAAGTACTGATCGTATATCATTTGTTTTGAGGATATTATGAATTCCATTTCGCGATTAAGTTGTACATTATATTTCTCCCGATTCTCCACATAGCGCATTTCGCACTCCAGCTGACTATCATAGTAAATATAATAGAAATGTAGATACTATTTTGTACACTTACTAATCGATTTTCTTCATAGAGAAGCTGGGATGTCTGCTCCAATCGACCTGATCTCTAAATACTCTCATTGGCACCACCCCCCAATCCGGGTCGGACTTGATGCTTTGACGGTATTTGGAATTTTTTGTGCCCTTAGTGAAAGAATTCAAACTGTGTTGGTGAATTTTGGTCCTTAAGCAATCCTTATCCACATTCGTTTTGAAGTAAATTGAATAATTGAGTGAAGTTGGAAATTCAGAAACGATAGTCCCACTTACAATAGTATTTTGATCTTGCGTTACTCTGGTTTCTGCATCGGAACTTTTAACATTTGTCATGATTCTTGTGGCAATCGTTATTAGAATAGTCAGTGATTGAGAATTTTGCTTCAAAATGTAAAAAGCTCATTTATTTATTAATCTTTTCTTTTAGACTTAAATTTCATATCAAGTTTAATATGATCAGAATAAAACATCGAGTGAGGAACTGTTTGACATGTTATAGTGCCTCTCACATAGAATTTGCTGTTAATAAACATTAATCGCTACAGAAAAAAAATTAATCATAATTTATGTAATTTCCTTGTGATTCAATTAAAAATGATTGAAATTACTTTTTGTGTGCATTTTGATTGCAGATTGACAGATTTATCGACAATTCTCATTTTGTAAATAATTCTGCTGAAAATTCAATATCTCACACTAGCTTAAAGGAAAAGAAATAAATGAATTAAAAAAAAAAAAATGCATCAATTAATGCGATTCGTGTCATTGCAATAAATGAGAAAATGGAATAAAAATTATCGCACACACATCATGAATTATATATGTGGGTAATCCATATTATACAGTCGTGCGTATTTCTTTTCATTTGATTTTCGTGGGAGCACAAGGCAAAAAGCAAACCACGCAAGATGTAACACAATTATGAGCCATCATCAAGCTGGGCACACATACGTATACGTAGCTACATATGTACGGAGCTGACTCAATGGACTCGGTCAGGACAGGAGGCAACTGTGTGTGCTGCAAAAACATTGCCACAAATGCTGTGCCTATTAAGGACGCATTTAACAACGCCAACGTAGCACGTGAGCCGTGAAAACAAACGATCCCATTATTATTATAATTTTGCTATAAGGGGCCAGTGGAGGATGCGATGTGCTTTGCGAAGCACAGATGCCACTCCCTATTAATGAAGTGCTACATGTCTGTTCGATGGCAATGGCAACATTTGCTGTGCCGCCAAAGCAGACCTTGAACCATGTCCGGCACTTGAATTGAACTCTAATTGCAGCTAATGAATTACCCGCATTAGGTCAATGAGCCTGCCAAGTAGAAGGTATAATTAGATGTGAGTGTGTGCAAGTGCCAGCCAGGCTAATGGCGGCGCAATGAACTATTTATGAACTCAGCATTGCAAATCCGTTTATATAGGCAAATCCAAGTGGGTGTTATAAAACACCTGACTAGGTGCAGGGGTAAAGTTTACGATTAAGAACACTGGAGAATATGCAAGTGCTTCTAATTACAAGTCATTTGGTAACTACCATAAAAACTTTGAAATTGCTTGCGATTTCATTACCGGCTTGCTGTGAAGGATTAACTCTCAATAACAAGTAACAATTCCGACAACTAATGTAATTTATGTAAATATTAAAATGGTTTTTAATTTTGAAATATTCGCAAAGCATAACCAAAACTGGCTACACTTTAAACTTTCTTTAAGAAATACGTAAAGAATATAGGCTAAGAAGTGATTAAATTATGTGTAATCATCTTTATTCATTTTAAATCAAATAGCTACCTTTAATTTTTAAACATTGTAAACTAGATGTTTGTGTCGAAAAAGATTTAGTTTAACCGCGGTTAACAATGACAAAGCCTAGGTGCCAATTATTGTGATGAAACAACGACATTATCCACATATTCATTCAATTATACAAGTTCGTCGAACATTAATTATAGATTCCGGCATGTAGCAAGTATTAAGTGCAGTCAAACAACCCCCTTAAGCCGTAATGCGCATACCGCCAAAACCACTAAATGTGGCTAATTTGTGGAGCCAAGCAATTATGTTTGAGCATTAATTTTGTTGCTGATTGGCAGCAGTTTTAGAGAGCAATTCCCTGGTTACAGCTGACAACAACCTTGGTGACATAAAAAATCGATATTTATACACATGTATAGATTTAATTTAAGCACTGAACACTGAACTGTATGCTGAACAAATTTTTGTTTGCTGTCTTTAATAATTATTATGTAAATGTATGCGACGATTATAAATGTATTGCAGAAGCCATTAATATTTAAAAATTCCATTGGTATTCAATGCATTACAATAGCAATAAAAATCTTTGCCACACTTTCAAATGTAATACAATTCATATTACCAATTCAAGACCAGCCATAAAAAAACCTTTTAGGCTTAACATTTAAATTGTCAGCGCTATGAGAAATTAACAATATGCTGAGGATTATGATTATGTAGAGTTTGGGTATATAAATATATATAAAAAATATTAATAGCAGTAATAAAGTAGTTTTTACAGTTTTTGTTTATGTTAAGTGCTTTTAGTTAATTAAGTGAAATTAAATTAAACTGTTTTTGAAACCGTAAGATTCTTTTCGACTCATTTCATCTTCCAAATATTTTGAATGTGAATTCCCAGCTTCTTAATGACTTCAAGTACATTAGACAATTCACTGTAGCAAATAATAAATACATCATTTTGCGTGTGCGACAGACACAAATAGCAGCATATACAAAATCTGGGACATACGAAGAGATATTATCTCACCAATCTACACAAGTTGGCCGGAAACTTAACGGATTCTATGGCAGCTTTTTGTCATGGTCAACATTTAATTTATTTGAAAACTACCGTTCACCTTTGAAGGCATGAGAAATGCTGAAGGCGCTTGCAGGATGGATCAAGGAGCAGGCATGGGAAGGACTTTGTAGTCTTGAAAGTCTTACAAGCAATTAATTTCAACTATTGAAGCCATTACTCAAGCCCGAACTGACATATTTTAATAAAATGAAGTCCTGCAATCATTTCAAGCATATGTGAGTGCAAACTGCTCTGCAAACTTTTGCATAGACAGAACTTGACATGCAAATAATGAAAGTTACTGCAAATCAAAACTTGGGAAACAAACGTTAGCTAGATTGTCAAGTGCTTGTGTGTTTTGAAAACACTCTTCTACACGATATCAAAAATTGTGTTTGACATTTCAAAAAGGAAAGAATTCGGACTATTTAGAAGTCAAACTTTCATCGAGGTAACGCCAGTAGGATCGATGTTTAGGTAGAAAAGTTTTTACTAGGTTTTCTAAAATGTAATTATAAATATAATAATATCAATTACAATTTATAAGCCATATGCCGCCAATCGAATTTAAACCGATGGCGTAAGTGGGAACTTATTTCAGATATCAAAGTTTTCGTCAGGTTAATTAAATTTTTAGTCATAAGCAAATTTTGCACAAATTAAATGCGTAAAGTTTTGCCATTGCCGCAGTCGTTACAATAAATTCTCACAAATGTCTTTGTGTAAGCGACTTTGATTGTCATTGTAATGTTTATGGGTAAAAGGGAGCAATCCCCTGTCATCTGTACCCAGTTTGGCCCACTCGTCCTGTCGTCCTCGTTTTCGTCTGGCTGCACTCAGTCATCAGGCAAGCGTAACATAAAGCCGATTTTTTCGGCTGGAAAATGCCGGGTGAGATAATAAATCTTCAGCTTGAGAAACAAATCACAGCAATTCCATTATGTACATTTAATGATGTTGAGCGGCGCCAAAGCCAAAGCCAAAGCAAAGTCCAAAATAGAAATCCAAATCCAAAGTAACGAAGCAGCGACAATTACTTGCAGCCCGCTAGCAATTTGTATTGCTGTCTTGGAAACTGCAGCATGAACCTATGTTCTTAGAAATAATCACAAGAAATGGCCAAGCTGCACAAATATCTCCATACAGAGAATATATATATATATATATATTTATGTATATGTATGTGTATGTGTATCTAAGCGCGTTTGCCTGCAATCCGGCAAAGTTGAAGTTTTGCCACAGTTGTTCTTACTGTTGCAGTTTTTTTAATTAGCTAAATTTTCTTTGTGCTTTTTGCTATGGAAAAGTCTTCCATTAATTAGAGCGTCAGCTTCGCAAATTGTTCCCACAACTCTTATTTTAGTTTTCCCTTTTTTTCCCATTGCTGTGCAAGCCCAACTCACAGGGTGCCATTGTGCCATACTCGTATGGGCAATAAACTTTCGCCACCTGCCTGATATCATCACTCTCAGCACATCGTCTGTGGTTTTTATATATACATTTTTTTGGTTTTGTGTTTTTTGTTTCTCTTTTCCCCATAAATCTGTCATGAAAAATAATACATACGCTGGAGGTGTGGGGCAGGGCTCAAAGCCTGTGGCGCAAGTCCTCAAAGAAACTGCTTATTAACTTTCCCACATAGTCTATGCAATGATGGTGTGTGTGTGTGTGTGTTGCATTTTATATTTTGTGATTGTGTTGCTAAGGAATTGCAAATTTCTTTACCTTATAAAAAAGATTTTATACCCTGGTTTTGATTGCCGCCAGCTGTATAATTTATTAGTTCTGCAATGTTTGTCATGTTTTAGGTTTTTTTTGCTGACCTCGGGTTTGATGACTTTTTAATTTGCTTTGCTAGCTTCAATGTGTATCAGTTTCAAGTGTTCGTATGAAAGTGTACGCATTTGTGTGTGAATACACATGAATAGCTTTGAAAATATTGTCTTTTTGCGTGCCTGCGTAAATTCCTACATGTAAAAACAGTTGACTGCAATCGAAGGAAACATTATTTATTGAAACTAACATTTTGTTAATCTATCTTTATTTATTGCAACGTCAAAAATAGTATTGAATTTAAGAACAATTCTGTTAAATTTTCATCATTTTAATATGTTGCATTTACCTTAAATTAAAAAGCGCAAACAAATAATTGAAAATTAAAAATTGTTTTCAAACTAATTTTATATTTGTAATTAAATCATTTTTTAAATACTTCAATCGTGTTAGTAAAAAAATAAATTATAAACTTATCTAGAAAATATTAATAAATGGGAAATGCATATTTGTACGCAGAAGATTAAAAAATCCTTGTAGACAGAGTCAGACTGCTGAATTGTAAATTTCTGTACAAAATATCATATTTGCCCAAATTTGAGTAGCAGAGTAACACTAAAATTAAGTGATTTCAGTCAGGATATCTTGGTGAAGACACCAAAATATTTAGTAATACTGTTAACAAAAAAATACACTTTATGGAGTTGGAGACGCCGTCTATGATGCATTACAAGCCCCAATACAAAATCAAAAGTCACTTTGCAAGAAGAAGTTACTCGGCAAAGGATGTTATCTGCAACGTTATTTCGATTTCAATGTTTTCAGTGTTCTCCATTTACAAAATGAATGCAGTGTAAGCAACATATTTCATATAGTAAGCTTTTGAGGCCCTTGGGGCAGTGAGCAAACTCCAGCGAACGAACGCATCAAATAACTAAAATATCATAAAACTTTTGAACTTTTTCATGTTTCATACGTCTATACAGAGATGTGTATGTCCGTGCGGAGGGAAGCTGTTATGTGTGGTTGGAGTGTGTAATAACAAAAATGGTTTGCTCACGTTTCGTTGTTGACCGCGTCACGCTTCACAGCATAAGGCAATTACTACGGCGTGAGTAGAAGTTGAATCCTAACTCGCTTGCTCCTTTGCTCCCTTCTCCCTCCTCCCTCCGCCACGAATATTACTGGAGTCAATGCACGCGCATCCCGCACCACTTTGATTTATGAAATTTTTGTGAACACCTCGTTGGTGACATTGTGGCACTCCAATCAGCTGGGTTGGATAGCACATGCATTGATTTTGTATCTGCCATAAACTTTGACTTCGACTGACTGTCAAAACTTTTCAGCTACCCATGTGCAGCATGGGCCTCTGCACTCCTGCTACCCCAACCTAATTGAATAGAACTATCTCCACGCTTCCGCCAGCAAGCCCAGCGGCGTTGCACCATTTAGGTATACGAGTATATATTCTGTGCAGCTTATCTTTAGGCTCTTCTACTGCCTGCATTTGGCTGTATTTGCGGCCCTGTAAAGTAGCTTACAATTTTCACATGTCAGGCGCTTTGTTTGTTTGTTGATATAAAACTTTTGTTTTGTGCCACTTGGCTTAACCCTTGCCAGCTAAAATTGATCGTTGTACACATTTTTGTTGCTTGCATACCCTTTAAGACACACAATTTGCAAAATGGCTGTTGGAAATTTCTTCTAGCGAATGTAACGGGAATAAAAAGTTAGCTTAGATCCAATCCAATAGCTTCGATTATCTGTATGTATATATATATGTATATATTTATTATTTATTTTATTTATTTATTTACATTTTTATATAATTTTACGTGTGTGCTTTCTTATAGCTTCAAGTGTATTTAAAAAATAGGATGACAACAAATTTTAAAACTAATATATTTCAATTCAAAATTATAAAATAATGAATACATATTTATAATACTATAAATGATACATATATTTATATCTCTAAATTGAGCACGCTCTATACTAAAAGGCATGGGAAGCTTCAAAGCTGTGCACAGGGTATCTTGTAGCCAAGCGCCCTCGACTAGAACATGCTTGTGCGTTCTCCCCTCGCTGGTGTGACTATAAAGTTAGCAGATACGAGAGCGTGACAACTTTTTGCCACTGTAAAAGTTAAAAAAAAAACCCTTTTTTTGCAAAATCAGTTAGCAGCAGTTTTTAGCGTGTGCTAAGAGCTGTGTTTATAAGGAGATTAAGGATGGTGTTTTTGTTCAACTATCATTACAAATTAATGAGACTTCGGCTTGGCGAGTGATATAGTGATATGCCTCCAACCGAATTGAATGCCAATTGAGTATTCTTTGTTCTTCGATTTGATTAGCAAACAGCAATGAATATCGTACATTGGTAACTCCTATCGATAATTGCTTTGGTTTGTAGGCACGTCAAGGTCTTTGCAAATCAAAGCAGCTGCACTAACATCAAGTACCCACTCATCTTTATTGCTCGATACACATCCACGTACACACACACACACACACACACACACACACACACAAGGAAACGCTTGTGGCAAGAAATTCACTTGTGATTGTTGCCACACACGCTTTAGCCGCAAACACAATGTGCAAATAACAACAACAAGGACTCGGCCAGGATTCAGCCAGCAGTGAAAAACGCGTGAAAGCCGCTGCTCTCAGAGCCACACAACCACACACACTCCACACACACTCCAAAACACATTTGAACGCTTGAATTTCGGCAACGTAAAAAATGTTGTGGCGCGCATTGCCGGGCAAAGGTGCAAAGTAGATGGATAAACAAGGACAAAGCTGCGCTCAGTAACAAATCGAATATGTAAAAGACTTTCCCACAGTTGTTGTAGTTTTATTGTTGTTGTCGCAGTTGTTATATGTATGTCAAGCAGAACATGTTTATCAAGCACATATGAGGTGACTTTTTACAAGATTTGAGTGTATCTGAGATCAGTGAAAAGTAAAAGCAATTTAAGTATGCTAATCAATTGCAAGCACTCGAGAGAAATAAATAAATCTCCCAATGAAATCACATAAATATAAATTGAATTATACTCGTATATTAAGCCACACAGGATTATGCGCGGGTTAAGCAAATACTTATTGCCATTTAGCTAAGCTGCTCTTCTTATTGATGAAAATTACAAATTCCAACAAGCTTTTTCCCAATGCTGTCCAAAATGAAAAACACTCAGTTCCTCCAACAGAAAGGCGATCGTGTAGCATGCCTTGCTTGAGCTGAAACTCGCAACAAGCAACACAAGCAGCTCAGTTTGTATTAAGAGCCACAACAACCCGAAACTCCAATTCGAAATGCCAATTACCTCCAAATTCCCATCATGTTAGCCATTTACACGCATTGCTCTGCAGAATTTCGGACCAGCTAAACATTGTTTAGGGCTCGGATTCCAAATCGGTACTGTGTTGGCCACTTGTGCTCTGCACTTGTCTGCAGCAAGTGTCCACGTGTGCGCAGAGTCTGACTGGCAGCAAATTGTTCAACGCCTGACTACTGTCTTGGGCCATTTGATACTTAAATGCTAAAAATTGTTTAATAAATTCTGTAAAGTGCTTTAAAGTAGTTTAAATGATACTTGAATATTTTGCTATTATTATTTTTCGTGTGTTTAAAATCACTGATTATCCACGTGAAAATGACTTACTTATTAGCTGCCTTCATGCGTTCAACTTTGATTCCACGTTAACAGCAAACTGTCATTTAACTGGCAGCAGCTCTAACCTCAGCAAGCTGATTATAACTTTTCCAAAATGTGTACAACTTCGCTGTAACATTTTATATTTGAATTTCAGCTTGAAGCATTACCATGCCACAGACAAGCGTTGCGGCTGCCACTGACCACGGCACACACACACACACACATACACACACTCTAGCACTCACACACACTTGCACCACACATAAAAACAACACATACAAATTTGAGAGACAATAAAACCGCGTCCCAACTGAGTATAAATCCTGCCCGTAGTTGAGGTGGCAATAAAAACTAAACATGTTGCACGCTGGCATTTAGCTTATGATTGTTGGGTTGCGTTTGGTTCCTCACGTTAGCCTGTTAGTACGTGGCTGGGGCTTAGCTGAGACTTTTATGTTACTCCTTGTCTATGTGACAGATTAAAACTAAATTCGCAATCAACGTGCTCATTGTGGGATGTGTTCAGGTAAGTTAGATTACACGGATTTCGATTGTGGGATCTACCTCCATATCTGTGGCACTCGTGTGAGCTACGATCGGGAGTATAAAGAATTGACAACGGTTTCTGTAGGCACGTTGGGGCCCAGAGATACGGTTACGGTCTAAGGAGTTGGGCTGATGTGTGTAACTCAAGCTGTCTTTCAGGACTTGTTCGCAATCATTAGTAATAACTATATTAATTTAAAGGCTGCAATAGGGAGGTAACATTAAAAAAAAAAGAAAAGCGTCCTTATAAAACAAAATTGGAATTCTAATTTCTTAAAGCAGTGCAAAACTTGTGGAATCTATTTTATTGACTTAACAGCTATTTTTGGGACGAGGGCACACTGCTTACTTCACAGTATAACAAATAATTGGCTTACTTTAGAACTTATACAACAATTTGCTTTTTGCTAGAAATTTGTTAGATTCCGAAATGCAATATAAATTCGCAACAATCAAAACCCCTATTTGCACTGCTATATGAAAACTTTTATACTGTTGCGTTGATATTTTTTTAGAACATATCCAACCAGACTTAAACCAAAATATATTTAATAACAAATTTTCTGTTGCACACAAATCAAAATGGTTTGATTTTAAGCTATTTTATATATCTTGATTTCATGTAAAAAAGTTTCCCAGATACACAATTTGCGCACACTTTTATACTTGCAAAAGTCAATTTTACAACCACGTTTACAATCATTGGCTTAGCTTGAACTTGAATACTGTCATATAGAAAGCAATTATCACAATATTAGCTCCTTATTTAAATGTTATATATTTTCATCATTAACAACACTGGTATGTATAACATTCACATGTTTATTATGTATACAAGATACATTTTCAACCATTTACGAAAATGCAAACGTTTTTTTTTACATATATATACCAGTTGAATGTGTTCCCATTTTCACCTCCTCAACAAAGTATTATACTAGTATTTTGTTTTAATTTGTATACTAAGCAAGGTTTTCAACCTTTTCAATAAAACTGTGATAAAGGAACAGCTTTGGTATTTCCAATTGTATCTCTGCAATTGAGACGCAAATATACGAGTATATCAACAATTTTTTATTTTATATTAATCAAAAATCGTGAGCTTTACCAGCAAGCCCCAAAAGCGCCAAAGTTCACTTTTCATAAATTTGGTTGATGAAAGATATATTCAGATTCTTGGCGAATATAACAGAATTAGCTCCTTATTAAAATGTTATATATTTCCATTATTAACAACACTGGCATGTATAACATTCATATACAATATACATTCTCAAACCATTTACGAATTGGCAAACGATTTTGTTTATTCGTATACCAGTTGAAAATGTTCCCATTTTCAAACCCCTAACAAAGTATTATACAAGTATTTTTTAATACTTAGTATACTAAGTAAGGTTTTCAACCTTTTTAATAAAACTGTGATAAAGGAACAGCTTTGGTATTTCCAATTGTATCTCTGCAATTGAGACGCAATTATATTTCAACAATTTTTATTTTATATTAATCAAAAATCGTGAGCTTTACCAGCAAGCCCCAAAAGCGCCAAAGCTCACTTTTCATAGCTTTGGTTGATGACACCTATATTCAGACTGTTGGCGGATAGCGCAGGCGCTGGATCGGGAATGCTGTAGACTGGATATAAAGGCGCAAATTCGTTGACACCGAAAGCGTGAATCTCTTCCTCGTTGATATTGCCGCGCAGAGTATGCTTTGATTCCTCAAATTTGGGCAGAACTGCTAAAAAACCGTTAATGGTTGATGGCTTGATAAATAAATAAGAAATATGTAAATCATATTCAAACCTGAAGAGCTGAGGGTCAATTCGTTTTCGAGCGCCGCCACCACGGGCAGTTCAGCCGATGGCTCATAGCGAGCACTGCGTCTGGGTGGTTGCTGCTGCACCACCCCCGAGTCCGAGTTAATACCGATTGGCCAGGTGCCAATGGTGATGGGCATGGTGATCAGCTGCTGCTCCTGTAGGCTTTTGATTATCGCCTCCACCTCCAGTTGATAAGCGATTTGTATCAGATTGCACACATTGACGCAAGTGGGAGGAGTACTGGGCACATCCATATAAATCGTTGTGGAACGCGTGCAACGCCGCAGCACCGAATCGCCTTTGGCGCGGCCAATGATAATTCGATCCACGCGGGAATGCTCGGGAGTAATACTAAAATACCTTACCAGCATGACTATAGAGAGGCGTACCTCGGAGACGGCCACACCGCTATTGTTGATTACCAGCACAGTGACTGGTATACGCTGGCCGGGCGCGTAGCCAGCCTGGGGGAGTTTCAGCTCCATTTTAAGTGGGGCCGTCTTGCAGGGTCCACAGCAAAAGGTCCTATAATTCTCGCTGTGAGCGGCTAACTAAAAAAAATAATTCAGTATAAGCTTTATATTAGAAAAAATTAACTACCAGATATAAGAAGTGTTTGATGCTTTTACTTTTTATTAATTCTGTTCAACTATCAATACAAACCCTGAGCTGCGGTGTTTC
Source organism: Drosophila basisetae (assembly GCA_035041595.1). NCBI lineage: Eukaryota > Metazoa > Arthropoda > Insecta > Diptera > Drosophilidae > Drosophila > Drosophila basisetae. The sequence goes on from JAWNLB010000090.1 coordinate 2,047,824, forward strand.
AAAGTTTAGATCCATCATTTTCAGCACTGTTATGCCGTGCGTATAGACCTGATCATATTTCCAGGGCCGGATCAGCAAGACCTTGACTATATAGCGTATACAGCCATAACGACCCTCAAAGGACGAAGGACACTGATAGGGAAGCTGGCAGGCAAAATTATAATTATGTACACCCGCTTGTATGATCTGTCTGTCATTAGCTATTAAGAGCGAAATTAAAACATATTCTGATTTTTAGCTGATTTTTAGTTACACTCACATTGCTCTGAGCCTAATATATAGGTCTGAGATGATAGGTAATCCTCCCGACCGGAGAATAGTTTTGTGCTTGCCAGTCGCCTCTCGCTCCATTTGGTTACGGAGTAGCCCACGACTTTAACTAGCGCAGCTGTCGTAGAGATAAGTATGACGAATGATAAAATTAACTGATATAATCCCTACGAGCAAACAGGTGAAAGTTTGCCAAATATTTTTGAAAATGAGTACGGTTTAATTCCAAATAATATTTTAATTCATGAAATTTGAAGTGTTATTTATGATGAGTTTGAAAAATTTTATAAAATGTAATATTTCAAATATCTTGATTTCTTTCCTTATTTCAAGACATTGTAAAGAAAATCAAAAATAGTATTCCTTCAACCTTATTCCTAACAAGCACTTTTTTTTATAGGAATCGCAATTTGTGAGTGACCCCTGGAGTGTAATCAACCAATGCCTCTTCCGCGGAGTTATATTGAGCATTTAAAGATGATTTTAATTGTTTAATAACTCCAATTTACTAATAAGTCACTTGACAATATATTTTAGTAAGGCAATTAAAATTATTCATTCCGCTTTGCAAAGTCTAGTTAAGGTTAAGGTACATATTATTTATGATCACATGTTAATTAATCAACAACAATCTGACGAGTTGAGCACTTAATGTATTTCTCGCCGATGCATAGTTGACTTAAAACCTCATGCTTATTTATATACATTTTTAAGAAACTTTTCGCATTCCTTCACAAATTCATTATCTTCATTAATGTCGTCATAAACGAATATATATATGTATATGTTGATTTCGTCTATCAATTATCGCTATCGTTTCGAGTATTTATAACCCTTTTAGCTGGCGGATATTTGAATTCCCGATGCGTAAAACCCACAGCTATTGACATTTCCCAAACTGATAATTGAATGTGTTCTTGATTCTGTATACCTTGCACTTCCTTAATTTTATCCGACTTTAGAATAATACATCCGCTGACCAACTGCCCGGCAAAGAAAGTGCCTTGCCGATTATTATCGAAAATGATTTCGCACGTAACAACCATTTCAATCTCACACTAAATCACCAAATGTTTTCAAGCACAACTCGTGGGAGTCCGAAGCACGCATTTAGGTTGCACAACAAATAGCGACTAAATTAAGTAGTGGCGAGTTGAGAACGCACTCGGGCGGTTCTCCATCAGTATCGCGGACTCTGCTGTTGTGCGTGTTGAATTTGATAAGCGATAAGGTCGGCAAGCGTTAGTGACTGTAAGTAGTACAAAATGGAATCGGAATATGAATTTATCGGAGTTGAAATATTTACCTAAGGTGTGTTTCAACTTATCACAAGAGCGCAGACCTTGACAGTGGTCTATGTCATGCTCATTTTTACGCAGAAGGCTAAAGTCTTGATAAAGTTTAGAAGCAATCAGACAAGCAGACGAAGGTTTGACGGAGTGGATTATTGAAATTTGATAATATAGAACGCAAGAGTCTTGCCAATCTTTTTTCCACAAATTCTATATATTTACAAACATATTTGCTGTACACGTTTCGTTATTATGCAGACTTTTTAATGAAGACAACATTATGCTACTGTCTGCACGTGGTTTGTTGAATCTTTGAATTCGTTCACAGCCAAGTTCCTTTGTTTGCATTCGCGTCAGCATTTGGCAAACCATCATTGTCCGTACTAGCCATAGGTGCCGTTGGACTTGGTATATTAAATATGGGATAGAGTGGTGCAAATTCTTTCTCATCCAAGCTCAGCGTATTCGGTGGTGCAGTCGGCTTAATTGCATTAACTGAATCGGGATTATGACGCATGTGAACAGCCTCCGCATAATTTGGTGGTGCTGCAGAAACAAATGTGTTTATACACAGCGAACTAGTTAAAAGTAGAAAGGTACTTACGAATGCTGCTATCCATAGCCCAGGGCATATTAGAATCAATGGGTGGTGGAATGAACGCAGCCGCCGCAGAATCACCCAAAGCCTTAGCATCCAGTGTTTGCGGTGTTTGAATCTCCATTCCACGTGGTTGAGTGCACAAGTGCTCCGTCAATGGCACATTGCCAATGGTGACAGGCAAACTGATCACTTCGTTGCGATGACAGCCTTTGACCTTGGCCTCCACCTCCACCTGGTAGGCAATCTGTATAATCTTGCATAAGTTAATACAAGTGGGTGGCGTGGCGGGCACCTTCAGCCAATAGGTGAACTGTTTCTTGCAGTAATTTGGCACATGATCACCCATCAACTTGGTCACAACAAACCGCTCCGTTCGAGATTGTGTGCGCGATAAATGCTTTGCGCTGTAGGTAACAACCATGGCGAGACTGACCTGCAGCATCTCGATCCTTATGTGACTATCGTTGGTAACCGTCATGCTCACTGGTATTGTCTGGCCAGAGACAAATCCAATTTGCGGTAGCGACAATTGTAGCTGTAGTGGCGCTGATGAACAGGGCCAACAACAATAGGTCTTCTGTGTCTCCACATGAGCTGCTAACTAAAAAAAATAACTGAAGGTTATTTTTATGTTTTTATTTTCGCAAATTTATAGGAGCGTTAAATTCACTCTACTAACTACTTCTACCCTAAATACAAAAGGTTTTGGCCTTCTGGCCTTAAAACTAAGACCTTTAATGGATAATGACAGACTACATAATCAAATCAGATGTTGGTGCAACATATGTGCATTTTCATCAACCAAAAATACCAAATTTTATTTTTCCAACAGCATTAATGATTTTATCAACTTACCCTGAATAGTGGACTTTCCATGTTCAGATCCATCGCTTTAAGCACCGTAAAACACCGTACATAGGACTGATCAAATTTCCAGGGCCTTTCCATCGCCACTGCAATCATATAGCGTACTCTGCCATAGAAACCCTCAAACGATGAGGGACAGATGGCGGGTATCTGACAGGTAAAGTTATAGACATGAACGCCAGCCTCAATCGATATTTGCGCTACAGAGTATGTACAGCTTGATAATAGATTCATTCGAAGATAAACGAATATACTTACTGCTTTGAGTGGATCCCGCTAAGAAGGTTTTGGATGCTATATAGTCTTCCCTTCCTCGATAATAATCTGTGGATCTATCCTTTCCCGTTCCTCTCGATTCGCTCCATTCAGTTTCGGCAAATCCAGAAATGTTTAAACTGAGGGCTGAATAGATGGAGTAAAGAAAATGTTGTAATATTATTATAAATATTATTGATGTTTTTATCATTGAATAATGGATCGGCTTAGTGAACAAATGCTATAAAAAACAATTACTACTAATTTTATTTATTGAATATAATGAAAACCATGAAATTATTTTTGAATTATTATTCTATTAATATATGCAAATACTTTCGAAATGTCCACAAAAACAATAACTTGGCAACTGCAAATAAAGGCTTTACTTTTATATCGCTTTAGATGCTTAACGAAAATATTCTCAACAAAATAAGGTATCAAATGTAGCGCGTGCCATTACAGCTTAAATGATGAATCAGTCACTTTCTGCTAACTGGTCTTTCCTATTTACAAATTTACAATGCGCACAGAATTTTTGCGTGAAGAATGATAAACGCTGCCGATAAGATAAGAATGAGTCATTGAGAAAAGCACTTGAAGTTGAAATTGCTCAAAATAGTGCGAATGCTAAACATTAGCGGGGACTTACCTTTGATAACTTTAGCCTTATCTAGTTTTAATGTCACTTTGCCCGTAATCACTTGCCCTGCGAAGAAGGTACCATGTGCATTGCCATCAAATTCAATTATACATGTAACACCCATTATGCGATATTAGAATATTCGTATTTCCGATAGTATTATTGTATGTGATGCCGCCAACACAAATTGACATGTCAGAATACGCAGCACGACTGATAAAGTTGCTATTGGAAGCCAAACGGAACGCTATTTATTTCAAACATAACGACAAGTTTGGCAAATTCCGCGACAATCGATCGTTCCTATTGGCCCGATAGAAACAAACTGAGTATGAAACAAACTGTTTTCCTTATATTTTTCTCTAACTGTTAATCAAACCATTGGACATTTCTTATCTTATCTCTGTGACAATTAAATTAACTCAAGTGCAACGCCAGCATACCCTTATGGAAGTGTGGTTTTTTCGAGGAATCATAAATACACTTTCGAGAGATTTTTGAAAACTTATTAGCGTATGCAAATAAAATGCGAAACATCAATTAAACATACACATATATTCTTGGTATTCTTATCAAGCCAGTAGAAGATTTGTGGAAGAAAGAACGTCTACCCTTGCCACGCCAAGATTAAATACACTTGTAGACCGGAGTAAATCTTCTAACATCTAGTGCGGAGTTCAAAATATTATGTTTTTATACGCTTTACAAAAATGTGGACTGTATATTACACATATGTTTAGTTATGTAATCACTGTTTCGACCGATTTTTCGTATGATATATGACGGTCAGGCGGAGTTGACTATATCGACTCTGCTTTTGATTTCGATCAAGAATATATATACTTATAGGGAGATGTCGGAGATGTCTCCTGCAATGCAATACAAAACTGACAACAAAATCGACAACAAAATTATAATACACCCAACACGAGTTCTCTACATAAAGATAATGAATATGAATTTATACTGATAAAAATAAAAAAGAATATCAAAATAATGTTTACTATTCGTGATTTATGTGGAGTATTTATTTTATACATCAAATAATCTTAAATGTTATAAATTCCTATCCATATTAATATACTCGTACTTAACAAATTTCTCTGTCAATGTATATATAGTTTCATATTTATAGACTTATCAGTACATCGACATGGAATGCCATATCAACATACCTGTAATCTAAACGTTTGATACTTCTTAAACATGAACAACAACATGGTTAGACGTAAGTTTTATCATCATATTTACTTTTCCGAAATAGGCTCTGGAACACTTTGTATGTTAAATATTGGATAAAGTGATGCAGTGCCTCTCTTATTCGGGCTCATCATGGGCTAAGTACGCATGTCAAAAACCTCCTTATAAGAAAATACTTACAGCTATCCATACCAGGCCAGATAGGAATCAATGTGTGGTGCAATGTCCGATGCCCCAAAATCCAGTGCTTGCAGTGTTTAAACCTCCAACCCACGTCGAGTAATGTACATGTCCTTCGACAATGGCAAACTTCCCATAATGACAAGTATATTGATCATTTCGATGCGATAATAGCCTTTGAACTTCGCCTCTACCTCCACCTGGTAGGCTGTTTTAAAACATGTGGGTGGCGTGGCGGGCACCTTCAGTCAATAGGTGAAGTGCTTATTGCAGTGATTCGACAAAAGATCACCCATCTGCTTACTCACGCAAGCCACATAATTAAGTATGACAATTTTAAAATGTTGACAGTGGACTCATGGAACTTCTACTTTAATATTTGAAAAAAACAAACAAGATTGTTGTATGGCTTTAAAGCTAAGAGCTTTCGGAAATCAGCTACTGATGCGACACGAAAATAAACACAGAAAAACTGTATATAAATTTGCAAGCAGCGTTTTTGATTTACCTAAAAAAACATCACACATAGATTTAATCAAATTTTCAGTGCCTTTTCGTCGCCACTGTCGTTATACTCATACAGCGTACTCTGCCTCAGTAAACTTCGAAAGATTGATTATAGATAACTGCACACACAAGAGGATAAACAAATTTACTTTCTGCTTTGACTGGATCCCTCTAATATGGTTTTGGATGTCTTTACGTCCATTATAATAATCAATAGAATTATCTTTATATAAGCATATCTGTCCATCGAGGGCTGAATAGAAGACACACATTATTTCGAAGTGTTCATAAAATGTTTAAAAAAAATTTATTAAAAACTTATCGATTTTTTTGCTGCAGATAAGAAAAGAATGAGTCATTGGAAAAAACACTTGAAGTGGGAATTGCTCGCAATCGTGCAAATCCCAAACTTAGGTACTATTAATTCAATACTATATCTGTTGGCATTATTGTTTGTGATGTCGTCACTGTCGCAATACGAAATACGAATGATTTAATTGTAGTCGAAAGGCAATCGGATCGTTACATGTACACTTATTTTTCTTGAGAGTGACTTTTTTTTTACTTTCGGGAATATGTTTCACACAGAAATACTTGGAAAGATGAATATTAATTAGCATGCTTATAATATACAAATATTATTTAAATAGAATGAATAGTTTTGTTAAGATTACAAAATATTCAAATATAATAACATTCTTAAAATCAAGGTGTCAAACCCAAACTGGAATCGGACTCGAAACCGCATGCTTACCGATTGAAATTCAGAATCAGATCAGGAATCAGTACTATATCGGAGCATCACTACAATGATGTTATTTAGGTGAATGTATGCTTATGGTTTTCGAAACTTAAATACACAATGCAAGAAGCTTCATCGTCACCTGCAATTAGCTGGTATCAGAGAGAATTGTGTAGTCAGTTGCACCTAACTGAAATGTTCTCATTTATATTTAAGCTTGTACCAAACTTGCATCATTACGTACCAGTACCGGAACGGTAGTCTAAAATCAAAATCTCTACAGGCATTTGTGTACTTGTTGTTTCAGAATCATATTTGGAAACTAAGTTCGAACCGAACGTTTGACACCCTGCCCAAATGTAATATCTAAAAAAAAGAATTCATGTCCGTTTAATTTTGACTCGGAAATCATTATATATTTAATTCAAAAATCATTTTTTACAACTTTATTAGGCATTCTTAAATCCATGTACTACGATCAATATCTTCTTTACTACAATTTTCTGCTGGATTTACCATATTAAATACAGTATAGAGAGGGATAAAGTGACAATTTTCATTATCAAATGTCTTCTGAGTGCTTGTCGGGTTTACTTGATCATTATTATAGGACTTCTGACTATCTGTAGACTTGGATGCATTATTTCCGTACGACCGCACATGCAAGGCCTCTTCATAGCTGGGAGGCACTGTAAAATGTTAAAATGTTGTTATAAAATATTAAGAATCGAAATTTATTTAATTCAAAATTATAATAGAACTACTTATGGAAGAGTCCACAGCCCAGGGATTTGTGACAGGCACCCGTGCCTCACCAGGTACATCATCAACCAGAACCAGAGCTTTCTCGTCCAACTGCTGTGCCACAACTTCCACTTCAATGGGAGACTGGCGTGGTTGCTGTGTCAGTTGCCTCGTTAGCGGCACATTGCCAATAGTGACGGGTAAATGCACTCGCTCATTTACGTGCCAGCCCTTAACCTTGGTCACCACCTCCACCTGGTAAGCAATTTGGATGATGCGGCATAAATCGAAGCAGGTGGGCGGTGTTGCGGGCACGTGCAGATCTAATGTAAACTGTTTTTTGCAGTTCCTCGTGACGCCCTCGCCCTTCTTCTTGCTAACTACAAATCTCTCGTTGATCGTCTCCACACTGTACTGACTATAGTAGATAACCATCATGACTAAAGTAGCCTCGATTTCTTCCACGCGTATGTGACTATCGTTGGTGGCCAGAACACTAACAGGTATTGCCTGGCCAGGCACAAATCCTTTCTGCGGCAGTGACAATTGCAGCTTCAGTGGCTTTGAGCGGCAAGGCCAGCAGTTATAAGTTTTCAGGTCCTCCGAATAGACAGGTGTCTAAAAAGAAGTAAATTATTACTCATTTTATATGCTTGTATACAAATTCAAATATCACCAAACTTACGTTTAAGGAAAGTCCTACTCGGTTGAGATCCATTACTTTCAGTACCGTAAATGGACGTGAGAAAACCTGATTAAATTTCCACGGCCTGATGAATTTTACAATTACCATATATCGCACACGTCCATTATTTCCTTCAAAGGATGATGGACAAACGGAAGGTATTTGACAGGCAAAGTTGTAAACGTAGCTGCCTGGCTCGAGGGCAACGTCTAGGACAGAAATAAATAAGTATGTCTAATGGACTTCTTTTTTAATTTTGTGAGACTTTACTTTCTCCATCAGCTTGCAGTAAATGAACTTTTGATTTTATATAATCTTCGTGACCACTGTAGCTATTGGATGTTGTTTTATTATCAAAATCAGTAGTGTCTTCTGTCCAATATGTCCAAGCAAAGCCTTTAATCTCTAAAACTAGAGCTGTAAAATATAATAAATACGAATTTTAAGCTTAAGAGGTATTATTAGTATTGTATGGTACAGAGAAAGCTAGCGAAAACAAGCTCCAGCTGTTGTGCCCAGAAAGGTTGAGAAAAGGGAGAATCTGCTTCCTGGCAAAAGGAATGCACTCCGTTTTCTCTATCAACTGGATCACCGTTGCCGAGAGCATTTTTATGGATGAAGCTGATTTCATAAATACATCCCCGCTGTTTATTTATATATTTAACTTTCACCTTAACAAGGAATGGACATATAGAAACATATTAAAAGGTTTATATACATACACACTTGGCTTTCATGTCTTGGACTCACAGGAGAATTTACAATATCACCTTTAAGCGCTCCCAGATGAAGCTGACAATAGTCAGCTCCGATGTGTACTTCGCCAGGTTTACTTCAAGCACGTGATTAAGAGCTACATGATGATAAACAATCTGAGCGATTGTATTCCTGTGTCTTTCAATGAGAGTTTAAAAACCTTGTAATAATAAACGGTTCAAAAACCAGCAAAACTCTTGGCTTGCATTAATAAAAATATGAAAGGAAGGTTGACTTCGGTACGCCAATGATTTTATATTCATGAAGACTGGCACCAAACTGCTGGCACATACATTTTTCGCGCTTCGGCATAAAATTTTCCAAAATAAAACTCCTTTTGGCTTGGCAACCGACAATCAAACTATTAAAGCAGTTATGGCATTGATTTTTATAATTTTTGAAGGAAGCCAACACCGTTTGACTGTTGAGCCCTCAATAGGTCTTCATCGTTCCCTCAAATTTCAAATAGATAATTCGTGTAGAAATAACCAACAAAAAAAAAAGTGAATCACGTTTCCCTATAATGACACGCACACAAATTATTTTTGAGCGATTTTTTTTCATTTAATTTAAATAAAATCATTTTTTTTTTTTTTTTATTTTTTCTGCTTACCTTTGACCAACTTTTGCTTGTCCGTATTTAAAACTACACTACCCGAAACAGTTTGACCCGCATAATAAACGTCAAATGGATTGTCTTTAAGATTAATTTCACACGTTACAACCATGACTAAGAATGGGAGAAATTTTCCCAATTATTTATTGAAACATTAAATATTACAATATTATATTCGACAGATTGTCTGCGTTTCGATTAGCTGGCCAAAATCACACTGATTTAAAACAACATTATTTTTGTCGCCGAACAGGAATTGACAAGTCTTATCTTATCAATACGATAATTTGGAATTGTATTCTTATTTATAAAAAAAAGTTACATTTGACATGTGTAATTGCAGTTCAAGTACAAAGCTAGATATTATAACTGAGCGATTTGATAAAAAGATAACAATTTTATCATTCAACTTTCGTGAAAAATTGATATTAATATAAAATGCAACCATATTTAGGTGTTCCACAAATGAAGTATGTATTTAACTGGTTTCACGTCAAGTGTTTTTAAGTGAGTCATTATCAATGCAAAAATGTTACTAATTTATTAATTATTCTCCAGTTCTAAAAAGAAATTGTACACTATGCGTAAAGTAAAATATATTCTCGCACCCACACATCAACGCGCCAGACTAAGTCTTTAAAACCCATTAGGTCTCGGATTACTGAGAGCTTTTCATGATAAGATAGCACGCGACAGTCGTTATGGCCTGAAAATATTGTTTGTACCGAAAACAAATGGCTCAGTTGGCGCTTAACAGCCAGCGGGTTCGGAGAGCTCTAATCGGTGTCACAAAAATGTCCAATAACTGCATCATATCATTCGATCAGAATGAACATGGCACGTATTTTACGGGCCAGGTTGTAACCGGCAAGGTGGCAGTCAATTTGAATAAGACCAAAAAACTGAGAGGTATGTAACCATTTCAGTAACTTTAACTTTACAAATTTTCTGATTTTCTATATATATGATATAAAGTATATCAATCAGCTGTCCTAGCAGGCTGTTATCTTATCTGTGAAATATGTGTTTGTGTTTTATTAATGTGTTTCGTTTTTGTCTATATTCGTAATTCATTGATAACCCAAAACTGTTATAGACCTACAAAATGCATGATATACGAGTAGATAATGCAAAAAAGAGCGCACAAAAAGTATTTTTGGGGTTGGGCACAATACACAGGGGAATTACATTTGCTGTTTACTTGAGAATATGATACAATTAATTAGTCATTTAAATTAAGTTTTCTGATTTTGTTGGTTATTATTGAATCACATATATATATGGGTTTATTTAAATGGTTTCTATTTCTTATTTAAATGGTTTTACAACAATTTCTTTATGATTTTTTTAATATATTTTACTTTTATTTCTTTAACTGGAATTTAAATGGCTTTAATAGTCCGTTTTTTTTTTCTTTCATTAATCCAAATATTAAAATACTTTAATATGTAAGTAATACTTAAATGTGCAAGTAGAAATGTTGATAATATTAGATATTACTGATACGTCTTATATATAATAAAGTCCAATATACATTATTTTCTAGGTATTAAGCTACAAATTATCGGATTTGCATGTGCTCAGTGGCGTCAAAAATATGGCCGTAAACTGCCCACAAACCAAGCGCGTCCTGGGCGCAGGCGTTACTTCATGGGCCGAGAGGACTATATAGCGTCGACAACGTTTTTGATGGGCTCTGAACAGGCGCAACCGATTCCCATTGATGCAGGCACCTATACATACACTTTTGCCTGTCCCATACCCAGCCACTGTCCATCCTCGTTTGAGGGCGCTTACGGGCACATACGCTATATAGCGAAGGTCACATTCATACGTCCAGGTGCCTCAAATCGTACCACTAACGTGGGCTTCACTGTGCTCAAACTGCTCGATCTAAACCACGAAAACAAAATGCTTCGCGAACCGGCCAATAACGAGGCAATGGAATACTTTTGCTTCATGCACACAAAGACGGTGCATATGAAGGTTACACTACAGCAGCAAGGCTATGTGCCCGGCCAGTTTATGCTCATCCATGCGGATGTACGCAACGACTCCAGCAGCGATTGCAGGAAGCTCATGATTATGCTATACCTGCGAGCCACTTACACAGCCGATACGCCTCGTCTGTGCACCGTCTCCGAAAAGATACTGCTGGCCAAGCGAGAGAGTGGTCCCGTCCTTCATAATGCCCAAAAATCGTGTACAGAATCGCTACGCATCCCAGCAACGGCGCCCACATGTGAGCACCTTAGCAAGGTGGTGAGAGTCTCGTACGAGATACGCATTGTGGCTGTGATGAACTGGCTGATGGCCAATCCAAAAGTAGTCATACCCATCACTATTGGCAATGTGCCGCTAGCCACTGTATCACCAGTTGCTACTTCGGGTATTGCAGCTGTTCCAAGAGATTTGCCCTGCACCTCGGCCCGAGCTATGGCACTAGCTTCGGGTGTTAACAATCCCGGATATGAAATGACTGAGGATTTGCAGGACTATGAACTGCCTGAGGATGGGGATGATGAGTTCGACACCGAGGATGACTTAGTGCCAGAACTGCGTAAGTAATTTCCCTCCTTGACATTATAGAAGATTATTTAAACTAGACACCAGACTAGAGCACACCTAATTGATTAACGTATTGCACCCCTCCTATTTCAGCACCACCCACATATGAGCAGGCAATTTTCATGAGCGCCGACATCGCGGATACGGATACCAATACGGTCAGTGAGGCGTCACGGTTTACGCCACGCTATCCCGTCTTTGATGTGGATACTTTCCAGAGCCCACCACCAAATCCGCCGCCGAAGAAACGACGTCATCGACGTCGCCGAACCGAGCAGCGTCAGGAGAAGCAGCAAGAAAAAAATATAGAACTGGATAGAGAGCCGGTGGAGTCGCCTGTCGAGATTTGAGTGCTCATCGGAGAGGAATGTTTTATCTTGGCAGTTCAGCAAAAAATTGTGTTATACCCCACGATTGTTTGTATGTGTCTTTCGCGAGGTATTCAGTAAGCAAACATACTACAAACAATATTTACGAAAGCGTATGCAAAAAAAGTTTAACTCTTGTATGTGAATGTGTAATGTTGATTTTTAAAATATGTTTATCTTCACTTCTTGTTATCTAATCAAAACTAAGATTCTTAATAAAGTTCAAAGGTTAACTCTTCTAATTACTGAATGGATAATCCTTTCCAATATGAGTAAATACATCATAACATCCATAAATGTATTATAAAATCTTTTTATTGTATACGAAAATAATTTTTTTTTTTAAATAAGTACAAAGTCTTTAAATGAACCTTTTCGTATTTTTGCTATTTAAAAATGTATATATTCAATCAATATAAAATTTATCAATTTAATATAAAATTGGCACTTGTTTGGGTAACCATTCATTATTTAAACGTTGAACCTTTCCACTCAAATAATACATTTTCTGATTTTGTTTACATCTGCTTGTTCTTGTAGGCTGAAAATATAGCAACAAGAACCACACAAATGTTTTTATAATGACGCGATCAGCCCCAAAGCTCCACAGCGCTCTGTCAACAGTACTCATTTCCTCTAAGGCTGGATAGCAGATAGCCAAAGAGTACAAAATAAATTCTTGCTCTCTGTTTATTCTGAGACTCAGAGTTTTTGGTTTGATATTGGCTCTTTAAACTGATGATGTCATATTATTTCAACTCTCTCGCGCTCTCTAATATTTTGTTTGCAGTTCATTTTTATGTTTAACTTTTCACTTGTGTTTGGGCCTTTTGGCGTCTTGATTCTTTACGTCGCTCGCGTTGTTTTATTAGTAATCGCGATTACAACTTACTTATATTTAAGATAAGCAATACCTTCAATGGTAATTTTAAAATGTGCTTGCTCTTAACTGAATATTGTGAGATATATTGTGCTGAATCGTTGTTTCTAATACCAGAATGAATTCAAACATCCGCTAATTGTGGTGCAGACGGTTAATCTCAAAATATATACAGAGATGTTACGATGTTTTTGAATCTAATTTGTTGTTACATTTTCAAATGATTTTATTTTTTCTTAAATTATAAATATTATTGTAGAATTAACAAAACAAATATTGAATTTAATTTCTTGTATAAAAAAAAATAAAATCTAGTTTTATACTTTTTCTTCAATATTTTATAAATTGTAAATATTATTTTACAAGCAGCAAAACAAATATTAAGTTTAATCTATTATACGAAATGTAATAAAAATCCAATTTTACACTTTTCACATTCATTATTATCAGCAATAAATCTGCGCTAAATACAATTTACTAATAATATCGTTAGTCAATGAAACTCGTGTCCTCTCCATGAGACGAGGGACCCAGCGACAATTCTCGTAAGACAAATCAACTTCTCATTTAAGCAACAAATTTAATAACACTGTGATCAGTAACATCAGCGTTGTCGCCAAGGCGAGTCCAGCAGCGCCGTTCCGTTGTGCCAAATATTTATTGAGACCACCCAAACGGTTGTCGGCCCATTCCCGGTTCGTGTCCACTGTGCTTAGGGCCTTGCTAAGTATATCCGCTGAGCTGCCGAACAGGGATTTTTTCTCATTATAGAAGTTCTCGAACAGTGTCCGCTGCTCCCTTGTGGTGAAATAGTCTGCCATATCGCTCAACGCCTGTGCTGTCGTCGGCCAGCCATTCAAACTGTCGGTTAAGCAAAATGTTATCACAGATTTTCAAATGTTTTTGATAGTAATATTTTAAGTTTTCAATTGCTTGCAAATATTTCTGGATTAGACTTATGATATTACTAATGCATTTGTAATTCATTAAACATTTCAATGCACGAGTAAAAAAAATTGAAATATATCAGAAAAAGCCTTGCTTATAAACTCTCAGCAATTTTCAGTGCGTGATATTCTGATTTGAATTTGCTTAGTGTGTTTGATAAATACTCAAATTGAACTTACGCATCTGCCAATTGGGTGATGTCCTCAATTACCATTTGAAAAATGGGAGTTATCAAGTCGGGATTCTGCTCATACAGCTGGGCGAGAGCGATAAGCTTAGCGGGCACATCGCTGCTCTCTAATATTACCATGTTCTGGTAGTGCGTCCGATAATCTCTTGTGCAGCTGGAGGCGCGCAAAAGAAGCTCTCTATCTACTAAATTAGTTGATATCTCATAATACTCTAACACCCGTTCATATCCACCGGATCGTGAGGCTGCACAGTAGAAGGTCTCGCGGTAATCTGGTGATGGTTGCTCCGAGTTGGCTTCGAACTTTTCCCGCACCTGGTTGTTACAGTCCTCCGATTGGTACTTGCAAAGCCAGGCCACCTGTTTGTTGCGATTGTAGACATCGAGAACCGTATCCTTCGAGCTCCAGCTCACTCCAAGCCTCTTGTACACTGCATCTGTGATATCGCTCAGATATTTGTTGAAATTCGGTAGCTGCTGTGGTGTTAAGCGCTTTGAGACTAGGGTGAGGCCCTCATAGGCTGCATACCATGGTATGTAGTCGGTTTCTGTGCTCATATACTCCATAAATTGAAATACCTCGACATAGTCAATCATTGCAGCGTGGGCAAAGTTGAAGAGATCATCAATGAAAGCTGCGCGATTCTCAACGGGAATATTACTGTGATTTATCTCTGTCAGTGCCTTTTGAATGCGGCCCATCAGCGGATCTTTATAAAATACTCGCTGGTAGTTGGACTGTTGTTTGTTAACGATAATCCAGTCTATCGGCTTTCCAAACGTAATATAATCCTCCAATACTTTACTCAAGAAAAATCGCGGAGTCAGATTTTTAAAATCGGGCGAAAGATTTGTAGTAAAGGTGATGGGCACCGTATACCTCAAATTGGAATCACTGCCGTCGCTAGAATCGAGCAGGAAGCGTTTCTGAATTAAGCCGACTTTGTCTTCCTGCACAAGACGCACTGTTACCACTGGGTAACCAACATGTACGATGTAGTCACCAATGAAGTTATGCAATGTGACATTATCAATATCAGGGGAGTTTTGCTTGAGGTGCGCAGCCAAATCACTTGGACTTGTGTTTCCCAAATGGCTAAGGGAGGAAATTGAAATGATATTTATAGAATTGGGTTAAGTGAATTTACACTTACAATTCCTTTAGATAGTTTTCTATGGCTTTGTCAAAGTTTTCAGTGCCCATTGCATTTCGCCACATGCGAATAGCACTGGCTGCCTTCTCAAAAGTGATGCTTCCAAACATTTTTTCGATGTCTTGCGGAGTGTTAACCTTCGCCTCCCCGGAAGATACAGTCTGTGTACTACTTATAGAGTCGATGGAAAGAGAATGCTGAAGTTTAGTTACGACAAATTGTTGGTCCAACTGATATTCCGGGTATAAC
Organism: Drosophila basisetae; assembly: GCA_035041595.1. Taxonomy (NCBI): domain Eukaryota; kingdom Metazoa; phylum Arthropoda; class Insecta; order Diptera; family Drosophilidae; genus Drosophila; species Drosophila basisetae. Next base: position 2,063,539 of record JAWNLB010000090.1, read on the forward strand.
TACAATGAAATGTGCGAAATATTTAAGTCGTATAAAATTTTAATGTATATAATATGAGTTCAACTGGGAATTACTCTTCATTCAGGTCTGAATCGACTTAAAATAACTTTCTACAAATAAATTGATCTCTAATGCATATTGTTGGATCTTCAACAAATTCGAAGAATTTGAATGAAAATCTCAAAAAGGTCATTGCTTTATATTCACAGTTTGAGATCCAGTAAATCAATTGTGTACTTGTCTGTGACAAGCCAATGGATTTGTCAAAAATATTTTACCACTGGCTTAGCTCGGGTTTTCAGTCATCGGACAATTCTAATAACATTCCAGATTATATTTTTAGAGTAACCTTCGATATCAAAAATTATAAAAAAGGTTGATTTACGATTCGATACGAATCAACGAATCAATCATGATATGAATCAACTAAGTTACTTTACATATTTATCTAATCCGTTATCTATGCCAACAAAATAAAAACTAAGTCTTGTTAGGCTTATTAATTATTATTATATAATTAAATAATCAAATTTAAATTAAATCTCATCCTTGTCATATAGCCTCTAAAACTACATATAACTTTCAAAATAACAGACTGACTTTATCTATTCTGCACGCGTTGCTGGTCAACTGTGTGATTCATGCACTCACTTTTATAATCGTATTAAATGGGTAAAGCAAAATTCAGTCAACACATACCTGGTGTCCCATGAAGAACTCATAGTAGCGCGCAAATCCCTCTTGCATCCATAAGAAACCCCACCACTTAATCGTGACACTGTTGCCAAACCACATGTACGCATTCTCGTGGATTATATTGCGAATGGTAAACTCCTTTTGTGTCCACCCGTCGGTATAGCCAGGATGTTCCAAAACTACTTGATCTCTGAAACGCCAATTAAATTGTGTTACATTTTGCAATCGCTGTGGTTTTCTTCTTCTATACACACTTGAACATAACTAGGCCCCAGTTCCCCATGCTGTTGTGACAAAAGCTAGGAGTAGTCGCAAACTGCAGCACTTCGTTGCCCAGATCCTGGTAAGGCTGCTGGAACAGCTCATTGAATGCGGGAAGCACCCGTTCAGCCACACTGTAGCTGAACGAGGTGTAATCGTAATATGCCGGTCTAGAATAAATGGCCAGAGAGCTGTTGCCTCGTGACTTATACTCGGAGGATATCACGAAGGCCAATAGATAGGTGGACATTATGGGCGTCTCCTCAAAGTGATCCACACGGCGATTGTTGCTACAATTTTCATCTAGTTAGTTATACATTCGAGAATTATATTCTAATGCTTACCCCTCGTCTGTGGTTTCTATCAATTTTGTGTTGCTAATAGCATTGAACCCACTTGGATGTCCAATGTGAACCTTAAACTTGGCCTTGAAGGCTGGTTCGTCAAAGCAGGGAAAAACAAGGCGCGCATTGATGGCTTGCATGTGAGTTAGCAGCACCGTCTTTTTCGTTAACGTCGCTGGATCCATGTAGCTGGTGGAAAACAGACCCACCATATCAGTCTGTAATCTTCCCGTGTACGTGAATTTCAATATATAGTTTTCATTGGCAACCAACTCCCGAGTCAGTAGCACAGTTAGCTGCTGTGTCTCCTGCTCATATGACATTCTACTGCTCTGAATGCTCTCCACCAGCTCTCCAGCGCCACTGTAGAGCGAACAGGAGGTTATGTCAATGTCGTCCTTGTGTAGTGTTATTTGTAACACATCAGCCTCCATAGCCTGCAGGGTGATTTCGACATCTCCATCGAATTTGTAGGATATCTCAGATGGAACTATAATATCATAGTTTATAGTGATGCTCAGGTCGTATGAAGACGGTTTTACACTGGTTCCGAGCCGATAATTAGCACAGTCAGAGGAGTCTAGCCAAGCCAGTAAAAGCAAGATGACCAGAGGCCACGTTCTGGAAACACGACTTTTCATGTCGAAGGCGATTTCAACACTGAGTTAAATCGCGGCAATGTATATTAATATTGACACATATTTGCTCAAAACTCCGAAGTGGGTGATTTTGTGAAAGATTAGATTATTTTATACATTCGATAGGAAATGCAATAGAAGGACTTTCTAGGGAAAAAATATTTGGTAAGGTAATATACCTTATATAAGTTGTTGGCAATATAAATGAACTGATAAGAATGCATGACTGTTTGTTAACTTAATAATGATCATAGGGCATTAGTAACAGTCAACAAACACGCGAATATAATAGTGAATATATATTAGAGATAAGCAGTAATAGTGTTTAGGAACATAGATTGCGGTGTTCATTGATATTTTTCATAATCACTTGATTTTTCATTAAAATCTATATTCTAAAATATTTTGGGTTTAATAATTTTGTTAATTAAATTATTTTCCAAATTTAACGAATTATAATTCACAAATAATCTCCCATAAGCTTAACTTATCAAAGTTAATCATTTACTACATGGACAAGAATATTGGCATTAAACAAAATATTTATTTAAACTAATTTTATTTGTTGTTTAAGATAATAAGCCTAATTTGATAAGCGATAATTCCGTTTATGACTATGATATAATTTCATTGCAACTCTAACTTTTTGTTGACCCTTAATTATGTATTAAGTTCAGAAGGGGTAAAATATTAAGTTATTCATTTTCTGACATGCATTTTTTATAGAGTAAAATATACATAAATATAATCTCTTAAATAGCCCACAAACTCAAGAATGTAGAGATCAGCAACAGCATGGTTGCCGCCACTGCAAGCTTGCCAGTACTGTTTCGCTCTATCAAATAATTGCCCAGGGCACCCAAACGCAGTTCTGCCCACTCCAGATTCGAGTCCACTGTGGTCATCGCCTTGCGAAGTATGTCAGACGAGCTGCCAAACAGCATGTGGCTTTCTTCAATGAACTGGGAGAACAGAGCTTGCTGCTCCCGCGTAGTAAAATAGTCAGCCAAATCGCTTAACGCCTGGGCTGTCTTTTGCCAGCTATCCAAACTGCAAGAGAAGTAGTTAATGAGTATAATATAATTTAGCTATGATTTCTGAATTCCAACTTACGAATTTGCCAATTGGGTGATGTCCTCTGTCATCATTTTAAAAATGGGGGTTACCAGGTCCGGATTCTGCTCATATAGCTGAGCCAGGCCAATAGTCTTCAAGGACACGCTAATGGCATTACCCAAGATCTTATCGTGGTAGTGCCTACCGTACTCCCTCGTGCAGCTGACAGCACGCCACAGAAGCTCTCTGGTGCTGGGATCGGCCTCCTTCTCGTAAAACTCCAGGACGCTCTCATATCCACCAGATCGTGAGGCTGCACAGTAGAAGGTCTCGCGGTAATCTGGTGATGGTTGCTCCGAGTTGGCTTCGAACTTTTCCCGCACCTGGTTGTTACAGTCCTCCGATTGGTACTTGCAAAGCCAGGCCACCTGTTTGTTGCGATTGTAGACATCGAGAACCGTATCCTTCGAGCTCCAGCTCACTCCAAGCCTCTTGTACACTGCATCTGTGATATCGCTCAGATATTTGTTGAAATTGGGCAGCTGCTGTGGTGTTAAGCGCTTTGCCACTCGGGTCATACCCAAAAAGGCTGCATACCATGGTATGTAGTCGGTTTCTATGCTCATATACTCCATGAATTGAAATACCTCGACATAGTCAATCATTGCAGCGTGGGCAAAGTTGAAGAGATCATCAATGAACGCTGCACGATTCTCAACGGCGATTCCACTGTGGCCGGTTTTTGTTAAGGCCCCTTGAATTCGGTTGAGGAGCGCTGTGTCATAGAATACTCGATGATAGTTGGACTGTCTAAGATTCAACACAATCCATTCGATGGGATCGTTAAAACTTAAGTTCACCATATCCCGTGACTTTTCAAAGTACATTTCCGGAGTTAGGTTTTGGAAATTGGGAGACAAATTCGTGGTATATGTGATGGGCACTGTATAGCGTATATCAGCGTCACTGCCGTCACCGGGATTAAGGAGGAAGCGCTTTTGACGCAGCGTTATATTTTGATGTTCTTGACTGATATTCACAATGATCATTGGGTAGCCCACTTGTTCAGTGAAGTCGTAGAAGAATTCATCCAAATCCAATGTTTGATGTGCTGCCCAGTTCTCTTTGAGATGAGCAAACAAATCGTTAGGTTCAGTGTTACCCAAGTGGCTGACAGCGAAAAGGCAAATGTGAATTTTTAAACTGATATTAAGATATATACACTTACTGCTCCTTTAGATAGTTCTCGATGGCATTTTCAAATTTTTCGCCACCCATCGCATTATGCCACATGCGCACAATGCTGGCACCTTTAGCATAGGCAATGCTGCTAAACTTCCAACCAATCTCGGAGGGTGTTTGTATACTTGCCTCGGGGCTGGTCATTGGTTGGGCGGTCGCAATGGCATCAGTAGAAAAAATCATTTGAAGTTGTCGTACAACAAACTGCTCGTCCAACTGATACTCCGGGTAGAGCTGTTAAACTTGCTATTTACTCAGCTGAAATTTACACCAGTATATAATTGTGTGGACATTTACCTGGTGTGCGATAAAGTACTCATAATAGCGGGCAAAGGCCTCGTTTAGCCAAAAGTAGCTCCACCACTTAAATGTAACGCTGTTTCCAAACCACATGTGTGATGTCTCATGTGCAAGAATGCGAATGCAATACTCCTGGTCTTCCCAGCCGTCCGTGTACCCGGGATGTTGTACCAGCACTGCGTCCCTTAAAAGTAAATTTAATATATTATCTATGTTTTCAGTAAATTGCGATGTCATGACATATTGGTGATTGATATTTAATGTCCAGTCGTAGCGTAAGATATATTGTTTACAATAATGTATATTTCCGATCAGAAATCTCTAGTTCTTATAGTCTCTGAGCTCGGCGCTATCAGAAATACTGACGGATAGACAAACTGACAGATAGATAGATACTCGTATACAGACATCCATCGCTATATCGACTCAGTTGTTGTTAATCTGGAATATTTATATGCACATATATCACGAATATATATATATATATATATATACATTTTTTTTCAAATGTCGGATAATCTTTTTTTGTCTGTTTAATAGTCTTGCACAATTACAGAATTACATGATGACCTTTTTTCATAAATTTTTATTGGTTCTGGTTTTGTCCCTTCGTGGGTGAGTAAGATACAATGGTTTACATGGCTAAAACTCACTTGTAAAGAATGAGGCCCCAGTTCTCCATGCCATTGTGAGGAAAGCTGGGTGAGCTCGCATACAGCAGTGCCTGATTACCCAAATCGGCATAGGACTGATTGAATAGCTGACCGAAGGCCGACATCACTTGTTGCCCCACTTGGTAACTGAACTCCGTTTTGTTGTAATAATCTGGTCGAGATACCACAGCAAAGTCGCTAAGATTGCCACGAGCCTTATAGTCAGATATCATGAAAGCCAATAAATAAGTGGACATAAGCGGCGTCACATCAAAATGATCTACAAAGCGATTATGGCTGCAATCGTAATCTATAAGCTATAAATTCAAGAATAACCATTTAACTTACTCCTACTTACCCATCGTCTGTGGTTTCCAGCAACTTTGTGTTGCTGATAGCATTCAAGCCGTTTGGTCGGCCAATGTGTACCTGGAACTGTGCCTTAAGAGCTGGCTCGTCGAAGCACGGAAAGACCAGACGGGCATTGAGGCGCTGCATCTGTGTTAGTGCCATCCACTTGGTCTTGCCTGTCTGCTCCTCTATATAGCTGGCGGAGAACAGGCCCGTCATATCAGTGCGCATTATACCAGTGTACTTGAAGATTAGCACATAGCTTTGATTGGTGCCTAACGGTTGCTCTAAATGCAATGTTAGCTGCTGTGTCTCCTGCTTATATGTCATCGAAGTGCTGACAATATCCTCTACGAGGAGACCTTCGGCATTGTAGAGTTGAGCATTTGATAGAATGTCAATATTGTCCTTGTGCAGCGTGATTTGCTGCACATTCGCCTGAAGCGCATGAAGCGTTATTATGACCTCGCCATCGAATATTTTTTCTGGATTCTCAGCGTCGCCACGTAGACTGATGGTCAAATTGTAAAAGGTGGGCAGCACATTACGGCTGAGCCGATAATCAGAACACTCACCGCCGGCTATCACTGAAAGTGATAAAATGACGGCGAGCAGCCATGTGACCGGCCCAAGACTGTTCATGCTGAGAGCTGCTTGAATACTGAGCGAAGCGCGTGGGCCGAAATGCCCGAGAAAGAGCTATTGGATAATGAGTATTCACACAAAGCAGATGATGATGTATTTTGATGATTAGGTCCCATGAACAATAGCTGCCGATGTTTTGATTAGGCAGCTACACACTTTGTGAAGCTCGTAGTTGTCAAAAAACCAATAATGCAAGAGCAGCTCTTAACCCTATTTCTACCAGAGGCCTTTTGCAATAGGCTTTGAAAAAAATATTGACTTAAATTGGAATACGAACTGTATAATATGGTTAATTTACATTACATATTTGTTTACGTATTAAAGCAATAATAATTTAAAACATTTGTTTTTAATTAGCTTACTTATTTTATTTATTTGAAATTTATTTATTTATTATGTACTTTATATTCATCGAATGGTGATAAATAACCTTACCTCTCTTTGAGATGTTTCAAACCGTTTATGACACACCCGGGTTTATTAGCATAAATCGTACGTAATTAAGCTCAAAAATAAAAATTCTTTAAATGGAATTTATACTGTGAGAAATTTGCTTACATATACATATGTATGACTTTATCAGTTTGTTCTCCCAATGTTGTTCACAAATTCATAAAATTCTCCTCTGTAATCAAGTTAAACAACTCAAAAACAAACTCATATATAGAAACTAAGGAAGTTGCAAATGGACGGCGTCGACTCCATAATACTCTGTTGCTTGTATTATGCCAACTGATTATAGGTGGCAAGAAATTTTTTTTTTTAATTCGATTCGTCTTTTTTAAGGGTGTTACCACTAATATATGTTCTAAGTTTTTTCCGCTTTATAGGTGCGGAAAGGCGTGAAAGCGTGATCGATGACGATCTTTCAAAGATGTCGCATGATACTAACAAAATTTAGTTGATCTAACTTACGAGCAATATGCGATTTCCTAACCCTCTAGTGAAGGCAGCACCAATATTTGAACACTTTGTATACCTGGAGCACAGACGAGTATTGCTTTTAAGTCTTTACTCTTATATTTTTCAAGCCCTTTGCTTAAACATTGCTTAAAACCAATATTCTATTTTACATTCGGCATCCTTTGGTAGAACTCTTTAAGAAACCCTCTTTTGGAAAGCAAATTGCTTGGAGAGCTATATTTTCCTTATTTACGAGCACGACAATTAGACTTATTTTGCATTAAAAACTGTGCGTCGAAATATAAACAACCATAAACTATGAACTGTAAAACCAAAGTCTCAAGCCATATAGATTACTTGAATTTTATTAAAATGTTGGCCGGTGTTGCAATACTTAGTATTATTCAATCCCATTTTATCTGGATAATTTATTGACTTTGACGGATGGATAATTACACAAATACTTTTGTTGGACGAGCATTCCTAATCTCACATTCTTCTGGCCTTAACGCAGCAACGTGCTGAAAGCCACCAGCAGCAGGGTGAGCAGGCTGAAACCGCTGATCATAGCGCTGCCGTTTCTCAGGGCCAGATAGGTGCGGAAAGTGCCCAGTTTGGATTCGGCCCAATCGAGGTTTTCCTTGACGGTTGATTCCGCTGTCTTAAGCGTGGTTGCCGCACTGCCAAACTTGGCACTGTTGGCCGTGTTGAACTTTTGTAGATCATCGTATTGCGATTGCTCGGTGAAGCGTGCAGCAATGTTCGAGATGACTGTAGCGACCGCTGAGTAGCCACCCATGCTGTTTCAAATGATTATAAATGTAATTTACAATTAACAAAGATATATGAATTACTTACGCGACAGCTAGCTTCTCAAAATCTTTTGTGACCAGCTCAAAGACGGGGCTAACATTTTCATTGTTCTCAGTGTAGAGGGTGCTGAGCACTGAGGATTTGTCTTGCCTACGAATCTCATCCGAAAGAACAAGATTGAAGACGCGTTCGATGAGCGCTTGCTCCCTCACGCAGCCGAAGGAATTCTGCAGCAACGTCTCCTCGGTGGCCACCGTTTCACCCTTGAACTTCTGATACAGCGCTTCGAACTCTGTTTGACCTCCCTCTCGCAGTGATACACAGTAGACCACGGAGCGTATATTCTTTGGCACCGAATGCAGTGACTTGAAATATGTCTTGGCATGGTTAATACAATCGGCATTGCCAAAGCGACAGCTCCAAGACAGCACCTTCGTCCTCAAATAGATATCGAGAGCCTTGTCTGCTTCAGCCTCGGCGAAGCCCAGCTGCTGATAAGCCTTTGACGTCAGCTGTTGAATGTAGTTGCCGAAATGTTCGGTGTCGGTGCCCAGACGTATGGCCAGGAAGTTAAATCCGTTAAAGGCCGATGTCCAGGGTATATAATTGACTTCTGTTTCCAAATACTCAATCACATTCAGTGTCAGGTCGTAGTGAATGCTTCCGGCTCGTGCCAAATTGAGTAAATCGTCCACAATCTGGGCGCGATTAATTTCGTGTACATTTCCCCAGTTGCTACCGGAGAGCGCGTCATGAATTGCATGCCAGTTTTTCTCAGTGTAGTTGACGCGATAATAACCAGTCTCCTGAATGTTGACAATCACCCAATTGGCCACACCGCTCAACGTGTCCGTTTGAATTGCACTGCCTAGCACCAACTTCGGCGTAGTATCCACGAAATTCTTCTCAAGACTAGAGGTGTAGCTAATAGGCACAGTGTAGGTCAGCTTCTCGTCGGATCCATCATTCTTAAGCAGGAAACGCTTCTGGCTGAACTCGACTTTCTTGCCATCGTCAGACAACTTGGCATTAATCAGCGGATAGCCCACCTGGGTGGTAAAACTATCAAAGATCTCCCCTGAGCTGCTGTTGAATCTATTTTCTGGCCAGTTCTGGCGCCACGCGCGCAACAGGAACTCCGGGACCGATGAACCATACTCGCTGTGACACGACAAAGAAAATGTGCAACAAAATTAACTAAAATTGGGTAAAGGATGTAGAAACATGATTTCAGATAACATCGGCCATTAGACCTTTTTGTGATATTGAAAACACAGATTACTAATAACTTACTGTTTTTTTAGGTATTCTTGTAAAGATTTCTGGAAATTCTCAGTTCCCATGGTGTGCTCAATCATGCGAATGAATGAGGCGCCCTTGTTATAGGAAATGCTGTTGAACATACGGCTAAGATGGGCCGGCGTGTAAGTGTCCTCATCACTCAACGGATTTGTGGCAATGGTCGAGTCCATTCCCATCACCGACTGGATCTGATCCACGACAAACTGTTTCTCCAGTTCCCAATTTTTCTCGACAAAGGCGGTGCCAAAGTATTGGAAGAATCGAGCGAAACCCTCATTCAGCCAAGTGTAACTCCACCATTTGCAGGTAACCAGATCACCGAACCACATATGCGCCTGTTCATGGGCCACAACTTGAGCAATAGACTGACGCGATGCCAGCGTTGTGGCAGACTCATCGACCAGCAAGCTACGTTCTCTGTAGGTAAGGAGACCCCAGTTCTCCATGGCACCTGCTGAAAAATCGGGGATTGCAGCCATATCCATCTTATCGTTGCCCAACGAATAATAATCCAATTTGAGATATTTGCTCATCTCATCCAGAATTAGACGACCCACATTGAAGCTGTATTGTGTTTGTGTATAATACTCAGGGCGGGCAAGCACACCGAAATTATCGTCATTGCGCATAGTGAACTCAGATATGATGAAAGCCAGCAGATATGTGGACATGATTGGCGTTGTTTCATAAACATCCGAATAGTAATTCCTAAAGCAAATTATAAGTTAAGTGGGTTAATACAAAGAGGATTCAAGCAGGACTTACGGATCTTCAGTGGGCGTGGTGGACCTTTGCCTTGTGTTACTAACGGTGTTAAAGTTGCGATGACGAATCAGAGTTACATTGAAGGTGGCCTTGAACTGCGGCTCATCGAAACTGGGAAAAGCGCGACGGGCATGATTTGTCTGGAACTGTGTAGAGCCCAACCATCTGCAAACAAAAGATGCCACAAAAGATACCACATTTATCAATGATCAGATAACGCATATTAACAGCACTCAAACGTACTTGGTCTCATTGTTGTCATTCACATAGGAGCTGCGGTAGAAGCCGTGCATATCATCCCCCATCTGGCCTGTATATTTGAAATGCAGAACGTAGCGCTGCTTGGCCACCAAATCTGCAGCTGCAGTCAAATTCCGGATGTCTGTTTCCTCATTATATTTTGGATCAGTCAGCTGTTGTACGACGGGTGTACCTGTTACCTTCTGCCAGTATTCGGTGAGCGAGTATTCTAAGGATTTTGAGTGCAGCGATACGAGCTTTGTAGTCTTAACCGGTTCGATTTCAATCCAAACTTCACCATCGAAGGTGAAACGTTTATTGTTATCACTTTCTAGCAAATAAGGACGCAACGTTATGTCATAGTTAATAGGATTAATGTCCTCGGACAGTCTATATTCCGGGTTCTGAAGTTCAAAAGTTGTGGGCGGCTGCAGGTCCAATTTCCTTGTGCCCGCAAGGACGATGGACAAGCAGGCTGCGCAGAGGACAGCCAAGCGTAAGACAAACATGTGGACTACAATGTGAAATTAATAATTAGCGATAAAGGTCCAATGATTAGATCTATTTATTTTACCACGTTATCTAAAGGCTCAACACTTTTGGATATTTGCACCAGGAAAATTTAAACACTCAGTGCGGCACACGATTTAGCAACTAAAGTGTGCCAACCAACAACCGGTACTTTATAAAGGGTTTAAGTGACTCGAACATAGAATTATCTCTAGCCTTATTTTATTTCAACCAAGATAAAGGCTACAGTGATAGATTATGAGACGATTACGACGACGCAGTAGATAAGAGATTATGGCGGTGATTTACGCCTTTTGCAAGTACTTGCCAATTGTATCATGGCCGACAGTTATTTATTGATAGATTTAATACTGAACAACAATCTAAAGCCTGTACTTAATAAAATAATCAAAATTAATATACAAAAGTTAAATCGAAACATTTCAACGTTAGCTGCTAAATATTTGCAATTATTAGATCCGATGAAAAACTTTTCCACTTTCAACCTTATAAAATGTCAAAATTAAAAATAATATAAAGTACAATATCATCCATTATCTTTGAGAATAAAGTAATTATCTTACATTTGGTATTTGGAGCACTTATTATGTGGTAAGTCAACTTTGTAAAGTGAAAATATCTAAAAAATCAAATAAGAAACACAAACATTGTTCCACAATCAACTTCAATGCAGCAATTTTTTAAATGAATTCTCATTGAAGTAGAAGACTTTGACGCATGACTTTGACATGAAATTAGCTTTTATCTAATCAAATCGATCATAAATAAAGAGCATTACATGCTCTTTTGGTTTTATGGTACTTTCAATTATAATACTTACGATGGCCTATAAAATGATAGCAATATGATATCTTATTCCTAATCTGTCAGTTTCGTGTAGAAACCACTGGGTGAACTGAAAGTTTGAAATATCAATGTAATAATATGTATGTTATTTTTAATATTTTTAATTACTTTTTAATAAAACCATTAAGCGCTTCATAAAAAAATTCCGCTTATCAACGCTGGATTTGCCGATTGTTGATTAGTTGTTTTATCGATAACTTACATTTTAACTTATTGTTACCACGTGATCGTATTGCTTCACGATAAGTATTTGAGATATTTATGAGGGACGTGCACGTAATTTTTTATGTTTTCAAGAGCTTTAAGATGTGGAAAATAAATCGCTCAACTCAACTTTTATGTGTTTTATTAGAAAATCAAAATATTACGATTGTATATATGTACATACATTTGTGGGTGAATAAGGAATACATCAGTTGTAAATCTAACTTAAAATTGTGAGTAATACCTAAAACAATTTTGCGACCAACAGGCAAAGTACCAGCGCTAAAGCAGATGCACCCAAAGCTGGACTGCCGTTGCGATAGGTGGATACCCAGGAAATTATGGGCCCACGGTTGGTCGATAGCCATTCCATGTTGGCTTCAATGACGGTATTCACGCTAACCTCTATTGTGTCGGGCACGAATAAGGAATTCTTGACCTCATCGACCAGCAATTGTAGTTTGGCCTTTTGGCTTTCGTTCACCACGTAGGCTGCCATGCCAACAATATCCGAGTAAAGGGGATTAACACCACCAAAGCCGGATTTCAGCTCTCCATACTCCTCCCAATGATTCGTCAGGAAATCAACGCAGACATTCCAGCCCACAGTGCCACGCGAATAGGTCGGAGAGAGGAGCGTGTAGCGCTCCTGGGTGCGCAACCTGTTGGTGTAATCAATGCTGCTGGACACATACTTTTCCAGTTGCTTCTCGTTCTGAGCACATCCCAGTGCCGATATGAGCAGACGACGCTCGGCTTGATCGTTGGAGTTCATCATCTTGTCGTACACAAAGTTGAAGACGTCATCCTTGGCCTGATTAAGGCCATTGCAGTAGATAGCTGTTTGTAGATTGGGTTCAAGGGGAGTGCCATTATCGACCAGGCCTTGGAGTTTGGTATTCGTTTCGCTCAGGCAGCTCTTCAAACCGGCCATGCAGGCCACATTGATGACCACGTTCCGCGTAAACTTGACCAAATGATGCTCTCCGGCGAGGTCATTCACGCCAAATTTGTCGAACTGATCGCTGACCAGCTCGGACACGTAGAATTGGAAGTCAGAGTAGTCCTTATCGCCACTCAGGTAGCGATTGAAGAGCGTGACAACTGTGTTGGCCGTTGCCCAGGGTGCATATTGATTCTCCCGCGGCAGATAGGTCATCAGTTGTAGCAGTATGGCATGTGGTAAGCGGCCGCTGGTGGCGAAGTTATACGAATCGCTAATCAGCTGGGCGCGATTACGCGCATGAATCTTGTGCGAATGATTTATCAAACCATCAATGATAAGCTCCCAGTTACGACTATCGTAGTTGATGCGGTAGTATCCGGTGGACTGCTTGTTAAGAATCAACCATTCATCGGTGTTTGAATTGGCTTTGATCAGCTTCTCCTTCTCATTGAGTAGGTAGTCTGTGGCTTCGGTGTTGCGAAAATCGGGATTCGATTGGACGGCATAATTGAACGGCACATACCAAAGGAGGCTGCTCTGGTAACTTTTGTCGTTGGTGTACTGCTCCTGCTGAATAGTGAAGAAACCATTGTCATAGTTGCGCTCCACATTCAATACTGGGACGCCACCTTGACGTGTCCAGCTAACAAGCATATCTTCAATTTTGGCCGGCACTTCATAGTTTTCTTCTCGAGCGGCCAGCCCAATGGCATCAAACAGGTCTGTCTCGTTGGCAGCGGAATATTGTCTGCGATAATGCACAGTTAGTTAGTTAGTTGGGTTAGTGAGAAAAACAACTCAGCAAACATCAAATCAAATCCAATGGCAGCACATTGTTTTTTTTTTTGTGAAATGCTAATCTATAAACTATGATTATCATTTCTAAACTTCCATTTAAAATATAAAAACTTAAATTTCTGAATTTAAAGATGTAATGTCGAAATTCACAACAATTTCTATATGGTGATTCTTCGTTTATAGAATTTCAGTCGAAAATTCAGAAACTATTTCAACAAATCATAAAGAAATTATTATACATTTTTCTTGTGCAAATTAAATTGGATTTTTGGTTCGAGTGCAGTTTTCATACAATTTGACTTACTTATCATTCAGGTAGTTAGTTAAACCACGTTGGAAAACAGTGTTGGTTAGCGCATGACGCCACATGTCTAGAACAGAGCCTGCCTTGGCATACGCAATCGAATCGTATAGCCTCCCTATATCATCGGGATCCTCCACGTAATAGGTCATGGGGCGGATAGTGGGATTGGCATCAACGGTCAAGGCACCCTGATAGGAGCCAACGTGGAACAGTTGGAAAATATCCCATGCCGGATACGCCTAAGCGAGAAATGGGCTAGAAACATGTTAAAAGGATATTAGACAAAGACCACTTACCAAATCGACAGCCAAATTCTCGAAGAGTGTGGCAAAGCCTTCTTTTAGCCAGAGATAGCCCCACCATTCGATGGCAACCAGATTACCAAACCACTGATGCGCATCCTCATGCGCCAAAATGGTGGCAACGTTCGTCATTGTGTTAATTGTGGACGTCTCGGGATTGAACAGCAGATACTCCTCGCGATAGGTGGCCATTCCCCAGTTCTCCATGGCGCCAGCAGCAAAATCAGGTATAGCCGCCTGATCCAGTTTGGGCAGAGCAAAAGGCACTCCGAAATAATCGGACAGGCGGCTTTCCACCAGCATGCCAGTCGTCAGTGCCCATTCCTGCTCATTCTCAGTGCCCTTGCGTGAGAAAACGCGCTGGCGCAGACCATTCAGCTCACCCTCAGAATACACAAAGTCCGATACAATGAAGGCAACCAAATACGTGGGCATTTTGACTGTGGTTTCGAATGTCGTAATGCCAGGGCTATAACAAGAAAATGGAGCCATTTATTAAGGAATCATTATTATTATTATTTTTCTTTTTAGGCAGGACGTTTTTTTTCAAACATATAAGTGGTAAATGTGTGAAAAACTAATAAATAAACAAACCTCGAAGCCGCGACATTAACTGGCATGTTACTGATAGCATTGTAGCTGGGATCGTGATTGATGGTAATTGTAAAAGTGGCCCGTTTCGCTGGCTCGTCATAGCAGGGGAATGCGTGGCGAGCATCGGTCGACTCGAATTGTGTGGTAGCCAAGTATTTTATAGCACCAGTCTCATCCGTATACGTGGACAAATAGAAGCCGCCGTTATCCGATCGCAGTTCACCCGAATACGTGATAGTTAGCACCCAGCTGCTGCCCTCCTCAAAGATCACATCTTTAGCAGTTAGTTTGATGAACTCACGCTCCAAATCACGAGTATATTCGAGCTTAGTTTCAGATGTGGCATCAGCCTTGCGTATTATCGCGTCAATGATATCCAGCTGACGCGCATGCACCACAATTTCGGGGGTGTCCTCAATAACAATCAGGCTGATGATCACTTTGCCGGTAAAGGCTGTCTCGCCCTCGTGCACATTCGTGGTAATCTCGACATTATAGTCCACTGGCTCCGTATTATTTGGCAGACGATAGGTGGCCTCATCGGCACGCGGAGCCACACGTAGATTGGAATTCGCGATTAGATGTTGCTTTTCGAACGGGGGAAACTGACTTAAGGTTGCCGACTGTGCGGTGGCCACTAGCAGCAGGGCTAAGATCGGTGCTAGAGCGACAGCCATGTTGTCTACGGGGCGACGACAACTGGTCAATAACTGAGCAGCCCTTGATGCTTTTCCACTTTTAAGCTAATTCTCGCCCCGAGCCAGACAATCGCCACGTTATTTTCACATATATTTTAAATGGTTCATCTTATCTTTAAAAACTTATGTTATCGCCTCACCTAATATAAAGATTAAGATTCAACAAGCCCAATGCATTTTGTTACCATAAATCAATGAACTGATTTTCAAATTCATTATGAACACTCTACTCTGGCATTGGGATTGAACTCCTTGGACGCGGTTGTCAAGGGAAAGAGAGTGGTAAACTGTTAGATAAGAAATCATGCGTCATTTAAAGGCACTAAAATCATTTGAAGATAACATACATAAATCCAAAGTTCTATGTAATTAGTTCTGCCAATTACAGCAACTACTAAAAGATTTATAATTTATAGTAATAATAATAGATCTGGTTAAGTACTCAAGATTCGAAAAACCTAAACTCACGTGACATGAAAAGTGCGCTGTGCAAATGTCAAAATGTATGGATCTAGAAATTACACTGTACAGCCTTAAAATTAAAAAAAAAATAACTCAAGAAGTTAATAGAGCCTTTATACGAGTATATCAGAAAATTATAGTTAAGAATATATTTCGATCGAGTGGTAAACTATAATATAATCTACATAAGAATACATATACGAGTATTATATACATTTCCGAGATATACATCTTATCTTTATTTGAAAATGTAAGGATATGAATTTCTGTAAGATAAGATAAATCGAATTTTAACTCGTTCTAAATACGATATACAAATTAAAAACGATATTTTTCATTGGGTACGGGGTTCAATTATGGCTGTGGCATTGCCATACGCAACTCAAAAAATTCAAGGATGACGCGGTTCCATGAAATTTTTTGATTCAAAAAAATTATGGGTGGGACTTGAATAGTACATATTGTAATATCTATTGTAAATGGAATTAACCAAACCTACTATCACAACAATCTTTGTGCTGCCTAAAATGCGATAAGATTGATTAGAGTCAAGTGTGGTAAAAAAAAACCCCAATTCCTGGTAAAACAAAAAACATAACTAAAACTATTATTAGTAGTGGTGCTAAAAACAAATCGTTTATTTCACCACAAATTCAAGTATACATGTTTAATGTAGCTACATTTTTTTTGAGTCATATCCCCTAAAACGGGAGTTCAGGATCGTACGATAAAAAAGTGAATTTAAGAGAACTTGCACAGAAGCACTGTTATTAACGCCGCCAGGATGGCAAAGATCGAGGCTGAGAGAGGAGCGGTGCCGCTACGATAAGCAATTAGCCAATTTATAACAGGATCACGATGTACATTCAACCAATCGAAGTTTGCCTGCATGTTTCTGTTCACAGCAGTCTCAATATCGTTCTCGACGTGTTCAATTCCATTGCCATTTATTGTGGCGACCAGTGCATTAAGCTGTAAATATTTTCAAATCTATGAACTGAATCAAAAGGTATGATGGGATTATAGACTTACCCGATTCTTCTGAGACTCGCTAACAACAGATTCGGCCATGCCTCGCAATACTGTGTCCAGTGGCTTTTGCTGAGGTATGGTACTGAGCTCGGCATATGCCTTCCAATTAGACTCCAAGAATTCCAAGCTTGCGGTTAGGCCAGCCTCGCTTCTTGGGTAGGCGGCAGGAAGCAGGGAGGTGCGTTCTGAATAGGAGAGACCATTGGTGTTATCGATGGAGCTCTCAACCAATTTCTTAAGCTGTGCTGCATTGTGCGAACAGCCCATTGATGAGATGAATAAGCTGCGATCGCTTGCCACATTCGAGGAGAGGAGCTTATCAAAGGCCAGATTGAAAGTAGAGTCCTCAGCTTGACGCAGCCCAGCGCAGTAAACCTGCGTTATTAGAGTGGGTTCAATGGGAATACTGTCTTCCAGGAATTGCTTTAGCTTTTGATGAGACTGCTGACTGCACATCTGGCTACCCACTTGGCAGGCCAAGCTCACAAGGGTCACACGCAGATAATTGTTCAGATAGTGTTCTCCGGGTATTGCGTTGACACCCAATTTTTCAAATATATCCTCGACCAGTTCGATAACGAAATCGCTGAATCGCACATATTGCCCATCGCCCCTAAGATATTTATCGTAGACATTCAAAATGCTATTGGCTGTTGACCAGGGTGCATACTGATCCTCCTTTCTCAGATACACCATTAGCTGCAAAAGGATGCCATCTCCGATTCGACCCGTATCCACAAAGCGATACGCATCGTGCATCAGTTGAGCACGATTGCGAGTATGGAAACTATAGGGTTTCTCTATTAGGCCCTGCGCAATCCGACGATAGTTTTCCTCATCGTACAAAATGCGATAATATCCAGTGGATTGTTTGTTCAGTATTAGCCAATCATCATTGGCTATCTTTGCATCGCTCACCGTGCTCTCCTTCACTTTGAGCAGGTAGTGGGAGGCGACGGTGTTGCGGTAATCGGAATTCGATGCCGTTGCATAGTTGATTGGCACATACCAGGTATCCTCATTGAGTGTTTCCTTATTGTTGAGGTAACGCTGCTGCTTAATGGTAAATGTTCCATCCTGATAGTTACGCTCCACGGTAAGCAAGGGAAAACCAGCCTGTTTGGACCAGCTAGAGAAGATGTCGGCAAGCGCTACCGGCAACTTGTGCCCCAGTTCATCAGCTGCTTTCTGCAGTGAGGAAAACAAATCCCACTCGTCTGCCGAGGTGTATGCACTGCACAAAAGAAATGTCGAATAACTATTATTAAAAGTGTCAAATATCTTGAATATCTAGTTAACAATTACACGGCTTTTAGTGGTAATTTGCGAGCGATTACTGAGAACAAACACACATGAATTGAATTTCCGTTTCAATTGCATTGCTGGTTCCGTTGCTGGTTTCGAACGGCTGACAAGCGATTCCAATGTCGCTATTGTTTGAATTGGGCTCTTGACTTTAATTAATTTTTAATTTAATTTTATCTCTACCTTGTAGTTTATAAAAACTTATCAATTAATTAATTCTATTCGCTGTACTTACAATTGTGTTAGATATAGATTGAGGCCACGACGGAAAACGTCATCTGTCCACGCATTCTTGAACATGTAGAGCACACTGGCAGGTTTCGCATACGAAATTGTGCCATAGCGCCCCGAAATCTCACGGGGTGTTTGGACGTAGTGAGTCATTGGGGTCGATATGGACGCATCGTTAATTAGGGCACTGTTGTAGTCGCTCACGTGGAATATCTGATAGGTATCCCATTCAGGGAAGGCAATGTCATTGGACTCATAGGAGAAGAGAGTGGCGAAACCCTCCTTCATCCAGAGGTACGTCCACCATTTAAGTGAAACCAAATCACCGAACCACATATGCGCATACTCGTGTCCAATAATGTTGGCAATGTTCGTTTTTAAATTAATCGTGGATTTCTCTTTGGTCCACCACATGTATTGTTCACGATATGTTGCCAAGCCCCAGTTTTCCATAGCGCCAGCTGAGAACTGAGGAATTCCCGCCTGATCTAGCTTGGGCAAAGGAAACGGCACACCATAGTACTTAGCTAAGCTGGCCTCAACCACTAGACCGGACCATAATGTCCACTCCTGTTGATCCTGCATGCCCTTGCGTGAAAAGACGCGTTGTCGCAAGCCATTCATCTCCCCGCTTGTGAACTCAAAGTCCGAAACAATGAAGGCTATCAAATAGGTGGACATAGGTGGCGTTGTTTGGAAAACTGTCACACCAGATCTGCGAATAAATGGTTAGAAATAAGCTATCTTAAACTTAAAATATAACACTGAAACTTACGTCGATTTAGTCTCGTCTACAGGCATATTGCTAATTGCAGTGTGGGATGGATTATGATGAATAGTAATGGTAAAGGTGGCCCGCTTAGCCGGTTCATCATAGCAGGGGAAAGCGTGACGTGCATCTGTGCTCTCAAACTGCGTCGTTGCCAGGTAGCTTTATTTAAAGATACATTAATACCTGAAGACTATGTAGGAGCACTAAACTTACTGAGTTGCATTGTCGTCATCCTCATAGGTAGATAGATAGAAACCACCATTATCTTTGCGCAGGGAACCCTCATATTCAATGGTCAGCGTCCAATTACTGTCTTTTTCGAATATAAGAGTGGTATCAACTGGTGTTAATTGAAGGAATTCACGTGTGCCAACGTTCCACTTTAGCGGAATCGATGAACTCGCCGCATTATCCCTGCTTTTCAGGGTGGCTTTGTAATTTTCCGTTTCCTTTGCATGAAGTGTTATTGTATTGGAGGCATTAAGAACCTGCAGATCAATCTTGACTATGCCATTGAATTCGCGTATGCCCGTGTCCACCTCCGTCCACAGCTCTACATCGTAGGCAATGGGTACTGTGTTGTTGGGCAGCCGATAGTTCTCATCGCTGTTGTCGTCCTCGCGCGGAGTAATCCGTGATACTTGCTGGTATCCCTTGGTCTCCAGCTGCGATTCATTATCAATTGGCGGTGGCAAGAGTCCTGCTTGTAAACTAGCCGCTAGCAGCAGCAGCAGCCCCGAAGTTATTAGCCAGCGCATCATGTTGAGCGCTCTCGAGTCACAAGAACATTAAACGTCGAGTTCGAAATGCCCGCAAATTTATGAACGACTGCTTTTAATTTCTCAATTATGCAAACACAATTAAGATTATACCTTTATAACGAAATAAAACTAAAACATAAGCAATGCGATAATTACCTTGTTCGACTTTTGAGACATTCGATTGTCCGACATTCTAGCAGCTTATCTCTAGACGTTGAATGGTTGATTGCACCACTAAACTACTTTTATAGTGCAGTTCCACTTGTAGGTAAATAAGTTCGACCTACCATGATAAAAGTAAATAAGAAAATAAGCAATATATATCGATAATTGTTCAGCGATTTTTTAATGAATTGTGCTTTATTGAGAATTGTCCCTGACAAAAGCTAACTTTTTGATTGGCACTAAGCAAAATCAATAAAATAATAATATTAAAATAGATTGACCTACATTCATTTTTATGTTGGCTTAGACCAAAAATGTTTATATTCATAATCAAGAATAATCTTCAAAAAAAAAATCTATTTTTTTAAGTGTAATGACTTATTCAGCGGAGAGTTTGTTCGGAATTTCTTTGAAATTAAGGAAGATTTTTCGAAGGGACTAAATGCTATGAGACAAAAATGAATCTTTTGACCGATGCAAAATATGGACGTAATCTGATGTGGTTGTCTGCCATTGATCGGTATTTCTTGGATGTTAAATAAATTTCATCACGACAGTAAAATGGCAATAAAAGACATACAAATGGAAACTTTATTTCTCACCAAGCGCTTCCGTAATCAAGCCGACGCTTTGGAGAGAACTTGAGCTTATTTCGCTTATTTCCAAACTGTACAAATCGGTTAATATTGATTTACTTAGTTACATTTATTTAGTTAACTTTCGACTTAAAGGTTATGCTTAATACAAACAAGGGCTAAAACTGCAGTTTCACACCTATCGCACTTTGGACCATTCGACTGGCCACGCGCAAGAGACTTGTGGGTCGGTTGGAGCCGTTTCCCACGCCTAAGGATGCCGCATAGATCTGTTCGCTCTCCGATGGAGGCAATTCCTTAAGCAGCCAGCTGTGTATCTGGTTCTCGAACTTATCTAGAAATTGTTCGCTGTTGCGCATCTTTTTGCCCACCCGTCGCGAGTTCATGTCTATCAAAGTTTGATTGGGATTTAGATGTTCCAGCTGTCGATACATATCTATATTTTGGCGTAGTGTGGCAAACTGAATAATAAAATATTTACAATAATTATCTCATTCAATTGTAAGAAATAAACAACTTACGAATGCTTTTTGACGTGCTGGCAAAAATTCGGTCATATCGTTAAAGAGCTGCACAAAGTGAGGTGAACGACAAAGTAACTTGTAGTTATGATCAATAAAGTTCCAGATAGCTGAACGTGCCGCCATATTCGACTTGTACACATAGGATAGATACATCATGGATTCCCGTTCATCCATCAACTGATAAGTCGAGTTTTCGCCCACCAGCAGATTAAAATAATATAGCAAATGCCGATGATTTCTCGTGCACCGCAACGAATATATGATATCATCGAAAAATGCTGTGTTCCGATCCGTAGCATGCAGCAGGCCGATTAGTTGAGTGAATTCCTCATGGTTCATGTGACTGACACCCATGCAAAGGACGGTATCATGTATGGTATAATAATCAGGATAATCGCCCTCAAAGTTGACCTTCTTGAAAAAATAATTAGCAGCCACGCTATGCGTGTAATCCAAGCACTCGGCTAGGTCCATCCGACAGGCCAATAACAGTATATCCGATCGGACAAGTACATCCATAGCGGCTTCGTCAGCATCCTGATTCTGGAAAAGTCGCAGATATGTGGGCGTCACAAGTCGTCTAACGAATTGCTTAAACAACGAATATGTTGCAGTACCAAAGAGTTTGCAATCCAGAAACTCCATAGTATCCGCCACCTGACTCCAGGGTGCCAAAACATCCTCAAACTCCAAATACTTGAATAGGTCGAATAGTACATCAATCGAATCGATTTCGTTGCGTTCGATCTGTGGAGCCAGATCCTGAAACAGAGCTGCTCTATTTATGGCATGTATAACTGTGTGATTTTGTTGCAGCTGCCGGGCAATAGCCTGCAGATTGTCCGTGTCGTAAAGCACATGATAAAAGCCAGTCTGCTGCTTGTTCACAATCAGCCAGTCGCAACCAGCCAGCTTCAGATGGAGCTCCTCCAAACTGAGCGTCTGCTCCATAAACGGTGGCATAAAGTACTCGACATGCGTATTGTCGAAGCTGGGCGATTGGGCACTGGCAAAGTTGAGTGGAATCCACCAGTGCTCATTCTTGGAGTGTATCGACCGTTGCCTAAATGTAATCGTATCGTTTTCATAATTGCGTATAACCGAAACGATGGGCAGCCATTCGCTATGCGTCCAGGATAACATGATGTCGCGTATTTTATGCGACCAGGTTTGTTGAGGGAAGAGTGCGTCCTCCGAGATAGCCACCTGGATTGCATCAAACAGATCCAGTTCGCTGACTACGCTGTATTGGCTGAAAGGGTGTTAAACTTTGGCAGATCAATTGCAATTAACCAATTCAGTGACTTCCTCTCTCTCTCTCGCCCACAAGAACTTACAATTTCTTTAGATAGTGACTAATGCCACGCACAAAGGTCTTTTGATGGAAGGCATGATGGAACATCTTGATGACGCAGGCGGAACGCTTGTAGCTGATAATATCGAAGACATTCATTATGTCCGGTTCAGTCTCCACGTAAGATGTCATTGGACGTACACCGAAGAAGTTACTGTAGCTGAATGCATGCTCCGCTTCATCCTTCATAAATATATCCATAACATGATCCTCAGGATGCAGCTGAAAGCGAAATCCTGATTTAATAACCCCATCAGACTTTCACATTTTGAACTTACCATATCGGTTATCAGATAGGAAAAGTATGTGGCGAAACCTTCATTGATCCAGACATAAGTCCACCATTCCGGTGATACCAGATTACCGAACCATTGATGGGAAATCTCGTGATTTTGCATTAACATATTCTTGATGCGTTTGTGCCTCTCTGTGACGCCGTGTGCTAGCAGACTGTCCTCCTTGAATGTGATTAAGCCCCAGTTCTCCATGGCAGCGCCCTGGTTCTTCTTCAGTGCCACATGATCCAGCTTCGGCAGCGAATAGCTAACACCAAAGTAATCCTCCAGAGCGGCAACAGTTTGTACTGCATTTTTAAGTGCACTTCGTCCCTTGTCCTTGCACGTCGATGATGAATAGATGCTCTGTGTAACGCCACGATATGTCTCAGAGATGTGCTCAAAATTGGAGATAACAAATGCCACCAGGTATGTTGACATGATCGGCGTTGTCTGGAAAGTGGTTGTTGTCAGCTCGCTGCACACAATGAAATCACAATTTATTTTTAATTTACGCTTAGTTCTGTTGTAGGAGAGAACACTCACCCCTGATTTTCTAGCTCCAATACAGGCATATTGGATACCGCCATGAGGCTGCTGCTGTGCGTCAGTTTGATGCTGTAGTTCGACTTGAAGCCGGGCTCATCATAGCAGGGAAAGATGAGACGTGCATAGGTCGGCTCCGATTGTGTGGCGGCCACATAGCTGTTAATAAGCATATATTTGTTGTATTATTAATAAATATATGAATCTTTAGAATTATCATGAAACTGTTAACGACTTTGACGAAGAAGAATTACTTTTAATCACTTGCCAAATTTCCCGAAAAAGAGAATTAAAAAATCCCAAGAAGATTATTTTAAAAACAAACAATAATAATAAGCTAAATTGATAAATTTATTGTTGTTGCTGCTGCTGCTGTTCAGCTGTCTGCGATAAGCGACTGTAAGTCGTAGCCGGAGTTTGTTTCTGCTGACAGTCGCGTCCCTTTATAAAGAAGACATTAAGCCATCGATGGTCTGTATAAATGTGTGTCTATTTGTGTTTGTTTACATGCTAGAAATGACGCGCATAACGAATCAGAGTATTTGTATTCTATATGATAAGGCCATACTTGATGAATCGCACTGACTATCAAAAAGTGAATAAGTTTGAGTCACGAATGCTTGACGTACACATACCCTGCAAATTCAGACAAAAAAATGTATGAGCTTGTATTAATTAAATATTAAAGATATTCATTTGATGTTTGAATGTACGCCAAAAAAAAAAAAAAAAAAAACATTGTCTCCAAAAATTGATTTGCGGATATTTTTCATCTTTAAGATCAGTTTGATGATACATTAAAACAATATTGTTACCATGCAATATATAAATGCCATTTATCGAATTTTGTTTGGATATAGGGTATACAAATTAATAACCGAAAAGCGTAAAAACAAACGCAAACGTTGTGCGTATATTATTTTCGATTCAATTACATTTTTTGATTATATAAGACACCAAACGCACGCAAATATTGAATAAGTACGTTAAGTAAATTAGCTTATCACACCGTAAAGTCAACAAGACCAACTTACACAGTACGATTGGTGATCTCCTCTTCATAGGGCATCCAATACAAGCCCTTGGGTTGCGTGCCCATCAGGCCCGTGTAGGATATTTGAAGGCGGTAACGCTGTCCGGCCTCAAAGGCCTGGTAGTTCAGTATCGGATGTATGATGAGAAATGTGGCATGTGGAACGTATGAGTGCGTAACATAATCCAGAAGCTCACCAGCAGATTCGTTGTTGACGCTGTCTAGCAGTCGCAGCGTTATCTGAATATCGCTCAAGTTCTTCGCATGGAGCACGATTTCATTCGTCGACCGCCTAATCTCAATGTCTATGGTGGCATTTCCGGTGAAGCTCAAGTCCCCGAGGTGTATATTGCTGCTAATGTGCAGCTGGTAGCTTAATGGATACGTATCGTTGGGCAGACGCAGCGATCTTCTCGACAGTATGTCTGGATATGGCGATGGCGTTGTCGCTTCGGTTGCCTCTGCGGTTTCTGCCTCCTGCGACAGGCCCGGAGCCATAATCAGCAGAAATATAAAACAGGGCGTAAACATTACGGCACTGTGATTATGCGAGCGCACACGTTGACTACCGAAACTTGACTAAACGTTGTGGCGATTGTGTCGCTGCGGTTAAAGCTCGCTAAGCCCGCTCTGATAAGATAAGATGTGATCGATCGTATAAGAGCACTGCCGATTACTGTTGCCTGGTGTGGGTGAGCAAATCAAGTTATTTTCACGCGGACATTGTGCTCTTCCATCTCCCTTGCGACAGGTCAGGGCTCAATCCTGTCTCTCCCAATCAAGTTTCTGAAATTTCGTGCTCTTAAGTACGCTCTTTATATTTTATACTTCAATGCTGGAAGAGCGAACGATGCCCAACTGGAAATAAGCACTGTTATGCACTGAGCGAAACATGTAGCTACAAGCATATCAAATTTTGTGTGAAAAATGCTCTTCGATATCAGGTATTTTATTTTATTTATATTTATTTGTTTTTGAATATCATTAATATAATATTATTGTTTATTAATATTACAAAAAATATTACAATTAATTATACAAGTACGATATCTAGCGACTAGACCTTCAGCTCACAAATATATATATTTTTTTTTAAATATATATTCATATTCGCATTACTTACCAGCTTTTGTCGATCAGAAGAATTAAGATATACGTGATAAAACAAAGATAAAGTTAAGATAAAAATAAAATGAAATAATTAACTTAAATATGTATTTATTTACAAAAAAACGAAAAAATTGGTCTTTTTAAATATAGATTTCGTTTTAATATTTGCAGTGTATTGCCTGATCTAAATTACTGAATTAATTGCCCGCATGAGTTCGGAAAGCGTTCGGCTCTCTGCTTGTGTTCGAAAGACGGCTCTATAGCAACATATAGCGTCGGGTTTCACAAGCCAAACGCTTCAGTCGATGCTTTACTCTGTTAACGTTATAATGTACGTGGACCGCTGCCACAAATTTCTTTTCTTTTGGTTTGTGATTGGCGTTTGTGCTATGCAGTATGTGAAGGCGCGGCAAGATAACAATTGCGCCGCCAATGGACAATATGTGAGTAAAGACTCAGATTGAAATGTCTCAACAGCTTTGCGGTATAATATTGTAATTTTCAGTGCCAAACACATTGGGAATGTTGCTCCCGAAAATGCATGACATATATGTATACGTGCGCCCCCAAAGCATCAGAGTATCATCACAATTCTGGAAACCCAACTATAGGCAACTATTTCGATCATTATTGGAATTGGATTGGCACCAGACCCATTAAGGGTGATCCCCTAATTGTCCCACTAAACGATGATAAGCCAACAACAACAGCTAATCTCAATGAAAACAGCACCCAATCAACAGAGAAAGTGGACACCGTATATGAGATAATAACAGACAGAGCCAAGCCAGTTCCAACGACGAGAAGAACATGTAAACCTGTTGGTCATGAAGTAAGCTGCTTGTAGCCTGAAGTCATTTCTCACTTTCTCACATTTCTTTTCGTTTATTTGTTTACAGTGTTCAGATAACAGTGAATGCTGCACAAAACGTTGTCCATTCTATCTTCACAAGTGCGTCACCTAAAGGGAAAACAAGCAAACGTAATAAAATTGTATTGTATTCAAAATCATAACTTAAAGGGCCCATTTTGTATTAAAAATAAACAAGTTTTCGAGCATACTTTCGAGTACTTCAATAATTTTAATAGGGCATTGTTAGTCAGCAACGGGGGCGTATGCGGCTTTTAATAGCATATACGAGTATGTACATAATGAATTCGAAATTCATTTGTGTACATATAGGTAAAGATTACACCTTTCATTGAGCAAAGCCTTCACCTCAATTAATGATGGTACAATTTCCCAGAATACCCATATTTTTTTTGAACTACATTTACTGAATTTTAGATTATATGATATATATTTTTTTATTTGTTATTTGCACACTCGTGACAACTCTTTAGACTGTTTATATACACAAAACACCCATATAATTGTATATATGTAAATTAAGCGATAACCTCATTTGCAGTTCCCAAATATAATTTAGCGAATTATCTACAATTTGAAAAAAATATATATTTCTGGCCGATGAAATTGTGTAAGCAAGCTTATGATTTTTGTATTTATGGTAAAATACATCACATAATTTACATGAACAATAAGGTAATATATTTATTGTTTAAATGCATCCTGGATCCACAAAAGGTTTTGACTTCATCGAAAGTGTTCGTTCCGCTCTCAAATAATAATGTCAAGTCAATGTATAGATATGTGTATACTCCGATACCCAGGGTATCAGGGCTACAGCCTTGAAACTTGGAATATACAGTGGTCTATACCCGCACCAGACAGTGTCAAACTTGGGATGTTATATCCATTATTATGTCGGGAAATCGATGGAATCGATTGTCGTAAATCGATAAATACGAATAACTCTTACAATTTTAAGGCTGCGCTCACAAAATGCTATTGGTAGGTTATTGGCGATGTTCTTCAAAGATCGGCATCGACCACGCCCGCTTCTGGTCATGCCCACTCCCATAAAAATTGGAAATGGCTATATCTTCTGCAGTTTTTAAGTTC
This sequence comes from Drosophila basisetae, assembly GCA_035041595.1. Taxonomy (NCBI): domain Eukaryota; kingdom Metazoa; phylum Arthropoda; class Insecta; order Diptera; family Drosophilidae; genus Drosophila; species Drosophila basisetae. Next base: position 2,091,103 of record JAWNLB010000090.1, read on the forward strand.
AGGCCATAAAATCTGGTATATTACCAGTAGCCGCCCTTAACTATCTAAATTTTGTGCGACCATGCCCACTCCCGACCCAGAGATTCTCAAAAGCCTGTATCTCTTGCAATTTAAAAACTATCGCTATCAAACTTGGAAGGTGGTTTACTTGAAACGTCCGCTAATACTTTTTTTCTACCATGCTAAGGTTACCAAACTGGATGGTAGATTACTTGGAAACTCGTAATATATATATGTATATATATTACAAGGAAACCGCCTTCAAAGATCAGCATTTCGTGGCATTGTTCACTTACTAAAAAATAAAAAAATCCAAATTGTTTACAATTTCTTAAGTGGCGCATTGCTTGGGTCTTATTTTGCTAATCAAGAGATTTCATATTAAAGCGAACATAATAAAGTTTAAAGAAAACAATCAATTCTGGCTGAGCAAATAAGCCTTGGTACACATTATGCTCATTGAGTAACGCAGTTGGACGCAGCAATCTTAAGGGCAAGCAACAGTCAAATATTGATTAATATCTACAGAGTGTTATCTGTACCTGGCTCGTTTCGTATGCCTGACTTTAAATATTTACCCAGCAATTTTGCTTTTGCTTCTGTATTCAATTATCTCGAACTCTTGACACAAATGTCGCCTATTGCTTGACTTGTACAAACACCAAATAGTGTACCATGTCAAACGAGCTAAGAACTTGACAATTAATTAATGCCCGGGGTCATTTGACTACAAACTTCTCTTAAAATCAAGTCGTTTTCTGCCGCGCCATTCAGTTCACTTGAAGTCAAAAGAGGAGATCCAATGATGAGCCACTCGCTGCTGCTGTAAGTGACATTTGAGAATCATTTCGTTAGCTGACTTCAGATTTACTCCCACTGCAGACTGCTAAGGCAATGCCAGCCTATAATGGGACTGGCAACACAGCGGTCAAAATTCCAATAATGCCGCCATTGCCGCAAAATTCAGCGTCGCTCAATCCGGAGGATATAACAATGTTCACAAGCATGTTTCTCAGCTTATTCAAGGGCATTGGCGATTGGCGCAATCAGGTGGCCGTTGATACCGTTCAGAGTGTGTGGCAAAGTCCGCCAGTTGTTGATTTTAGCCATCGCCTCTTTGGCACTTAGTTTTCTATAATATAAGTGTGGCATGAAAGTGTAGCAATATTTATCCCCGAAAAATTCATTTAATTAATAAATATACTTATTATATAGACAAATGGCTACTATAAATGAAACGGCAAATTTAAAAAGAATCGAATCTAGGAATATATTACTTTTGGTACTAGGATTTATATCGCTGTTCTTACTTGGTAACTGCAAAAGACACCAATTGTAAAATACAAGTAATTTCCTTGCCTGCTAACGATATTAGCCAAAAAATCTCCGGCATAAATATATTTCTGATCTATTTAACGGAAACCGATTAGAGAAGATTTCACACAGGTTCGAATTGTGCAATTTCATTTGACAATAAGAGTAACCTTAAGGGAAAGGGTATATTCAACCGAACGTCACACAAGAGTTACCCTATTTAGTCGGGTGTGAAGCTCGTTCGTGCTCTTATAAATTTGCAAACAGGGTCTTATTCATTCCAGCTACTTGCTTCAGGGCTTTATTGTTATTCGGCATAGCAGCACTCACAAAATTGTTGGTTTATTCCAATGATGTCAGCAGGCTTTTTTCCCAAAAAAGTTACAAGCTAAGAAATGAAATTCAAACCAATAAGTAACTTATATAAAAAATGTACATTAAATAAAAAAAGCCAAGGAACAAGCATGCAACATATGTAGCTCTGTGCTGCAAATTGCTCACTCTCGTGGCTCGTCTGAGCAACGCAGCAAAGAAATGGTACCGCGGTTCAACAGAAAGAGGACCCGCAGTTGTTGCCGATATAACGCAGTGCTGAATTCGATTGCATATCGACAGCAAAAGGCGTTGCCACCCGCACCAAAAAGTCATGCCAGCTGATTGCTAATCAGAGGGACGCAGATCAGCTGCGCTCCAACTCGCAGCCGAGTCTAAAAATTCAAATTGAAATAGGACATTTTATTTTATGTTGACACATATTTTATTTTCCAAGCATATCCTGACAAAATCCACTTCTAAACAGGTATTGGATTTAGTGCATAAGATCATTGATTATAATAATGACTATTAAATTTGCAGAACTAATAGTAATTGTATATTGTCCAAATATATAATCAATTCAACTTTTACATGCAATATTATTATAAAGTAATTAGCAATCGCAAAAGGTAATAATTTTCTCATTCCATTAGGTTGGTCGCACTCTAAGTTTTTCAGAAAAGCATTTATTTGTAGGTAATTTGCCTGTATGAATCATATAGATATCTTATCTTTTCATCTAATTCAAATTGACATCTCCGACCTACCCCGATAAGTAAGTCGACTACATTATTCTTATGTGTGTGCTTATGTGTGTTCTTTAGAACAGTACAAAATAAATCTGCAAAATTTGAAGTCTCGCAAATATAAACAGAAAATTTAATTGAAATTATTATTAACTTGCAACTGTCTGTTTTATTATTTGGTTCGATAAAGTAAAAATTGTATTCAGTTGGAGGGTATAGGTAAAAAAAAATTCGTTAATAATTAATGAATTTCTATTAATCCCAAATCAATTTTTAGAATTGTGATTTTTCGAAGCCGGTTATAATCTGCGTGCTCTGCATTAGTTATTACTATTAGTTATCTCTTGTGATTTCTCTCAGAGTGACACATCAGTGTGGTAACCTACCAACATCATCTGTCGCTCTCTCTCTCTCTCTCTCTCTTCACTATTTGTCTCTCTTCCTCTCCTTTCTATTGTCAGCATTCAGTCGGCTGGCAATAATAAACAGTATCAACTGAAGCGCCCCTCACCTTCACGACCTAACAATCGACAGTAATGTGAAGTGAAGCGTCTGCCTGCTCACAATCATATGGCATTCGTTTGTATGTTGCAACCACACACACACACACACACACAACGACAAACAATATTTCCGCCAATGCAGACAATGCGACAGAGACGTCATGTAAATATTTTTATTCATAGACATGCATTGACACATACGCGTGCACAAACACACACACAAACATATACACTCAAATCACGTATCTCAAGTGATCAATTTTTTGCACCACGCACAAAACAAACACAATAGATTTAGACAGCAATTGTTTTGTTTATCCTGTTGTTGTTCTGGCTGCTATTGTTCATCTGTTACTTGGTTCTATTGTGTGCATATCGGTTTTTTCAATATGACAAGATTTTCACTATAAATAAAAGTGTACTTAACATAAATATACATATCTAAAGCTCAGCCGTATGTTTAGCAATGACCAGTATTCATATTTTCTTTCCAACTGATTGAATTTCGATTTAGTAATTAAAATCTGGCATTAAAGATTAACTGAGAACGCTAATTTACATAATGAACGAGTGCATGTGAGTTTATTATACTCAAAACTATATCCCATTTGAGTACAGAGCATCGGATATGCATTGAAAAAACACTTTGAATAATTTAGTAAATATACTCGTATGTGTACATTTGAATATGTAGTTTATTATGTTTTTGTGTATTATGTTTCCTAATGTAAATATGTAGATATTTTTCTCAAATAGCGTCGAACCACTTCAATTTTCTACCACAAAAATATTTGGTACATCCCACTGGCAGAATTATTTATTTTAATATACGAGTACATCTCTTCCGAGGCTATAACAATACTGACTTATTTAAGAGCAATTTGCTTTTCGTGGTGTTGTTGCGCTCGTATATACATAAGGTGAACGTGCTGCTGTTGCACATACGCTATCAACATTTGCATGGAAATCGCATTCATAGTTCAATGGTGTGCCTTTAGGGCGCAATGAAAAAATCAGAGAGCGCCCAGGTAAATAAAATGGCAGCCCCAACGAGTTTTGTTGCCTCTCTGTCGGGCTCAGCACGTGTTTCAATTTCGTGTCGTGGATTTTGGAAGCAGTCGCCATGCAACTTGGCAACAGCTTTCATTTCTACTTCTTCACTTGATATTATTTTGCGCTTATTTTTCTTTGGGGGGAGGAAGACATAAAAACAACGGAAGTGTTGAATATATCCGGCATGCATCGAGAAACTGCTATGTCAAACCCTTCCCCATCCCCCAATCACATTTTTCAGCGATAAGAAGTCGCAGCGCGACATAATTTTGGTAAAAATATTTTGGTGCTTTTTGTCAGCTACCCTGGCAGGAAATCACTTTTTATACCATGCTTTTGCTGTTGCATGAAAATCGATTGAGTTGGCCATCAAAATTCCATATGCACCATCAACCAGCCACCAGACTGATATTCATGTGCCTTAAAGTATGCAGAGAAAAATTAAATGCGTACAATTTGTCATTTGTGGCACAAACTCCAGGCAGCGTTTTACCCTCTCACCTCTTTTGCTACGTTTTCAATGTTATTGAGCATTGCATTTGACAGTTAGTGTTAAATGCGTCTTTGGTCTCTGTGTAGCTTAAATTTACTTCGCTTTTGTGGTTATGTGTGCGTTGGCGCATAAAACTTTTACATTTCGCCCTGGCAGACACTTAAATGTCGAATGAATAATTTCACATGCCACGACCCGGCCTCTAAAACTTTTACTGTTGACGTCAGGTGGCAACTGTCTTGAATTTTATGCAAGAACTTTGCTTAATAAGTGGGTGCAATTTCCCTTTGCCAGTTGGAAACTGTTTAATTGAAGTTTCAAAGCGAGTAAAGCAGATTCTTGTTGTTAAATACTCTTGCAAAGGTAATTATAGCTTTATTGTAAGAAAAATAACTTATTTATCGCTACGGTGCACAGTTCATGTATTTATGTATTTATATCAGTCACCTAACCGACTTAATGCAATTTTCTTGAATCGATATAAGTTCGCGTGAAATGATGAAAGTCGGAGCCATTTTTATACATTTATTATGATCCATTAAATGATAATTATGTATAAATACATTTTCATATATGAATTATAATTATTATAATCATTAATTATATTAATCTACAATTCAATTTTCATTGCGTCTTTTAAAATTTCACTTATATTTGTAGTATATACTTTAGATCATATATCTGAATGTAAATTTATGGATTGCGCTTCTATTGTATTTGAATTGAGGATCCAACTTACGAAGTTGTTGTTGATACTTCCAGGACTCGTCCGTTGCCTGCCAAAGTCAACATGACCCAAATGAACTTTAGCTTCCGCCTGGGTAGAAGCAGGAAGCACTTGCAGTACATTGAACCAAAGCCAGCGTTCATAATACGCATACGACTCGGTGCAACTAAATTTTGCCTGCTTATCAGCAATGACCTTCATATAGCACAGAACCGACCATAGCTGGCGAGCTTGAATGAAAAAAATAAATGGCTGAATACTAAGAAGCAGCTTGTGCGTGTTTGTGTACAGCAGTCAAAGAAAAATCACATAGAAAAACCTGTTCATATTTGCATATGTCTAAGCTCATGTGTCCCATCAGATGTGACAACAACAGCAACAACAAAGAGGACAGTGACTGAAAAAGGCTGGAACTTATTTACCTTTTTTTTGTGTGTGCCATGCCACAAAAATTGATTTTAAATGTAACGTTGCCTAAAGCGGTGTCAATGAGGTTTTATGAACCGCAGCTAAAACCCAAAAAGTTGGAGCCTGCAAAAAAAAAGTGTATGTGAAAGAGCGAGATTAAGTCAGACATAAGGCTGGCCATTGCGTAGTCCTCATAACCACACGGATGACATCAAATGACATCGTTATACAGCTTTCCGGGCAAAAACAAAAAAGGCGAACAGCATTGCAACAGTAGCAAATCAAAGCGAATGTCCATCAACATTATGAGACTTTCAACAGCAGCTTGCCAACATGGTGGCACGTAAACACAAATACACACACACACCACCAAACATAGATGCCCTGCGCTAGGGCAAAGTGTCAACGGTTGTCGCTTTGTTTACCATTTGCGGCTTTGGTCTGGACAGTGAAGGGCTTTGAGCATTCAAACGAAACTCATTATATTGCATATAAGTACTTGTACGAGCATATGCTTTCCCTTTTTTCCAATCGAAAGCGCCTGAGAGTTGGCAAAAAGTTTTTCTTTTTAATTCCCCGCACAAAGCTGGACGAGAAAAAGGGCGTGATCAAGTTTTGTGTATGCCTTGGATACATACAAAATATTAAAAACACAAACGAAACGAATTGCTAAAATTGCTATAGAACGAAAGCTATTTCCACAATCAGTTTATAAATTTTTTCAACAATATTGTGTGATGATTCGAGTATCTCCTGGTCGAGCAATCTCTCCATCTCTCTCTCTCTCTCTCTCTCTCTATGTATCTAAGTTAAAGCATTCTTACTTGTTGTACATTTAACAACATCCAAATTTTGCATGCATTTATATTTGCTTTTGTGAGGTGCTTCAGTTTGATGTTCAATAAAAGCCTTAAGCTGCCCAAGGTAAATAGCTATATTAAAAATACGAGCTTATCCACACATCCTTGCTAAAGTAACATCGTCTTAGCTTTAATTCATTGCTTTTGGCCAGCCTTTGATGCAACTTACGGCATAGTTGTAGTTTTAATTGGATTTGAGCCACTTAAAATGCACAGTCGCAAAAATTAGCATTTTTTTGGCAGGCAAAGGGCATCGCAGCAGGTTTCGTTAGGCGCCACATAAAATTTAATGAGCCCTCAAACAATTCGCCCCCTCCCCCGCCACAAGTGGCAGCTGCGTGGCTCGATTTGGTCATTTTGCTTGTTGAGTTTTTCAACTTGTGTTAATTGAATTGGGCAAATGACGATGCGTAACAAGTAGTAGCAGTCTTTTGTTAGCCCGCGGGCTGCCCGTCAAAATGGATCGTCAAGTGTCCGTAAATTGCTCAGGCTAAAAGTGCTTGTTACGCATACGCCCCGTGTGACACACAAAACTTTATGCTTGCGCTGACGATGTACAAAAAACTGTTTGAAGTGCTTTCATGATTTCGGTTTTATGCGAACGCACGCAAAAAAACACACACAGACACATGTGCCACGCCCATTTAAATAAGAATTATATATTTTTTGGGTGTCAGTGTATTAGCCAATGCTTGCTGCAGCGCCAAAAGCGTTAACAACTTTTTGGGCTAGTCGTAAACATTTCGTTCAGTTTGCCAGTTGCGGACGACAGTTTCAGCAAAAGTAGTTTGACCCTTGGGAATTTGCCTGGTTTGCCATAAAAACAACTAAAACTTGTCCGGCTTGTATTTTTGTTGTATTTTGATTTGATTGTGCTTCCGTTTCAAATGAGCCTGATTTTTTGATTATTCACTTTGCATAACTCACAAGAACTTTCTGTGCACTTTGCAAATATTATTCAAAACGAGCCTAAGGGAATTAAACGATTTTATATGCAATAATTGTGTTCTTTTCTAACAGTCTAATTTTATTTATCAGGCACATCAGGCACCAACTGTTGTATATTTGAAGCCCATATTTACACTCAGCCCATATTTACACTCAGAAAAAAAGCTTTTATGCTCAAAAATTCCTCAAAGTCTTGATTCAAGCTGCCTTTTTTTAAATATAGTAACTTGAGTATGTTAAAATAAAATAAGAACGAACATTTTCAAAATGATCCTTGAAATTGTCCGCCTCTTTACAATGTTTCTACTGGAATTGGGAACGCAATGCTCTATTTTTGCTTAGAGTGTATATGTACTATCTTTCAAACATCTATCTAAATAAAGGCAGATAACACGCACTAAATATTTGCTACAGTAATGAGTGTGCCATAAGCAAAGCAAGACACGAAACAACCAAAGACTTCAACACCAACAACCACAATAATAATAACAGCAACAGCAAAACCCAAAATGGTGTAAAAGGATTTTCTTGTCAAGGCCTATGGCAAAGCAAGTCAAAGCTCTATGACAATACAGGCTCACACACACACATACTTGAGTGACACCGAAACAGACACGCTTATTGCGTATACGCAGTATATGCTCGAGCTTATGTTGGCCTCCGGCTTTAATAAAATTATTTTGTGCAACTTGACCAAAACTGTTGCAGATAAGGCTGTACATGATGTTACACTTCATAGAATTTTTATGAAATTGTTGTTTGGCTTCAATTATGAAACTCACTTATAAACATTTTTTTTTTAATTAAATGAATTAAACTGTAATAAATATTTTTAAGTCACGCATTATTCGTAAAGTAATTTAGTTATTTAATTATAATTTTCGAGATTCTCAAAATCTCGTTGCAGTTTGCCTTCTGAGAGATCAAGTTCTACTGCCACCTCTTCTGGTCATTCAAGTTTGAAAGTGACCGAAAACAGAGGGATTATTTGTCGCAGCAACCAGATATACGGCGGCAGCTTAAGACTGTCCAGGCAACGAGAATACGCAACGAGCATGTGGAATGAACAAATGCATGTCACACTTATAAGCTGCACGCTCAACTCAGCTTCAGGTGCCACAGTCCATAGGACGAGTCAAACACCTGACCGCGTTTGCTCAACCGCAATCTCGCCAGTCTTATAATCCCTTCCCTGCATTTATGGCAGGCAATTAATGGGAAATGTTGCTAGTGCTGCAGTCAGTGCGCATCTGTTGATTGTTTCCATTACCAATTACACGCTGAGGACTTTAATTTGCAGTAGATGGTTTAATGGAGTCCTGCCACAGGTCGCAGAAATGCCAAATGGAAGGAAACTGGACAACATCTTGATTAAATAAAGCAATTATAGTTGTGCAACATTCAGTAACATAATTTAAATTGTAACCTGAGTGTCGTTTGTTGTTGCACGTACTTTTCAGAGCTTTTATTATAATATCCTAACCATTGAAATTTAAGATATGTAAGTCGATACGTACTGCTCAAATCTATACAGCTGACCATTTACTGCTGGGCCAGTTTGAGATGGCGGCTGCTGACATGCTTATGGCCCAGTTCGCTACCATTAATCACGCACGCACACAAAGAGACAGCTTCTAGTGTTGGTTGAAGATAACTGTCATAAACTTTAATTATATTTTCATCATGACAACGGCGGCAACGACAACGAGAACTTACTGTTGATGCGCAATGATGCATGCCTCTCACGATTCACTTTGCTTTTGGCTTTTGATGTCAGCCAGCACGTGCCATCGTCACTGGCAACAGCAGTAAAAAGTAAAAGTTGAAAAGCACAAAAAAAATATTGAAATCGCCAAAAGTGTGGAACGATTTCTTGTGCGGTCGCAGTCCGGTTGAAATATTATATCTGTGCACTGCACTGACAGACCAACTAGTTGCATGCCAATTAAATTGGCATTCAATTTCAATTGTTACCGCCACTGGCGTGTAAATGACAGTTCCAGTTTCCTATTTCTTTTAGTATTTTTTTTTTAATAAAAAACCAGCCACTTAATCCAACACGGGCAACGTCAAAGTCAATTAAAAGAAGAATATAAAAGCACATAAAAAGCATCGCGTCGATTTTTATTCGATTTGTGCACAGAGAGCGAACTCTTTTATTATTATATCTCGCTTAAAAAGGAAAAAATTGTGCATGTATATAAATAAATATATACATTTATTTCCTTTTTTGTCCGTATACCGACGTTGATTGCCATTTAAGTGACTTAAGCAAGTTATTGATGAAGAATATTTGGCGAAATTCATGTAACGAGCCTAACGACTATTTAACTGAAACTCAATTGAAATCTGAAACAAAATGGCGCCTCTTCCAGCCAACGTAATCGTCTCATTAGCATTAACAAGCCAGGCAATGAGTGTGGCTCAACATGACGTATACACAATAAATATCAATATCAATGCAGCCACCGGTTGAGCAGACAATTGGCCATTTAAATATCAATGAAGGGCTCGGCTGAGGAAAAGTGCTCAAGTGTCAAACAAACAAAATCCAATTATCAACAAGTGCTACAAATAATAGGCAGGACAAAATGGCATTGGCTTGGTTGGTTGCAAGGCAAATTCGTTGATTGAATTTCGAAATTAGTTTACTTCATTTAGTGGCCATTCAGTGCGTTGGCAAATCACACTCCCAAACACAAATATACACAATCAAGCACAGCAGTCAGCAGTCGGCAGACAGCACACAGGACACAGCACACAGCACACAGCGAAGCAACAGGCGCTTGTTGAGAAGGATGTGCATGAAGGATGTGGAATGCAACTTGAGGGCATGTGGCAGCGACACGCAGGTTAATTGCTTTGGAAATTACACACGAAGCACATGGCAATTGGAAAGCGGTTGCCATGCACAACGCTAATCGATTTATAGAGCAATTTCAAGTGCGCTTAGGATCAGGAGTGGGTAAAGTGAGATTAACGATCTCACTCACCTAAAATGCTTGATGGCAAAGTATTTATGATTCAATTACATTCTATCAAAAACTTTAATGATGCATCTTATACATGACTCTACTTACAAAACTGAAAATAATAAACGTTAATTGTCTTACAATAAACACTAAATTCATATTGTAAAATATTTAGTTGGGAATTTGGTAACCTTTATCATCCCATTTGTAATAGTAAAGTTTGGCAGCAGCAACGACGAAATTTTAATTGATAACTAATTATTTACATGTTTGAATTTTAAAGCCGTTAAGTGTAAGCCTTGTTGAGAGAATGTTTAGCAATTGGCTTCAAACCTTCATATAAACAAAACAAGGTGTTGTGAAAAAGGCTAATCGCTTGCTTTTAGCCTCAATATCAATTGCAAATAAAACGTATAACGTTTCCGTTTCCGTTTATAACGTTTATTAATTCAAATAAAGCTATCAGAAAGCTGATAACGAAAACAAGTAATGAACACCAACTCCGCATAGGGAAGTCCCTAAAATGTTGGTAAGCTTTACATCAAAGCACATCCATCATTGAAATTTTGTGTGTCGTTTAGTTTTTACAAATGTTGTGATACAAAAAAAAAAAAAAAGAAAAAGAAAGAGAAAAACTGTTATATTTTTTGCGTCATTCTGTTCATATGATAAAAATGGCGATAAAAATGACAATAGCCTTAGTGCTGGGCAAGCCATTATTGTTGATGCGTCGTTAAACTTTTCAGCCACTCGCATAACACACATAAGGCCGTATGGGGAACACTTGTATACATATCAATCCCCTATGTGCGAGTATATGCAAACAGACACTAGGGCAACGTTGATGCTGAAATTGAATTATGGCACACACACACAAACACAATCCTGTTGGTGGGTGAAGCCTGACATATCGAGCGAGACGTAATGAAATATCTGACTCTCTGACTGCATAACGCAGCGTTCTACGTCGACTTCGGCAACGGTAACTGAAATAGAAAGGGTGGCATGGCCGGCCGGGCCATGAGCATGGGCATGGGCAGGGGCAGGGGCATATAACCATGGATGGATGCTGTGCAAACAGCAGCCGTGCCACATTGTTAGACTCTTTCATTTTCAGCTTCGTATTTATGTATCTCGCACGTTGTTGTTTTTGTTGCCTCTGTTGCCGCTGTTACTGTAAAATATGGCTACAGCCGCAGAAAAATAACAGCAAATAAAAACAAAAAACGACACTTATTTTTCTTCGTATAACGAAAATGATATACCTTTACAGTTGTTTTATATACGTTTAGATATAGCAAACTGATCTGTTATTTATAATAGTAAAGTTTATCTTAGTACCAAACTGTCTTCAAATTTTAATAGTCAATATACGATATCTATAAATACATCTCCTGTTTGCAGCTAAAATAAATATTTGCAAGAAACATTTATCAAATACTCAATTTGTAAATACGATCAAAATGATCTACAAACAAATATTTCGTGGAGTTGACACTTAAACCAACTCCAAATATCCTCTGTTAGGGTATTGCAGGTAAGGTGAAGCCTTACGGCACTGCCGAAGCCAACAACCTGTGCAGGAATCTGGCTTGGCCTGGTCCTGGCCTAACAGCAGCGCCGGCAACGACTTCGCCATTGGCATCGGTATAGGCATCGACTTCGTTTTATTCTATTGTCTCATTTCATTTTATTGTCGTATGTCATACAATGGCGTTACATTTACATTTCCCATTAAACTTTTTGCTATCAGTGGCTGTTCTTGTTATTGTGCAATAAATTTAAATGCTTTGTAAGCCGTTTCTATGAATTATATACATATGTATTTGCGTGCGGGTGTCTGTGTGAAAGGAAAATAAATATTTCTAAGGCATTTCAACAATAATAATCAAAGTGCAATAATTAAGAAATCAATGGTTTCTCGAATTTCCAAGAATTCAAGACTTAAATTACATTTCATGAGTGAGGATTGTTCACAAAAAGTAAAACGCCCAAAATAAAAAAACGTAAAGCGTTTAAAATCAAAACAAATTTGAGACGAACAAATAAACAAACTGAAATTGTACCTGTAAACAAAATATTGATTCTATCTTGCATATAAGCGTCCCTGACGTACTTGCCCACATCCGCAAGCAAACACACACACACACACACACACACACACACGCACACACACACTTTCACATAAACAAACTCTCTCGTACAGTCGTAACACGGTGCCAGATCGTTCCTTGCAGATGCAACAATTTGTCATTGAGATGCAAGCACATGAAAAACTAAAAACCAACCAAAAAATAGTTAAACAGCTGCCGACAGCGACACGAGCACAAATACAAACGTCAAAGTTTTTGCTGGTGCAGCATGTTGAACACACGAAGACCGTGCCGCAGTAGCAACACGAAGAAGGATACGGCCGATTCGTGGTCATGGCCGTGCAGCTGCCGAGCGCGCTATATCGTTTACGATAAGCGCACGACCAACAGTTGCTCCAGCCAAAATGTAGCTGGTTAATAGGCCGTGTTACGGCCAGGTTGAGGCACAGTCCACAAACATCCGTTGGGCTGCACAGTCGCGTTGCACGGCAGTCAGCAGACGTACAATATAGTGTCGCGTTGTGTACCACATATAACGGAAAAACAGAGATTTCAAAAATCATACAAGTACAATTTTTTGTGGCAAGTTTGGTTACAAGTTACAAGTTCGATGTGCTGTTAAACATTGCAACGGCTATTGGAGTTTCATTGCTGTTGATGGCCGTGACGCTTGCGTCAACGGCAACTGTTGCTGCAGCTGCTCAAGTCGTACATGTAAGTTGCAATACACTTATGTATACATATTCATATACCCTTTTAGTATATAGCACACATATAGGCAAATTCCGAGATGGCGGCATCAATCTTGACATTAAATTAGATCAATCAAACAGGATATGTTTGGGAATGTGAATTGTTATCGACTTGACAGCCAACACGCGGCCTACAGACACTCAGCTGGACAGGTGCCAGTTGAGGTTGTATGTCTGCCTAGTAAAAAGTATTCTAAAAATATGAGCAGCCTCCTGATTTGCTCTCTGCAGGATTAAAGTCGCCGACAAGATGCATGAAGCGAGGAAATTACGGCTTCTAAAATTATAATTTGAACTAACGGCTTATAAATAAATTATATGGTTAACAACCTATTCAAACAGATATATTTAGATTGCACATAAAAGCTACATTTTTCAGATAGCATTTTACGATTTATATGTAAATTTCAGTTCAGAAGAAAATCAATTCAGTTGGAGTTTGAAGTTTGAAGTTACCATGAAATCGATCAATTTTCACACCTGTTAGTATAATAAATCAAGCGTATTCACTTTTCTATGGTTTTTCGTCGGATGTGTTCTAAGGAATGTAAAAACATGCTTAACAAGTTAATAACAATCCATTTCCCATGTACCCGCAGTCTCTACCCAGATTATGTTGCTTATGATTATTTCATTTTCCCCCTGAGTTTCGCTAATAAACACATATTTTTATCTATGCTGAAAGTATCACAATAATTGCAAATGAAGTCCTGACATTCATTAAGTAGCTCTATTATTCACTTACAATTTACTATTATTACAATTATATATTTAAATACGACTTTAGATGTTTACGTAAATCTAACAATGACAATCGAACCGTCTACATATTTAACTCGTAGGGTGTAATACTTTGTGAAGTTCGTTTTGAGTTTGCCAATGGTTTCGTTAACATGCTCGTAGTTCGGATTTTGGAAAAATGAATTAACTTTTCATATTCGTAGTGGCAATTAGTTCAATGCACATTTATCCATCTGCCTCAGAGTACATATGTAGGAAACTTCTTTAAAGAACTTGACCGCTGTGAGCTTCACCTGTGACCAGCTGAAAAGCAATAAGTTCGTATTCATCGAAAGGCTGCCATTTAGTTGCTTGTGAGACATGAAAAGTGGCAGGGGCATGTCGTGCTGTGAGCTTTGCCTGCTTCTGACTCTGTAGGGACTACAGACAGTATCCATATCCATTGAAGTGAATGTCACTCAATGTTGCAGAAATTCTTTGAAATCGAAATGAAACCAAAATGATTTCCGTGGAAAGAAATGTGCTTAAAGGAATGCCAAAAATCAATGGGAAGCACAAACGCCCCCGAGGCCTGAATTGAAGGCGGCATTTAATGCACCCCAAATGCGCTGGTGGGCGTGTCAACGCCCCGCACTTAAATTACTACTTCACACACTTGTATAATGTGTAGTAACAAAAAAAATAAAGAAAAAGCAAAGCAACACACAACACGAATAGCTCCAAAATAAATCCAACAGTGGCCAACCAAGGCGAACGCGGTCTGTCAAAGGGGCGGATTAGTGGGGTGCGCATGGAAGCTAGTCATCGACATCGTCATAGTCATCATCTTGGGCCACATTTTCAGCATTTCGCTTTAGGAAATTTGTGTGTTCCAAGTACGTATCCAACTATGCTTTTCTTCTTTTTTTTTTTTTTGGTGGGGCGTGCTTCGCCGCTTTAGAGTCCCCAGCGGCCTGATTAAATTCGTATGCCGCAGCAGTCGGCCACACAAAAAATGGCCAACAGCCAGGAGACACTGAGATGGCTGGGAAACTGAAACTGGCACAGGATGCGTTTAGTGCGGCGCACAAATGTTGAAATAAACGAAACTAATCCGAAAGAAAGCCCAAAACGCGAGCGCAAAATGCCAAAATATTTACACTGGGAACCGCAACGACGCCGAAAGTTACCACAGCAGCAGCAGCAGCAGTCACAGTCAATAGCTGGCTGGCCCACACCAGACTCCCATTTTGGTGTGTTTTTAGTGTTCAACCGGCTCTGTGATAAACATCTTTGCCAAGTAAGCAACAATTTTTCGTGCCCCAAATTGGGGTGTTCTTTTCTGCTTTTTTTCGATGGGGTGGTTGATTGGATGACGAGGCTCAGCGCGTGCAGGCAAATATTTTTAATGATTTTCGTCCAGGCAAATGCTTCGATCCGGAGCGCAGTGTCTGTGTTTTTGTGTGTATGTTTCTTGTTGTTTTTTTCTCTTACGCCCCAGTTAGTGCAAAACTAATTATATAGAAACAGCGCCAAGGCTGAGCCGGGGATACGAAAACAGAAGCTGGACAAGAATTTCCAATTATTCGCGCACCGAACACAGATTTCACACTTCTCGGATTCTCCTTCAATCATCGTCAGTCATCAGTTACAACACTTGACAACTCATGCGCTATGTGTACAATTTTATCAAATCGCATAGCTACGGAAATGCTTAAAACAAATGATACAAAATGATTTTTAGCACGGTCGAATTTAGCATACACTAATTGAACAAAAATCCACTTGCATAACAATCTCCAAACAGATTAAGTTTTGATAGCAGCTAGCTTATATTACATGTCAATGGCAGATAAGCTGTTATATCGACAAGATCATTTTAGTATCCAAAAATCGTAAGATTATATTTTGTTTTAATATATAGACAAATGGAAAAATATTTCATTATCGTACAGTATGGCAATTTCGTAATGCTTTGGGCTTAGTATTAGAGAAGACGGCTAACACGTAAGAACATTTATAAATTTTTTTTTCTGCTTGTTATATGTAAAATTCCATCACGTTCGCGGACCATTTCAATGAAATGTGGCGCAACCATAAAAGCAGCTCTCAGTTTGTTCTTGCGTTTGCTGCTGCTGCTGCTACTGCTAATGTAAAATTATGGCTTTCAGCTCAAACACGCTTGTACATTTCCGTTTCCGCTTCTGCTGTTGTAGTTTTAATGCATATCACGTGTATATGTGAGTATATAGGTGTATATGTGTGTGTGCGCGTGTTTTTGAATGAGTAAGCAACACGTGCGCTTTGACATTGATTCACTCCCACGTCAGCTGGATAGATATTATCCTTTCGCTAGTGGGTGACCCACAAAATGATCAAAGTCAGCAATCTTTTTAAAGAAAGTGAAAAGAATTGAATCCAGGTGCTTAAGTTAGAAATATTTATGCTTCACTTACTTAAAGCTCGTTTCCACCCACATCCGTTTTTCAGTTGCACTGTAATAAAGGCAAAGCTTCGACTGCAGCCAGTACTCGTTTTTGACCAACAACCGCACATCCTTCACTTGGCCAGCCAATTAGGCCAACACAAGTGGGCAGAACGTGTGCTTGACTCTGTATATATGTATGGATGTATATATGTATATATGTATGTATGTTCGTGGTTCGGCCCACTTACAGCTGTGCTGGCTGTACTAAATCATTGGTCAATCTCTTTCTCGCACCAACACTCACCCAACTCTTTATAGCGGAGCAATTACAAAATATTTCTGCTACGTTGCCATGACTAAGACGCTTGTCGCCCCTTGAATGTAAGCGGAAATGTCAGATGGCGTTATGACTTACAAATTATTTAAATGCAAAATCACATTTAATTAAATTTGAACAAACAAATAAAGCGAATGGCAAATAAGAAGTGCTAATAAAATGATAACAAAATGCTCGCTAATTCAATTTCCGCTTAATTGTTAATTAAAGTGCAATAAAAAAAATTCCAATTATACAAACCAAGCAACTTGTACTGCTTCTGACGGGGAACTGGGTCTAAATAACTTACCACATTCCGTCGGTTATGGCTATTTCATTGCTACATATTTCCTGCCAGGGGCTGACATTATAATTTGCTTATAAAATCTGCACAAAGTTTTACTCTTAACCATTTCAATTCACAAATTACAAACTCTAAGTGCAATTCCAAACATGCTTGCATGTATTTAACAAGGTGGTATTACCATGCCACATGTCGCACACACACACACACACACACACACACACACACACACACACACACACACACACACACACACGAATCGCACCCAAGTGGAAGACAACAAAATCTAATTTGGGTATGCGGGGCAGACATGGGCACCAAAAAGGGCCCAGCCACAGCCACAAAACCCAAAGCAGTATTCAAAAGCTGTTAGAATGTGGCAACTGAAACGCAGGCGCTGTTCGGACCACAGCATGTCCATGTTGTTGGTAACACAGCCAAGCCGATTATCTTTTCATGCAACATTTGTATCTCGAAAAAGTCAAACGACACTAATCCAAATTCCACAAAAGCCGAGCAAATTCGAAAATTCAAAAATACAAGACACAAGCTCCTCTCTAAAGAAGTGTGTCTGTGTGGCGTGTGCCAGTACGTGTATGTGTTTGGATCTTTATGTCTATGAGCGCACGCTTACTTTGGGGGGAGGCCTTCAAAATGTTGCAGTCTAAGCGTAATACCAGCGGCAGCAGGATCAGGCCTTGCCCTTTATATATATGTATATATATATGTACGATATGTATGTGAAAGAGTGAGTGCGCTGCAAAAATTAATCTGACATTTTATAGTGTTGTCCCTTAAATACCCTAACTGAAAATATATCAGTTTTTTGAGAAGGTTGACAACACACCATCTGCGTATGTTATTGTGAAAATTGCAATTATTTATTAAAATTAATGATGGCCAAACTTTAAAATTATGTTAAGCTATCTAAAATATAATATTTCATTTGTTTTAATATTTCAAAATAAAATCGCAACTGTTTAAAATTAGAAAGTTGCTCCATATGTACTCACTTACAACATTATTTAATGGCAGCCAAGGATATGAAACAAATTTTATTTAAAAAAAACATCGACCATTCATTTACAATGCCCATCATCGAAAAAACCGATAGTGTCATCGATAAAACTCTATCGATATCATTCAGTTAAGCAAAGACAACATGTGAGTAGTTTTGGGGGTTATACATGGCATTCGGTAGTAATTTTTAACAAGTTTTCCAGTATATTGAATAATTTCTGAAGAGCGTACGAAAACTTTGATGTCTCTCATGGCACTATTTTTTTCTTTTCTTGTTTATTTTAGTTTACAGCGTCCTCTTGTTGTTTGTGGTCGCTGCTGCTGTTGGCAACCACACATATAAAGTTGTGTTTATCTCAAGAATGTAGATTGCCTGTAAAATATTTAATTACACACTGCGGTGCCGCCGCAGACGCACAGAGCCTGGCAAACGACAGCACCAACACCAGCCAAAAAGGACATAACACGCATACGCCATGTGTTGCTGCCTTGTGCTTGTTCACTTGGCAATTTGCAAGTGTTGGCAAGTATGGAGTGTGCTACACACAAGTGACACTTGTATGCATGTGGTTGAAGTGCTTTCGCAGCGGAATGTGTGTGTGTGTGTACAATTTGCTGTTTATTTATTTGCCCTACAGACTTGCGACTAACCTGTCTGCCAGCTTAACAACCCAATAGTTAAGCACTTTTTGCATTTTTAATAAACTGTAGCAGCTCACTTTGCATATGAAATGTGTATAGATAGAACAGGACAGCATAACATTTTCAGCACATTCATTCATTAGTTGCCCGTCCAAGTCGAGTGGCAAAATGTTAATTATGTTTATTGAGCGCCCAAAAGCACAAACAACTCATAAGGCAACTCACATAACAACGAACCCAAAACCAAAGGTGCATGACAGCCATCACTAGGGACAATGCTAATA